>VBSM01003215.1:28639151-28655276 GCA_008086735.1 Cheirogaleus medius | reverse complement strand
TCTTATCCACAGGTGCAAAGAATAGTATTTTCATCATCACAGCTTTTCAGTGGTCCTCACAGAAAAAAGTCTGAAAAAAAAGACTTTCCTAGGACAACTCCTTCTTGGATAAGAGCACGATCCCTGGAATCAGATTGCCTAAATTTGAATCCTGGTTCCGTACTTACCATATTTCAGCACTTTTAAGACATATTTTTTCATATTTTAAAACTCTGAAATCAAGATTCATCATATAATCGAAAGTATATGGCCAGGGACAGTGGCTCATGCCTGTAATCCTAGCACTCTGGGAGGCCGAGGTGGGAGGATCACTTGAGCTCAGAAGTTCAAGACCAACTTGAGCAAGAGCAAGATCCCATCTCTACTAAAAATAGAAAAAAATTAGCTGGGTGTTACGGCATGTGCCAGTAGTCCCAGTTACTTGGGAGGATTGCTTGAGCCCAGGAGTTTGAGGTTGCTGTGAGCTAGGCTGATGTCATGGCACTCTTGCCTGGGCAACAGAGCGAGACTCCGTCTCAAAAAAAAAAGTATATCACAACTTTCATTAGCCACTTTTACATTTTAACACTTCTGAAATTGGGATGCTTATAATCAATATTGTCTTGGATCTGATAAAATAGAGTATTTGCTGTGTGACCTTGAGCAAGTTACGTAACCTCTCTTGGCCTGAGTTTCTTCATCTATAAAACGGATCTATAAAATGACCAATCATACTTCATAGGATTATAGTGATGATTTAAGGGTTAATTCATGTAAAGTACTCAAAATAGTGCCTAGCACAGAGTAAGCACTTATAATTAGCATTATTACTACCATTATTACCCACAAAATGGTTTGTTCCTTTGTTACCTGTACCTCACTCTTTAGCAAGACAATAGAGTCATCAAAAGGAATAATCTTCCAATTCTGTTTCCTATAATCCCAATACTTTAAATTTACTTACAAAAACAGTGTTAAGCATTAGGTTGACACACAGTTGTAGAATAAACAACAGTCTATATCATCCATCTGTTCTGTTCTCCAACTTTTCACTGGTAAAATGTGTAAGGGAAGATTGACTGGAAGGAACTGATTTAATAAGATGTGGTTCTCCTGAGGAATCTATAGTAGTCTCTGAATTATATATCATAAAACTAGACTAGCAGAGGCAAGCATTATTAAGTTACCTGCAAGCAGAGGAAAAAAGGAGGTGGCCCACATTCAGCACACTTGATGTAAGGCTCCATGAGGTAGGAGGAGCAGCCTCGGCAAGGTGGCTTATCAGAAGGATCACCTAGAACAAAGAGAAAACAAATACACCAGCTTCAAAATAACCTTATGATTATCTTGGCACAAAAGTGCAAAAAGGTAAAAATCTGCAAATGACTATGCAGGTATTGAGCTGCCTTGAAAAGTTCATGGGAACAAGATGAGCTCATCCCAAATAAGGAAAAGCAAAAATTATGCTTTTTATTAATGCTTCAGGGCAGCATTGTTTCTTCCTATAGTGTATTCACTACTTTAAACAGCATTTAAGTAGGTATGGCTCTCCCAGAGAAATTTACAAACACACGTTTTTAAACTAGAAGTTTCATAATACTGGAAACTTATTTTTCCAGAAAGATAAAATGGACACATATCTACACAACACATATAGAGAGCAAATCTGACAAAATGTCAACAATTGCTGAAACTTGGTAGTAGGCATACAAATAATCACTGTACTGTTCTTTCAACTTTCCTATAAATTTGAAATTTTTCGTAAGTTGAGAAAAAAAAAGAAAACTCCTTCAAACATATGCCTTGGGATATACTTGATATGTGAGTTGGGATTTAGACCCAGGAAATCTTCCTCCCTTTCTCCCATGATAAACACAGAACATAAGCAGACCTTTTTCCAGTTACAAAGACAATAGTATCTCTCCAAAATATTAAGGCAAGGAGAATTATCCCAACTCCCTAAAGTCATAAAAATGCAGGTATATGTGTCCCAGATGCCTGAAGCTCTGCCTCTCCAGAGTCAGGGCAACCTAAGAAAATTGTTCCCTATAATCAACCACAAGAGTCTAAGTAAAGAAAGTCTTTTAAGGTAGATGAACAGATCCAATTTGTTCAGCCCAAGGCAGGATTTCTCACATTCTTTTATAGCATTTTCCTCCCTGAAGTCCAAGAAATACTCTTCTAGGCACTTTTCTCTCTTCCAAATGGTGACTATTATTCCGTTGTTTTTAAATAAAGACATGGAGGAAAATAACAGAAAAAAGAAATGTACTCCTTCTGGCAGTAGCTTCAAATTAAATATAGGAAACAGCAGCTACTTCACTTCTTCCATTTTAACTTTTAACATGGAAGAACAAAAATTGTTTTATAGTAAGTATTAGATGCCAGTTTTTACCAAATTACTCTCTTCTTCATTTCCCGTTAATGATATAAGCTTGCTTCTCCTTCCTCAAACTTTTCTCAAAAAAAAGCAGCAGCTACTGACCAGAGGTTTTAAACCCTTATGTCAAGATGCAATTATTTTGCAAAAAAGTAATCCAACTTACAGTTCTTAAAATTTCAGACAATAAGAGTATAAACAATGTTATCCACTATTAACATTTTGAAATATATTTTTCTGGCCTTCTATGTTTATGTGTAAATATTTAACAAAAGTGGGAAGCTATACATGATGTTTTGTACCTTATTTTTTTTACTTGACAATGTATTACGGACATCTATTCATGACAGTACACACAGATCTTGTTCTTTTTAATGGATGAATAATATTCCATTGTATCATTTATCTAACCTAATGGTTCTCAACTACCCTCTTAGGGAGACATGTTAGAAATCTCAGAAGGTGCTTTTTTGTTGCCACAATGACTAAGAAGCACTACTGGTGCTGGCGCTGGTGGCTGAGCTCCTTGCTGCCCTTGGTTGCCGGCTCCTTGTTGACATCGGGGTCGCAGGAAATAAAGTAAAATTGGTTACACTTACATTTTTACGCCCAAGAGCTATTTGCATCAGAATCAGTGGGAGGAGTTCTTTCAACTACAGATTTTTCCAGCCTCACCCTGGAGCAATCATGGTGAACTTACTTCAGTTTGTGCGTGAAAACTGGGTTCATGTACTTGTCCCTATGGGATTTGTCATTGGATGCTATTTAGACAGAAAGAATGATGAAAAGCTAACTGCCTTCCGGAATAAGAGTATGTTATATAGAAGGGAACTGAGACCCAATGAAGAAGTTACCTGGAAATAAAAACTGGCTGAATTATAGAATGTTCACATTTTAAAAGTTAGAGAAATAAAAACATGTTTATTACTGAAAAAAAAAAAAAAAAGCACTACTGGCATTTTGCAGGCAGGGACTAGGGATTCTAGATATCCTGCAATGCTGAAGACATTCCTAAACAACAAAAAATTGACCTGTGTCCTGCACAACTTTCAAATGTCCCATTAGACATTCAAGTAGATGAAAAACCTCCTAATTACATGACTTAGAACCTAATTCCGTATTATATAGAGAGCAAAATATTTTTGACAGTTTTAATATACACTGAAATTTCCAGTAAGGCAATTACATGTAATCCTAGAGGAGAGATTGTATTTTATTTTGTTCAGAACTTTACCAGGAGTTACTCAAGCTTGTGGTATTTCTTAATCACCAATACAACTGAATCATTCTGCATTTATAATTGTAAGATGCACAGTGATTCAACATATGAGTAGAAGCATTTGGCTGCTTAAGTCATTATGTCTTCTATCGCAATCATGTATAAACATATTGAGATACACATTTTATTAATTCTCTTTTATTATAGTTACGGCATTATTATTTTTATTTTTTCAAATCATGTACATTACCTATGTATTTCATTTCCAAATAGTAAAAAAGGATTTTAAAATATTATAAAAAGATTGCCAGGCATGGTGGCTCATGCCTCTAGTTCTAGCTACTATACTTGGGAGGCTGAAGTGAGAGGCTAGCTTTAGCCCATGAGTTGGAGGCTACAGTGAGGTATGACTGCACCAATGTACTTCAGCCTGGGCAACAGAGCAAGACTCCATTTCTAAAAATAAATAAAAAATATATGTATTGTAAAAAGCAATCACTAGGTCTCATAAAGTTGAAAACAACTCATCTAACCAGTTCCCTACTGGTGGGCGTGTATGTTGTTTCCACTTTTTCACTATTATAAAGAACGCTGAGATCTTCATATGCACAACATTTCATGCCTATTCCTCAGGAAATATTAAAACTAGAATTGTTGTGTGTACAGGAAGTTGCTGAGGTTTTTGATACCTAGAACCCAACTGTCCTTCAAAAAGGTATTTCAGAATTTTTCTATAATCTAGGAGTAGAGAAAGGCTTTTTTAATACCATCATTCAAAATCCAGAGGCAACAAAAGGTTAATAAATTTGACTACATTAAAAAAAATTCTTTTTTGGCAAAAACACCATAAACAAAGTAAAAAATCAAGTAAACTAAAATAAAATATTTGCAAACATATCAGAGATAAAGGGCTGAAATCCTTACTATACAAAGAACTTTTAAAAACTGAGAGGGAGAAAAAAAGACCAAAAATCCTACTGCAAAAGACACAAAGAGATAATTTAGGGGAAAAAAGACGTAAAAATGAGGGCCAGGCATGGCAGCTCACACCTGTAAGCCCAGCACTTTGGGAGGCTGAGGTGGGAGGACTGCTTGAGTCCAGGAGTTCAAGACCAGCCTGGGTAACATACCAAGAGCCCTATCTCTAAAAAAAAAAAAAAAAAATTAGCTAGGTATGGTTGTACACATCTGCAGTCCTAGATACTGAGAAGGCTAAGGTGGCAGAATAGCTTGAGCCCAGGAGTTCAAGGTCACAGTGAGTGAGCTATGATTGTGCCACTGCACTCCAGGCTGGGTAATAGAACCTGTTGAGATCCTGTCTCTATTTTAAAAAGGCCTTAGATATGAAAAAATGTTTAGCTTCACCCATAAAAAGAGAAATAAAAGTTAAAACTATACTGAGATATAATTTCTCACCCATCAGATACGCAAAAATTCCAAAGCTTGACAATAAACTTTCTTACTTGGGATGTGGGGAACTAGGCACTCATATATATTGCTGGTGGGAATGCAAAATGGTACAACTCCTATAGAAGAGATTTAGCAGCATCTAAACAAAACTATGCACGCTTTTATCTTTTGACCTAGCAATCTCGCTTCTAGGAATTTACCCTGAATATACACCTCCAAAAATACAAAGATATATATCTCCAAGGTTATGCATTGAAATACTATTTATAATTGTAAAATACTTAGATGTCTAAGCATTAGCGAATGTTTGAAGAAACTAATGGTACATCCACACAATGGAGTACTATGCAACTATAAAAAAAGAATAGGGATAATTTCTATAAACTAATATAGTATTTCCAGGAAATAGTGTTAAGTGGGGAAAAAAGTGCAAAAGAGCATATATAGTATGCTATCTTTCCTATAAGAAATGAGAGAATATTTAAAAACTATGGCCTCTTATCTTTGCAAAAAGAATTAAGGGACAGATAAACCAGAAACAATGAACTTGGATAACTATTAATACAAGGGGTTGGGGAAGGGGTATTGGAATGAAGGGAAAGAGATACAGGAGGGAGTCACACGTCTCCAAATACATCTTTTTGCAGAGTTTTGATTTTTAAAACCACATTTATGCTCTACATATTAAAAAATAAAATTAAATCAGTAAAGATGGGAAAGGAAAACTGAAAGCAAAATGAAACAGAAGCACCCAATAAATAGTATGTCAGAACAATACTACAAACACATTGAAGAAGAAAAAAAAAAATCACTCCAAGTAACTTACGAACTTTTCACAATATACCTTCAGTATTGGGTGATATAGGAAAGGACTGCAAATAAATCTCGAGCTTCTGGAAGTAGGTCTGTTTTGCGTAGTGATATGTACGAAGTAATTCTGAAATAATTTTGGAAGACTGAACAAATGAGTAAATGTAAGGAATTAGGGACAAGAAAAAAAGCCTGGGAAGATAACTGACGGTATCAATGTGAACTCATGACTTCTAAAAAGTACATGTATGCATACATAAATGTGTACATGAACAGGTATGTACTGTGTTTCCCCGAAAATAAGACAGGGTCTTATATTTATTTTTCCTCAAAAAGACATCCTATGGCTTATTTTCAGGGGATGTGTTATTTTTTTTAAGTACGGTACAACAATCTACATTTATTCAAATATAGTTAAGTCGTCGTCTTCTGGAACATCATCATAACTCTCCAAACCCCGAATTCCATCCAGAATTTCTTGCGACTCTATTTCCTTTAGAACCATTGGCCCCAATCTCTCATGTCGAGCAATAGAGCTCTCACGGGGCAGATGAGAAGGGCTGCTCGTCTTCTTTACCGCTCCTCGAGGAAATGCATGGGTTGTGCAGATACGCTGCATAGCCACACCCATCACTAGTTCTTATTTTCGGGGTAGGGCTTATATTGTGCGAATGCTTAGAAATCCTGCTAGGGCTTATTTTATGGGTAGGTCTTATTTTTGGGGAAACACAGTATATTGATATATATGTATACAGCATATACATGCACATATTCCCTAGTTCTATGGGCCAAAAGGGCCAAGATGCAAAGATACTCTAGTAGCAATGAGCAGGACAAGATGTTGCTCAGACATTATTACTCTCTGAAAGGACCAGGACTCCTCAGAGAAATGGCTGATTCTAGGACTGAGGCAGGGGAGGTAAAAGATGCACCTGGAACATTTAGTTACACCAAAAAAGGAAGGAGATGCTAAAAAAAAAAAAAAGATGTCACAAAGATGCAGGTGCCCATTTGGAGGGGCTCCCTGTGGCCAAATCTGGAGTAATCTGAGGACCTAAATAATTAAGTATATTAATAAATCATAAATCATTGAAAAAATAGGAATTCATGTGTCTATATACTAATAATAAATAGGTAAATAAGGGATCTGGGACCATAGGTATACACCACCATTCCTGGCTATCACTGACATTATTTCTTATCAAAGTACTTGAAGCATATTATTAGTTTTAAAGAGAAATCCGACTGCTTTTTTTAAGTCTAACTACAGGTTAACCATACTATGCCTGGTCCACCTTAGCTTTGTTTTCTTCTAAGACTCAGGGTGATATGTTTGTGTCATGTATTCAGTGGGCAATCAGTAAGCATTGGTTGATTTTATTTTGATTTAATATTCTTTTTTTTTTATTTCAGCTTATTATGGGGGTACAAATATTATGGTTACGTATATTGCCCATGCCCTCCCCCCTTTTTTTTAAAACAGAGTCTCACTCTGTTGCCTGGGCTAGAGTGCCCTGGCAACAGAGCCTAACTCACAGCAACCTCAAATTCCCACGCTGAAGCGATCTTCCTGCCTCAGCCTCTCAAGTAGGTGGGACTATAGCGGGGAGCCAACACCCCTGGCTAATTTTTTCTATTTTCAGTGGGGGTTTCGCTCTTGCTCAGGCTGATCTTAAACTCCAGAGCTCAAGCGATCCTCCCACCACAGCCTCCCCCAGTGCTAGGATTATAGACATAAGCCACCGTGCCCAGCCTGATTTGAAACTCTTATAATTCCTTTAGGATCAGATTCACAGGACTTTACTACTTAACTTCAAAGTGTTTATTTTTGTTCCTTGATCAACTTCCAGTTCAGTTTGTTACTAATATTCACCTGAGATTTGTTCCCATTGTACTTACTACTAAAGGAACCCAAACGGTCCATTCCCTAATTGGCAGAGACTGCTGCTTTGATCTTCCTCAGTGTAGAGCTTCTTCAAGATTTCAGAACTGGCCAACACATATACACCAAAGCTTGACAACTCTCTGTGAACAAACAAAAGTGGCACATGGATCAGAAAATAATTCAAAGGGACAAAATAAAGAGAAGATATACAACATACTTAGCTCTATGACATCCTAGCTTTGTAATGCTGAGTAAATTATTTTACCTCTATAAACCTGTTTACTTCTCTGTAAAATGGGTATATACTACCTCCCAGAGTTGTGTGAGAATTAAATATCATAATCAAATATCCTAATACATATAAATAATATAGCATGGTGCATGACCCATAGTAAGCCCTCTATAAATGCTATATATCTCTAATAAACAACTGTTGGCTTTCTCGGCCTAGCATTACTTCTCTCCTTAGCCCTCTTTCCTTTGAGGAACTGACCTTCCTACATTTCTTACGGTATTGGTGGGGTTGTCAATCACAATACCCCATCCTCCAGCCCCTAAAGAAGCTAAAGCAACCTGATCTCTTCTTCCAGAAATCTGGATCTTGAGTAAGACATTCAGGACAGAAGGCAGTTGGAGCACACTTACTAGTCAAAGAATTTGATCCAGGAGCTCTGGCTGCTCAGATCCCTAACCCCAGGTGGCCCAACTGTTTAGCTCTTCTCTCACTTCTCTTTCTAATAAAACTTTAATCTGAATGAGTTTCCATTACTGGATCCTATCTATTACAACATAAATTTGTTTGTTAATTTACCCTTTCAACAAATACATAATAGGTATGTACAGTACAATGTACTGTATCTTCTTTGAAGGCAGAAATAAAATCATATTAATATTTCACAATAAATCAAGAAACATCCCTATTTATTTTATACATCCATAGCTTTTTATCTGTCTTTTTTGGCATTTCTCATATTCTACTTTGTGAGGATTACTTCTGAACATATATTTTTTCCCACTTCTAGACTAAATTAAAGCACAGAATACATCCAATACAAATTTGTATGCTTTTAAAGTGCCAAGCACAATTCAATAAACACGTACGTAGTGAACAAATAACTGTTAGTTCTACAAAAGGTTAATACACCTTTAATTTCCCGAAGTGGCTTCTTCCACCCTGATATTTCTAGCTTGGGGAATAATTCATCACTAAGTGTATGCAACACTCAGATAACATGGCTGTCAATGAACTTTTCTTTTTGGGGATGGGGTGGGTCTTCCTGTAGTCCCAGGAAAACGTGGTCTTTGAAGAAAAATGAGTCTAGGCAAGAGTGTATTATGTACCCACTAATAAAATAATGGCCAATATTTACTGAACTTTTTCCAAATGCAAGGTACTGGCTGATTATTTCTTTGAAACCTCACAAACTTCTGAGACAAGCTGCCTTTTGAAAGGAAAAGAAGCTCTGAAAGGTTGTGGTACTTGCACAATGTCTTACAGGTAATGAACAGCAGTGTCATTTCAAATACAGATGGTCAAGGAAAGGATGGGTAGAATACACTTTGATAAATACTCCACGTCAAAAAGCACAATATTACAATAAGCAGAATCTTCTTTTTTTTTCCTGTCCTCCTTTCCTCTCATAAGAGATCACATTCTTCTGACACTAACATCCATGGAGCAGGGGCACTAGGTCCAAAGTAATATTTGCCGAATTCAAATTAGTTACTGGGTGGAGGAAGTAAGGTACTGTGAGCGGCAGATTCCGCGTGGTACAGAGGAAAGGCACAGGCTCTGAAGTTTGGGAGCCAAGGTTCACATCCTTACTTCGTTCTTATTAGCTGTATGGTCCTGGGCAAGTCATTCTACCTGAGCTTCAGCTCCAAAATGCAGTTAAAAATACCGAGTTTGGAAGGCCTACCAGGAAATTCAGTGGGTAAGGGCGGACAGGGGCACTACACACAGTGGCTGTTACCATGGGAATTACGCGCTCCATTGCAGAGACAGGAGTATCGAGGCTGGGACACTGCGGCGCCGCCCAGACGCGGGGCGGGGCCCGAGGGGTCAAGCCGGGCCCCGCGCCGCCCTCCCCCACAGCGTGGCGTGGCCCAGAGCCGCCGGCTCGCCCGCCGCCGGGGCCCGCAGCCCGCCCCTCTTCCCCCGCGGCACCTCGCGGTCCCCGCTTCCCCTTAGTCCCGCTAGAGGGGCTCCCGTCCCGCCACCCGCTCGCCCTGCGCCGGCTCGCGCCTCACCTCGCCACGTCCCCCTCCTCCGCGCCCAGGAGCTGCCAGCAGCCCGCGACCCCAGGCTTACGTGCGCGCTCTCGGACGGCACAATCGCGAGCACGCCGCGTGCCGCGCTCCCGCCGCCTCCGCCCCTTCCCCCGCCCCGCCCCTGGCTTAGCGGCCCCCGCTGGGTGCCGGCCGCCGCCCCCTCTACTCGTTCCCCGGCCGGCGCCGCGCGCCCGCCACAGTCCTTAGGCCTGAGGACTGGGAGGATGGGGCTGAGTCGCTTGCCTGACTCTTGAGTCCCACCCGTAATTACTTTTCCCGTGTGGCGCGTGGCCCATCGCCAGAGGCTTCCCAGTGCATCGTGCGGTTCGATCCCCTGCGGAGTGCGGTGAGGCCTACCGGGCCGGTTCTGTCAGGGTTTGTGATAACATTCCCACCACAGCAAAGGAAATTAAGGCTGAGGGACTGGGCCCAAAGACGGCGAGCCGTGGCCGCCTTTCCAGTCCAGGCCTCTCAGTGCTGCTCATGGATTAAACAGACTGATTGAATGGTTCAAAGGGTGAAGAGGGTACATTTCATTCAGATGCTTCTGCAACGTCGAAATTCTCTTCTTTGGAAAGAACCATCCACTTTGGGCTTCAGAGGCCCAAACTGAGGCGCAGTGATGACAGGATGTGGTGGTCTACTCTGATGTCAATCTTGAGGGCTAGGTATGTCCCAACATCTCTTATTACTACTACTAATGATTATTATAATAGCTACCATTTGTTGAGTACTTATTGCATGCCAGACATTGTACAAAGCAGGTTACACACGTGGTCTCATTTAAAACTCACGAGGTCGGCAGCTATTATTATCCCCATTTTCCAGGTGATGAAATTTAGGCACTGGCACATAAATAACTTGGGATCACTGCTAGGAAGTGTTGAGGAAGGAGATTCAAACCATGGTTTATCTTAACCATTATGCTGTTATATCTATCTAGATGTGTGTCTTTGATAAATTTGCCCAACCTTTTTTAGAATCCATTTACACTTTCTGCCTGTGTGGTCCCTTTGATCCTTTTTTGGTATACGAGTAATACAAATTCATTGTAAAAATAAATAAATTTGCATGAGTGAAAAATAATGTGAAAACTACCTCCCACCAGGTTAAATAAGCAGTAACATTTTGGTATATACCCTTCCATTGTCCTATGCATCATGTCAATAAATATATGATAGGATATCTTTACATTTGATGTATCCTGAAAATCCATTCATTTGACAAATATTTAATGAGCAGACTGTTCTCATTAATAGGTGCTGGGAATTCACAGTGAACAAAGCAAAGTCTCTGCCTCGTGGAACTTATATTACAGTGGCGGGGATTGACTATAAGCAATACACATATTACTAAATAATAGGTAATGCCCAGTAAAATAAATTTTATGGAAAAATAAATCAGGATAAAGGGATAAGGGTGATGTGGGGGTTCTAGTTAGGGTAGACAAAGAAGGGCTCTTAGTAGAGGAGGCACATAAAAAGAAATCTAATCATTTAATGAAAGAGGAAGCTATGTGAATTTCTAGAGGGAAACTATTCAAGAAGAGCAACAACAAGTGCAATGGCCCTCAGTCAGGGACTTGTTTGACATAGAAAAAAAGTAAGTGCTAGCTCACATCTGTAATCCTAGCACTCTGGGAGGCCAAGGCGGGAGGATTGCTTTAGGTCAGGAGTTGGAGACCAGCCTGACCAGGAGCAAGACCCCCATTTCTAGTAAAAATAGAAAAATTAGTTGGGTGTTGTGGTGTGCCTGTAGTCCCAGCTACTCGGGATGCTGAGGCTGGAGGATCCCTTGAGCCCAGGAGTTTGAGGGTACAGTGAGCTGTGACGACACCACTGCACTCTACCCAAGGCGACAGAGTAAGGCTCTGTCTCAGGGGAAAAAAAAAGGAAATTGAATCTCACTCCCCACCCCCACCAAAAAAGAAAAGAAGTAAGGAGACCAGTGTGGCTGGAGCGCATCAAATTAGAGAAATAAGACAGAAATCATAGCTTGTAGCCAGATCATGTGTTGTCTGGTAAGCCATGATTAGATTTTGGATTTTATTGGGATGGGATAGAATACTATGAAGAGTTGAGACCAAAGGAGTAATAGGATTTGCTAATAAAAGTATCACTATGGCAGCTGTGTGGAGAATGGATGATAGAAACATTTAAAATTCCCCTTTAAAGCATAAATTGTCCTTTTACACAGCAATTCTTCAATAGATAATTTATTAACATGGGTGTTTCATCTACACCTTTACAATCATTCTAAACCTCTCTGCAAAGTGGAGCTAGGGTCAGTCACTCATATCTTTGTATCTTTATCACCTAAACTCAAATTTTTTGAGACTGGCTAGGGCATATACCCAGACCTGGATATTATGATTGTCAACAATGAATGTAAGTCATTAATGTACTACTATGGAAAAAACAGTCCCATGTAATACTGGAATCTAACACATGGCCTTCTATTGATGTTAGGACCTCTATAGACCAATTTAGTTAATGTTCTTAAGAAAGATGTGGAGAAATTAAAATGCACAGTGCAAGGAAGGATAACACTAATTCAGGCAGTGCTAAGTTTTTGCCTTCAGTGATGTAGTGGATAGTAGCATCATTTATGAGATCAGCTGAAGGAAGAACAGATTTGGAGGAGAAATTAAAAGTTGTAGGTTGGATCTATATTTTGCATTCTGACTGGAAATGACAAATTTAAATCTAGAGTTCATTGGAGTAGTCAGTGCTAAAATTGTGTAACTGTGTTAGAATTGTTTCTTTGCCTGTGTGTCTTCCCTAAATGAGCTTGAAGACAGATACTGTCTTCTTTGTAACGTCACTGCTTAGAAGTGTATTCTCAACAAATATTTGTCAAATGAGCAAGTAAAGGCAAAGGTAAGAAGGAAGTCACTCAAGCAAAATGTATAAGGTAAAAAGAGAAGATGTGCACTCTACACTTTCACTGGAGGTCCAAGCACCTGAATGTGACTTACAAGTAGGGTGACTGTAGAATCTGCTCAGGACAGTCCTGGTTTATACTTGTTGTCTCTATAATTATTCTTCTTATATTTTTTAGTCTGCTTTTTTTTCTTTTTTTTTTCTTCTTTATTTTACAGAATAAACACTAGCAGTAAAATCTATAATTATTAATATTGCCTTATTTCACTCTCAGAAGTGTCTGTTTGTATAATAAATTTATACGGTCACTCTCTGTAGAAAGCCCTAGCCTCTTCCTATTTGTTTATCATCACTGCCTCATCTTAGACTCTGTTCTCCAACCAGAAATATCTTCATTTCTCTTGTGCATTCTTACCTCCAAGCTTCCTTTACCAAGATACTGCCTACCTCAACTTAGACATCGCTTCCTCAACAATATGTCTTCTGACCCCCCCCCCAAAGACTGAGTTAAGTAGCCATCTTCTTATGTGCTCCCAGTGTACCCTGTATTTAACCTGTGATGCAAAGATGACTAAGTGCCTTGTTGTTTCCTCACTAAACATCTCTGTAAAGGAACCTGCAAAAATACCTTCTGTCCTTTTTAAGCCTGAAATTTACAGTAATAATATCCAAATCAGTCCATACTGGACTTATATTTTTGAAAATTGACCTTCAAGACAGACTAATAGCACATTCTTCAAGCCCTTTCATTCTTAACTAACTGAAGAAGTTGACTTTTGAACTAGGAACCCAGCAAGGAAACTTGTATCCTACCATCAGGCTCTGTAACATGCCTGCCGTTGACTAAGACCAAAATATTCCAACAGCTCCCCCTCAATTACTAAGCTACTGTAGTTAGAATCAAAAAATACAGTTTCTGAGCCTCCCTCCCTATGGAAATGATACTGTACCATGTCTACTTACTATATCCTGAGTGCTGAAAGACTTTATAAACTTTATCTCACCTAATCTATATTTTTCTTGCAGCTAAGATGGCTCTTTGTAGTTTGGTATGTAGATAGATAAAAACAAAAAGTCTAAAAGTCTAGCCATGCCTTCTAGGCTTCAACTTCCTCCCCTTTATACTCAGATATACCCAGTCAGTGTAAATTAGCCAGAGATTTAGGTCGTGGAGCAGACCACTTCCCCAACTACAGGAGCAAGGAATCATCCTGAGTGTTAACTCAGTAGAGAGAACTTCACCCCATAAAAGGCCTGCGCTTCAAGGGTTACAGCTTCTTGAGTTCATACGTTAAGGCACTTGGAGAGAAGTCCTGGCTTCCATGCAGCCCAGATGAGGACTAGTTCCAGCCTCTCCAACCTGTGCTGCTGCCTCTTAGATTGAGGAGTATTGCCCTCTTCCTTCCCACACTGTCAAGGCACTCCTCCCCATCTTTCTCCCTTTTTGGCCACCCTAGTCAAAGGAGTTACAGAATCAATCCCTTTCTTGACAGAAGGTTCCTAGACTGCTTATATAACTTGACCTTACTATAACCAGTCTGCAGAGCAAGAGTTGAAACACCTTTGGACTAATCTACTTAAAGAAATGCCCAGGGCACAGTGGTGTCCCAGCTACTCAAGAGGCTGAGGTGGGAGGATTGCCTGAGCCTTGGAGTTAGAATCCAGCCTGGGCAACATAGCAAGACCCTGTCTCTAAAACACAAAAACATACAAAAGAAAGAAAAATAAAAAAGAGGAAAAAAACATACAAAAGAAATGAAAAGTCTACATATAGCCGTTTCTCTACATAGTGGCTTGCCTGGTGTGTGTTTCTGCATAAATAAGAGGACCCTTCAAGATCTCAAAGGTTAAGAAGAGGTGAAAAGAAAATTCTGCTAGAGGGCCCTGCTGCATCCCATTTTATGACAAGGAAAAAGAAGCTTCAGAGAGGTAAAACCACTTGCCCTAAGTCATTCACTTATTAGATAGCACAGCCAGAATTAAAATCAGATCTGTTCACATAGCAAACGAAACAATCAACAAGGTGAGAAAACAAACTATGGAATGGGATAAGATATTTGTGAACCATACATCTGATAAGAGGTTAAGATCCAAAATACATAAGGCACTCCAACTCAATAGGCAAGAAAATAACCCAATTAAAAAATGGGCAAAGGGTCTGAAAAGACATTTTTCAAAAGAAGACATACAAATGGCTAACTGGTATGTGAAAAAAATGTTCAACATCAGTAATCAGAGAAATGCAAATTAACACTACAATGAGCTATCACTTCACACCTGTTAGGATGATTATTATCAAAAAGATAAGAGCAAGCATTGGCAAGGATGTAGAGAAAAGGAAACCCTTGTACACTGTTGGTGGGAATGTAAATTAGTACAGCCATTATGGAAAACAGTATAGTAGTTCCTCACAAATTTAAAAGTAGAACTACTATTTGATCTAATAGTCCCACTTTTGGATATATAGGAAATCAGTATGTTGAGATATCTGCACTTACATGTTCATTGCAGCCTTATTCACAATAACCAAGACACAAAAACAACCTAAGTGTTTATCAGCGGATGAATAGGGAAAGAAAATATGGTGTGTGTATATATATATATATGTATATATATACACACAATGGAATACTATTCAGCTTTTTTAAAAAAAGGAAATCTTGTCCTTTGCAGCAACATGGATCAACATGGATGAACCTAGAAGACATTATGCTAAATGAGATAAATTAGGCACAGAAAGACAAATGTTGCATGATCTTACTTGTATGTATAATCTAAAAAAGTCGAACTCATAGAAGCAGAGAGTAGAATGGTGATTACTGGGGGCTGAGGGAGCATGGATTGGGATGATGTTGGCCAAAGGGTACAAAATTTCAGTTAGGAGGATTAAATTCATGAGATCTATTATATAATATGGTGACTATAGTTAATGGATTGTATACATGAAAATTGCTAAGAGTAGATTTTAAATCTTCTCACCACAAAAAAAAAGATAAATATGTGAGGTAATATGTTAATTAGCTTGATTTAGCCATTCCACAATGTATATATATATGAAAACATCATGTTATAGTCCATAAATATATACAGTTTTCATTTGTCAATAAAATTTTTTAAATATGCCACAGGTAAATAAATAAAAGATTTTTTTTAGAATGCGTATAAAAAATAAAACAAGAAACCAGATCTGTCCAAACATAACTAATAAACTACTTCTCACTATTTAAAACTCAAGAGTTGGCCGGGCACGGTGGCTCACGCCTGTAATCCTAGCTCTCTGGGAGGCTGA
>VBSM01003215.1:28614923-28627330 GCA_008086735.1 Cheirogaleus medius | reverse complement strand
TAGAGACAGGGTCTCGTTCTTGCTCAGGCTGGTCTCGAACTCCTGACCTTGAGCCATCCTCCCACCTCAGCCACCCAGAGTGCTAGGATTACAGGCATGAGCCACCATGCCCGGCCAATATTCTTTTAAATCACTATAGGAATTATAACAAAAGACTTGGATTCTAGTTCTGATTCTACCAGATATATGACCTTGGAGAAGTCACATAACCTCTCTAAGCCTCTAATCAAGTATCAGTAATATGTAAATACTTGTCCTGGCTACCTTCCTGGGTTTTTGTGAGGCCCAAATGATGTAATGTGTATAAAATTGCTACTTTGTTATGATTTTTATAATTCCTTTGTCATGTAGTAGCCTATTGTGTTGGTAGAAGTCCAGTCAGAGTTGCTGCTACATCGGTAACTAATTCTGGACTAGACATTTAGTCCCCTTCAGGCCTATTTCTTCTAATGTTGTATAGAAATAATACTGTTGATTGGAGTAAAGAATTAAAAATATACATGTGATAAAATCATACTGATTTGGCTGGGCACAGTGGCTCACGCTTGTAATCCTAGCACTCTTGGAGTACGAGGCAGAAAGATAGCTTAAGGTCAGGATTCCAAAACCAGCCTGAGCAAGAGCGAGACCCCATCTCTACTAAAAATAGAAAAATTAGCCAGGCATGCTAGCATGGACCTGTAAACCCAGCTACTCAGGAGGCTGAGGCAGGAGAATTGCTTGAGCCCAGGAGTTTGAGGTTGCTGTGAGTTAGACTGATGCCACGGCACTCTAGCCCAGGTGACAGAGTGAGACTGTTTCTCAAAAAATAATAATAATAATAAATAATAAAATTAAAAAAAAGAATGCCATTGTAAGCTTTTTAAAATAAAATAAAATCATACTAATTTATATGGGGTCATCATCCAATATTAGAAGAAATAGGATTATAGAGAATATTAACCTAGAACAGAGAAAACAAATAAGTTGGCAGTGGGTGCCTGAAGCACTGTGATAAGAAAAATTCTGATGCCAGGCCTGGGAGGAAAGGGTGTTGGGCTTGACTATTATTTATTTATTTTTTTATTTATTTTTTTCTTTCCCATAAGAGACAGTGACATCCAGGGCTTGACTATTGATATGTACATTTGACATAGAATTCAAGAGTAGCAGCATGTGTACCATCCTGGACGAGATAATCTTTGAGACCCATTCCAAGTACTATAATTCTACAAAAGTGGACACCTTGTTTAATTTTAAAAGTATTAGAAACCTAAACTCTTTGCCTTAGTGAGTATTGTAGATATTTTAGAGAAAATGCCCATCAGTTTCTGGTATTCAAAAGCCAACTCCACTCCTACTGGGGAAACTGGATTTAAAGCAGCCATGCTGAGCCAATGGTGTAGTGTCAATTTCAGACACCAAACGGCACTATTAATTTATAATCTTGTCAGGAAACCCAAAGTGAGGGAAGAGGTTACTTTGCCAAGCCTTTTTTTTTTTTTCCCTTTGAAGCCTATAGCATCTAGTATGCTCAGGTGGTCTTCCATACAAGTACTAACGAGGCCCAGCCCTGCTTAACTTCCAAGATCAGGTGCATGAAGGGTGGTATGGCCATACTACTTTGCCAAGTCTTCAAACTGTGTTCAAGTGTGGTGATTCCTAAACTTTGTTGTATGTAAGAATTACCTAGGGATAGGGATGGATACATCTGTTGTGAGTTCTGAAGCTCTTGCAATTTTGGGGAAACTTCTTAAAGAAAAATAATACAAATTTTAAAAATACAAAATTGGATAAAAAGCCTTGAAAAGGGCCTGCAGGTCCTGAAGCTTAAGCTTCATTGATTTCACCAGCTCTACTTGGGGAGCTTGCTAAAAAAAATCTTAAAAATAAGAATACTGGCTTCACTCTAAACATTCTGATTCACTGTATTTGGGGCCCAGAGATATGTATATTTATTTAATAAGCATCTTATTGTGTTATGGCGGGGCTGATGTTAAGAAAATATAAGTATAAATTCCTACTCATTTCCTGACACATACAAAATTATTCACATTTGCTTCATAATTGAAGCAGCTCCCTGTCTCCCAGCACTTATATGTTAACCCCCTTGTCTCTAAGCAAATCACATAAACCACACAGAGAACACTTTCCTTCTCAGGCTGAGAGTCACTCTGGGATTCAGCTGTCCCAGGTTTCTGGACTTCTTTCCTTTGCCTTCTCCACCACCACTGGCATTGGCACAGCTTCCTGGCTCCTAGGCATTGACACTGAAGAGAGAAAATCACTAGTATTAACTTTAAGTGGCTGGTAAGCATTTGGTTATCTTCCAAACCTCATGTCAGGCAATTTAAAGGAAATCATCTATTCTAAAGAAAATAATCAGGCCTATTGGTTCTATCCTTCCTAGAGAATATCAAGTATAGCAGAGGAAAGGAACTTGCATTTAATGAGGACCTCCTATGTGCCAGGCACCTTTTACACAGTATCCCAACCTTCACAATTACCATAAGAAGTGAGTATCATGACACCTATTTTACAGATGAGGCGACTAAGGTTGGAAAATTCCAGCAACTTTTCCAAAACCACTCAGCTAGTGAGTATGAGTGGCAGATCTGTCCAAACTCCAAAGTCTGTGCTTTTTTCATTATGCCAAGCTGCCTCGGGAACAGAAGGAAGTCTTTATAGATCAAAGTCAAGGACCCAAAACATTTGCAAACTTACAGGACATGGGACTTCAAAAATTACAAATACTATAATGGCGACTCCACTGAGCAACAAGGTGACAGCAATCAGAAATTTGACCACAATACTCCATTTCTTCCTCTTCTCTAGGTTCTCATCTGTGTCTAAAGGAGAGAGACGAGTGGAAGAGGGAGAAAAGGGAATTTAAGAAAGGGAAGAGATTGACCCTTTGACTTGAAGTTCTCCTGTCCCACAAAACTAATATTAGGGCCCAGCCTGACCCAGAGACAGAGGCTGAATTTCCAATTCAAACTCAGAATCAGAAGTGGGGTGAGCATCATAGGATCTGCTCTAACTTCTTTTGCAGCCTGTTCCCAATGAGTGACCTTCCCTGAAATTGGGAATTTTTCATAATCATGTAGGGCTGATTCTTGCACTGCTCTCAGGGGAAGAAAAGGCTTGGGTATACAAGAAGTTTAAATGTATTTTTCACTATCAGCCCTCTCGGGGTTCCTACCTTTCTACTCTGACAGATTTTGTGGGATTAGAAAATAACCTTTCCTATGCTTCCTTGGTTTTAGTGGGGGATAGAAGCAGCAAATGTGAATTGGCATTGCTTCTGGGTCATAAGCCAAATCTGGTGGCAAGTAGCTCATACGTATCTTGTTATTACTGATCTCATATTTACTTTTCCCCTGGTAAGAGCTGAGATGTAACCCAAACTAGAATCTTGCAGAATTTGAGTCCTGGTCATTTTAGGGAGGACTGTTTCTAAACACAGTGAAAATGAAAACATGAACTTTCTTGGTGTCACTACTGTTATAACTGCTGTTGAAATACAATGGTATTGAAATATTGTCCATCTATAATGCAATGACTAGAATTACCTACCACATGAATATGATTTATTCTGTCTCCAAATCTGGTTATGGGATGAGCTCATTTGCATGGAGGTAAAGGATCAATTGATGTTGTCACACTGTAAACATTTCTAGGATCTTCTTTATAGAGAAGCTGACTTTTTCCATAAGAAATGGAATGGTTTTCTAATGTAAACTCTGTAACCTCCAGGAAAATCCTAGGAGACCCAGACTAATATTGGGGCTAAAGATGTTTCTTTTTATTTCTGGTCTTGTTTTACTCCTATTTATTCTGTACCTTGTTCTTTCAAGGGGCTAGAAAAATTACCAATACTTGTAGTTTTCTCTCCTTCTGTATTCCCAGGAGTAATGGAATTGGTAGAGGTGGAAAAAGTCTCTGATGAAGCCCCGATCACTGGATAGACCTTACATTGGGAGATCCCTGGTAAAAAAGCTATAAAACAAGAAAGAAACAATGAGAGTACACAGCTTTAGGAGAAATGTTATCCTGTCTTACTTTACCCCACTAAACCCTGTCTCTACCCAGTTGATATTAAACTTCTAATTGTGGCTCCATTGACCTGTCTGTCCATAGGTTTAGGGCGTGGGCACAAAATAATGCCAAGAATAAATGAGGATAGAGATACTAATAAGAGATATGGATTAAATCCTTATGGAACTTTTGCCTAACGTAGGATCAGAGTGAAGGAGTAGACCGTATCTCGTTTGCCTATCATTCTTAAGGCCATAATAACAATAAAGATGGAGGGTGTAACATCGTTGAACATTTCCTTCTTTTAAAAAAGGTGGCTCCAAAGTCCGAGGAAGAACGTGAAATATAATTTGCCTTAATGACTGCTGGAAGTCGGTCCAGTGGAGTCTAAGTAAACTACTCTTAGAGGGGATTAGGGAAAGCATGAAGAGTTGGAAGAAGGAAAGTCTATCCAGCTTCATACACCCCTCAATTTCATTCATTCTGCAAATGTTTAAAAATGAGTATCTAAGCCTGAGCAAGAGCAAGACCTCGCCTCTACCAAAAATAGAAAAAATTAGCCAGACGTGGTGGTGCATACCTGTAGTCCCAGCTACTCGGGAGACTGAGGCAGGAGGATCGCTTGAGCCCAGGAGGTTGAGGTTGCAGTGAGCTATGATAATGCCACTATACCCTAGCTAGGGTGACATAGTGAGACTTTGCCTCCAAAAAATAAAAAAAGAAGAAGAATATCTAGGCTGGGCACAGTGGCTCACACCTGCAATTCTAGCACTTTGGAAAGCCGAGGCAGGAGGATTGCTTGAAGCCAGGAGTTCAAGACTAGCCTGGGCAACATAGACCAACAGAGACGCCCCCCTCTACAAAAAATTTGAAAATTGGATGGGTATGGTGGTGCACACCTGTAGTCCCAGTGACTGGGGAGGCTGAGGCAGGAGGATCACTTGAGCCCAGGAGTTCGAGGCTGCAGTGAGCTATGATAACACCACTGCACTCCACCCTGGGCAACAGAACGAGACTTACTATGTGCCAGGCACTGCTTCAGTATTTTGTATGTATCAGTTGGATACATTCTAGCAAGGGAGCAGGCAAAGAGGAGGGAGGGCTGGGGGCGGGCAGGGAGAAACAGACAACAGTAAGTATGATAAATGTCATGGTATATTAGAAGCAGATAAGTACTGCTAAAAAAAATTAAAAATAGAGCTAAGTGAGGGAGTAGTCTGAGGGATGTGGATGAGCAACCTGCAGTATAGGCTCAGTCTTATTGAGAAGGTGAGAATTGAGCCAAGACTTGAAGGAAGTGAGGGGATTAGCCAAGTAGATGCCTGGGGAAGTAGCAACCTAGGCAGAGGGTAAAGGCCCCGGGGGCAGAGTGTGTCTGGCATATGACAGTTTTAGAGGAGTAGCGAGGAAACCAGTGAGACTGGAGTAGCCTGAGCAAGGGGAACAATTGTAGGAGATAAGAATCTAGAGGAAACAGTCCTATATCATTTAAGGCCTTGTAGGCCAGTTCAAGGAATTTGGTTTTTATTGTGATTGGAATGGGGATCCATTGCAAGGTTTTGAGCAGAGGAGAGACAGGATATAACTTTACTTTTAAAGAATTACTGGGCTACTATGTTGGGAATGAGCTAGTGGTGGGCAAAGGTAGAAGCAGAGTAACCTGTTGGGAGGCTATGGCAGAAATCCAGATGAGAAACGATGTGATTCACACCAGCAGTGAAAATGATGAGAAGTAGATGGATTCTGGCTATAGTCTGGAACTAACTTCACTCACCTCCAGAGTTGACCTAATCCAATTCAGACAGTGGTTCATGGTCCATATTTAATGGTCTCATATCACTGGTTATTAAATTAAGGTCTGTAAGTCCTACTTGACCGTTTCGTTCATTCTTTCTTTCTTCCTTTCATTCCTTTCCTTCCTTCCTTTCCTTTCTTTCTTTTGATAGACTCTTATTCTGTTGTGCAGACTGGAGTGCAGTAGTGTGATCATAGCTTACTGCATCCTTGAACTCCTGGGCTCCAGTGATCCCATTGCCTCAGCCTTCCCAGTAGCTGGGACTACAGGTGTGTGCCACCATGCCTAACTAATGTTTTAAAATTTTTTTGTAGAGACAGGGTCTTGCTTTATTGCCCACGCTGGTCTCAAATTCCTGGTCTCAGGCAGTCCTTCCACCTCAGCCTCCCAAAGTGTAGGGGGATAATAGGCATGAGCCACCATGCCCAGTGATTTTTCTAAATTACTCTTCCATGTCTTAACACATTGACTGCCACACTAGAAAAGGAATTTTTCCTTGGGGCCACAGCATTTTATTATAAAAATAGAATAAAAACTTTGAAAAGAAAACAATCCTTTCTAATTTAATGAAAAATTTGTGGCTTTTTTATTGTTTTCTGTGCATGAGTTATATGCAACTTGAAAAATACTTCACGTGGATCCCAAGGTGAAGAGATGTGTGAGTTACTTCACAGGCCCTGGGCTCAAAACTAGCATGAATTAAATACAACTCACATGGCAGTTAATGTGTTAATTAAGTCCATGTGAAAATGATAGTTCTTTACTATAGAGGCCAGTGACAACACCAGGCAGTGTACATAAAATTACAAGGGAAGAAGTAGTCCCTAATTTCAGTTTAATCAGGAAGACAGTGTTGGCAAAGATAGGCAAAGACAGACATAAAACCAGCAGGTTTAAAACAAAAAACAAGGAAATTTTCAGCATAGTGCCAACCAGTTCTCTGAAGTGATAACATACATAGTTATGAGACTGATGAGATGAAGATAAACAAATCTCACTTTGGAGAAGTCACATAAGTTCTCTGAGTTTTGGTTTCCTTATCTGTAAGATGGCTATGATAAAATAAAACGTGGTCTACCTATTTCACAGGGCTGTTATGAAGATCAGAAACATAAAAATGAGAGAGCACATGTGAAAACACATTGCAAACTATTATGATTGAAAGAAGAGGGAAACATAGTAGAAGAACTCTGCCCTCTAGCCACAGGGGTAATGGTATTTCAACATGGCATGTCTGCCTACCTCCAGGGAACCAGTACTTCAACGTCTACTAAATAGGCTTCATCTGTCATTGTACAGTATTTTCAGTTCTGCCTAGCTTCTAAATTAATGTCCAGCCATGTCAGCAACTCATCTCTTTCAGGTCTCGTCTGCTAGGTAATTGAGCATCAAGATGGAGCAAGTTTGTAAATATAAACACTTCATTTCCATTTGTAGCTGTAGAAACTGAGCTGTGTAGAAATTAATTTGTCAAAAGTAATAATTAGGCCAGGTGTGGTGGTTCACGCCTGTAATCCTAGCACTCTGGGAGGCCAAGGCGGGAGGATCTTTTGAGCTCAGGAGTTTGAGACCAGCCTGAGTAAGAGCGAGACCCTGTCTCTACTAAAAAAATAGAAATTAGCTGGACAACTAAAAATATATATATATATATAAAACTAGCCAGGCATGGTGGCGCATGCCTGTAGTCTCAGCTACTTGGGAGGCCGAGGGAGTAGGATTGCTCGAGCCCAGCAGTTTGAGGTTGTTGTGAGCTACGCTGACGCTGCGGCACTCTATCCCGGGCAAAAGAGTGAGACTCTGTCTCAAAAAAAAAAGTAATAATTAATATCAGAAGAAACACTAGTTTGATATTATATCTCCTATACCCACAGTTTCACATGGGATAGTCAGACCTTTGAAATTGGTTCATGCTAATCAAATTCCAAAAAACCTAATCCATATACTAAAATGACATTTAAAAAATTTATGTAGGGTAACAATGAAAATGTATAAATAAAAAAACCCCAGCAAAACAAAAAAAGAAAAAAAGAGGAAGAAAGTTAAAAAAAGAAAAAAAAATTTATATAGGGGATTATATCTGTCAAATGGATCAGATAGGACATTTTGCTCTTCTTGGTACCCTGTTCTAAAGATACAGGTTCCTATGAAACTTAATGCATAATTGGAAAGTTTCTTGATTAACACAGAATCTAACAGTAGGATCTAGATGGTGTAAACTATATCATAAATGATAAACACCTAATGTGGCTGGGCTCACACCTGTAATCCCAGCACTTTGGGAGGCAGAGATGGGAGGATTGCTTGAAGCCAGGGGTTCAGACCAGCCTGGGCAACATAGTGAGACCCTATCTCTACAAAAATTTTTAAAAATTAGCTGGCCATGGTGTTGGGCACCTGTAGTCCTAGCTGTTCAGGAGGCTAAGGTGGGAGGATTGCTTAAGCCGAGGAGTTAGAGGTTACAAGGAGCTATGATTGTGCCACAGCCTGGGTGACAGAGCCAGACCCTGTCTCTTAACAACAACAACAACAAAAGACAGAGAGAGAAGACCTAATGAGTCATCTTTCTGCACCAGAGGGAAATTTCAAAATATTTGTATAATAGAGGGTCTTTTCCTTGGCCAGATTCCATAAACAGTAACAAACAATCTCAATCTAACTTTTTTCTATTTTCCATATCATTTCTGATGTTGCAGAACATTTTCATCTTTATAGCTTCAAATTCCTATTTTACTCTGAGGACATTTTCATAAACTGTCTTCTGACTCTTTCTGGGACATCTCCTATGCAGACTATCTCATCCATAGTGCAGTAACTTCATGGGGCATCTATTTGTGACCTTGTAAGTTTGACCACTTACCTAATTTTTGTTTCTAACTTATTTGGGGTCTGTCACATCCTGGTACTCAATGTATGTTTAAATTCAGAATAGGCAGTTTCAAACTTATAAAAGGGGTTGTGTCTCAAAAGTCCATTTATAAATCAGTTGTTTAGAATTCATCATTGTGGTTTCATAGACATGTATGGTGAATGATGACTACATCCCCAAACTAATTCACAAACATCCATTTAGTCTCTTTGCATGACTCAAATAGTACAAGGTAGTAGCTTAAGTTCTAGATGTGGGAACCAACCACCATTTCATGAAGGAAAGAGGAAGAGTTTCTTCCTTTTTTCTTGGAAGACTAGCTAAAGGAAAATTTTTAAATTAGGTCAGGATGATCTTTGGCAGCTCTCCTCTTCCTTAACCTCTCAGTTTTTCTTGTCCCAAATTTCTAAGAGCTAATGCCCTTAAATGCCCTGAGTCCCACAATGCCCAGACTTCTCCAGACTCCAAAATAACTTAAGTCTACTATTCTCTGTCACAACTGCCACTGAGTCAAGCAGAGTATCATACTTTAAGAGGAAAATTTTGATTGAATTAATTTTCATTAATGTTGAGGGACTGATAGCCCAAAACCTTGCCAGAGGCTTTTGAGTTTTTAAGAGCTTTTTTTTTCCCACAGAAATCATTACTTTGGAATTTTAGAAAGTATAATAAAGTGAATGAAACATTCAGGTCACATCAGAATATATAATTTACTGTACTGGGGCCACAGCCTGAGAGCCTAGCCACTTATTTCTCAATCTCTAGTCGAGTTTTTAAAGTTTTTCCCCCATTATTCTGCTTGTGAACCCACAGTCTCTCTGAAAGTGTCAAATGTTATTTTATTTTTCTAGCAGTATCACAATAGCATCTAGGGGATTGCCCATATGTAAAGGAGAACTGCCTATACCAATCTATTGATCAGAAATTATTTGACGAAAAGAATGGGTGAGAGTAGGAAAGGAAGGCAGAAGCAAGGGAAACTTAAGGCTGAGGTCAAGAATCACTGCCCAGCCGCTGTGGGGGAACAGGTATTCTCACAGTGTGGGTAGGAATGCAAAATAGAACACCTCTATGTAGGGTAATTTAGCAATATCTATCAAACCTTTGACACAGCAGTCCTGCTTCTTAGAATTTATCTTACTGATAAATTGGAGGTATACAAGAAGAATGTATAAAGTCATTGTTTGCAGCATTGTTTGTATTTGCAAAAGATTGGAAACTACCAAAATATCTGTCAATAGAAGACTAGTAGGATAAATTAGATCCATACAATGGAATACTGTACAACTGTTAAAAAGAATGAGATAGGGAAGATTGCTTGAGGCCAGGAATCTGAGACTAGCCTGAGCAAGAACAAGACCCAATCTCTACCAAAAATAGGAAAAAATTAGCCAGCTGGGGTAGTGTGCACCTGTAGTCCCAGCTACTCCGGAGGCTGAGGCAGGATGATCACTTGAGCCCAGGAGTTTGAGGTTGTAGTGAGCTATGATGATGCCACTGCACTCTAGCCTGGGTGATAGAGTAAGACCTTGTCTTTAAAAAAAGAAAAGAAAAGAAAAAGAATGAGGCAGATATATACATATTGATATTGAACAACCCGTAAGATATGTTACTAAGTGGAAAAAGCAAGGTGCAGAACAGTGTATATGGTATGCTATCATTTATGTCTTTAAGATTTGTACATTCGTATGTGCTTAGAGTATCTCTGAAAGGAAATATAGTAAGTTGGTAATAGTGGTTTTCTCAGGGATAGAGAACTAGAGGATTGAGAGACAGGAGTAGGAGGGAGACTTAGTTTTCACTATAAATCTGTGCTGTTTGAATATTTTACTGTGTGCATTCAAAACAAAGTAAATTTAAAAAAACTGTCAAAAGATGATCCTTCAGAAATGGAGATCATATGAAAATCACAGTATATCAGGGCTAGAAGGGACCTTAGATATTAGAAAACTGATTCTCAGAGAGAACATAGATTTGTTCAAGGGAGGGATGATCCATTTCCTTGTGGCTTTAGCTGCTAATATGCTCCATCTGCCTCCAAGCACATCAACTAAAAGTTAGTGCCTACCTCCATCTCCTTTTCCAGTCTCACCTTTGCCTGTTAGAAGGGATCCAGTCTGAAACTTGGATGTAAGGGTTAGGTGACAGCTTGGGGAGGCAGAGTTGTTTCTGCGGGGAACAGCAATGACTTGTAGGTTCTTTAGAATATGCTTAACCTTTGGCTTTCTCTCCAAATACACAAGGTTGACTTTCACTTTGTTCTCAGAACCAAGGCACTGCAGAGTAGCCACAGTCTGATTTTGGATGAATGTTGCCTTTTTGGTTTCTGTGTGAGTTTCTAGAAGGAGAAAAGCCAGACAGAAAAATGAAGCTGATTCTTAATCTGAATGGTGCCCAGCTAACCCACTTCCATTCCTGACCCCTGTTAAATTCCACTGCTACATTTTTCCTCTTTTTAGTTTACTTTTTCCTTAGTATATGTTCATGGTACTAAATATACAAGTCCTGCCTTTCTTCCTTCCTGTGAGGGGTGTCATGAAGATAGGTGACTGCAGTAAATTCAGCACAGAGAAATGTTCATAGATTGTTTTCTTTAATGCACAGAGGATTAGGTGCTGCCTCCTGCTTTGTCTCCATCTGTTTGATTTATATAGGCATGCCTTAGGTAATAGTTAATGTAAAAATTGGTTTTCAAAAAGCCTCCTGGGGGGGATACATATCTCTAAAATAGGATATTTGAGATCTGGGCTAGGAAGCAAGGAGATAAGGTGTCTTTTAAAGATAAAAATTTCTTGGAATGGCAACATGATTTTCCAGAAAGGGCCCATTCCCTACCTTGTGTTAGCAAATCCCTGATGCTTGGCACATCCTTTGGGAAGAGCCCAGGCAGCTGTTCCACTTGGCAACTGCTATCTCTGAGGTCTGGTGGGGGTAGGGGGTGAAGGTCAGAATTTACTGGGTACTTACTCTTTAGAATTCTGGGCACTGGAGGGGAAGATGCAATAGAATGCAGTTTCTGCTCATAAAACTTGCAACTGAGGAGATCAAACACTCCCTAAAAAGACTTTAAAAAATCACAGCCAAATACATACAAGTAGCAGTTAGCCTAGTATAACAAATTTTGAGTATTAATCCATTACCTTTTAAAAAACAACAACAAAAAATCCATTACCTTTAGAAGAAAGAAAGGTGAAATAAAGTTAAGTTACAAAGCTAATGAAAGACTAACCAATTCATTGCCTTTAACATAAGGTAAAATATGCATACCTGCTTATTTTCTCTCCTCCCTCCTGTTCTATTTGCCTTCTTGTATTAAAGAAAACTTTTGAAAGCTGATTTAGTCTAACCTTGGACAAGGTATCTCTCTATAGGTTTCTGCAGAGCCATAGGTCATAGTTATTTCTGCTTTTTGGCACATGGCTCACAGGATGTTGTGAATTAATTTGTTAAATTTATTACTACTGCACCTTATGGTGTTTGGCCTTAACTCTGATTAGCTACTTTTAGAGATGAAATGTTTAGGAAAATTTGAAAAATCATGTTTTAAATAAACAGTTACCAAAGAGCAGCAAATGGTGCCATTCCACCCCCTTATCACTCTTTCCCTCAGCTGTCCCCACCCAAGAGCATTGCCCTCTAACTATTTGGATGTACTACCTTAAAAACAAAGGCAACAGTGGTGGCTCACGCCTGTAATCCTAGCACTCTGGGAGGCCGAGGCGGGCGGAT
>VBSM01003215.1:28531010-28548512 GCA_008086735.1 Cheirogaleus medius | reverse complement strand
TAGCAACCCTGAGTAACCTTCTTTTCTTTTTCTCCCCCCTTTTTTTATTTCTTATAGCCTGCTATCTCACGTCATCTTTGCCACTAACCTTAGGAAAGCATGTGGAGGAAGGACCTGCTTTTAGATAACAAAGATAATTGAATGCTTATGACACCCTGTCAGTGTGCCCTTAAATATGAATCAGTATCTTCGCATTTAAGCATATAGGTTATATTCCTATGGAAGAGAGATATTCTTTGACTTTTCTGCAGCTTTATGGCAGAGAGAAAAATAGAGGTTATATGGCTAAAAGTGTTTCTCTCTCTGTCTCTAGAGACCTTCCACAATGAAAAACATGCTTTGTAAACCTCATTAAAGATAAATCTCCTCTTTATGTTCCCCTAAGACCAGGGAGGGTATAATATTTCAGACTTAAATTCCAAAACTTTATAGTCCTTATTTCAGGACATTGGTTTAAAAACGATGACTTTGTTAATGTGATAAAGTTGTATCATGAAGGATGGCAAAATTTTAGTTAGACTCGTAGGAATTTAATTCAGCATATATTTACATATATTGAGTGTTCACTGTGCACAAGAAGCTTGCTACATTAGGTTTTACAAATGGTACGAAGATGTGTCAAAGCATAGTAGTCCTCATAATCAAGTTTATAATCGCCATGATATGTGATGGGTGGCAAGACAAATACATTAATAATTATAATACAAGACAGAATAAATATGCTAGAAATGAGGCCAAAATGTTACAGCCAGGATTCTTCTCTTATTTTGTTTTTAGGTCCTCCAAGCCAGGCCATGTGGGCTTTGGGGGATAAGATTGCATCTTCTATAGTGGCTCAAACTGCTGGTATCCCAACTCTTCCCTGGAGCGGTAGTGGTAAGAAGCTATTTCTTGTTTGTATCTTGAAGTGCAGAAAAGCCCGGTAGGATATTCAGGACTATGGCTTAGGGGTTAATTTTGTTTTAAATGTATTGGGATATTTGACAAGAGTGGAATCCTGGTTGATTAATGGTACTTTGTATCTCTTGGCATAATTAATACACCTGTGATTTTTACCATGTCTTGGGATTATAAATTAGTGTCAGATGTACAGACACTAAACTGTGATCTGGAATGATCTTGGGACTTAATTTGGAGAGACTCTGGGAAAATACATATGGTTCTGTGGATTCAGATCCATTCTGTAGGCCAGAATATTTCTCAGAGGTGATCTTCCTTGATGGAATTAGGCTTTTGGACCTGCCTGAGAGGTGGTCTGGGTCACTAAGAAGAAGGTAAAACCCACTTACTCAAATATTCACCTGCCAGTGTTTTTTTGATGTCAGCCCGCAATCTATTGATAATTTGCTTTGCCTGTTTAATACCATTCGACCTCAGTTGCCCTTGATGCAGAGAATGAGGTCAGTAATCAACCTTTCTTCCAGATGCACAGAAGGACGAAAATTTTCAAAATATGATTTATTCTTGATAAATCATTTAAAGAGTGCTATGTGAATTATTATAGCTGATAACAATATGAACTTCCGTTTTCTTTTTAATACTCAAACACTGGGAGCAGACATATACTAAAATTTCTTTTAAATGGGAATTACCATTGTCTTGAGGCTGAACAGATTTGAACCCTTGTTACTCTGGCGCTCTGGGGGATTGCAATATCCTCTCCAGACCTGTTGGGTCAAATAGTTTAAAATAAAAGGTTGAATTTGTTTTTGTTTGAATGGAGAGGCTATAGTGTTCCCCTTGTGGCCAAGTACGGGGACATTCAGGGAGCATGAAATCATGAGTCTGCTGAGGCCAATAAAACCGCCATCTCCGTTTCCAAGGGCTCATAAAGATTGAATTATTTTCCAGACCTCTGGCCCTAGAGCAGGCTTAAACACACAAATCGAAGGTATTTTGCCTGCTGAGTTGCTGTGAGAAGTCTGCCATGGTTTTTTTTTTTTTTGGTCTTATATGTCCTTGTACTTTTATAAGTTGCTCCCTGTTAGCTCTCCTGGCTTTTTCCAGCATAAGAACCCAAGTTGCCAGGTCATGCTACGGCTAAATGCCATTAACCAAAAGGACTAAGCAGGGTTTTAGCATCCTTCTTTCTTCCATCTACCCTCAATTTTGGATAAATATGGTAGCCTTTTAAGGAAGGGATAGTGGAAAATTGACAGGAGCAGAAACTCTTGTAACTGCTCTAAGTAACTGTTGTCTATTGCAGGTCTTCGTGTGGACTGGCAGGAAAATGATTTTTCAAAACGTATCTTAAATGTTCCTCAGGAACTATATGAAAAAGGTTATGTGAAAGATGTGGATGATGGGCTGAAGGTAGGTTATTAACTCCAGGGAGTAAGATGCCTTTCAAGCAACCAATCATAGTCACAAATGTAGGGAATTTGGATCCTGGTTCGTGATGTATATCCATGATGGCATTAGGGTGTAAGATCAGAAGATATAGTTTAAAAAGTATAGAGTGAGGAAGTGACTATCTTTTTTTATATTTATATTTTTATTTATTTTTTATTTTTTGTAGAGTCAGGTTGTCACTGTATTGCCTATCCTGGCCTCAAGCAATCCTCCCGCCTCAGCCTTCCAAAGTGATGGGCCACTGTGCCCTGCCAGGAAGTGACTTTAAATTTAAACAATTTAAATTCATTTTGAAAGAGGCTGCTCATCCAGACAGAACATTTCTTAGGTGATAATCAGAGTTTTGAGGAGGTGCTGATGCTCCCTCTCTCTGCCCTCTGTTGGTATGTGAGAGGTGGCCAGCAAACAACACACTTTTCCCCTGCTTGAGTTCAGAACCAAGAAGCCCAGGCAGGTAGCTTTATTACAAATAGAGATGTTGGTGAAAATGGCTTAAGTGTATAGCAACAATCCGATTTATAAACTGAACATCAGAGTTAAAACAATCACCACAGACTTCCTTCTGCAGAGAGAGACCTGCTACCATCCGGCTTATTGTATGGCTAAGCGCCGACAAAGAGCATATGTTCTGTGCAGTGGGCTGATCCCAAAGGGGGAGAAGAGGCCGAGTTTCGTGTGCTCAGTTCCTCCTTCCAAATTGACCAATTGTATAATTTATTTTTTCCCTTGGGAAGGAGTGAGGGAGTGAGCTGAAATAGGCTGAAAGTGTTACATTAATTATTATCCATCCACATAGAAACGTGCAACTAGGCAAAAGGAGATCCTTTCCTCAGCATTTTAACTTTTCTTTCCTTAAAGTTCTCTCCAGTTTGTTCCCCTTTCACTTTTTAACAAGTTGGTAGTGTCAGTTATGTCTCCAGGTGGATGATAAAATAGGCTATTTTAGAAAAATACACTGCTTGAGTTTGATTAGTATGTTATAAATGCAAGAGGAATGCTGAATCTTCAACTAATTTTGCCATATTGTTTGCATTTCAAGTTAAGCATCATGTAATCTCCTTAATAAAAAGAATTAATATTTGTAATTGAATTGAAAATGCTTTATTCTATTTACTATAATTCACAAAAGAGAAGCCCTTTGTAAGGAATTAGCTATTTTGCTTATTAACTAAAGGTCTTTTTTTTCCTGATTATATTTATAAAAAGAATTTTCTGGTAGAAAGCCAGAGATGATGATAAAACCACCCATAAACTCACTATCTAAAGATAATGCCCATTAACATATTCATGTATTTTTTCCAGCTTTTTTTGATTCATAGATTCATATAATTTTATTAATAGATTTCTATAATTATAATAATAATAAAATTAGTGTTTTACTATAAATATTATTTGGTAATTCTAGTACTGTTTTCTACTTAATATTATATATTTAAGCATTTTCCCTATGGCATTAAAATTCTTCTAAAAATTTTTTTTTTTTTTTTGGAGACAGAGTCTCACTTTGTCATCCAGGCTAGGGTGAGTGTTGTGGCGTCAGCCTAGCTCACAGCAACCTCAATCTCCTGGGCTCAAGCAATCCTCCTGCCTCAGCCTCCCGAGTAGCTGGGACTACAGGCATGCACCACCATGCCCGGCTAATTTTTTTTTTTTTTTGTATATATATATTTTTAGTTGGTCAATTAATTTCTTTCTATTTTTAGTAGAGATGGGGTCTCGCTCTTGCTCAAGCTGGTTTTGAACTCCTGACCTTGAGTGATCCACCCGCCTCGGCCTCCCAGAGTGCTGGGATTACAGGCGTGAGCCACTGGGCCCGGCCCTAAAATATTTTTAATGGGCGACCTTTGGCTAGGAGTATTCATATATTTTTTAAAGGCTTACCTTCTTACTCTCTTCCTGTGGGCTACCCTATTTTTCTAAGTCCTTTTCCTTATTTGTGCTATTTCTTTGATCACCTATCACCCAGTGATTGAGTTCATCATACTAATTCTGTTGATATGAGCATAGAAAAGAACAGAATTAAGGGAACTTTAGAAGAGATCGGACTGTGAGTGTAAGATTTCATCCCTAATCTACTAATGCAAATTAAAATTTGAAATGGCCTTTTTCTGGTGACACATTTTAAAGAAATTCTTATAACGTAGCAAAACTGGAATATTTTGACAAAGAAATTACTTGGTTATTTTAAATTTTTAGTTAACTTTTCCCCAGTTTACATTCTGCCTTAACAATATAATTTAGATTATATTAAATTAGAGAATGTTAAATTATATTAAATTAATGATATTTTCTATGTATTACCTATAAAGGCTACCTAATTCCTTCTAATAATTGCACAGCATTCTATATAGTATATGAATATATCTTGATTTAACCAGCTGCATACTTGATAGTTATATGATTTTTCAAAAAATTTTGGGATCATCACCTGATCATTGTATAATACTGTAAATGTGAAAAGCACATTTGGAGCATGTGCTGACAATTAGTTTTCTGACAAATTTCATTAATATTTTGAGTTCTTGTTTTTATCTTTTATAAAACCTTAAGGGAGAAAAAATTTGTAGATACTTGAGAGTTCTGATTTGATGAATCTTATATGTGGTTGGGAGCTATACTGATATACTACCGTGTTTCCCCGAAAATAAGACAGGGTCTTATATTTATTTTTCCTCAAGAAGACACCCTAGGGCTTATTTTCAGGGGATGTGTTATTTTCCCCTCAAAGCCTCAGCTTGCAGCACACACAGGATGGCCGGGATCTGACGGGGAGCCGACCTTGTTGGTGGGGCTGCCTGCACCTTTCCGGTCATCTCTGGGCTAGTAGCTATCACGATGGGGCAGATGAGAAGGGCTGCTCGTCGTCTTTACCGCTCCATGACGAAATGCATGGATTGTGCAGATACGCTGCGTAGTCACGCCCATTACTAGGTCTTATTTTCGGGGTAGGGCTTATATTGTGCAAATGCTTAGAAATCCTGCTAGAGCTTATTTTATGGGTAGGTCTTATTTTCGGGGAAACATGGTATCAGCTTATATTAAGTGAACTACTTATACCTTTTTAAAAAAATTTTTGGTTAATACATGGATAACTACATGGATAAGGAAGAAGTTCCAACAATACAGAAATATATGCAGTAAAAAATGAAAGTTTATATCTATTCATCTTTCTTTTATAAATCACCACTGATGTATATTCTATACTTCATTTCTTTGTATTTACATATGTGAATATATGAATGCATATATAATTGTATATAAACATAGATTTATTTTGTTTTTGACCCATATGGGATTATCTTAGATTGAATCATATGAAATTGCCAATATTCAACTATTTTTTTATCTGCAAAAAAGGCAATTTCTTTTGGTTCAACCTAATACTAGAAATATTGTTTCACTTAATAGTATATCTTGAAGATCTTTCTATTTTACTATATGTAGATTTACTAAATGACTGCATTCTTAAAGGGAGAAAATTCCAGTTTTCTCTTTCTCTACTAATAATACACTTTCTCCTATTTTTTTCTTTCTTCTTAAAGGCAGCAGAGGAAGTTGGATATCCAGTAATGATCAAGGCCTCAGAAGGAGGAGGAGGGAAGGGAATCAGAAAAGTCAATAATGCAGATGACTTCCCTAACCTTTTCAGACAGGTAGAGTATAAGCTGTTTTTGTTTGTTGGAACCAATGTATATATCAGAGATAAATGATTTAACTCATATTATAATTTGGATATCCACAAAATATTTAATTTTTAATTTTGTCTATAATTAATCTAGTCTTTCTAGTCTCCACCTCATTAGTGAGGAAAAAAGTTAAAGAAATGTCCAATTCAAGTTTCATTAGGTAATTCAAACAATAAAATTTTTCTCATTTATATAAACATGCCCAATTTCTCAGATAGATCATCCTTTCATGGTACATGTGGCTCATAGGATCTCATAATGGCAAGGAAAAATCAATGCCTTTCTACATTTTTGTACCCCTGTTCTGCTGACATTGCAGATAAAGTGTGTGGGGTGGTGGTATGATACTGATCTGGTTGTTCTTGGCTTGGTCAGGCCCAGGCTCTCTCATTGGCTTTATCTTTCTTACTTCAGTTCAAATTGGTCCCTCAGTTTCCACCATGTGGTCCCATCTACCCACTGGCCCAGCAGTCTACACCCTAGCCTGTGCTGCATGGCCACTACACCCTGGCACAGGAACCCTATAGCAGACCCACATTACACGAGAACTGAGAGTGGCTCAGGAAAGCCCAACCTGGGATCTTTTTCTGCCTTACCTTCTGCTTTGCAGCCAAGTCGATGTGGCCATACTATACATTGGTTATAGAGGCAGCCAAAGAAGATGTCTTTTCAGAACATTAAACAGAGGGAAAAAAAGGAGACAGGGGTCTCTTTGTTCTGCCTTCAGAGTTACCCTCACTCACATACTTGACTCACTTCTTTTTTTATCCTACCAATACTCGGTAAAAGCTGTGTCAGAACAAGGAAAATTGGGACACAGGCTTGGCCTTTCACTCTCCTAGCTTCCCTCTTTTTCTTGGTTTTCTCACCATCTTCTACTTTGCACCATCTCTTACTAGTGTCTCATGTTACCTTTTATTTGCTTTCTTTTTTTCCAAACCATTCAGGAGCAAACTTCTTGCTTCACTGTCAAAGACTAAAGAGAAAAACTATGAGCTGAGTTTTCCATGATTTGATATACAGATGATCCCAAACTTAGAATGGTTCAACATACAATTTTTGGAATTTACAATGGTGCAAAAGCAATACACATTCAATAGAAACCATACTTTAAGTACCTATGCAGCTATTCCGTTTTTCACTTTCAGTGCAGTATTCAGTAAATTACATGTGATATTCAATTCTTTATTATAATATAGGCTTTGAGTTAGATAACTTTGCCCATCTGTAGGCTAATGTAAGTGTTCTAAGCATGTTTAAAGTAACGAGGCTAATCTATGATGTTTAGTAGGTTAGGTATATTAAATGCATTTTTGAGGTTTAATATTCAATTTACGATGGGTTTATTGGAACATAACTCCATCATAAGCCAAGGAGCTATACTAGCTAAAGGAAATGATAAAGATATTGTCTTGCTGTATTATCCATTTTGAATGTCAGAAGTTGAATATTACCTCAGTCTTTTTTTTTATTTTAACATTTCTTCTGTAAATTCTAATTTCATAGTTTAGATCAATGCCTTATGGAATCTAAAGAAAAGGCTTTTGCTCTTAGAAGCAAAATAAAAGATAAAAAGCATGTTAATGTTAACTCCTGTAGAAATTTCAAAACTACTTGTTACTATGGAATCAAATAGTGGAAGAGTCTAGAACACTAACAGGAAGTTTTATGTGAAAGTCCTTAAGTTCTAATACTGGTTAGCTAAATAACTCAAACCAATCCTCCCATTGGGAACAAGCTAGAAAAACTGGACCAGATTAAAAAAAAAATCATTAGAGACTTTTCAATACCATGAAGAATTATGGGGCTAACATATAGGAGAGAAAGGAAACTCAGAGATGCGATCCTGGCATTTGAGGTCAGTTTTCCCCTAGAGATATCTTCTAGTTCAAGAAGCAGCAGCTGAAACGCTGATTAGTTTTCAAGAGGACAAAATTTAGACTTAAGGGCTTGCTGAGGAGGGGTACCCTGGGAAATCTTCTACATTTTAGGTTGGGATCCTGAAGGATTATTCTGCAAGAGAGAGGGTGAATGGAAAATAGACCAGCCTTTACAGGGACTAAATCTCAGCTTCAAAACACTCAAACTCTGATCGAAGCGAGATGTCACAGGATTGCTAGTGCCCCTAGCCACCTGCAGAAAGCAAATGTAAATCCTCTCCAGAGAAGGATAACATCCAGAACTTCAAATTATTTCTACTAATTTTTCATGTGGCCTATCAAGCATCCAATTGAAAATAAGCAGGCACATAAAGTTAGATGATTAAAAAAAAAATAAAACAAAAGTCAGTAGAAACAGACCCACAGAAGATTTAGATAATGGAACTATGAGATAAGGACTTTAAAGTAACTATGCTTAATATATCCAAGGAAATTAAAGGCATGATTGAGAATTTTGGCAGAGAACTGGAAATCATAAAGAAGAAACAAGTAATTCTCGAACTGAAAATGCAGTAACTAAAATTAAGAAATCAATATAGGAGTTTAATAGCATATTAGATACAGTTGAAGAGAGAAGTGGTAACTGGAAGATAGATCAGAAGAAAATTCAGAGTGAAGCATGGAGACAAAAAGATGAAAAACATAGAAAAGAGAAATGTGAGAGATTATTTGCAAAGATGGCCATGATAGCCCCTCCCATCTCCATGTACCTGTACAATGTGATTTTGCAGCTCCTCCTATCAAGAGGTAGAGTCCTTTTTCCCACCCCTTGAATTTTAGCTGGCCTTGTGACTTGTTTTGGCCATTGCAGTGTGACAGAAATGGTGTACAGCTTCTAAAGCCTATACTACAAGTGGTTTTATAGTTTCTGCCCTTGCCCTCTTGGAATGAGACCTCAGACTCCCATGTGAAGAGTCTATTCTAGCCTGCTGGAGAAAGAGAGGTCACATGAAGCAGAATGAGTTGTCCCAGGTAAGGCCTCCTACTCATACTAGCTGACAGCACCACAGTTGAGAGATGTAAGTAAGACCATACTAGACCATCCAGCCCTGGTCAAGCAGCTAAATGACTACAGCTGCATGAGTGATTCCAGGCAAGACCAGCAGAACTGCCCAGCTGAGCCCAGTTCAAATGCTGATGCACAGAATCACAAGCAAATAAAATAAAATGGTTGCTGCTCAAGTCACTAAGTTTTTGGTAGTTTGTTATATATCATTGGGTAACTGACACAGAAATTGATACCTAAAGGTATGATACCACCATAAGAAAAAAAGTAAAACATGTGGCTGTGGCTTTAAAACTGGATTATAGTTGGAGGCTGGAAAAATGGTGAGGAGTATGTTAATGAAGTCTAGAGGAATGAAGAACAAACTGTTAGTGAAGGCTGGAAAAGTAGCGATGTAATTGTTATTGGAGTCTGGAAAAAAGATAGCCCATGTTCTTTAATGATGGAACAATTAGCAAAATGTTCTCTGAGGTAACTTGGAAGAGAGAGAATGTATCTAATGAAGTCATGGATCTGGTTAAGCAGATCTCTAGTACTTTTGAGGTATTATAAGGTATCTGTTGAGTGTTTCTAATTGCTTATGCTAACAAACTATAAAAGATACATGAGCTGCAGAAGATGTTTTGTTTGCAAACATAATTTAGTGGAAATGTAAAGAACCCAGAACTTCTTAGGTTTGAAAATAGAACTATTTCTCATTCCCCGTCTCTCCAGCTGGTAAAACATTTGCAAAGTAAAAATAGTCTCAGAGTAAAGACCAAGTCCAAAGCGCCTGTGACTTTAAGACCTCTGAAATATTTAAGGCAATATCTGATAGATTACCCCCTAAGCTAGGAAAATGTGCTTCTAAGAAACTTAAGGGCATTGTCCTGCAGTAACCTGTCATGCCCAAAGTATAGAGAGATTTATGTATGTGTGTGGCTTTTGGGATAAACACTAAACCTCAGTATGATTCATAAGAAACCCACAGAGTTGTCAAGAGACTTATGTTGATGAATGTACCAAAAGGGCCAGAAACTGTTCAAAATGAAAAGAGACCTCTGGACCCTCTACTTTTTATGGGCAGGAAGTAGGCTAAGAAAAAAGCTATTGAGCTATAAAACATCAGTTATTTCTAATAAAAAGATTTCTTAGAGAGTGGAGTCAGGAACAAAGAGGGCAGAGCTAAGTAAGAGCAGAGGAAACCATGGATTAGGGACCAACTAGACCCTAGGGAGCAGAACTAGACCCTAATAAAAAAAAATTCCCAGCCCCTGGAGTAAAGCAACCTGACAACATGTTCCTATGTGGATTTCAGAATTGCCATGGATCAGTGACGGCTGTGTACCTCCCATCTTCCTTCCCATCTTCCCCTCTTTGAACAAGAGTTTCTTTTGTGGTTATCCTCTCCCAATCTCATCATTAAATGCTGGGAGTGTTGGGGCAGATAACTTGTTTTTTTAGTTCCCAGGTCTTTGGATCAAGAGAAACTGTAACTGAGGAGCTGTACCCAAAGAAGCACATTTTCGTCCGGACATGACTCATGAGAAAATGGATGTCAAGCCTGATGCCATGATTGGATGAAACTTTGGGGGTCTTGGGAGGGGGTGAGTCTATTTTGCATGTGGGAGGTATGTGAATTATTGTGGCCAGAGGGTAGACCATAGTAGGCTGTTTGCAGAGATGGCCACAATAACTCCTCCCATTCCTGTATGTAATGTGACTTCGCTGTCCCTCCCATTCAGAGGTGGCATCTATTTCCCCAACCCTCGAATCTTAGCTGGCCTTGTGGCTTGCTTAGACCATTAGAATGTGGCCAAAGTAATGTGTAAGTTCTAGAGCCTAGACCTCAAGAGCCTAGACCTTATAGATTCTGCCCTCACTTGGTTTGAAAACTGCACTAACGAAGCCTGGTGTAGCCTACTGAAGGATGAGAGACCACATGCAGTAGAGATGAGCTATTCCAGTTGAGGCTCCATAGACTTACCAGCCAACAGTCAGCACAAATCACCAGACATGTGATTAAAACCAGGCAGCCCCTCTCAAGCCACCAGATGATGACATGCACGTACATGTAAGACCTGGAGAAGAACTACCCAGATGAGGACAGCATCGTGAGCAAATAAAAGGTTGATGTTCTAAGCAAGCCACTCAATTTTCAGGTGACTTGTTATATAGCAAAACAGAACAAAAACAGAGCAAAAAAGATACAGAGCATAAAAGACACACGGAGTACAGTGACATGATCCAACATCATGTACTTTAAGTCTCAGAGGAGAAGAGAAAGAATGGAGCAGAAGCTATATTTGAAGAAATGCAGAAGCAATATTTGCAGAAATGATGGAGCAGAAGCCATATATGAAGAGATAATGGCTAAGAATTTCCTTAAACTCATAAAAGATACCAAGTACAGATTCAAAAAGCACTATGAGCCTTATGCAGCACAAATACAAAGAAAACGACACCTAAGCTTATCAGAGTATCTGCCACTCTCCTTCACTAAAATAGAGGAAAATCTTAAAGCGGCTAGAGAAAAAAAGATTACTTTCAAGGGAGTAAAAATAAGAATAACAGTTGACATCTCAGTAGAAACAGTGAAAGCCAGAAAACGTCGGGATATCTTTGAAGTGCTGAAAAAAATTACCAGTGTGGGATTCTGTACTCAGTGACAATATTCTTTAAAACTGAAGATGAAAGTCCTTTGACTGCAACAATGTTATACATGATGTAATGTGGACCAGGAATGTATCTAGCCTGGAGCAAGTTGTACATTTGGCTGTACAGAGCGGATGGCAATATTTTGCTCTGTTGTGGGATTTGTGTGTATGTATGTTGTGTTTTCAGATATTTTGTTGTTTACCCTGTAACACACTGGTTGTTTACATGTTTTCATATTCATTAATTAATATTGGTTATATAACTAAGAATGCAACATCGTAAAGATATTAAAGATGAGAGCATGGGCTATGTTTTATTCATTTTTATATTCCTACTGGTTAACGTGGTCCGTGACATTTCTAGACATCTGCTTATTGAAATCAAAGTAGCTTATTATTATGATAGAAAAAATATTTACCACTCAGGAATTTGTCTTATTTCCTTTTCTAATACAGGTTCAAGCTGAAGTCCCTGGGTCTCCTATATTTGTGATGAGACTAGCCAAACAATCTCGTCATCTGGAGGTGCAGATCCTAGCAGATCAGTATGGCAATGCCATCTCTCTGTTTGGTCGTGATTGCTCCGTACAGCGCAGGCATCAGAAGATTATTGAAGAGGCACCTGCTGCTATTGCTACTCCAGCAGTATTTGAACATATGGAACAGGTATGTATATTAAAAGTCTTAATTTCTATTTTCTTATACAGAACACTTTTCATTCAGTTCATGTACCAATCTGAGAATAGTGGAATTTGAAGCAATGATTCTGAATAATTGATAAAGATTATATCCCTTTCTAGAAGAAAAAATATTCTGCTGTTCTCCCTTTAGGAAAATTGTCTAGGAACATTTTAAGCTCTAAAAATAGTTAACACTTTTTAAAAAATCAGTGTACTATTTTGAGTTAGGGGTAAAGAAGAGAAACGTTTGGGATTTTTAATCAAATCCATCATCTTTTTGAAAAGTCTTTTAACGATCTTTAAAGTACAAATAGTCTGTATTTTCCTATAGAAAGTAATTTCTCAGGGTCAAGAAGGATGCCTTGGAAATAGTTGTAGTTTAGGGATCTGAACATAGACTTTTCTTGAATCATAACCCATCTTCATCTTATTGGAGATATATTTTCCACCTCTTCTTTCTTTTGAATTCCAAACAAACTAATTATATGATTGTCTGTATTGGAAGTTTATTTCCTATGGGATGTCTGTGTATTAGGATACACTCTTGAACTGCTGTAATAAAGATGCCTCCAATAGTAGTTAAATGAGGTATAAGTCTATTTCTCTTCATCATAGTTCACAGATGAGCTGGTGCTAGAGATCCACGTTTATTGCTCACATGCTGCCTGTTTTTGTTAAATAAAATTGTATTGAAATGCAATCATATTTATTTACTGATATATTATCTATGGTTGCTTTATTGCTACAATGGCAGAGTTGAATAGTTGTGACAGAGACTGTATAGCCCACCAAGTTAAATAATTACTATCTGGCTCTTTACCAAAAATGTCAACCTTTGCCCTTGGACAGTGTCATCATCTTCATGATGAAGCTAATTCACAAGATTATGTTCACGTTGTAGCCTGTGGGAGGGGGAGAGAGAGGACATGGAGGGCAAGCATATAGAAACATGATTTAGAAGTGACACGTGTCACTTCTCACATTCCATTGGACAAAATTCAGTTACACAGTCATACCTAGTGCCAAGAATGTTAAGAATTGTAGTCACTAACTGGGTGACCATGTGCTCAACTAGAATTTAGGAGATTTTATTCCTAAAAGAATGAAGTAAAGTTGCTAGAGGGCTTTTAACAACCTGTGCCTTTGTCTGTTCCTCTGGCTACCCATTATCCTTTCACATCCTTTATCCTGCTCCTAGAATATACTTATCCTTTCCACAAGGAAGACAGTCTGAAGTCCTATCCAGGTACTGTTAGTTACTACAGTTATTTAGAAATCTTAGATTTCTAGGTGATTTAAGATCTCTAGGTAATGTACATTCTTCTCCACTGGATGTATATGTGGCTTTTCACCAGCCAGGAGCCTAAAATACTAGTTATCTACCCCTTGTCATTCCTTTTCCCTTATTCTACTGCCCTACACCCAATATACAATGGTGGAATAGGAACAGATAACTACCATTTGGAACAAGAAAAAATATATAGCAATCATTGGTCCATAGCAGTTATCAAATTCTTCTGGGCAGGAATTGTAATGACTCCCTGCTGGATGGTGGAGTAATACATCTATTAGACCTTCTGGCTGCCCCTTGTTCTGCTACTTGGGAGTAAATCCCTTGTCCATTATTCTTCAAGATACCTAACTTTGTGCTCTGGGAAGTTCTTCCTTATTCAGTTTTCTTTGTGAATTGGGCTTTGTAGAATATGCCGCCTTTGGCAGAACTTTCACAGCCCACTTCCTGCTGATGCAGGATTGGGGGTACAAATATTACTCTAATCATGAGTCACAGGCATTTGAAGGCCAGGCTTGTAGTTTGTTTATAAATACAATTCCCTTGAAAACTTACTAAGCTTCTGGGCTATTTGCTTCCAATCAGCTTGAGGTTAGATTAACCATACCCAAAGATTTCTTCTAGGTATAGAAACTTTTCTTCTTTTATTTACTGGCTTCTATGCTTAGCCCATCTCTTTCTCCTCGATTTAGTGTTAGCTACCTTGAGGCCAGCTGAAACTAAAGCAGCACCCTTAATCTGATCTTTGACACTGGCTTGCTTCAGGGTGAGAATCTAATTTTCTGTTTTTTGGGGTACAAAAGCAGTTGGTTTTTTCAACATTCTGATCCTTTCAAACCATTTTTCTTAAAGCTTAGTTGGTGTGTAATCAGTGTTCCAAGTCATTGTAGGAAACAGTTTACCGTTGTCTTATGCCATAGCAAGAAGGTCACCAGCTTTCCAGCCTGCAGTATCTGTTTCCTTGCTACCCCCTACCCTTTTGCTAAACTGGCATCATATATTAATTTTTTAAACAGCAGCATTCTACCTGCAGTTAATAATTTCTGTATTGATTAGGATACAGGTTAAGCTGCTATTATAAAAAGATCCAAAAACCATGGTGACTCAAATAAAATATTAATAGAAGTTTATTTTTCTTTCCCATCATAGTCTGAGGTGAGCTTTTCAGAGCTGATGGGACATTTCTATCCCATGCAGCCATCTTGGGATTCAATTGTTTCTGTTTTGTTTTCCCATTCTTAGTATGTTCTCATCTGTGTGGTTAAAACTGGCTTGTACCATCATTACAATGTTCTAGTGCATAAGAAGGGGAAAAGCCAGCAATAAAGGATAAACAATTTCCTTTTCAAAATATGACATAGGGATTATGCATATCACTCACCAATGCTGATATCCTGTTTGTCAAAACTTAGTCACTAGCTATAAGAGAAGTTGGAAAATCTAGTCTCCAGCTAGATAGCTATGTTTCCAGGAAGAAGAGTATACTGGGAATATTGGAAACCAAGGGACAATAAAGAGTCTAACACTGTTTTTTTTTTTTTTGGTTTTTTTTTTGCCTGCATGCACTTTTGTCTGATGAGGTGGAGTTGCTTGTGATGCAAAGTGAAAAACACTCTTGTTTTCTTCCAGCTTTTTGTCGAGTTTTTCATCACATCCAGGGATATTGTTTAATAATCTGAAAGTGTGACATTTGCTCCAATGTGGCTAAAAGCCTTTGGTGGCTCTTATAAACACTGCATAGTTAAGTCAGGGAGAGGCTGTAGTAGTCCAATAGTTGGACAATGTGAGAAACTTATGTTTGTTTGTCTTTCTTCTTTGAGTGTGCGGTGAAACTTGCCAAAATGGTTGGTTATGTGAGTGCTGGGACTGTGGAATACCTGTACAGCCAGGATGGCAGCTTCTACTTTCTAGAATTGAATCCTCGGCTACAGGTGGAGCACCCTTGTACAGAGATGGTGGCTGATGTCAATCTTCCTGCAGCACAACTCCAGGTGAGTCACCCTGATCTAGGCTCAAGGAGGAGGGATGCCTGAAAAACTCGTTTAACTAGTATCTGATAAGAGAAAAGCGCCTCCTATCTGAGTCTCACTGGATGTTCATTTCTCTTGAGCTGTATGTGTGGGTTGGTTTTCCTGATGTAGTACAAACATAAGAATATTATTTTTCTAGCCAGACATATCTGATATAAACTGTCATATTTTAGAAAGAAACTTTTAAAATAATACGCTTTATTCAATTATTTAATTATGTTAATAGTAAACTTCACAACTTTGTAATTATCCCTTACTCATTTTTACTAGTGTTCTTTATTGAAGTAATTCTGCATCAGAGTGGTGTTTCAAGTTTTTCCTGGGAAGATTGTGTGAGGCACACATTTATTTTTATAATTTGTGAAGTGCTTGCTGTCAATATTATTGTGTTCTCTCAGCTCAGGAAACATATATTATGGAAAGCACTAATAACTAATGATAAGGTTTGGTATTATTTTTATCTAACATATTCTTTGCCCACATTGGGAGCACCTCTGCATTTCCATTAAAGATTAAAGATTTATTTACGGCCTCCAGTGGTTTGCAGGGATGAAGATGATAATTAGGACATAAATAAGACTTTTTAGCTGTGTGTCCTTGGATAGCTACTAACATTTACTCTTGCCTTGGATATTCTCATTCCCATTCCTTGATGGAGAAATGACAATAGAGGGGAACTCAAGTCTGCTACACTAGGAATTTGTGAACTTCTAAAAAAAAATTTTTTTTTTTCTTTAGAGATGGGGTCTTGCTATAACCCAAGGTGGCCTCTAACTCCTGGCCTTAAGCAATCCTCTCACCCCAGCCTCCTGTGTAGCTGGAATTACAGGCGGGAGCCACTGGGCCCAGCTGAATTTAAGGACTTTTTAAGGAGTGGAGAATGTTCTAGCAACTTATCTGTAGTGATATATTCTATTTCAAGCAACTTAAAGTTGAAGATTATATAATACAGAGTATAAAGATGTAATGTTTTAGGTAGTGGCTCCAAAAATGAAAAATCTTTTAGGTAATATGCTAGCCTCCACACTATAAGGAAAGCAACTATGGAAAATGAGTGATGTGTGTTTTATTACCTTTCAGATTGCAATGGGGATCCCTCTGTATAGAATCAAAGATATCCGTATGATGTATGGGGTATCCCCCTGGGGCGACACTCCCATTGATTTTGAAAATTCTGCTCATGTTCCTTGCCCAAGGGGCCATGTTATTGCTGCTCGGATCACTAGTGAAAATCCAGATGAGGTAACCCATCACTTAAAAAGCTTATACCTTCTTTCCTTGTGAACTTTAATATTAAGATAGTATCTGAGGGTATACTTCTGAAATATCTTGGGACTTCTGGAGAGGGAAATTTATAGAGATTTCTCAGCACAGATAAGTAAATAATCATTGCTTCATTGGTCATTTAATCTCACTTTAGTCAGTATAGAGTCCTCAGTGAGTCTGTAGCACTGGCCTTGGCCTTTATTATTTTTGTGCATCTTTTCTGCTTCTGTGTGTGATGAACACAGAGCCTAAATGATGAATGTATACGTATTTTCTTCCTTGGAAACATAACATGGTCTCTCATATTCATCATTCTCTAACAGGGTTTTAAGCCCAGCTCAGGAACAGTTCAGGAACTAAATTTCCGCAGCAATAAGAACGTTTGGGGTTATTTCAGTGTTGCTGCTGCAGGGGGACTTCATGAATTTGCTGATTCTCAGTTCGGTCACTGCTTTTCCTGGGGAGAAAACAGAGAGGAAGCAATTTCGTGAGTATAATAGCATATGATTGCATTTTGCAAAATAAATTTGTGCTAATCTTCAGTGAAGCTATGAGCATGGGAATGGGAATCATTTATCTGCTATAAAAGTACTAATGTAAACAACCTTTTTTTTT
>VBSM01003215.1:28517050-28529619 GCA_008086735.1 Cheirogaleus medius | reverse complement strand
AAAAACATTGATATAAAGTTGTCTTGTCTTTTTTGTTTTCACTGTTATATCATGCTCTGCCAAAGTAAAAAAAGTTTCCATTAGAGCTTGCAAATTGGTGGCTTTCTAGCTCATCTCAACTTTTAGATGTGTTTTAATTGGCTCACAGACTGTTAATTTATTAAAATTTGTCAATATTAAAAATTGGAAGATTGAAATCAAAATATGGATTTCTGCTATCTCTTAAAAAGTGTGAAGATAATGACAACATTAGTTTTATATTTCACTTGGTAAATGTTAATAAATTTTTTTTGTCTACTTCTTTTAGATTGGACATGAATTCTGTAGTTCACACAGCCTCCATTCAGTCTGCTTCACTCATTTACATTCCTGGACTAGCCTCTGTTGTCATTTAGATTTTAGTCCTGATTAGGCATACCGCTGTGCATTTTCTTTGGGATATGTCCTATGACCTTGTTCACAAGCCTTGCTCCTTACTTCTGACCTGCTCTATACATTTCTCTACGGTATAAAGCTAACTAAGTTAAATTTTACCATATTAAAAATGTGGTTTTTACAATAAGTCTGCTTGATACTATGCCAAAAGTTAATTTGTCAGATCAGAGCTTTCTTTGTTTCTTCTTTCTTCATTACATTAGGTCTATATTCTTCAGCCTGGTGTTTGGACTCTTGTTCTCCACAATATTCCAACCAACCTATATTTCCAGAATTAGTTCCCTTAGATCATACTCTAACTACCATAAGAACAAGATTATGTCTGACCTTGTTACTGCTGTATCCTCTGAGCATATTAAACATTCGGTAAATGTTGGTTAAATGAATGGATTTGCCTCTAGTTCCAGTCCTCATACCTTCTACTTCAATCATACCATTCTCTGAACACCACCCATATTTTCTTCCCTCTTCTCCCTTATTCTTACTATTCCCTATTCTTGCTTTTCCCTCTGTCTATTCATTCATTCACTTTATTCAACAAATATTTACTATCTACTATGTACTGGTTCTGGCAATACAGTGAGGACTAAAATAGGATCTTTGTCCTCATAGAACCTTACAATCCAGGGGAAGAAAGACAAATAAGTAATTAAAACACAATGTAGTAAGTGTGGTGATAGTTGGGATCATTTAAGGGTATATAGGAGTATATAGGTAAGTCAGCTAACTCAGTCTTGAGGGGGTCAGGGAAGGCTTCCCAGAAGGAAGTGACATCTAGAAATGATACTTGAAGAGTGTGTAGAAATAAGTCAGGCTAAAGAAGGGCATAAAGAGGAGAATGGGGTGAGGAACAGGATAATATTCTAGGCTGAGGGAATACCTGGACTACCTGGAATACTATTCTTCTCACAGTCATAATATCAGCTATCGTTTTAGCCCACATCTCTTTTAGCCAAGTCTCTTTACTGGCATTTATGATATTTTGCCATGTGTGTTGAAAGCAATCATTGTATCTATATTTTCTCCTCCTTATGAGCCTAGTATGTGTCTTGAGCATATGAAGCGCATAGTAAATATTGAAGTAAGTGTCTATACAGTGCAGAAAACCTTATAGTATTTGTAATTTTGATAAAATTAGGTCATTTTTACATTTCACACATTGACTGCCACACTAGAAAAAAAAATTTCCTGGGGCGATGGTGTTTTATTAAAACAAAACAATCCTTTCTAATTTGTTATTTTCTGTGCGTGAGTTATATGCAACACAATCCACGTTTTTGAATTAAATTGTCAATATTAACTGTAACAATAAGGACATCTTCAAGTAAGATTTTCCCGAACCAATTGCAGGGTAAACTATTCTGTGTTAAATACAACTCACATGGCAGTCAATGTGTTAATTGGCAAGTCATGAAAGTAATGAATAAATAATTGCACAGGTATCTAAAATGCAGCTTAAAAACATTCTCCCATGCAGTGTCAGGCTGATATCTGACTCTACCCAGCTAGTTGCTTCATTGTATGGAAACCTTTACGGTGTTAGACTGGGTGAGGTGTCTCACATCTGTAATCCCAGTGTTTTGGGAGGCTGAGGTGGGAAAGTTAATTGAGGCCAGGGGTTCAAGACCATCCTGGGCAATATAGCAAGAACTCATCTGTATAAAAATTTTTTTATTTTTTTGCTTAGCCAGGTAAAGTGGCACATGTCTGTAGTCCCAGCTACTTGGGAGACTGAGGCAGGAGGATTGCTTGAGCCCAGGAGTTTGAGGTTACAGTGAGGTGTGATTGTGCCACTGCATTCCGGCCTGGGCAACAGGGCGAGACCCTGTTTCTAACTAATAAATAAAGGTGTTAGCATTTGTCAAAATTCATTGAATTGTATACCTAAAATAAGTATATTTTATTGTATATAAATTATACATAAAATAACTAAGGCGTAGGGATTAAAATACATACTAATAACATAAGTGAGGTGTAAGGATGGGAGAATTAATACCCTAATTCTAATTAGCCAGCAATAAATGAATGGAATGCAGAAAACCTAATAAGTGAAAGCTGTGAGTGTGGTTTGCGTGTAATTTGTTCTGTACTCTATATAACGAAGTATATCTGATTGCCGATGCACTTATGGTAATATCGAAATTCATAAATTTACTGACTTCTTGTATAGTCTGGAATGTACATGAATGGGCACACTTATATATGCACTCTTATTTGTTTTTGGAACTGTCTGTCTCCCTTCCTAAGAATCCAAAGGAATGAAACAATTCTTTAAAATGATTAAAAAACATTATAACGTTTGTTGCTGAAACAGACTGGCTTCTGTTCTTCTCCCAGAAATATGGTGGTGGCTTTGAAGGAGCTATCTATTCGGGGCGACTTTCGAACTACAGTTGAATACCTAATCAAGCTGTTAGAGACTGAAAGCTTTCAGTTGAATAGAATTGACACTGGCTGGCTGGACAGACTGATAGCAGAAAAAGTACAGGTGTGTATTTCTTCACTTGCATAAATAGCTTCTAGGATTGGGTTCTTATGGACTTGTAGTGTGATCATTCAGGTCACTAAATGAAATTTATTTGATTCTATTGTAAATGGTTCTTGATTTACCTGGAACATCTAGGAGTCAGTGTAATTTTAGCACTGTAAGAGTTCTTATGTCTGTATTATACAGTCATTTTATATGTTCTAGAATTATTACTTCCTGGGATATATTTGAAGAGAGACATGCAGAGATTGAAATACCTTTTCTTTCTTCATTTGAAGTTTAATCTGGTTCAAAGTTGCCAACTTCTGTATCTCCAGATGCTAATGAGAAGGGCCTCAGTTAAATCAACAGAGTTATCATTTGTTCCTGAATTGGTGGGCTAATCTAAATTATCCAAGATTTTGTATAAAGTTAGATTCTTCTAAATTTTCTGAAAGTCCAAATTTTGGCTATATACAATTTTTCTTTGAGATTATCAGTAGCCAACTCTGTGTATCTTTTTTAATTTATTTCTGACAAAAGCCAGTCTTTAAGTTGGTCTTTGATTGGCTCAGTGGAAATCTTAGGGAGAGTGGAAGGAAAGTTGTTTTTCATCTCTTTTCAAATGATGCCTCTATTCAAATTCTAAAAGTAAATGTGTTCATTTTTCTCTCAAAAATTAGGCAATGAAAATAGAGATTTTCATTGCTTTCTGTTTATTCACAAATTTGAGCCTGATTTCATTTGATGGGCTGTGGTGCCTAGTGACCATGCTTTCGATCTGCTCTTTTTTTCTTTTTTTTAGGCAGAGCGACCCGACACCATGTTGGGAGTTGTATGTGGGGCTCTCCATGTGGCAGATGTCAGTCTGCGGAATAGCATATCTAACTTTCTTCACTCTTTAGAAAGGTAGGCTTTGTTTCTTGTAGACTATACAAGAAAACCAGTGTGGTCCTGAATACAGGACTGAAGCTCAAAAGACACATTTATTCTTCTGTCCATTCCTGGCACCTTACAAGTGGTACTTGTTATTCATGGACTGTGGTGGCAAGAGAGAGAGGGGATGTAGAAGTTTATGGCAAGTTATTTTGTGATTCTCATTGCAGATTCTACAAATTAGCTTGTACCACAGTAAGAACAGATTGCTTTCTAAAAAACTGGAATCCAGCTGCAGTAAAGATTGTGTCCTATATAAGCATCAAATCTCCCCAAACCTTGTTGATAAAAATCTGGTATTTATCCCTAGCATTGAACCCTAAATATTTCATGTATTACCTGTATCACCTTTTAGGAATTAATAATTAGGCTGATATTCAAGATGACCTCATGAGTCTTTCAAGTAAAGGGTCAGACATGTATGGGCTAAACTAATTTCTAACACTGATTCTGGAGACTGAGCTGTTCCTTTGAGTCCACAGAGGAATGGGGTCCAAGGGGCTAATCACTTTAAAGCACTTTAATCACAGGCCCTTTATTTCCTTCTGTGTTGTTAGACTTATGTCAGCTCCCTTTTGAAGTGTCTAAAAGGAAGAAAAGAAACAAAATTTTAGAAATTGAACTGAGATTTCACAGTTATTCAAGCCCTATGATAAATATCTTTCACTCTGTTACTCTCATGCACTAAAACCAAATCTAAATCCCTCAATGTGCCTGTCAACTCCTTATAGACATTGGCCTCTTATTACCAATCCAGTCTTACTTACTTTTATTCTTCAACATACAATCTCTAACCTAGTGAAATGATTTCTCTGTTGGTCTACAGATAGGTGACATGCAATCTCCTCTACAAGCCCCTCACCCTCCTTTGTTAATGTTCTTGTTTTTAATTTATTTTTAAAATTGTGTCTTGAATTAATTTCAGACTTTTAAGAGTTGAGTGAATAGTACGCATAATTTCTATATATTCTTTGCCCAGATTCACCAATTACTAACAACTTGTCATACTTGCTTTATTACTACCTCTCTCTCTTATTATCAAAAGTCTTTCTTGATGTTTCTCTCTTTAGTAATATCCTTCCTTTCTCCTCCACCCAGCCTACTGCCTTTTTTTAAAGACCCTCGAATAAAGTCGCAGTTACTAGGAATAGATGAGAGTTGATTACACTGGAGTTTTTATTATTTTTTAAAGTTTTATCTTTATTTATTTTTAAGAACAGGTAATACATTCATATGGTTCAAAATTCAAAAGACACAAAAAGAATATCTCGTGAAAAGTCTTTCTTCCTCTGTTCTTTGACCACACCGTTCTCTTTCCTGTAGTCAATCCATGTTACCAGTTTCTTCTCTAACCTTCCAGAGATATCCTAAACTTATATAAACATATACATGTAATATTTGTTTCTTTCCACCTCCTGGTTTTTTAAAACACAAATGGTAGCATACTCTGAGGTGTTCTTTACCTTGCTTTTTTCACTCAACAGTATATTTTAGAGAGTGTTTTGTATTAGTTGGTAAAAGGCTTCATCTTTTTAATGACTGTATTTTATTGTATATATGAAAGATTCTCAACAGCACTGATCATTAGGGAAATGCAAATCAAAACCACAGTGAGATATCACCACATATCCATTAGGATGCCGGCTGTCAAAAAACAGAAAATAACAAGTGTTGGCAAGGATGTAGAGAAATTGGAATGCTTGTGCACTATTGGTGGGAATGTAAAATGGTGCAGCCACTGTGGAAAAACAGTATGGTAATTCCTCAAAAAATTAAAAATATGATCTGGCAGTACCACTTGTGGGTATTCTGAACAAATTGAAAACAGGGTCTCAAAGAGATACTTGCACACTCTTGTTCATAGCTACATTATTCATGGTAGATAAAAGGTGGAAACAACTCAAATGTTCATTGATGGATGAATGGATAAACAAAATATGGTATATACATACAATGGAATATTATTCAGCCTTAAAAAGGAAGGAAAGTCTGACAAAGGCTAAGACATGGCTGACTCTTAAGGACATTAGGCTTAGTGAAATAAGCTAGTTACAAAAAGACAAATACTACATGATTTCACTTATATGAGGTATCAAGAGTAGTCTGGCCGGGCGCAGTGGCTCACGCCTGTAATCCTAGCACTTTGGGAGGCCAAGGGGGGTGGATTGCGCAAGGTCAGGAGTTCGAAACCAGCCTGAGCAAGAGTGAGACCCCATCTCTACTAAAAATAGAAAGAAATTAATTGACCAACTAAAATATATATACAAAAAATTAGCTGGACATGGTGGCGCATGCCTGTAGTCCAAGCTACTTGGGAGGCCAAGGCAGGAGGATCGCTTGAGCCCAGGAGTTTGAGGTTGCTGTGAGCTGGGCTGACGCCACGGCACTCTAGTCCGGGCAACAAAGTGAGACTCTGACTCAAAAAAAAAAAAAAAGAGTAGTCAGATTTATAGAAACAGAAAGTGGAATGATGGTTGCCAGGGATTGGGGTGAGGTGGAAATGGGAGTTGTTTAAAGGGTATAGAGTTTCAGTTTTGCCAGATGAAAAAGTTCTAGAGATTGGTTGGTTGCACAATAGTGTTAATATACTTACCACTGTAGAACTGTACATTTAATAATGGTTAAGATAACAAATTTTTTGTGTATTTTACTGTAATTAAAAATAAGAAATTCCATGATATGGTTCTTTCATAGTTTATGTGATCAGTCCCTTATAGATGGATAGTCATATAGGTTGTTTCTAGTCTTTTGATATTCTTAGAAAATAATACAGTCAATAATCTTTTAGATTGCTTTATAAACTATTAGAACTGTCTAGAATTAAGTGTCTTTTACATTGTTGTTCTTTCAGGGGTCAAGTCCTTCCTGCTCATACGCTTCTGAACACAGTAGATGTTGAACTTATCTATGAGGGAGTGAAATATGTACTTAAGGTATGCTGAACTCCACTGAAGCATGCACCTTACTTTTTGGCTCTCTTTGTTAGCTCTCTTTCTGTATGTCAAGAGGCAGGGGAAAATGTCTGATTTAGTGCAGGGATAGAAGTATTAGTGAAATTATAGTCATTATTTATGTCAGTAGCCTGAAGCAGTATTTCATGATTCTGTGAAAATCTTCTTAATTCCTCAACTTCACATATCTTGACAAGAGATAAAGGAGAGACAGGGAACATCTAGAGCAGAGAGAAGCAGGGAGAAAAGTTTCAAACTTCTTAAACAGGGGGCCAGTTCACTGTCCCTCAGACCGTTGGAGGGCCGTTGGAGAGTGCGGCACACATTCCACACATGTGCACTTTGGGCCCCGGACGAGTCCGCTGCTAAGTAGGACAGGCAGCGGTGGCAGAAACACCCAGCGGGCCAGATAAATGTCCTCGGCGGGCCACAGTTTGAGGACGCCTGATAAGGTAACCCTATTTGCTTACGTCATGACTGAGCCATTCCTAACTCTGATGCAAATAGCACCAGTGCCATGAATTAGCTTCCTTCTGACAGATCTTTCTTACCTCTGTTTTTGCAGCATAGAATTTTGTTCTGGGCTCTACCTGGAAGGGATACACTGACCTGCCTCTTCTTATTCTCATTCCCTTACAGGTTACTCGACAGTCCCCCAACTCCTATGTGGTGATCATGAATGGCTCATGTGTAGAAGTAGATGTACATCGGCTGAGTGACGGAGGACTACTTTTGTCCTATGATGGCAGCAGTTACACTACGTACATGAAGGAGGAAGTAGATAGGTAAGTGGCTGAGGTCCATTTGTTGGTTATTATATTAACCTTTTCTCTTCTTAGTCACTAGCTCTTGGAATTTTTCCTGACCTTTTTTGGTACTCATTTTTAGTTAAGAAAAAAAATTAGTACATGCACTTAACAAAAACTTCAAGAGTGCTAAAATATTTACAATTAAAAACATGTCTACCTATACTCCAATATGAGTGGACAATGAAAAATAAGTTACCCTCTTTATAAGGTTAGCTGTTAACAGTTTCTTGTATTTTTGTATGCATATACAAGTTACATATATGTACATACTCTTTTTCCTTTAAATATATTTGCAAATAAAAATATCCTTTAAACATTGTACTCTATATTCTCTTTTAACATATATTGTAGACTGTTCAATACCAGTTATAGTATTGTGAGAATTAAATGAATTAACACATTTAAATTGCTTATAACATTGCCTGCAGCACAGTTAGGGTTCAAGAAATGTTGGCTCCTATATCAACATCATCTTTGTGTGTGTGTTTTAAATAGAGGTACCTGTTCTTTTTAATAGCCATGTAATATTCCATTATGTGACTGTACCCTAATTTATTTAATGTGACCCTTATTTAAGGAAATTTTTATTTGACATTATAAACAAAGATGCAATGAATGCCTTATCTGTGTATGTGTTAGAATAAAGGTTTCAGTGTTTTTTTCTTTTAAGATTAACATTTTTACCATTCATTCCCCTTTACATCCTGAGGTGCTTTATTGGTTTATATACTTCCACTTGTCTCTTAGATATCGCATCACGATTGGCAATAAAACCTGTGTGTTTGAGAAGGAAAATGACCCGTCGGTGATGCGCTCACCTTCTGCTGGGAAGTTAATCCAGTACATTGTGGAGGATGGAGGTCATGTGTTTGCTGGCCAGTGCTATGCTGAGATTGAGGTCTGTGTGGTACATGGGCTGTAGGGTCGTGGGGGGGAGGTCGAAAAAGGATTGGCTGGGATGGAGTAGGCTGAAAAATAGCATAAAGGAAATAGAAAAGAAAGAACATCAGTTGGTTTAATTGGAATTGTGAACCTTAAGATTTTAAAAACAAATACAAAGCTTGCAGTTTTTCTTTGACAAATGAGGAATCTCTAGCTCTCAAAATAGATACATGAATGTTAGATACGCTAACTGCTGGCTATATAGAGAATATATGATAGGTGGAGTTGGGCTCCAAAATAGACAAGTAGTGGAATATGATGAATTCTAAGAAAGCCAACCACAGAGTGCAGAGGGCTGCCTAACCCAAATCAAGGTAGGGTGCATGGCAAGGGAAGATATTCTGAAAGCAAGGACATTTGAACTTAGTTTTGATAGATAGTAATAAAACAGGTGAAAAATGACAGGGAAGAGTGTTTAAATTCGAAGGAATAGCATGTATAAAATCTCAGAAATGAGAGTGTGGTGTATTTAGGGAACTGCAAGTATATATTGGTATCGCTTAAGAATAGACTCAAGTTTACAGGGAGTGGCAAGCAAAGATGCTAAAGGAGTATTGTGAGGTCTTGAAAGTGAGGTCATGAAGGATCTTATAAGCTATACTAGTATAAGTTTAGACCATCCTGAAGGCAGTGGGGAATCATTGAAAGATTTTAAGTGGAAAAGTGGTCTGATGAGATCTGAGCTCTAAAATGATTGCTTCTAATGACCTTGCTGGAGGGGTCTAGCAGGTGAGGAAATCTCTTAGGAGGTTTTTAAAGTACTCTAGGCCAGAAATGATGAGGGCCTAAACCAAAGAGATGGCAAGAGAGGAAGATTTTTGAGAGATTTTTAGAACCTGTCTGGGATTGATAATTGGTAGATATGGGAGAAAGAGGAGTGAAGAATAACCCTTAGGTTTTTGCCTGGATATCTTAGGTAGACAGACTGAGAGTGAGAGCCTGGATTCATTGGTATAAGGAGGCTAAATTCTTCCTCACTTCTAAGTACAAACCAAGTAAAATTATAAACTATGTCAAAATGGATTTAAAAGTTAAAAATAGGAAATGTCAGTAATTGTTATTATTTCATAAAGCAAAATCCCGAGAGATTTTCTAATTGCTTGCCTTGGTAGTCCCTAGGAGAGTTTGATAAATTCCTATTTTTTTCTGGGTCAACTTAGGTATAGTCCAGCTTAGATGCTAAGGGGAAAACCAACCTCTTTTAAACATTTACCTGTATAAAAAGAGGTCAGGTTCTTAATTTATTAAATTTTTCACTAAAGGTGATGAAGATGGTAATGACCTTAACAGCTGCAGAGTCTGGCTGTATCCATTACGTCAAACGGCCTGGAGCAGCTCTTGACCCTGGCTGTGTAATAGCCAAAATGCAGCTGGACAACCCCAGCAAAGTTCAGCAGGTGAGTGGGGAAGTACTCTGAATATTGCTCTCCAAGAGCTGAAGAACATGGTAGTTTGGAGGGGCAAGTGATTTTAGTGCTTGGTTTGCTGGTTTTTTCGTAAGCTGTTTTCTCCCCTTATCTTATGCTTTGTATTTGTGCCTGTAGTATTGTGGAACTAGAGCTTGCAAGAGTTACTACAATGCTAAGCTTCTGTAATTTCCTCATGATGTTTCCCCCATTGACTTTCCTTCTGGTAGCTGGGTATAGTGAGAGGATGTCTTAATTTGGGATGATGACTCTTAAGTTGCAATGGTGAGTTTGTACCCAGAATAGAAGGTAGTGGATGACTTGATCTCTTGTTGGGGTTGACAGGCTGAGCTTCACACAGGTAGTCTGCCACGGATCCAGAGCACAGCACTCAGAGGCGAGAAGCTCCATCGAGTGTTCCACTACGTCCTGGATAATCTGGTCAACATAATGAATGGATACTGCCTTCCAGATCCTTTCTTTAGCAGCAGGGTATGAGTGACTCATCTTGGGGAAGGGATATACTAATGGAGTACCTATTCTCCAAAATAGTTTAAAGTCTCATAATGATTTTATAGAGGGAGGGAAAGAAAGCTGTTTGGCCTGGAACTCCATCACCTTTAGTTGTGGGATTTGAAGTCTTTAAATCCTTGCTTCTTATCTTTATCATGGATTTCACATTTAATCGGGATTATTCCTTTTTAAACCAGAGAATAGGGGCAATGTTAGATGCTTACATTGCAGTTTTAAAGTAAGTACTATATGATAGTGAATCCAGATACAGTTGACCCATGAACAACACAGGTTTTAACTGCATGGGTCCATTTATATGTGGATTTTCAACCAAACTCAAATTGAAAATACAGAATTTGTGAGATATGAAACCCATGTATATGGAGGGACGAGTTTTTGTATGCACAGGTTTCATAGGGCTGGTTATGGGGCTTGAGTATACACAAATTTTGGTATATGCGGGGGTCCTGGACCCACTCCCCTGTGTATACCAAGGGATGACTGTATATCATTTTATTTTGGGGATTGTGTTAACTTTGGGTCCTATTTTATCATTTCTTTCTCTTTAGGTAAAAGACTGGGTAGAGCGGTTGATGAAGACCCTCAGAGATCCCTCCCTTCCTCTCCTAGAATTGCAAGATATCATGACCAGTGTCTCTGGCCGTATCCCTCCCAATGTGGAGAAGTCTATCAAGAAGGAAATGGCTCAGTATGCTAGCAACATCACATCGGTCCTCTGTCAGTTTCCCAGCCAACAGGTATTTATATGATGATAGTATCATTTTCCACTGGCTACCAATGCTGGAGTTCATATTGTAGAAATCCTTCCTATTTGGATCCTCTGATGTTGACACTCTACAATTTTAAGCACTGTACTCTTCACAAAACTGCCTCAGGATATAAGCCCAGTAGTGAAAGTACTGTATGTGAAATTTAAAGTATCTATGGTTATGAGAAAAGCATGCTTTGGCCGTGTATTCCATATAGCTTTATTCTTGGGGCTATTCCCTAATTAGAGGTATTTTCATGAATTTAAAGTAGAGGGATATTGGTAGCTTTATTATCAGAGACTTCCGTAATACTCTCTCAGCAGTATCACTACACCTTGCCTGTAAAGCGGATTTTCGTGTAGGGAGTATAGTTAAGCAAGTGGGGAGTAAAGTTTGGATATTGACCTTAAACATGTCTTGCCTGTCAGAGCCTCTGGTAAGATGACAGTTTTTGTGATGTAGTCATTAATCCATCTGGGAAAGGATAAAAAGAAGTAAAAGTTACTTGCTTATTTAGCCTAAGACCCTAAATAAACTATGCTCAGTAACTTCCAGCTGCTGCCAGCATGTGAAAGATAGGAATTGTCATGTTATAACTAAGAAGATTCCTAGCGGTGATGCTATAGAAGTTAATGCTTTGGGTCTCTTTGTTGGGAGGCTTCATTTTTTTCCCTTTCTTATGCCTCAGATTGCCAACATCCTAGATAGCCATGCAGCTACATTGAACCGGAAATCTGAACGAGAAGTCTTCTTCATGAACACTCAGAGCATTGTCCAGCTGGTACAGAGGTAGTTACATGTAACTCCAGATTCCATCCTCGTACCTTCCTTTCTTTTCAGTGGTGAAGAGATTTACTTCAAGTTTGACTTTGAGAAATTAGGAACACCTTGTATTTTCTAAATATCTTAGAATTATGAACTAACACTCATATTCAATATTTCTGATGACTTCTTAATGTCCTACATCTTTCTGTCAATTATTCAGGCACAGAAATTTTGGTGTTTTCTTTTTCCTTGCCATTTTGATGAAGCTCCTAGTTTTTCTTCTGGCACAGGATCCATTATGACATTTGTTCTTCTTAGCTTATGGAACCAAGTAGTAGACTAAAGGGATATTTACAGAGCATTTATAACTTTAAGATACTTATAAATCTTTCATATATCCCTTAGCCATTCAAGAGTGTGGTAATAATTTCTACTCAGCAGTATGAACTGAATTAGGGTGTTGTTAGGTAGGGCTATGCAGTTTTTTGGTTTGGGGTTTTTGTTTGTTTGTTTTTTAGTGGTTGTTTGTTTGTTTGTTTGTTTGAGACAGAGTCTCACTCTGTTGCCTGGGCTAG
>VBSM01003215.1:28483465-28506132 GCA_008086735.1 Cheirogaleus medius | reverse complement strand
CGGGAGGCTGAGGCAGGAGGATCGCTTGAGCCCAGGAGTTAGAGGTTGCTGTGACCTAGGCTGACGCCACGGCACTCTAGCCCGGGCAACAGAATGAGACTCTGTCTCTAAATAAATAAATAAATAAATAGGCATTGTTACCAAATGTCAGGATTAGATGGTGATGTTGTATTGTCCAGTTGTGCAAAGGAATCCTGTCTCTAGGATGGAGGCCCATAAACTTCTTGTTGGATGTTTGCATCTTAGGATGGGTGGTTCTGAAGGACCCTGGTGGTTTCTTTCAGGACCTGAACATTAGGTCAAGGACAAGAAAGAGTTGAGAAAGTTATTCTACACATAATTTTCTATTACCTTTTTCTAAGTATTAGTGCTAACAGTGGAGGAAAAAAATATTTGAATAGAAAACTTCCAAGTCAGGATAAACTAATGGAAGTAGTGGTTTATTCATACTGTTTTGATATATCACATCCCAGAAAAGTCTGATTTCTGTACTTTATCAGAAGGAGCCCAGGAAGATTGTCAGCTTGTGGTCATGAACAAATAATTAGTTCACTTTTATTTTTTCTAATCTCCATAGTTCACTTTTCTTACAGATAAGTTTCTTTTCCCCTAAGCCCCTTTTCACTTCCTTTCTTTCATAGTGGAAAGATGAAATAAAAAAGTGGTTTTGTATGTTTTGCTTTGTTTTGTTTTTCAAGTTAGAACATGATTTGTAGCTAAGCAAGAGGATGACAACATGTTTCTTTATTTTAATCTCTAAAGGTAAACTTAGTTTTCCTTTAAAGCAGCAGTCCCCAAACTTTTGGGCACTAGGGATCGGTTTCATGGACGACAGTTTTTCCACGGACCAGGAGTGGGAGGGGTGGAGGGATGGTTTGGGGATGATTCAAGTGCATTACGTTTATTGTGCTAACCTCTCTGCTAATGATAATCTGTATTTACAGCCACTCCCCAGTGCTAGCGTCACCACCTCAGCTCCACCTTAGATCATCAGGCATTATATTCTCATAAGGAGCACACAACCTAGATCACTTGCATATGCACTTTACAGTAGGGTTTGTGGTCCTATGAGAATCTAATGCCACTGCTAATCTGACAGGAGGTAGAGCTTATGTAGTTATGCCAGCAATGGGGAGCAGCTGTAAACACAGATGTAGCTTCACTGGCTCTTCTGCTCATCTCTTGCTGTGTGGCCTGGTTCCTAACAGGCCACAGACTGATACTAGTCTGCAGCCTGGAGGTTTAAATGGAAAACATTTAAATGCTTTAAATGGAAAACATTCCATATGAAATCTTGTATAAGTTGGGGAAGTGACTACTGTTCTTGTTTTGTCTTGTTGGTTTTCGTCATGTCTGGCTATTTGCATAGTAACTGAGTTGTGGCATTACCCATAACACGTCTTGTTTTTAGACCTTTTGGTGGGTCATTCTGATGATTGCAGTAAGTACCTCCCATATGTTGCTCTATTGGGAACATTAGAAAAAGAAGGATTTAGTAGGAAAAACTTATCTTGGTTTCTCTGCCCACTGGTGTCTATTTTTTCTTTCCTTCTGTCTTTTTATGGTCTTACCTCTGGTGATTTTACATATTCCCTTGAAACTCTATTTTGCTTATTAATTCTCAGGAAAACATGCAACTTAGTTGCATTTTTTTCCCCTTTTTGGCTTTTATGCCTAGGATAGGTGAAACAGGTCCTCTAATCAACAGAACCCTGGATTTATCTTCACTTTAGTAGCAGTTTTTATTTTTCTCACTCTGGTGAGTGAATTCTCTGTGTTAAATGGATGAAAATAATACTTGCATTTCCTTAACTATAAATCCCATCATATATTTTATGACTCAGGACAGTTGGAGCAGACCTCTGATGGTGGATTGGAGAACCAGAATCTCATTTTCTGGGGGAAAAATGGTTTTGAGTATTCCCAAAGTATTTACCTGTGGAAGATTATAGGGGTTTTGGAAAAAGTGTTGTGGGACATGCATGTTTTCCCGAAGGGCCAAAAGTCCCATGCTTTTATTTATACTGCTGTGGTAAAGGGCTCTAAAAAGTAGCCCTGAGATGGGAAAGGTTAAGTATGAAGTAGAGATTCCTCAAGAAAAGGGCTGATACCAAGGTGGGGAAAAGATTAAAAAGCAGCAACAGGCAGGCCCTTTGTGATCTGGTTGTCTTTCAAGTCCCATTGATAGCAGGGGGAGAATAAAGATTTACTAAACTATAAAGGCCGTGTGATTTCAAACTCCAATTAGAAAGAAGAAATGATATCTAAATGTATATATTTTATATGGTGTGATATTAAGAACTACCACCAATAGCTCTGTAAAATTAAAACAGGACAGACATTTATAAAAACTGCATTTACAGTTTTTCAGCTTAAATGGAAATTACATGGATAATGGATGAATTTAGGGAATAAACTGATATTCCAGTGGACTCCAGTAGAAATATTTCTCTTTCAATATAATAAGGAGTAACATTTTTTAATGTTTAGAAGAGGCAGGACCCAACACTGAATAAACCATTCTATAGTTGGTTTCTATGGATTCTATAGTAGGAGCGTGTTTTTTCCCTCCAAACCAGCTAAAGATTCACCATGTTTGTTTGTTTATTTTTAGTATTATTTTTTAGAGACCAGGTCTCACTCTTTTGCCCAGGCTGGAGTACAGTGGCACTATCATAGCTCAGTATAGCCTCAAACTCCTGGGCTCAAGTGATTCTCTTGCCTCAACCTCCCAAGTAGCCGGGACTACAGGTGTGCACTCATATTTTTTGTAGAGGTGAGGTCTCCCTCGTTTGGCCAGCCTGTTCTCAGACTCCTGGCCTCAGTGATCCTCCCTCCTCTGCCTCCCAAAGTGCTAGGATTACAGGCATGAGGCACTACTCCCAGCCAGGATTCATCATGTTTAAATATCATGGAATGATTCTTGGTACAGGAAGAGGATAAATGATTTTGGGTACAGAATTGCCAGAATATGGGATGGTGTTTTTAATTAGTATGTGTTTATAAATGAAAACTTAGTTCTTAAGTTTCTGTTTTGCATCCTCCTGGGATGCTGAACATTTGGTTTGTGGAATGAAAACCACCAGGGTGGTTCCTTTTGCCTTGTTTCTACCTTCTTTCTAAAAGTGGGAGAGGAAACAGAAAGGCCTTTAATCCCTGTATTATTTAAAACTTCTTAAAACTTTGAGACATCATCTGTTATTTCTTACTCAGAATCCCCTTGACCCCTTTTAGTAGTCTCTGATGATTTCTTCTGCATGTTAAAAGTATAGTGTTGATTTATAAAGAAATAATCAGGAATTTTGAATCTGAATGACTGAGGTATTTGGCTGCTTCTCCTTAGCAGAACTTCCTCTCTGTTATTCTTTACCATATTGTTGAGGGTAAAAATAATAGGAGGTTTATATTTTCCTATTAATTTAGCTATGTTTACTTAGTTTTCGTTTGCTTTCTCCATTTCACAATCCTGTCCACCTGTTCTTTTTAATGTGGATCTATATGTTCTTTTTTAGGATCAGTTGTGTGGCCGGGACCCTACTCTCACTGATGAGCTACTGAATATCCTCACTGAGCTAACCCAACTCAGTAAGACCACCAATGCTAAAGTGGCGCTTCGAGCACGCCAGGTAGGTAACAAAAGAACATTGGTTATCTTGAAGGGGGGATGGTTTTCATGGATTGGACAGCCCTATACTCAATGAGCTTTTACTTAATCACCTTGCAAAGATCATGCAATTTTCTATGTATGCCACGTTTTACTCTGAACAATTGTTTTCACGTGGTATATGTTTTTTGAAGAGAAAGGAAAATATTAATGTTGAGTCTCTTTAAAATAGAAGCCCTTTCCCCATTAAAAAAAAATCCTGGTATCATTCCCTACCCCTCCCTAGTATCCCTGTGATAGTAAAGCAGGGTCAGGTGGAGGAAAGGACACTGAGGGAAGGAAATAGACTCAATATTTCTTACTTCCCAGAGGGAGCTTAGAAGCAGATGAAAACTTTTAAGTGTATAGGAAATAATCAAGTGTGGAAAGCAGAAAGATAATGAAATGAATCTTAGGCACTAGCGGTCAGAACAACCCCAGAGAAGTCCAGTTAGTTTCACCCTGCAATCTTCATTTCCATTCCAAAGGGTTTCAGCAGGGAAGCCCAGCGATGGTGCTCCCTTTGTGTTTCAGTGCGTGGGCATTGACAAGGAAGCAGCATTTGAAGCTGTTCAGTGACCTTCTGCTTTCTCTACAATTGTATCCATGTCAGTGAACTACTCAAAGTTATTGAACCTCTCAGTGACCTGCTGAGGGTATTCAGATCCTATCGTGTCCCTGTTTGTTTGTTTGTGACACTGCTTTCACTCCCTCTGCCCCTCACATGCAGTGGTGTTACTTCCTGACGCCTTCTCCTTGGTGCTGAGTACCTAGGGCTGTCAAAGCAGCTTTTCCTAGTCTTTTTTTCTACTTCAGAGTTGCAAAAGGCTAGCTATGCTGCATCCACCTTCCCCACAGCTGCTCCCTGCCAGACCTGATTCCCAATTAACAGCTAGTCATGTAGTCCCCAGGACTAGCAGCTTTGCAATGGTAAATCACATGCACTGATGGAACTTGATTGAAGCTGTTTTCTCTCCCTTCCCCCTACCCCCTATGGGAAATTGCCCACAACGCAAATCATGGTGAGAGTCAACTGAGATTCAGTATTTGGTGGCATTGGCTTTATGTTATAGAACCTAGAAGTTGTTTTACTTGGTCTCTGTTTTATCTTTGATGTCTGCACTTACAGATTTATATTTATTGCTTTTGTATCAGAGCTGCCTAATAGGAGCCTAGAATAATCACTCCCTCAGGAACTTATGCCTCTTATTTTGCTCTCACTCTAGGTTCTTATTGCCTCCCATTTGCCATCATATGAGCTTCGCCATAACCAAGTGGAGTCTATCTTCCTATCAGCTATTGACATGTACGGACATCAGTTTTGCATTGAGAACCTACAGGTATATATATATATGGTCCTTTTCTACCACTCTGCACTCTTGTCCCCTTTATTCCCAGGCATAGTTTAATTAAGCAATTAATTAATTTTGATTGTCCATATAATGAAGTTTCATTCTTTGACTTTCTAAAATGATTTATAATGATTTATTCTTATGAATATTTTTTCATAGAAATGCTGTTAGAGTTGTGGTTTAGCTTAAAAATATAATAGGCTTGCCTTGATAGAAATATCCCATTGAAGTCTTTACCTCTTGTGCTTTTATCTACAAAGTATTCTAGGCCAGAATTAAGGGATAGCACTGGTTGATTTGTGATATATATTTTATATATCTATATGTATTTTTTTCCCCTCACTAACTTTTCTCTAATGATTTCTTATATTTGAACCAAATGTATACATAGATGTTACTAGGAGACAAAGCTATTTAAGTATCATTTAATCTTAATTTTATTTTTATGCTTACTATTAAGCTTTAAAAAGAGCCAATTTTATAAAGGATTATTGGCTAATTTTACTACTAATTGGAAGGACTGCAACTGTCATTTTTTAAAAAACATAATTTTCTTAGCAGTGACTTTCTATTTTTCTACCTGGAAACAAGGATACTATTATTATATCTGCCCAAGAGGAACCTTAAGACTTTCTGTAAAGTTTTCTTCTGGACAACCTAAAGGGAGAAGGAGGATGTTTTTTCTTATTTGGTTCATAGTTGAAATCTAGAATTTACCATAGTGGAGCATTGAGACAATATTTAGAAAGTATAGTACAGATATATGTTAGAAAGGATAATAATAATAGTCAGAAACACATATTAACATGTAATTAAGGCATTGTTAATGCCTTATTCTAAGAATTTCACATACGCTAGCCCATATAGAGCAACAGCCTTATGAGGGATAGGTATTATTATTTTCTCCATTTTGTAGCTGAGGAAGCTGAGGCACAAAACGGTTAAGTTCATACATGGCATTCACAGAATTCTTAGCTTTTACTTAGCTTCAAATGCCAAATAGTGTCCATTGAAATTGTTCTTTTTTTGATGTAATGGTTCAAGCCTGTCTTTGTACCTTCCAGAAACTCATCCTATCTGAAACATCTATTTTCGATGTCCTACCAAACTTCTTCTATCACAGCAACCAGGTAGTGAGGATGGCAGCTCTGGAGGTAAGTTTTCATAGTAACGTGGCATGACCTTTGCCTTTCTTTCTAGCTGATTTTTTCTGTCCATTTGGCTATCATGTCCATTCTTTTTCTTTGGCCTTCGGGTTGGTTCTTAAGAGTAGTCGTCTTTTCCTCTGAAACAATAAGTGCTTACTCAGGTACTTTACTCAGGTGTTTCAACTGAACTAAGTACCAGCTTCTGGGTTCCAATCACAGGAAAACAGCTTCCAGCATTCTTTAATAGTTTCTCTTTTCCAGGTATTTGAATTCTCCCATTTCATAATGAATTAGGATTCCCTGTGAAAGGTCTGTATGCCTGATCACAACATATGTAACATTACCATTTTGTGATTTTGGCCAAATTGAAATGAGTTTTAGTTATATTTTGAATTGTCAAGCAGCTCTTATGAAATACTTCCTCATAGGAAAGAAAGTAATAGCATTTAATGAACTGTGTTTTAGGTACTTTACTTTTCTCATTTAACCCTACAAATTACTTCATGAAGTAAGAAAAAAGTGAGACTCTGGGAGATTAAGTGACTTGTCCAAAATCACATAGATAATAAATAGAGGAGTTTGCATTTGAGCTCAGGTTAATCTGACTCCAAAGACTTTTCTGTTTCCACTACAGCACACTACCTCATTAAGCACAAAAATTGCAGGCCTTGAATACTGCTGTAAAATTGCCAAGTAGATGTTTTTTGAAGGTGGGGAAAAGGAGTGCTTTAGATGATTTTATGTAATATAACATCACCATAGCCTGTTGCCTGCTCTTTTGGGTTACCTTTTATTTGTATTCCGTGGGTAGAGTGTAAAATATCCTATTTGGTAAATACCAAAGTTTTAAAATAAGTGTTTTAGAGGACTTTCATGTCATTTATTTTTTATTTATGTATTTATTTTTGAGGTATCCATCACCTCACATAGATACTTTATTTTTTTATGGTGAGAACATTTAAGATCTACTTTCTGAGAAATTTTAAGTATATAATACAGTATTATTAACTGTTGTCACCATGCTGTGCATTATGTCTCCAGAAGGCATTCATTATGCATAGCTGAACCTTTGGACCCTTTGACTAACATTTCCTCAATACCATCCCACCCCTGCCCCCAGCCCCTGGGTAACCACCATTGTGTTTTCTCCTTCTAGGAGTTTGACTGTTTTAGATTCCACATATAAGTTAGTGACATTTGTCTTTCTGTGCCTGGCTTATTTCACTTAACATAATGTCCTCTGGGTTCATCCATGTTGTTACAAATGGTACAGTCTCCTTCTTTTTTAAGACTGCAGCACACTGATCCATTGTATGTCCATACCACATTTTCTTGTTTCATGTCATTTGATGAGAAACCTCTTTATATACCTCACATGCCATAGAATGGGTAGCATTTTATGGGTAGCATTTTATGTGCATGGCAAATTGGCTGTACAGTGCATGAGGTTGGACTGATGGTTTTTACTGGGAATGTGTAGCCCGTTGCTGTTAAACTCTTGAGTCAACTCTTAAGATATTATGTGCCAAATTATGCCTTACTGCTTTTGCTAGGGTTTGGGGATCTAAATAATCCAACACTGATTTTGAGCAATGGGGGAGGTGGGAAGGGACACAAAAGAAAGATACAAGATAGTAAAATAGTTGAACTATACTACTATTGTTTCTGTCTTCTATCTTAACTCCTTAGTGGCCCAGAAGCAACACCTCTCATTTTTCTCACTGCTTGCTTTTATCTTCTGCTGAAATGATTATGCTTAATGAGTTAATAGTGGTGGTTCTATATGCTTTCTTCTGCTAAAGGTCAAACCTTCTCCAGGGTTTAGGTTAGTGTGAAAAAAATGCACATAGGTGACCAGCAGAGGCAGCCTAGTTTTCTTTCCATTTATCATCATGGGTATAGTATTAAGAGTCCAGCTTTATTAATTAAAGCAAGGTATGTATGTATGCATAGGCCTTTGGGACTTCTTTTACCCCAGACCACCTTCTTTTACACCAGATAACCTCATTTCAAGACTATCTTTTTCCTGAGCTAGTCATTCTCTTACTTTCTGTTTTTGAGGTTTATTTACTGAGGGTTACTTTTTAACCAGGTGTATGTTCGAAGGGCTTATATTGCCTATGAACTTAACAGTGTGCAACACCGCCAGCTTAAGGACAACACCTGTGTGGTGGAATTCCAGTTCATGCTGCCCACATCTCATCCAAACAGGTGAGTTTGAGCTGGTGTGTGCACTGGAGCCAGCCAGAAGTATATCATGAGAGTCAAGGGGAGTGATGTATATGAGAATTTCATGTTTTTTTAGATAGAAATGTAGAGTGAACAATGAACAAATTTAAATCATAAGAGAAGAGCCTCTTGGTGCCCACTTCTTTGATCTAGAGAGAGAATGTATAGTTTATGATAAGAGTTTAGGATTACTCTGTTCATTCTTGCTTGTACTATGTCACTGAGGAAACATAGTTTCTTTCTTTCTTCCTTTCCTTTCTTTCTTTTTTTAAGTTAGAAAGAATTTACTAACATTTTACTTGTTGGAACTTTGCCAGATAAACACTCTTTTAACAATTTAAGTCAGTAGTTAGAACAAAAATATATCATGGGTCGAATGCTTTGCTCTTCTATGTTTGCTATGGGTTGAGGTTATACCTAAACCAGTTTCATTATTTCCCTAAAAACAGACACCTGAATTTAGCAGTTGAAATTCAGTTTTTTAAAAATCACACTTCAGGCCTGGTGTAGTGGCTCACACCAAGGCCGGAGGATTGCCTGAGTTCAGGAGTGTAAGACCAGCCTGAGCAAGAGGGAGACCTGGTCTCTACTAACAATAGAAAAAATTAGCTGACCATGGTGGTGCACGCCTGTAGTCCCAGCTACTGAAGAGACTGAAGCAGGAGGATCACTTGAGCCCAGGAATTTGAGGTTCCTATGATGCCCCAGCACTCTAGCCCAGGTGACAGAGCGATACTGTCTCAAAAAATAATAAGTAAATAAAATCACACTTCAGAACCAAACTTCTTAAATGCAAGTATGTTTTTAATTAAGCCATGCTAATTCCATTATTTTTCCCTAAGTCCTTTAAAAAATAAAATGTACATGTGGAAATTTGTTTCCGTACTGCTTTTGTTTTATAATGAAAATGCTTCCTGTAGATCATATTGAGACAGAAATGAAAACGTATATATATAAAAAATTTAAAAAATAATAAAATGAAAATATCTTATATACTCATTTTTTAAAAAGTATTCTAAGGCAGTGAAAATCTAGGAATTCCATCGACACATATGTTCATCCCCTCCTGTATTTTCATTCTTTTTAGTAATACCACAGGAAATATAAATACCACAGCCAATCTTAACCTGCCCCTCTCCATTTCTTCTTTATGGCCTTTGCTTCTTCACTTGGTATTACAAAGTACTATGTCTTTGGGGAACCTTAGTTACAGACACCAGAAATGGTTTTGTTCTAAATTGCCACTTCACCCCAAGCAATAGAAACCCTTTCTGGAGACAAAGAAGTCTGTGCTGAGACTTTTGGCCACTGGATGCCACTGTTGATCCAGCAGAGGTAGGCAGATGAGCAGAAGCATCTTCGGAAAAAGTACCTCTCTTCTTTGTCTCAGAAGATCCTTTCACTTCTCTTCCTCAAAAATACCTTATGGCTGGCAGAGAAAAGCATATATCCTTGATTTAGCAAGCATCTCTCGGTACATTTTTGCCTCCATGGATTTCAGAATCTCATTTTCTAGAAACGAATGGTTGTCCTTCAGCGAGCGACGAAGTACTCATGGCACACATGGGCACAGCACTCGGTCTTCTTTCTTTTCCTGCATTCCTTGAATAATTGTAGAGAACTACACGCTATACTTAATGCTCTTTGTAATTCTCAGAGCAGTCTCCCTTTCTTCCTGCTTTCTACTACTTCTTCCCTTTGGGCAGTGATTTGTAGTCAGGCTGCAGGGCTGCTTCTGATTTCCTTCCCTCCTCATCACTCTCCTTGTCTTTTTGAATTGCTCTCCCTGTCCTACTTTTCTTCTTTGAGGATATGTCCTGTTTGGTGAGGGAAAGTTGACTGAAAAATGAGATAAATTCTTCTAACTGCTTTGTTAAGAAATCTTATTTACCTTTCCCCATCAAGGGTGTGAATCTTGGTTAGTACTGATATGATTTCAAAACTTATATGCTTATTCCTCCCAGTATCTGAGGTGTACACACCTCTATGGATAAAGACCAGTCTTGAACAGAACTGTAACCCTGTAGTCTCTGAAAAGTCTTCCTTGATTGTATAATTTTAAAGCTGCTGGATTATTATTGTTATTATTATCATCATTATTGTTGGTATAGGTATGAAGGTGAAGATAATTGCAAAATTGAAAGATAAAATCATTTTTGTGTAAGCCAGAAATTGCTTTAATTAAGCTTTTTTAGACCTAAAAAGTCTTTTTGTTAGTTTTGGTTCAAATGATCAGATTTGATTATGAAATGATATATTCAATTTCAGAGTATAGCTGATTCAGACAGTTATTACAGATTTGCTACTTGAATTTAGTTTTATAAGATTTTATATTTTCTTATAAATATGTTTGTTACAATTTGGAGTTACAGCTTTATTCTAATACCAACTGGTGTTTTGCAATTCAATTCTGACACTAACCATCTGGAGTTAAATCAGACGCTGCAAGTTAAGGACTCAGTCCTCCACAAAACTGTCCCTATTACGTATGGGGCCATAAGTAGGCTACTTAGGCTGCCTGCATTTCTGATTAACTGGCTACAAATTTTGGATATTATCAGCATCAGCCAAATGAAGAGGCACTTACAGCGAAGTCTGGGAAGGTCTCAAACACCTGTTCTTTTCCTATGGAGAGAACATCACATCACTCTCTTAGCACATCAATGTGTTCACCAACCCAGAAGCTCCACTGAGCTTCAGTGTCCAGAGTTTTTATCAGGGTTTCATTACATAAGCATGATTGAATAAATCATAGGCTGCATGATTAAACGCAATCTCCCCTCCCAGAGGTCAGGCTGGCTCAGAGGCCCCAACTCTCTTCTCTGATCACATAGTTGGTCTTTCTAGTGACAAGCACCCATCCTGAACCATCCCATCTTTTAGCATAAACTCAGGTGTGATTCAAGGGGCTCACAAATAACAAAGACACTCCTATTACTTGGGAATTTCCAAGGATTTAGAGTCCCTCCCAGGAATCAGAGTTGTCTGGTCACTGTTGGCCAAATTCTTTCTTTATACAATAGGCCCACTCACCTTAAAGAAGAAGAAATTTAAGGTCTGTTAGTTTTATCTAGTTTTGAGCCAAGTACTTTTCTTACTCCCCTCCCCCACCAACTCCGGTACTTTTATTTCTTTCTATTCATATTGTTTTGAACAAGCAGGCAAAAAGCATGTTGTTTCTTATTTTACAGAAATAAGATGCAGAAGACTAGCAGTGTCCATTCCACTCCCAGGCCTGTAAGGCTTGAGGATGCAATTATGTTTACTAACCTCTAGATTAATGAATCTCAGAATTATCTGGGGAGTATTTTGAAAATATACATATTGGGGTGCTGACTTCCAAGATCTGATTCATTTTGGATTACAGTCCAGGTGACCACTTTTTGAAAAGCTCCTCTGATAATTCTGATGAACACCTATAATTTAGAATCACTACTTCTAGACCAACACTGTCAAATAGAAATATAATGCAAGCCACATGTGTAATTTTAAATTTTCTATTGGCCACACTTAAAAGAGTAAAAAGAAACATAAAATTAATTTTAATAACATTTTATTTAACCCATTACACCCAAAATACCATTTCAGTATGTATTAAAAAATTGGTAATGAGATATTTTATATTCTTTTATTCATACTAAATCTTTGAAATTCAGTGTGTGTTTTATATTTACAGCATATCTCGATAGAGACTAGCCACATATCAAGCACTCCCTAGCTACTTGTGGCTAGTGGCTACCATATTGGACTGTTCAACTCTAGACCAAGAATAAATTAGGACAGTCACACTGAGTTCTCTTTGTTTTATGTTAATGGTAGTATACCTAGGAGAGATTCTTATGTTACTTATTCTTAGTAATTATAGGAATTATCCACACCTGATACTATAGATGTTACACTACAATATTTTATGCATGCTTTAAAAATTATTCAGTGAGAATAGGCATATGAGTGATACATATTTTACTTATCAATGCAGGACAGAATTTTATAATACTTTTTCCCAGTTGGAGTTAATAAACCAAAAGTTCTTTTTTTTTTTTTTAAGAGATGGGGTCTTGCTATGTTGCCCAGGCTGGTCTTATCTTAAATCCCTGAACTCAAGCTTTAGTTTCCTGAGTAGCTGGGACTACCAGTATATACCACTGCACCCAGCATAGACCAAAACTTCTTAGGGTAGAAAACAGACTTTTGTTTAACAACTTTTTTTTTTTTTACATTTTCTTTTGTTGTACTTGCTCTTCACATTCATTTAAAGTAGACTAAATTTGTCCAACATATTGGTTAGACATATCTTTGTTAGCTGCAATATCAAAGCAAGAATCCAATCTCTTATTGTGTATAGAGTCACCTGGTAGAATTCCATTCCTGTAGTTTGTTTTTGATAGGTGATTTAACCCCCATGGATTAGGATGAAACATAGCTTTCTGTCTGCAAACTGACAGCAGCCGAGTAGTTTTTTTGGGTTTTTTTTTCAGGAAAATGCCTTAGTTGCCATTTGGATTGAAGACCCATGTCTCATTAGAACCTGTTTTGATTTTTAGAGAAGTAGGCAAAATACATTGCAAATGAATGGGGCAGCCTTTAAGAAGGGAGAAGATACCACTTTTAAGCACACTTGGGTGGTTACTGTGTGCTAACATGTTTGGTACCTTTTTATTTTCGTTTTAATTCATGGTAGGACTTTGTATTGCTTGATATTTAGTTACTCTTATTTTTCAACATAATTAGACTGTATTTTTTTCTAGTACTCCTCAATATTTTTTTAAAAAGTAGACTACTAATTAGTCTATTCCTAATCTCTGTGACTTCCTGTTTCATCCTTACTAGGTGTGCTTTAGTCACAAGGTATGTTTTCTTCTTGATCTTCTACCCAAGACTTCCAAATTTTTACTGGGAACTGTAGTTCCAACTTATTTGGCATCCCCAGGTCTTATTCACCAAAGGATCCAGTTATTAAAGCTTCATTCAGGGAAACTCCTGGTCTGGATTTACCCTTCTTAAATTCCCTTCACTTGAGCAATAGCTGTAGAGATTTGTCAGACTTAAGTATAGATAGAAACCTGTATATATACGTGTGACAAGCGTATGTTTGTGTGTGTGTGTGTGTGTCTCCTTCTTTTTACCTTCTTAGCATTTAAAGGCTATGTGCTATTGTATGTGAATTTTTTTGAAGGGAGGAGATTTTTTTTTAAGGTGACAATTTTTTAAAAGTCACTTGTTCTTGAAGGAAAAGTGAATTTCTTCAGTTATTTTTCAGTGCAGGCATAGGACAACGGGGCTGTATGTACTAAGAGAGCATTTTATTATTATTCAGACTTTTAGAACCTAATTCTCTTGTCTAAGATTCTGTGAGCCGAGCTCTTTCGTGAGTTCGACTAATGTTTTTACATTGATTAATCCTGGAGCTCAGACTATATAATTCAACATTCCTTTTTCTCTTTCTTCCTCCAGTGAGGCTCAGGAATTAGAGCCCAAGTTGTGTGTTTGTCCCTTTTCCCATTCCGAAACCCAAGTATCACCCGCTGGTGCTGGAGATACAAAAGCTTGTTACACTGAAGCATCATCCTGATTGTCTTTAATTTTGACAATTCATTGAATCATTTGACATTAAGGATTTCACTTGGTTTTGGACATATTAAGTGCCTTAGAATAATCTGGAAACAAGTTCTTCAGTTAGCCTATATTTGATCTTCTAAAATATATCTATATTTATACAAACATATGTAAAGTATATTATCCCATAACTCTGTGGCTAGGCATATGGCTCTATATATTATGACAGTCTGGGAGTACAAAATTTAAAACCCCAAATGATTTTTATAAGGATACACTAGTGAACAAGGGTAATTTTTTTAACTTTTAATCTATGATTCAAATGAAAAGCATCAAAGTCGATGCAGGAGATGGAAGTATACTTTGTTGTACATTTCTGTACATATATAATGGGTGAGGACCTATTGGTGTTTATTTCCACCTATTTCTTAGATGGAAATCCATGCTTAAGTTAAGTCGGGTTGCATTGTGCCTTCTCCGCTGTTTGCTCCTTGTGAATTTGGCCTTCTATGTTATAATGTTTTAATTCAAGTACTTTCCTCATGGCTTACATCCAGAAGAGGTCGGCTGTTTTCTCCCCTGATAGCACATGTTTTGGTCATGGCTGAGTTTAGGCTGCTTGGCACCTTCAGTGTTCAGCTGTCAGTGGGTAGCCTCTGGGCCTTCTTTTTATTTGTAAAGGTTAGAAATCAGAAGCCTTCCGTGTGACTAATCTTTTATCATATAAATGTAATGGCCTGCTGCCATTCTTGAGAATTCTGATAATCTTTGACACCCAGAGATTAGACCCTTCTTTGGTCAGTACTGAAACACTCAAAAGTCATCTAACTTGTAGCATTTTTTAGCAGTAGGAGCACTTTGGTTGTAGTTAGCAGACCAGAATGAGCTATAAATAAATAAAATCCTACAGTGCTTGCTTCCTTCATTCAGGGTAGTCTGCTGATAAGATGCAAGCATCTGGCAGAAGAGAAGATTCTCAGCAGGTTTAAGTGCTTACCAAAGTGCTTTCCTGTATCCATGGCTCAGCTTCTAGTCTCCTCTGTGTTATTTTGGCACTCAAGACTCGTAAGATTGGAGAGTTGAGTTTAAAACTCTCAATATATCATTAAGGTAGCCCAAGGTCCCTTCTTGTCAAGGAAGACTAGCTGATTTCAGGGGGAAGGAAAAGCAGAATCCAGGGCACCTGTAAATCCCTGTAGTTTTGTGCTGTGGGTTTGTAGCTAATTATACAGCAGGCAACAGTAATATGCTGTACCCCTGTTGGTGTACTTGTTTCCAAAAGAGCAAAATCTTCCAGCAGAGCAAAGAAGGGGCTTTGGAGGTGCTGTAAATGAATGAAGCAATGATCATTTTATGGTAAATTAAAGCTCTGCAGTGGAATAAGGGCATCTGAACTACAAGGAAGTGGTCTAGGAGATACCAATAGAAATACGTGGTTCAGATGTGTTTTATAGCTGTTGATTTGGATTCTCCTACAGAAATATAGTCAGGCAAGGTGACCACCACTGGTCACAGTCAGTCAAATAGCTCTTTCTCCTATGACACTGCTGTTAGTGACTGCTAGTAGGTTATTCAGCCGACCTCTTCTGATTCTGCTTTGCTGCCTGATTTCAAAAGATTTGCCCTATACTGGCTTTCAGTCACAGCTTGATGTAACCACTGCTTGTTTGCATGCATACCCATCATTTTCATATAGGGTCTTTTTTTTTTTCTTCTTCAAGTTAGAAGGCAACAAAATCAGGAGCATTTTTATATGATAAAAGATTTATGTAGGGCCAGCTAGAACCAAGCAAAATGAAATTCAGCTGGAAGGGATGGTAAAAAGGTTCAGAGAACTTGTGACTGCCAGAGAAGTCAGTGTTCCTTAAATTAAAGAGGGTTCAGCTAGCAGGCGGCAACTCTGACTTTGCAATCATATTGAAGCAAGCTCTTCAGCCATTCTGAGCAGGCAGATCAATAAAATCAGAGGTGACTTAATGCCAAGAACCTCAGAATTCAAAGGATTTCTCTTGTCCTTCTTTAAAGTCTATATTGACATGGAATGCTAGCATCGGGAACTGAGATAAGAAAATGCCAGGTCTAGATTGTGGTTTACAACACCATATTGAACAGTGTCCTTGGAAAGCATCCCCTTTGGTTTCTCAGTTATCACATCTATAAAATGGAGCTAATCTATTAGAAGGAAAGTGGTTCCAATAGTAATCAAAATATTGTCAGTCAAGATTCATCATCATAAGTATTTTGAATAGCCCAGACAGCAGATTATAAAAGTGAATTTATGTATTTGAAAATATAGTTGAGTGCCTTATCAGAGATTGAGCACTTAATTTTGCATGATGAGTATGCACTGGAATAGGGTACGTTTTATTTTGTTTTTAGCTACATAAATGGAATATCTGACTCATATACAATCTATTCCTTAGTTGTTTATTTTTATGCAGACTGTGGATCTAGCTTTCTGATATATCACAGTAGTGTGCAGTATGCCACATTTGTCATATTCTTAAGTTGAACAAACAACCCTTGTGTAGGATTATAAAATATGTAAATCATCATTAAGGACATGGCTACATATTTACCTTTTAGTAGTTTATCCTTCCTTCCCTGCTCATCTCCCCTATGACCCTACAGAGTCTCATTCTACTAAAGAATAAGCTGGCTCTGAACTTACCTCTTACATGATTGATTTGGGATGATTCCTTTAAAAACTGGAGATGTTGGGAGTTTTGCTGCTTACCCCATACTGTGTAGATGGCGCATAATTCTTACAACAAAGCAGCAGGATGCTCCCTATAAGAGCTTGAGAATTGCTGATGGAGAAAGGCTGGCTTTTTATTGGTGGTGGTGTTCTTTTCAATTCAGGCCTTTTTCTACTGAAAACTTGGCCCTTGTCTTATGAAGACTCCCAAAGGGATTAGAGTGTAGTGATAGAAGCAGTGAGACCATTTTATTAGTTTAAGAAATTTTTTAACAGTTGAGAGAGATTATACTGGTTTCTAAACTCCAGAAACCTGGATGAATGGAGCTTGAGACTGCTTTGGTTGTAGGGTTCTTCTCTGAACTGAGAGACAGTTCAGGTGGCCCCTTTTTATATTCTCATTAGCATCTGCAGTTAGTTTTCTGTTTACCTATCCCTCCCTCTGCTCTAGAACCTGTGCATATTTTTTATGTATTGAAGAGGGCCAAATGCATTATATAATAACTAAGGATCTCTTATAAATTAAAACTCATTGTCCTGAGTGAGAGGCTTAAGGAATCAAAACAGCAAAGGTTCAGATTTTTGCACTCGGAGGTTGCTCTTGCTGCCTTATGAATTCACTCTGTGATACAGGTTTGATGCAAAGAGCGTTTCTACTCACAAATCACATGAGGTATACAGTTTGTGTGCAGTGATATGTCACAGCTTTTTATTTATATGGCCAGCTCAGTCTATTCTGCTCCTTTCACTGCCTTGGAAAGTGCATCATTTTCCTCCCTCTATCCTCCTTCCCACATATCATCAGCACCACCCACTATGTTCTGTCTATTAAGTCCTCTGTATGCCAGAAAACTCCAACAGTGATTAAATGCTGATAAAGGAATGTTAGAAGGTTAAAATATCAACCAATCAACCCCCTTCCAATGCCCCTAAATTGTGGGTGGTAAGTATAACTTTGCCCTTTTAACATTGAAAATAAGGATTTTTATATGCTTGATTCTTTTTCAGTTGGGGAAATGACTGACATCAAATTTTCAAAAAAGAGTTAATGGCAAAGACCTAAGAAAATGCAGGAGACTTGCTTTGTAGTTTCCCATTCTTGTCCTAGTCTTTCTTTCATTATTTTGGCACATTTCTTTATAAGGAATTTCTAGGGCTAGTCAAATTTACCTAAGGTTTTATTTATGAGAAGCCTAGAGTTTTTAAGCTAACAGCAATCTAAAAAAATCATTATTATCCTAAACTCATTTAATTAAGAAGTATTAATTAATTTTAACAAATTATACCACTCTAGTGATAAAATCATTTATCATTACATTCCTGCATGATTTTCAGTTCCTTTAAGCTCCCATAATACAGAGTATGGTCCTTCCCACCAACCACTATGGGAGGAAGACTATGGTTAAAAAGACTTAGAACAGGTAGCTAGGGAACCCAGATTACCGGATTCTTTCCTTTGCAAGTGAATTCTTAGGTCAATCACATCTCCTAGAAAAGAAATTAAGGTAGGAAGAGCTGTGGAATCAACTTCTCTGGACCTCCTTATTACACCTTTAGTAAGGGGAACCAAAAACGAGAGTCTTAAGAATTTTGTCAAGAATTATATTTCTTGTTTAAGCTTAAGTTAATATACCATACCATATAGCTTAAGTTAATTTTTATCAGCCTGTGTTTTACCACTGCTCTGCATTATTTTTTGTAATAGAGCTATAAAAAATCCATGGTAAATACATTTTGACCCTTTCCATCCACAGCTGCTGTGGTGAGGTAGGTCAGGAGGCAATGCCTTTTTGGAGGCACCCTGGGGGTGGAAGGGTAATGAGCACTTAATTATGTCTCCTGAATGCCAGAGCTGCCAAACTGGAGCTCCTCATGACTGGTCTGTATCTGCTCTGACAATTCTTTTATTATGGCTTTCACTAACCAATCAGTAACTAACTGTGGTTGTTTAATTACAGAGGGAACATCCCCACGCTAAACAGGTACCGTATATTTAGTTTCTTTTCCAATTAAAAGCGTCTTCTTTGTAACTTAGAATAGTGAAACCAGGAAAAAATAACACAATTGACAAGCTAATGTGTTATCTTCTGCTAGGGAGTCCTGAGCTCCCCTTTGGACATACTAAATTATTCTTTCTGTTTGGAAAACATGTCTTCAGCTTTTCTTCAGCTGTTCAAAAGCAATGCTTGAAAAGCCTCAGTATGGAAAAGCTCCCATCTAGATGTATATGATAGGGGGTTTGTCTGTCTGATGTTCAGCTTTGCTGGAAACATCTTCCTTTGCTAAGTTCTCTGTCTAGTTTGGGGCTTTCAGAGGAGAAACCCTTAAGGTTACTCCTATCCTGGCAAATTGTTGATAATTTTTTCCATTTTTAGTTTCTCTAATTTGCTGCTTCTTTCAGAGGAGTACAAATCCAGAAATAGCTGATCTCATGTTTTATCAGTTTGTTAATTTTCTAAAGTGTTATAATAATAAGAAAGTCAATTTTTATTTCAGACCTATAATAAGATTAAAATTGGAAAAGTATATTTTAAGTTTTGATATGTTCATCCCTGTGAAGAGGTTTCCAGACCAATATAACACAAGTGATATTTTAATAATTTGAGTTCTTCTGCCTCCTGAGCCAAGCAAGGCAACACAATGCAAGTTTGAGAGGATAGCAATTCTGATTGGAATGGAATCCACAAAATTCTAAAGCAATTATAAGTTGGGGGCAACCTCTTTGTGGATAATCAGCTACACATGGAACTATTTATAGGCTTACATGTATTTTGTCCCTCTCCCTTTAAAATATTAAGTAATCAAAACTAATCATAGCTTTTATAGTCCAATTTGGATGTGGAGAGGAAAGGGAGTGCTTTTATTTAGTCCCCTAAGAGTGGGTTTGGTTAATTCCTGCCTGCCTTTAGCTGCCCTGACCTATGAGCATAGTAGTTGGGGGGAACTGAATATTGAATACTTTCATGGGGTCCAGTGGAGTGAAAAAGATACTTAATCCCATGTTTGACACAAACCCAGCTTGTTAATTTATTCAGAGGGAGTTCCTTTAAATGCTGTCTGGAACCCTTTTATCTTTCCTGTGTAATGCCAAGCAGGTAGAAAAGATACAATGCCTCACAAACTTGCTCCTTTAGTAAATATATTTGGTGATCCTAGAAAAGAGGGGAATGATAGCATTTCTGAGTTAATACAACTCTGAATCCCAGTTTCTAGTGAGCACCATGTGTAAGACTTGCTTGATGTGTGTTCCATTTGTTTGTTTCATTCATGATATCAATGGTTTCCTCTCCCACTCTGCCTTTCTATTCCCCAGTACTGTCAAAAAATGAAGTACTTTTTCTATAGTCATCATTCACCAAAGGAATAAAAACCTGGAGTGTCAGTCTCTATAGTCTGTGTGAGCAGCACTCCTATCCTATAAAGAATTCCATTGCCTTTTATAATTATGATTTGCAGTAGAGTACAATTATGTACCTAGGTCTCAAGTCCACATTGCTGTCTCTCTTCCCCCTGCAACACTGCAGGTGGTGCACTTCAAGGAGATTTTTTGGGCAGTTTCCCAAAGTTCAAGTGCCATCGCCTTGCTCTGAACTTGCTTCAGATCAGTATGCCAATAACCTGTCAGGCAAGTCCTGGAGGCATCCTTTAGCTTGGTCCTTCCTAACAGGCTGTCCTGATTGGGCATTCAGAAATACTTTACAGTATTATTTATCAGTACATACTGCTAAGGTACATCAAGGAATATACAGATTCATTTATGTTTTTAGATTGAACAGTCAGTTCAGTTCTCTTCAAACGTCTCCATTTAGCAACTGTTCGTCATGCTTACACATACTTTGAGACCTATGCTCTGCCCTTTTATATCTTGCTGGAAATTATTAAGGGCTTTCTATGGAGATAGTTTTGCTTTGGTATAGAAGTGTTTACTTATAAAAAGAAAATTTTGCAATTCGGGGTTGAAAAAGGTTTCTCTTTCAAAAAGGGAGAACTATAATACTAATTACTCTCCCTATCAACCCATTAAAGAAAAAGTAAATACCTCAGTAAAGTTTCTTTTATAGACTGTGACTTGTTTCTGTACCATAAATAATGTTTTTATAATTATTTATTAAACCATTCTAAATTATTTAATTAAAATTATTGTTTTTGCATACCTATATCTACCTATCTCTGTATCTGTGAATACTTTATTATAATTCCTAGAGAAAAATACCTTAAGTGTTGCATAGTTACAACTCACTTGGCTTGCTTATTGCCTTTTAAAGGAGGGAATGTTTTAGGGAGGGGGAAGATGCAGGATGGTTTTTAACCCCTATGTGTTATTCATTCATTAGACATGTCATAATGTCATTGTATTAAAAGACTGCCATGAAATTCCTGACAGTCCTTAGGTTTCTATTTGAAGAAATTTTGGAGTGATGAAAATATACTTTATATGGAGAAATTCCAAAGAAAGGGTTAACATGAGTCTAGCAAGACAACCATATCCATAGTGGGTAAAAAACCAAATCTGCTCTGTAACCTGACCCTACTTCAGAGTTTTCTCCTGGCTCCTAGCTCCTTTTCCCTACTGTTACTCTCCCAGCCCTCACTCCTACCTTCCTTGTCTAATGAACTTGATTGAATTACCATTTAGAATGTCCTTCTCCTCCAACCTCAACCACTATGGCATGACTCATGTAGCTAGTGTCAGCGATGTGCTGTTGGACAACTCATTCACTCCACCGTGTCAGCGGATGGGCGGAATGGTCTCTTTTCGGACTTTTGAGGATTTTGTCAGGTAAGACGTTGTGGAATTGTGTCTGTACAAGGGGAGCCATGGGCATCTCTGTTTTGGGATCTCAGCTTTCTGCAAAATGAATGAAGGTCCCCAGAATAGCCATGAACCAGCTAAGGAGATGTAGCCTTTTCTGTATATGCCCTCAGAGAGATATATATCCTTCCATTTCCGCCTCTCGTTCAGAATCTACAAGCCTCTACTCGTAGTATGAGTCTGGTCAGAAAAAAAAGAAACAAACAAAAACCATCTTTTCCTTAGGAGCTAACAGAAGAAGCTGTCTGCTCTGTGATGAGTGAAATGTCAGGAGAAATTAAACATAACACTAGAGTGAGCCCCACCAGAGACGATACATCTTTTGATTAAATGCATTCAGCATCTATCTCTTGATGTATACTGATGCATTACCCTAGGGGGAGGGGTAATTACATTGGTCTGTCACTGCTACAGTTCCAGGCTCTTTCTGTTACTTTAAGACTGATGATGACAGCAGTGCTCATATCTTATATATGAAAAAAACAAAACAAAAAAGCTTTAGATCATTCTTTTTTAAAAAGAAAAAATATATATGGTTTATTAAAGTTTAAACAATCCATCCTCCTAATTTCTGCCACTTGGTGAAATTTTGCATGTCACCTCTAGCCACTGGTGATTCTATTCAGTTAACTATCGAACGCAGGGTAGGATAGATTATTCTTTTAGACTGAGCTTGCAATGGCAGCATTAGTTTCCTGCCACTTAGGTTTTCATGGTGGATGTTTCTCTGGTATTTTTTAGGATCTTCGATGAAGTGATGGGCTGCTTCTGTGATTCCCCACCCCAGAGCCCCACATTCCCTGAGGCAGGTCACACATCGCTGTATGATGAAGATAAGGTATAGTGGAGACTGCCTTATTTCTTCAGACATGAGACTTGTACTTACATGTGCTATCTTTCTAACTTTGGAACATAATAGAGAAGGATTCATCTTTTTACCCTACTTTATGTTATTTAATTTTGTGTGCCTTATCAAAGTATTTTTTGGAAATGGGTAGAATATAAATTCTAAGTTTTAAAAAAGCTGTATTAATTTTGGAATCCATAGTGTAGCATGGGCTTAGCTGTATCCATTGTAGCTGCCTCTGGGTCTCTGAATGTTGTTTTAAGGATTTGAGCTATGGTTACTGGAATTCTTACTCAGTGATAGCTTGTATCTTTGCATGGTGGTGCTATCATAGTCCTTAGGGAATAGTGGATTTTAGATTACTAAAAAAAAAAAATAGGC
>VBSM01003215.1:28462595-28481495 GCA_008086735.1 Cheirogaleus medius | reverse complement strand
CTGCTAGGGCTTATTTTATGGGTAGGTCTTATTTTCGGGGAAACACGGTAAGTCTTTATTGTCTCATCTGCCTTGTTTACTTCATCTCTTCTATTGCCTCTCACCTAGAATGTTTTCTTCTTTCTTTCCTTTTTTTCCGAAATCCTATTTGTCTTAAGAACTGTCTCAAATTTCACCTCTTTAATGAGGACTTCTTTGTAGCCCTACTAAAATGTATTTTTCTTCCTTGAATTTCTAATTGGTCCACATACACTTATTAGCAATACTTTTTATTTACAAAGGACCTCTATCTAAATTTTTTTCTCTGTATCTTACCACGATCCCATGGTGTTGATTAGTCAGGAATTATTCCAACTGAACACATAGGAAAGGTTCAAGTTCAGAGAAATTAAAGCCCCTTGGCCACCAACTGGAAGATGATAGAGCAAAGACTAGAATTTAAGGCTTCAGTGTCAGCTATTGAGGGCACAAATCTAGGTGCTTTAGTAAATGACACATTCTTTGCCCTTAAAATGCTTATAGTCCAGTTGGGGGGACTGGATCGGCATGCTTAAAACAATAATCTACAGTTACATTTCACTGTGGTATGGGATAGATGCCAGCGTGCCCTCTTAAACTGTCCTTAATGGCAAGACCCATGAGTTCTCTTTGAATGGACAGCACTTAGCCCATGGTGCTTGTTATAGAGAAAAAACTCAATAAATATTTTAAAAATTTAATTCAACAGTATAAATAATAGTGCCATCAGCACTCACATCATGTAATGCTAATTGTAAATACCCAGGAAAAAAATGCTAAATTTGTGACTAATGTGAGTCTTAGTACTTACTCTGTGATGCTCTCACAGCACATAAACTGTGGGATTGCAGCAGCCAACATGAGGAAAAGATACTTCCACAGAAGTGAAAGTAGCAGACATGCTTGGGGATTTTCTTTAGAAGAGAAATTTACCTTCCTTCTTGCTCTTGGGTAGTGACTACATAAAATTAACCTAAAGCCAGGGAACAAGGTAACCTTTGCTGGAAGAGTCCTAATATGTGTGTGGCCGCTGCTGCTTCATGAAATAATCTATAAAAGTTTCTTCCCAGGTTTGGAGGCACTGATTGCTTTTCCATAATTTGACCACAACTTTAGGCTTTTTTTTACCCTCAGATCTAAGTGTTGTATATCATCACACATTGATTTAAAGAGGTAGTTTCTTCATTTTCACTATATTGTAAGATTAATGACCAATAAGAAATTGCCTTTTTCCCTTACTGGACTTGTAAACTGAGGCACAGAGAAATCCAATGGCTTTGCCTAAGGCTATTTGGAAAGGTAAGGGTGGACTATGCTGGCACTCCATGCCATGGACAAGCTATTAACCACATCAGGTACTGTGCTTATACAGGAATATTTGGCATTTTCATCTCCTTGTTTAAAAATATATACATATATACATATACATATATATATAGAAAAGGAAAGAAAAGCAATTTTAAAAAAAGCTGAAGTGATAACTAGTTTTGTTTTTCACTTCATGATCATGCTCCTAGCAGTTTAGAAAAAGTTTTTTTTAAAGCACACATTAAACTATCAAATAGGTTGATCCAAATTGTCCAAATAATCTTCTAGTCCCAGCATGTCTTTTTTTCTCTCATAGAAATTAGGATCATATATTTGTAAATGACTTGTGGAGGAGATTGAAGCAGTCAGTGTAAATGGAGTTTCTCCAGGTGCTGACGCCTAATCGCTGGGTAATAGCTGTGGACTTGCTGTGAGACCCACATTATTACAATGTAATCAGAATCCTGTTGCTCTGCTGTTATTGTCAGCCACTTGTGGAATTTTAAAAGCAATAACAATTTTGATTTTAAATCATGGCATTATTAAAGTTATTTTCTTCCCTTGCCAGAACATAGCTATTGATGCTTGTCTTTGAAGGACTTCACTGTAGTAGAATTCTTTGTTGGTATCAGAAGAAACGTTTCTGTTCCCAGGCACGCTGAAAACCGAAAGCCACCACAACCCCTTTCTTTCAATGCAGTTTTTTCTTACTGTAGTGTCAATACTTGGTTAATTAACAGCAAGGGGTATAATGACAGTACAGATAATTTTCAAGTGTGGCTAAACCAAACCTTATTTATATTTGACCTGGAAATTTATTAGAATTTGTTTATAGAATATTAATTTCTCCAGTTACCTTTTGCTTTGCTATTAATAAAATTAATTTTATTAGTCAGCAGTACCTTAGCAAACATGGAGAAATAGGAGGAAATGACCCAGGAATGTGCTTCTTTTTAAGGGAAAGCCAATTTGGATTTTAAAAAATGCATATGTTATTGGGAATGTTAAAACTGGCTTATGCTAGCTGAGCATGGTGGCATGCACCTGTAGTCCCAGCTACTCAGGAAGCTGAGGCAGGGAAATCACTTGAGCCCTGGAGACCCTGTCTCTAAAAAAAACAAAAACAAAAAAAAAAGAATTGGTATATGAATATATCCCTTGGTTAGAGTTATAGCAAGAAATGTGATCACACTAAAGTATGAATGTACATTGCAAAAAATCCACGTATTTTTTCTATTTGTACTATTTATGTATTCAGCTGATAGGATTGCTTTCCTATTTGCTGCCATGTAGTCCCTCTTTGTTAGGGACCTTTAAAAGCATGTGTTTTACTTAATTCATTAATCTGTTTCTTTGTCTCTGCCTTTTGAGGTAAATAAGCAGTATAGGAAAGAGGAATACATAGGTCCAGAGACCCAACACTCCTATGAAGCATTCTTGAAACTACTGGTCTCTTTTGACTTCTAATATACTGCTTGCCTACACCACATAGAAATATGAATAATCCTCAAATATAAAAGCCTGTTAAACATTGCTTTAAATAATTTTTAAAGAGAACTTTTTTTAAAAAATATATCTTCATGTAAAGTAGGGGCAACTCTTTTAGAAGAACCGAGAAGTTAGGATTTGTTAGGTTGAATTCTAGGAAGGCTGTAACTGGTGGTAGGTAATATCTATAATTTAAACAACAGTTTAGGACTTGTGTTTTCTGTGGTATAGAAAGTTCTTCTTTTCGTTCTACCTGATTTCATTTAGCTTCTATATCAATATTAATCTTCACATTTGAATACATGCCCAACAGCGTGATTTCTTTAAGCAGAAATTACATTAAGGTCTACCTTAATGTGAATCAGTTCTGAGAGAACTTAGGTGACCTCATATGACCCTTTCTCCTCCACAAAGTTCTCTTTCAATTTTGTTCAGATCAATATAAACCCTATTCTATAAGACTTAGTCCCAGGAGCCAGGTTGAGATTAGTTTATTTGCAAGTTTGAAAGTACTGAGCCAAGGTGTAGATATCCAAAAAGGGTGCTTAGCCTAATCAGAGCCTTACAAAGACTGATGGGGTAAAATTTATCATGAATGGAAATCTAATCTATCTTCTGTTTCACATGTTTGCTCACAGAAAGCTACCCTGGTTGAGCACGGGATCCGACGCCTTACTTTCCTGGTTGCACAAAAGGTATTGACATGTGAATTGTACCTCTCTAATATTTCTTATGCTGCTGCTAAGGCTTAATAAAAAATGGGATTAAAATTATATGTTCACTTATAGAATTTATGCAGATAAATAACAGTTTTTCTATAAATTTGATTTTCAAAAAACATTAATTCATCACCTTTTACTTAGTTCGTTTTTAATTTTATTACTAATTATCAGCTTCTGTTGTTTTTCTTTCCTTTCTGTTTTTTATTTGAAAGGATTTCAGAAAACAGGTCAACTATGAGGTGGATCAGAGATTCCATGTAAGTAAAAGGACCAATAATGAAAGATAAAAAAAAAAATGAAAGATTACTTACTGTTTTATCTGTTTGCCATTGATTATCTAAACAGAATATATGTGAGTTGGAAGGGCTGGACTGATATTTGGTTCCTTTTCTTTTAGAAATTATTATGAGTATTCAGTTTTCCTCCTGAATGTTCTAGTTAAAAATTTTTTCTCTTTTTGCCCCCTAATGAATTCTCCATATATTTCTGAGAAATAGTTAAGAATGATCATATGCATTTATCCAGATGAATAAGGTAGAAACAGGAGCCAACTAGTAATTTCTTTTTTGTTTTTAAATTTTTCTGTGAAATTCATAGAGAAGTATAACTAGTAATTTCCTCTGTGCACATAACAAATCAATAATCAAGAACTGCCAATTGCACTTTGAGATCTTGGCTTCTACCAAAGATAGATTCAAGTTCTATTACTGAGAATTTTCAATTCTGAAGAACAATGATTTATTATTTAAAATGCATTAACAGAGCCCAAATTGCTATTTTTGTTATGTTAATGTTAGGAACAGGAAATAAATATAAATTAAGCATTCTGTTGCTTGTTCTCCAATTCAACTGAATTAACTGTTAGTATTTATGAAATTAAAATTTTTATTGAAAAAAGAATTAAGAATTAAGTTAATAACCTGGCATCTGACCATGCTCACATGATCATACCCAGTGTGATTGACAGCAGTAAAGCCAGAAATTCAGTTTGTAATTAATATGCTATTCTCAAAATGACTGATTATAGTCAAAATATTTCATTAAAAATTGATTCTAATGTAGCTAAGTAAGGTTCCAGAGGATGTTATGAAGTCTTAGTTTTCCTGATAAAAATTTTATTTGATTTTGGTTTTAGCAATTAAGATAATTTTTTTTTTCAAGCCCTGCTTATTTGCAGTATGAAGATAACATTTGGGATTATATAAAGGACTTTCTAAACTCAAGGACCTATGTGTGATTGCCTTTATTTTATTGCCCTTATTTTTATTAGGTCTCTAGCACTTGACATTTTGTTTTCCTTCATACAGTTCACCTTGTTGGTCTAGTCTATAGAGAAACAAGAGAGCCTACCTTGCAAGCTAAAGAGCTAAGATTTTCTGAAATGCTTTAGGAAATGTTATGGACTACACAACTCCCCTGTGTTATTGATGTCAGGAAATCAAGCAGAGTGCAGATATATATCAATCAATAACTTTAGATAGGAAACAAAATCAGTGGAGAAGTATGAGGAGCTTAAAGAGAACCCTGGGGCTTTAGGAAGAAAAATTAGGAGCTTAGAGAATAAAATTGATACTTGGGGATAGAATATGAGAGCCCATGAATAAACACTGTGGCTGGTAGATGCTGATCAGAACTAAGGTAGAAATACCACAGCCAGTTCCTGGATTTTTAAAGAGTATTGTGCTAGGTTCTTAAATATTACTATGATTTTTGTTTTTATTGTTGGCTTTCAAATAATAGCATATTATTCTGGGAAATAACACTGAATTTGTAAAATTGTTTTCCTTGGTTCAGAAGGACTCTTCACATCTATAGCATACTAACTGTTTTCCATAAGAATTCCATGATCAATGATAACTGTCCATTAAAATTTTTTAAAAGCCAAAGCAATTAGTTCTCACAGACATTTTTTTAAAATTTATTTGTATATGTAAAACATACAAAAATCCCCTTTCTCATCTCTGAATTTATGTTGTGTCCTAGAGTATATCTAACAGCTTTAAAATATTTTTTTCCCCAGCTATCCTGATATTTCTGGATTTAGGTTGCATAGGGACATGTATAGGCAAAATCTGCTAGGAAATGAGGCCAGCAGGGGGTCTTCCCTGGCAATCATTGTCTGGTTCCTATTTATAGCGGCATAAAGTGGGAAATTAGTTAAATTATCAAGTGACTTGATTTGTCATGAGTGTAGAAAAGGCTGCTTTAGAGCATAGAGAACATTAGATTTAGGTGTGGACTGGATTTGCTCCTAAAGAATTGAATGGCAGAGGAGTTGGGGTATTTTTATATTAGTCTCCTTAAATGTGATTAGTGGTTTTCAGAGGGCAAGGGCAACTATTACTGAACTCTGTTCAGGATCTACAATAGCTGGGAAGTGTTGGCAGAAATCAGGGGTCCCTGTCATGGTACTACTGTGAGTTTGCCTGCTGGTGGTAGCTTGCCATTCATGAAGGATGCTTAGCCTCTGTCATGTCATCTGATGTGTGCTTGCCCCGCAGTTAGTGTAGTGTGAAAAAGAGGAAGATTTCTGGGAGTGTTAGAGATGAATCCCTTAATCTCTTTGGTTTCTTGGTAATCCACTGTGATGTATGCAGCCTCCCCTGTTCTACACTGTGAAATCCCTATGTTATTGAATAGAAGAGAGAATGTGCACATGAGGGGGCAAGGAGAGGAGGAAGGTTACCAAGTCTGGTTCAAGAACAACATCAGTTGGTGGAATGAAGCAAGCTGTGTTACGTAGTCTGTCCTTCAGACTGCCTCAGAACCAGAATAAGACAAGTGAGCACCAAAGTAGAGGTTCCTAGGGAGTGTGTGTATTGTTAGGTGTGTTTATTCAGATGCAGTGATGACTGTAGACATTTCCAGTACTTCATTGTTTAACCACCATAGTCCCCAGAAAGCTGCCCAGAAAGTATGTTCTGCTGCAGCCTTCCTCTCCTGGCTATACATGGAGACTTGTGCTGACAGCAATATTCGTGAGTGTTAAGGAGGCTTGGTGTTGAGCCTGTTTCCATAACCATCTGATTAAATCAAGTGCCCATAATGGGACTTGAATAACTGCTTAACATTGATATTTAAACAGAAAGTTTGAGGAAAAACAAGTCTGACATTGTAAATATATTCTTCATATTTTTTTTAAAAAAAAGATCAAAGCCATGAATGTAAAAGAGGCCCCTTTGAATTGCTGCAGCTATCTAAACTGCAGCTCTACAGTTTTAGATTAGTTAAAACTCATCAACTCACTCTCTGTTAGTTTCACTCATTTCAGATCTGCAATTCCAAAAGTACAGCAGAAAGTGCTATCTAATTGGGATACACTATTATGCTTTTTTTTTTGAAGCTTTCCATATTTTCTTTAGCAAAGTTTTATTGAAGATACCAAAATGCATATTTTCAGGATTTCTTCTTGTCCTTTGTCACCTAAACAAAAGCATTAGGTCCAAAAACCATGATGATATTCTAAATCAAACAGTATTGCATGTTAATAAAATGTTTCCTTTTGTTTCTTGCTTGTAAGATTTCATGAGTTTTTTAAATTGCTATAAATCTCCTGAGAGATTGTTGTAGTTTTATGATTGTCGTGTGAGTGGCTCCACTTTCAAATTAGATGTTTTGAATTATTTGGACCTTGATGGAAGAACTCACTATCAGGAAGAGTTATCATAATTAGTAGTCGTTTCTTTCTTTTCTTTTCTTTTCTTTTCTTTTCTTTTCTTTTCTTTTCTTTTCTTTCTTTCTTTCTTTCTTTCTTTCTTTCTTTCTTTCTTTTCTTAAAAAAAGGTAGTTCTGTTTGCTAGTGGACCAACTATTAGTTTTCAGAAGGTTTGGTTTGGGTTTTTGTTTTAATTACAGTCTATATAATTAGTTCTCAGCATGTTGAGGTAAAAGAGAATTGCACCAGCAAGCTCCCAATTTCTTCATCTCATTAGGTTTTTAACACGATTATTAGTATCATAATCAGCTATGATGTTTTTTGTTGTAGGTTTTCACATTCTCTGATTTGCAGGGTGTCTTGATTGGCTAATTTCGGCAAATTATTTTGATTGTCTTGATGATGGTTGGCTGATTAGAACACAGCAGGGGTATAATTTCTTCTGAGAAATGTTGCATTCTTTTGTTTTTTGGTACCAGAACACTAAGAGGGTTTTTCTTTGTGTATATTCAATTATGATATTTGCCCATAACACTAGTAGAATGCCTGGAAAGCAATTACATTAGTGATGGAATAAGCATGAATACTGTTAGTGGAAAAATTGGCAGTATGAGGATATATTGGGATGAAGGAATTTACTAAACCGTAGGATCAGACTTGGGGATTTTTTTTCTTTTTTCTTTTTTCTTTTTTTTTTTTTTTTTGAGACAGAGTCTCACTCTGTTGCCCGGGCTAGAGTGCCATGGCGTCAGCCTAGCTCACAGCAACCTCAAACTCCTGGGCTCGAGCAATCCTTCTGCCTCAGCCTCCTGAGTAGCTGGGACTACAGGCATGCGCCACCATGCCCGGCTCATTTTTCCTATATATTTTTAGTTGGCCAATTAATTTCTTTCTATTTATAGTAGAGATGGGGTCTCACTGTTGCTCAGGCTGGTTTCGAACTCCTGACCTTGAGCAATCCACCCGCCTCAGCCTCCCAGAGTGCTAGGATTACAGGCGTGAGCCACCGCGCCCGGCCAGGGATTTTTTTTTCTTTTCTGTATTATCTGTGATTCTGTGGTTTTTGAGTGGCAAAAGAGGTGCTTTTCTATAAAAGTCTCCAGACTTCTGAGTCTCCCAAAGAATTGCTTGATAGTCCTGCTTTCTTGTTGAACAGAAGGTCTTGCCATCTCCTATTCTGAATATTCAATACTTAAACTGAGGATTTTACTGTGGAGCTAAAAATTTACATAGAAGTTAAAAAAAAAAATTGCTGATCTTCACAAGTGCAGCTGAAAAAAAGTTTGATTATATTATCTCATGATACCTTTTCTTGGCTAACCTTAATGAAATTGGTTTTTCTAATTGGTAGTTGTTGCCCAGCTCTGCCAGGAATTAGTCAGTTTCTTCATTATTTGTACTTAAGGTATTTCTATTCAAACTGCTTTACATACCTTTTAGTTACTACAAATTTTCTTAATGGAAAAGAAAGCATTTTTTATTAATATTTTATTTTTAAAGGGAAATGGTTTTGATCCTACAAATGTACATAATTGAATAAATGATATAACTAAATAAATATTTTAATTAACTAATAATAGTTCAGGCAGAATAAAAATTGTGGGCTTAAAAGATTGTATTATCACGTTTCTCGACTTTTCTTTCAGAGAGTTCCGTGGAAAGATTTTGTTATCCTTCCTTTTTTGACATGTTACTTTTTAGCTAATGCTTTGAAAGCTATACCTCTTTAGAATAAAACCAAAACTAGACTCTATAAAGCCACGAGTGTGAAATCTACTGACAACTCACCTGAATTTCTTTCTACTTAACCTTGAAGCCATTCCCATGTGCTTCCGTATCATTGGGTAGGAGTAGGGGGTGGGGGAAGAGGATTGTTTAGAACAAAACTTCATTAGTAAAAGATCAGTCCTGTTTAAAATCCACTTTTAAGTGCTTTTTAAGACCCAAGCCTGGCCAAGGGATTTCTCTAGCCTTGGTAAATGATCTCCTAGAAGCCTGTTAAATGTAATTTTACAGTTAAAATAGCAAGGAAGATATAAAAAGGTTTATTAACTGTGCAAGCTTTAGTTAAGGTGAAGGTGATGTGGAGTACCCATGGAAAGTATTCAAGAAGATTTCAGTAAATTCAAGAGCCACAAGTTTCAGCATGAGTTTTGCTCTGTTCATTTGTTTTCTGCTTTTTTTCTTTAAATCTTAATTACTGTTTTTTGTCTTATGAAAGAGAAATCCTCTAAATAAGGAATTTGGATTGTAACAAGAATAGAAAGGTAACGGTCTGCCCTTGAGAGGCGAAAGGGCGTGGGCTCTGGAGTTAGAGAGACCGAAGCTTATTTTCTGGCTCTGTGATCCCTGGGCATACCACACGAGCCAAGGTTTCCTCATCTGAAAAGTGAAGGTCATAATACCTACCTCTAGCAGGGGTCCTCAAACTTTTTAAACAGGGGGCCAGTTCACTGTCTCTCAGACCCTCGGAGGGCCATTGGAGAGTGCAGTGCACATTCCACACATGCACACTGTGGGCCCAGGACGAGTCGGCTGCTAAGCAGGACAGGCAGCGGCGGCAAAAACACCCGGCGGGCCGGATAAATGTCCTTGGTGGGCCGCATGTGGCCCACTGGCCGTAGTTTGAGAACCCCTGCAGAGGTTGTTGAGAGCGTTGGGTGGGACAACACACGAGAATGCCTGCCACCTAGAAGATTTTCAGTCCATGTTTCTTTCATGGTTCCTAAAGCTCATTGTGGTTATGTAGGTAAGCTAGTCCTGGTCTCTGCCTTGTACATGTGTTTGATTATATTGCACTCTTAATGGAGAAGATGCCTAATGAAACCTCCTATAGAGGCAAATAGTAATGACTTGATTCCAACACTGCCAGTAGAGCTTCCCATCCGAGAAACAGGGGTATTTGGTGTTAATAAGTTAAATTTCAGAAACTAATGAACTCTGCTAATTGAATTCATCTTTGTTAATTAATAAGGTTCTAGTAAATTGGTTGCTTTCATGTATAATGCCCTACAAAAAAACAGTAAGACCTAATGATTACAAGTTCACTAGTTCCACCCCATTCTTTCCTAGACATATAGTGGTAGTGACCAAAGTAGTGTCTTGTACTTTTCTTTGTCTTGAAATGTTATTTAAACCCTTAAAATTATTGACTAAAGAATGCATGTGAAAAAATCATGGACTGAGGATTCTATGCTATCTGACTAGTTTACATTTTAACAGTTTCTTAAGGAGAAACTTGGGAAATCAGTCCTGTAACTACTATTGCAGTGGCTGTAGCATAAGGGTATATAGGTTTTATTTGGCAGGTTGTGCCAAGAGCAACACCCAGGAAGATTTTTTTTTCAGTTGGGAAATAAAAAAAAAAAATCACAAATTTTTTTCCAGGGAAAGGGTATATATTAAAGCTAAGTTAATAAAGTGGTGATTCTCAAAGTTGTAAATGGGGTCAAAGTGATGCTTATTCAGAGGATTATTCATATTTCTCAGACTAAGTTTAGGTAAGGAGCATGTTTTCTAGAAAACTGTATTCTAGATGCTTGACTGCTTCTATACTATATGTTTGTCCACACAGAGCTCTATCTGTGAAGCACTGACATATTTTCCCCTCCTTTAATACAGAGAGAATTCCCTAAATTTTTCACATTCCGAGCAAGAGATAAGGTAAGGACCGATTTCTTCCCTATTTTTTAAAATCAATCTTTCTTTCTTTCTTCCTTCCTTTCCTTTCCTTTCCTTTCTCTCCCTCCCTCCCTCCCTCCCTTCCTTCCCTCCCTCCCTCCCTCCCTCCCTTCCATTTATATAATTTTTATTTTTTAAAAGCCCAAGAGTAGTTTATCTTTGCCATTCTCCTTTCTCTGATTAAACTTGTGCTTCCATTTGCCTTACATGTGTCTTAAAACTAAAGCGGACACCCTTCTGAAAGACTTTGGTTTAGGAAACAATCAAATGTACTGAGCTACCTAAAGAAGGCAATAACTTTCAAAATCATCCCTATCCTTTTTAGAATGATCCTAATGATGTGATGATATTAAAAGACCACTAAGTAGGATTATTCTTGTCCCTACACACAGTTCATTTATACTCCAGTTTTGTGTATGTACGTTTTCAATTTTAAAAGTAAAAAATTTCAGACCATGTTGGTTTCTTCCTGTTACTAGCTTATATTTTTGGCACTCTCTCTCCATTCACTAAATTGACATGTGCTCTGGAAAAACAATTTAGTTTTGGCAAAATGTATAGTAAATGCACTAATGCAACTTTTTAAAAAGATATATAAATAATTATATATCTATGAATATAGTATGTTCCAAAGCCAAATATCTTCTAAAAAATTATATGATGTTTATTTGTTGAGTATTTATTATGTCCTTTGTACCATGTCATAAGTGATAAGACATGAGTTCTGTCCTTAAACATTTTAGATTAGTTGGATAAACTCATAGCATTGGCATGTGAGGTAGATATCAACGTGAAGCAGTCTGTGTAAAAATGAATTATATAGACATTAAGTGCTATAGGAGTTCTAAGGGAATTTAGATTTTTTGCTTACTTGCTGCTTTGTTTTTAATACAGATCATCACCACTTGTAAACGTATAAATGATGAAAGTTTGGGAAGTAAATAGGTACTTGAGTGCCTAATCTTATTATGTAAACTATAGCATTATCCTTGTATGTAGCTCATTTTTGTTGTTCATTAGCGCATCGTATGTTATGTTTCTGTTTTCTCTTTCTCTCTCTAAAAGCATCTCTTTTATCTACACATTCATAACAATTTTGTAACTGCCTCTTGTGAGCTGTTTTTTCTCTGATTCTTATGCTCAGTTTGAGGAAGATCGTATCTATCGTCACCTGGAGCCTGCTCTGGCTTTCCAGTTAGAGCTGAACCGGATGAGAAATTTTGACCTCACTGCCATTCCATGTGCTAATCACAAGATGCACCTGTATCTCGGGGCAGCCAAAGTGGAAGTGGGCACAGAAGTGACAGACTACAGGTTCTTTGTTCGTGCAATCATCAGACATTCTGATCTGGTCACCAAGGTGGGTGCTGTACTTTAATAGGAAGTTATCCCTGATGGAAGGGACAGAGAAGTAGGCATGGTTCAAAATCAGGTTTTCATTTTTGAGTCAAGGCTTCTTGTTCTCTTTCATCTTACTCTCCAATTACCTGCAGAATTCTGAGAGTCATTTCTCTCACAGAAGTAAATATTTCATATAATAAAGGCTTTTTCCCCCTTTTGGTTGTCCTTGGTAATGGAAGCATGATACCACTCACCTGAGAAAAGGAAAAGCATACTAACAGAAAAATCATAGGGAGAGTTGGGTGATGACAGAGGATAAGGAGAAAAGTTAGGAAAGGTGATGCCATGGTAAAGCTGTCTCGAGGTATGAGTAGTGTCTGTATATAGCAAGGCACTTCCTGGTGTGTTAGTTACTATCACCTCCCACAGCTATAACCTTTCTTCAGCTTTTCCTTTCTAAACAGATTTCCTTTCTAAATAGCTCTGTTTGGCATATGTGAAATATAATCCTATTGGAGTTATAGCTCTAGGGATGCCCAGCATTTCTACCTCTTGGAAGGGAATGATATACTAAGAGGCAGGAGAGGGGGCTGGTGGGGGCTCTTTATCTGACCGCTGCGTGCCCCTGCTGCCTGTAGTCGCTGGACTGACTCTAGGGAGAAGGGTAAACAGTTTCTTTACTAGGTGCCTTATGATTCATGACATATTGCTGCTTAAATAATTATAATAGCCATTTCTTTGTTGCCTCTTTTACAACCCACTAACATTGTTGATTTTCTTTCTGCATAGGAAGCTTCTTTTGAATATCTACAAAATGAAGGAGAGCGACTCCTTCTGGAAGCCATGGATGAGTTGGAAGTTGCTTTTAACAATACAAATGTCCGCACTGACTGTAACCACATCTTCCTCAACTTTGTGCCCACAGTCATCATGGACCCATCAAAGGTATATTTCTCCTTAGCTTCTCTCCCAGCACTAGTAAACACAAACAAAGCGATTCATTCATACTTACCTCACTTGGACTTAGAAACAGGTACTCTCTTCCAATTGGTTGATCCCTTAATCTTTAAAGTTTACAGAATTCTTGTAAGACTGAGTTTCTGGGATGATGTCAAAAATTTGATAAAGCCATTAAAAACAGACCTCAAGACTGAAGGTATGGTGTTAGCTTGCTGGTCATTTATAAGCAGTACAAAAACATAAAACTCTTTTCCTTTATTAGTACCTGTTTTATGATATTTGCCATGATAGCGATCCTGTTTTATTCCCTAAGATTTCTCATCTGGAATAATTAATTTTGCTGTTATTGAGCATTTTGGCTACATTGCTGTTTTAAATGTTACTTACCTGGTGGCCTTAGCGAGATAATGCACCTTCTCAAAGCCATCTAACCTATTTTTCTTTAATATTTTTCCACAGGGAGAGAATTTGGCTGATAAGGAATTTCACATGTATTATGTATATTTTCTTCCCTGAGGCTCTATTCTAATGCATTCTATATAATTTAAGGAAGGAAAACAGGGTGATTTTGTACTTGACCTTTTATCCCAGGTGTAATAAAGACAGGCTGCTCTCTGTTTGTGTTCCTGCCAACTCTTTATATCATATTATGGAATTCGGGTAGGAGAACCAGTATTTCTCTTTCTCAAGATCAGTCATAGCCATGGACTTTTGCTTTTTCAACTTAGTATCTAAGCTGAGAAATAGCATTCTACTTTTTTCTTTAAGATTCCAAGTTAATAATGGGTTGCTTTAGTCTCTCAGGAAAGCCAAGGACAGTACTACTTATTAAGTCTCAAATCTTGTCATCTCATTTAAGTAAAACTTCTAAAGGCCAGGCGCGGTGGCTCACACCTGTAATCCCAGCACTTTGGGAGACCAGGGTGGGAGGATCTCTTGAGGTCAGGAATTCAAGACCAGCCTGGGCAAGAGTGAGATCCCGTCTCTACTAAAAATAGAAAAATTAGTGAGGCATGTTGGTGCTCTGCTCACCTGTAGTCCCAGCTACTTGGGTGGCTGAGACTGGAGGATCGCTTGAGCCCAGGAGTTTGAGGTTGCAGTGAGCTATGATTATGCTACTGCGCTCTAGCCAGGGTGACATAATGAGACCTGGACTCAAAAAAAAAAAAAAAAATTTTGTCCTAAGCATTCTAGGACTGATGAAGCCGAGAAATTTAAAACATGGCTTGGACACTGAAACTGTATATTTTTTTAGATTTGGCTTACCTTTTTTCAAATTTAGATTAGTCTCTCTTTTTCAGATTAGTCTCTCTGCTTCCACTCTAAACACCTATATGCCCTTGCTCTGCTTTTCTAGTTGTTGATGGCTACCAATTTTCTGTACAGAGATTGTTGCTTTTGTTCCCTCAAGAAAAGAATGAATAAATATCTCTTGGTTAACAAGCAAGTGTGAGAATAGCGGAGTTAACTCCTTGAAACTCATTCTAACTTAAAATTCTGTGGTGCAGAAACAAACTGCAGGGGTGGCACATACTACTGAAGAACCAAAAGAGAGGGATTATACGAAATATTTTTGAGATTTTTCTAAGTTGAGAAAGCATTTTAGAAAGATACTTCATTTAAGAAAGTGGTAATTTCTAACAGTATGTTCTAGCTGCCTGTAGCCATAAAAGTTTTGTGTTAGCATGTCAATAATAAGAAATCATGTCTAAGGCCATTTAGTTAAAATAACTCTCCTAACCCTGAAAACTAAGAGCATTAAGCTGCTTGGTATAAAGCTTAGAGAAACCAGGGAACATCTGTCCTCATCTCTTTAAATTGCAGGTGGACTTAGCAGTGACCATGCTTCAGGGTTGTGTTTAGAGAGAACATTCAAGCACCACCTACAGATTGCCTTTCTTTAATTTGTGCAATTTACCAAGAGACATATATTATAAAGTTTAATAAAATTGTATGGAAAAAAGCTCATGGTGGTAATTGCTATTTTGATTTAAGGTCCTGTAAGTGCAATGAAACATAGTTACCATGAATATAAATGCTACTTAATAGCTGTTTAACTAGAGATTTTATTCTTATTGGGGGCTTTCTCTTAAATCCCATGGCTTGTAATTTTAGATGTTGCAGATCTTTGATATAGAGTATGAATATAATTGGGAAAGAGTTGCACAGATTTGGATGTTGTGAGCCAGAGAAAACCACTCAAAAATGCCAGGCCAACATGAAATTGTCCCTGCCTTGTTCCAAGGAAGAATACGTTTGGGAAGAAACTATGTGACCACTTTTTATAAGGAATATAGTTTATATCTCCACAAACCAGCATCTTGTTTTCAATCCTTCTTTCCCAAAGATGGGCAGACCTGAACAGGTTGTAGTTACAAAGTATTTAAGTTTTATGCTTGGTGATGTGTCTGTGTCAGATTGAAGAATCTGTGCGGAGCATGGTAATGCGCTATGGAAGTCGGCTGTGGAAATTACGCGTCCTCCAGGCAGAACTGAAAATCAACATTCGCCTGACACCAACTGGAAAAGCAATTCCTATCCGCCTCTTCCTGACAAACGAGTCTGGCTATTACTTGGACATCAGCCTATACAAGGAAGTGACTGACTCCAGGACAGCACAGGTACAGTAGTCAAGCAGGCTCCTCAGAGTTTTGATTTGGTCCTACAGATAAGCCACTTGTCCTTGTTATGGAAGACCCAGACTCACAAATCTCATTGGTTCACCCCATGATTATCCTCTATGAGCTTGAGTGGTTATGTGAATTTGAAAAACTTCATTTGCCTTTTATGATGTGTCTGTGTTCTCAGTCATGGGTGTCTTAAAACATTCAACGTTTTGTCCCATATTGGTGAGCACCGACAGATGCCAAGTGAACCTGATTCCAGAGCTAATTCTGCAGTTTAGGGCTCTTTTATTAGAGGACTATTGGAATACTTCAGTAATCTAGTCTCTGGTCTGATTTGTCCTTCCTGTTTTCAGCCTAGTTAAACTATGCTGGCAAGAGAAGAAAGGAGAAGGAGAACTGTTGGAATATTTCTCCAATTTCTGTGTTAAAGAAGGAAAATTTCAACATAGTGTAGTAGCATGAGCACTATCAAGCAGTTACTTTATCATATTTATCTATTATGTTATTCTGTTTATACACATTCTCTTTCCTTCAAAGAGTTCAGGGTGTCATATATTTAAGAGCGAAGTGGCAAACTTTAACCCATTTTCATGTAGAAAAATTGAGAATGTGAAAATAGAAAGTGACTCAGTAGACTGATTCTGTGATAACAGAGAATTCCCTTTTAATCTGTTTTACCGCCTTAGTTTCCAAATATTTGAGTCATTTGCTATGATACTAGATTTGGGTTGGTTCACTATTGCTCACATCTTTTAAGAACTAGGCTATTATTTTAGAGCTTTGGCCTGGACTCGAGAAGTGCATTCCTTCTGATTAAAGGATGAACATGCTCCAGTATATGTAAACAAGGATTTCGGTCTATTCTGTACATAGGGTGCCAGGAAGAGATTATGTATCTTTTTTTTTTTTTTTATCTCTGTCCTTTGAAATCCAGGAAAAGAGGTAGGGAAAGACATTTTTTTTGCTATCTTTTGAAGATGAATTTTAAAAATGTCAGTGTGGGCCAGGTGCAGTAGCTCACACCTGTAATCCTAGCACTCTGGGAGGCCAAGGCAGGAGGATTGCTTGAGCTCAGGAGTTTGAGACCAGCCTGAGCAAGAGCAAGACCCCATCTCTACCAAAAATAGAAAAAATTAGCCTGGCGTGATGGTATGCACCTATAGTTCCAGCTACTCAGGAGTCTGAGGTAGGAGAATCACTTGAGCGCAGGAGTTTGAGGTTGCAGTGAGCTATGATGACGCCACTGCACTCTCCCCAGGGTGACAGAGCGAGATTCTGTCTCAAAACAACAAAAAAATCTCAATTTGGACAGTTGTCAGAGTGACCTTTCATTTTGTGCTTTGATTCCCAGTTAGATGGCTAGAGAAATCTATCCTATGAGAACTGAGCAGTAAAACAAAGAGAGTGAGTAAGAACACAAGTGGTGAGCAAGAGAAAGCATATTCGATAATTTTTGCTGCATTTGATGTTTTTCAGGACAACCTTAAAGACATTTTCAGTCAAAGCTTTCTATGAGCAAGGATGTTTTTAATTAACTTCTACAATGGCTTCAAGGCAGATCTATTCTTGTGAAAAATAAGATGGCCACTTGAGATTTTAATGTTTTTGATAAATATGTTTGTTCTTTATAACTACTTTCCTTTTTTCCCTTTCTTTTATTAGAAAGCTCTGCAATTTCCCTCATGCTGGCTAGTGGTGACACAGGAACATGAAGGGTGCAGATGCCTTCAGTTAGGGTTTGGTGCTACTGTGCTTGGCACAGGATAAGCACTACATAAGTATCTGAAAGAATGAATGAGCCACCTTCAGCCTGAGGGGGGGAACCCCTTTTATAAATGCTCCTGCCTAGTTAAGGAACTCTGAAGGAAGAAGTCTTCCTTAGGTTCCTTGCTGAGAGAGTTCAAGAGCCATTGGCCCGTGGGAAATAACCTCGTGAGTATGGCTGGAAGTGGGAGCTAATGGATGGAAGGAGCAGCCTCCAGCGCAGTTACGCTGCTCCTCTTGCCTACTCGGTGCCGATTGCCAAACTGTCTCTCCCTTTCTTTAGCGATTCACTATATGAATTTAAGATAATACAGAACCATGTCTATCATTCATTCATTTTTCCTTTAATTCAATATTTATTGACCATAGTGTCAGATACTATGGATACAAAGATCAACAGCAGTGTCTACTCAAGGAATTTACATGTCAATGGAAGAAGCCATAAATGATCTGTTTCTCTGTGGTGTGGTAAATGTTATCATATAAGCGTATGGGTTCTAAGGGAGCAGATTATGTGGGTCAGAAATTGGTTTCTACTAGAAGCCCTTTTGTGATAGCTTCTGGTAAAAGGTGTGCGATATATAATATGCACATATTTTCATTAACTTGTAAAACATATAAGTGACTTGATTTCCAATGTGTAGCATAAGAGAGAAATAACATTTTAGAATCACCTTTATTGAGGTATAATTTACATATAATAAAATGGACTCGTTTTATATGTGCAGTTCATTTCATTCTGACAATTGTGTATACCCGTGTAACTACCATCACAATCATGGTAGAGAACATCTCATTACCCCCCAAAATTCTCTCATTTCCCTAGTCAAAGGTAGAGACACCAACCCCAGCTATAGGCAACCACTGACCGACCTTCCTTCCTTCCTTCCTTCCTTCCTTCTTTCCTCCCTCCCTCCCTCCCTCCCTGGTGGTTTGCACACTGATCTGCTTTCTGTCACTATAGATTAGTTTTTCCTGTCCTAGAATTTCATCTGAATGAAACAGACAATGTATATACTATTTTATGTCTGGCTTTTTTGCTCAGCATAATGCTTTTGAGGTTCATCCATGTTGCATAGATTATGGGTATGTTCCTTTTCATTGCTGAGTAGTATTCCGTTTATGGATTTACTGACATTTTTATATTTATTCATCTGTTGATGGACATTTGGGTTTTATTTCCCAGTTTGGACTATTAGGGATAAAGCTTCTATGAACATTCATTTATAGATCTTTGTGTAGAGATGTTTTCATTACTCTTGGGTAAATACTAAGAGAGTATTGTTGGCCAGGCGCAGTGGCTCACGCCTGTAATCCTAGCACTCTGGGAGGCCGA
>VBSM01003215.1:28414562-28462495 GCA_008086735.1 Cheirogaleus medius | reverse complement strand
AAAAAAAAAAAAAAAAAAAAGTATATTGCTGGGTTATAGTACACGAATATATAACTTTATAAGACACGGACAAACTGTTTGCCAAAGTGGTTGTAGCATTTTAAATTTCCACCAGCAGTATATGTAACCTAGATGGCTTTCTGTGACCCTTTCCTCAGTTATGTTACTCAACTATGACCAGCCTATCTTCATCCTAGAGGTTGGCAAAACTGAGTCTTACACACTGTACCCACAGGCCTTATATTGGGTAATAGGCAAGAAAGGTAGCTCACATTCTTCAGATATTACTAATTCTACCTCCCATGTGGTGACTTTTCCCATTGGCCTTGAGGAAGAGGACTGGGATCTCTAGTCTGTGGGCCTTTAAGGAGCCTGAGACAAATTTTGCCATGAACAGAATCTGATTGACAAATCAGCAGAACATTCTTGTTCCTCTGAGCTAAAGGACTAAGGATTCACTTAGTTGAACGGTACCCAGGGTTTAGGAAAGTGCTTAATTCTATTCCTGTGCCTATATTTCAGGTCCACACATCTATTCATGAATGGTAAACTTGTGCTTATTTTTTAGGTCCGAATACACATTTGGGTATACACATCCCCTTACATCCTAATCTCCATTAGTATTCACTGTGTTGGGAATCTATATTTTATGTATTCATGCATAAAGTGCCTAGTTTAGTGTTATACAACCTCTGGGCACTCAATAAATATTAATTGATTGAAATAATGGCATCCCTTATAAATATTCATAAGCAAATAAAACTATCTAAATATATGGAGTATGAAGTACTCTTCTAGAAATATTTGAGTTAAAATGATTAAAAACTGGTGTAGTGATTTCATTATGTGACATTATAGATATTGCAGAAGCTATTCACTAGTTGTAGACAGTATCCTGGGGCAAAATAAATATATATACATATATATTTTTAATATATATAATTTAATAAAATACAGTTATTTTACTATAGGCTGTGTCTTATGAGCTAACAAGAATTAAGTATCTAGATGGATGGATGAAATCTACTTCTGGCAGAAATCTTTGAAGCCTTTGTGTGGCTAATAATATTTATGAAGCACCTTCTAATCAAGTGGACTAAAGCACAGATAATACAGTAGAGCCTTGATGTGTCTTCTACCATTGGGGAAAGAAGAGAATTATGTTTTTACATTTTATTTATTTATTATTTTGAGACAAGGTCTCGCTTTGTTGCCTGGGCTAGAGTGCAGTTGCATCTTCATAGCTCCCTGCAACATCAGACTCCTGGGCTCAAGCCAGTCCTCCCACCTCAGCCTTCCTAGTAGCTGGAACTACAGGTGCACACCCCATGCCTGGCTGAGAGTATATCTTTAGTGCATAGGTGTTACTCAACTTAAATACTAGGACTGCTCCAGGCTAGTTAGTTAATACACTTCATTTTTTAGTATATGGGATTCAAGTCATTTTAGAAGGCAAGCGTCTTCAGACTGTTTCTGAGATGTGAAATTTATACTGTGTTTTCTTGTTGATTTCAACTAATTCAAAAGTGAGAGCAGCTTATGGTATACAGCTGGTTACATACCATTTTTGGGGGGTTGGTTAATCTGTAAAGAGGTAAGAGCACAAAGGACTCAATGTTAGGAGGCATGTCTATGCTAGCTACTCAACCCACCAAAAACGTTTTTCAAGAGAAAACATTTATTTAAAAAAAAAAAAAGCCCCTCTAGGCAGCTGCCTGATTTTTTCTCTGTCTTTTGACTCTTTATGCCATTCTTTTTTTCTTTTTCTTTTTTCTTTTTGTAGATCATGTTTCAGGCATATGGAGACAAACAGGGACCACTGCATGGAATGTTAATCAATACCCCATATGTGACCAAAGACCTGCTTCAATCAAAGAGGTTCCAGGCACAGTCCTTAGGGACAACATACATATATGATATCCCAGAGATGTTTCGGCAGGTAAAATGGCTAACCAGGGGGCTCTCACATGTTCCAAGGAGGCAAAGTTTTCCTGAATTTCCATCAGAGGAAGAATTGACTGGAAGGGGGTACTCCCAGAGGGCAGGAAATATCTTGATAATATTTTCATTTCATTTGAGGATTTTTGACTGTCAAGTCAGATTGTATGGTTCTTTATGAATTAATGGGAAGAATGGTGAGAATAGAAGTCTCTATGGAGTAGAAGAGAGTAAACTAAGACCATGTGCCTATGATGGTATTAATAGTTTACAATGACCTGTGTGAGGAATTACATATATATTTCTAAGTCTGTATTCAAATTGTGGATATTAACAAAAAGGTATGAAACTAGTTCTCATTTTCCTATTTTCCAGGATAACCCAGGTCCCTCGTTGATAGCCTAGGTTAATATGATGAGAATCAATATAGATAGCATAGACAAATGGATCTAGAGTTCATGGCACACAGTTTAAGGTGTATATTCTTTTGTGTGAAATTAATTATAGCTGAATAAAAACTAGTGTTAGAAAATATGATATTATGAATCTTATCCTCTATATGAAAATAAATTCCTTCGATCTGTATGGTGAATCATCTCTATGCTACAGATTTTTCTTCTATCAATAGAAGGCAAGAAAAGTATATTACCAGCAGAAAAATGCAACCACTAAAGAATAAAGTATCAAAAGAATATGGAATTTTTCCTTTAAAAATTCTATGAATATAGAATTTTTCCAAGTCTCCTACTCAATACTACTAGTATTACCACATTTAAATTTTAATAAAGTCATATATGTGGCCTTAATTAGTTTATAATTCCTGTGTTATTCACAAATATAAGAGATTACCTTTATGTAACCATTTGTTTACAAATTCTATCGCCTGAAACATAGCTACCTGCACTTAGTATTTACCTTTTATAGCATTGTCAGCCTAAAAGCTGAGTTGGGTTCTGTTTCCCAATGCCAGTGCTATAAATAGAAATCACATTCTAAATAATTCTTATATAGTAGACATCAACACTGTGATTAGGATATATACGTATGTGTGAATCATTTGGGCTTTAAATGTTGCTTTGAGGCAAAGAAAACTGAACTATTTCCTGCTTCATGAAGGATTTGTTTTATTTATAGTAAGTTGGAAATGTTTTTACAATGAATAGGTGTGTCTGTCTGTTTTCTCAAATTTGAGCAGAATTGATTTGCACATTTACAAACAGTCATGTACATTTAGTTAGCTGATTCCTGTGTATGGATCTATAGCTATGAAAAATATTAGAAGATTCTTCCCCTGAACTTCTAGTAAAAACTTTATTCTTGCCTTCCGGGATTTTCTTTTTATTAGCTGAGGGTTGTGTCACTTTCCTGAATATTCTTCTATTGCTAAATTTGTTTAGGATTTTTTTTTCCTTTTTGTAAGAGGAATTTGATGCTACTTTAGTTTTTTAATTTTAATATTCCTGGGATAGTGTTAGGTCTTTTGTGTGCGTTAATGCTCTAGTGCTGATTCAGAGTCACTCAATAGTTTGACTCTGTTGGAAAAGTGCCTGACTTTTGGCACGTAAACAATAATTACAAATTTATTTTAACTGAGAATGGGAGCTGGAGAATTTGGTCTACTGCTTAGATTCTCTGCAGAACACTTGGAAAAGAAAGCAAAATCAGATTGACTGAATCATAATGATTGTTTTTGTCTGTATTGAAATGTTAATTGTCACTGAGTAATCAACCTTCTCTCTTCTATTAGTCCCTGATCAAACTCTGGGAGTCTATGTCCACTCAAGCATTCCTTCCATCACCTCCTCTGCCATCTGACATACTGACATATACCGAGCTAGTATTGGATGATCAAGGTCAGCTGGTACACATGAACAGGCTTCCAGGAGGAAATGAGGTAAGTAGTTAAAATTCGCCTCACCTTATTTCTGTGCCCACAAGTAACCAGCATTCTATGAGGGTGGCCATTAAATAAGTACTGATTAAGATTGAAGTGGCATAGGCAGAATACTAGTCTTGTTGCTAGAGTTCTTTAGAAAGAGAACATTGACTGGATATCAAGGAATTATTGTCTATTTTTAAGGTCTGATAATGGTATTATGATTTTGCTTTTTAAAAAAGAATTGTTTTTTTTTTTAAGAAAACTTATACGTACATACTAAAATATTTATAGATGCAATGATTTGCTTCAAAATAAAAAGGAGTAAAGGTGGGAGTACAGATGAAACAAGATAGGTCATGAGTTGATAATTGATAGCTACATGAAAATAGATTACTTTCTCTATTTTTGTATATGTTTGAAATTTTGAGATTTTCTATAATAAAAACATTTGAAGTATTGTTTTGCCTAACGTCTTTCCTTATTTGGGTACTTACTTGCATACTAATATGCATTTTTTTAAAAGTATCTTTTCCATGCTCAGCTCATTTGATCTGCTACTGTTGTGAGCATGATAAATGTGTTTTTCATAAAGGGGCTCAATCAGAACCAGGGATTTAAACATAAAAGAAAGTAACAGAGAACCTATTTTTTGGTAATTATCCAAGAATGCATTTTCTAAAATTAGTATCCCTTCTCACATAGTAACCTGTTAATAATGATATAAAGTCATATTCTGCTCTATACTTTTTTGTTGTTGTTGAGATACAGTCTCACTCTGTTGCCCTGGCTAGAGTGCAGTGGTGTCATCATAGCTCACTGCAACCTCAAACTCCTGGGTTCAAGCGATCCTTTTGCCTCAGCCTCTTGAGTAGCTGGGACTGCAGGCATGTGCCACCATGCCCAGCTAATTTTTCTATTTTTAGTAGAGATGGGGTCTCACTCTTGCTCTAGAACTCAGGTCTGGAACTCCTGAGCTCAAGCAATCCTCCTGCCTCAGCCTCCCAGAGTACTAGGATTACAGGCTTCAGCCACCGAGCCCAGCCTCTGCCCTATTTATACCCTCCACCATACACTGAGATTCTTCCTGATTTTAACTGTTTCTAATGTACAGTTATAATAGTGATAGCAAAGTAACCTAAAAAGAGATATTTTTATTTCAACCTTAGATATAATCTCTAAATCAATCTCATTCCATAGAAGGAATGATTTTTATTTTATTTTATTTTATATATTTGAGAAAGAGTCTTACTCTGTAGCCCAGGCTGGAGTACAGTAGCATCATCATAGCTCACTGCAACCTCAAACTCCTGGGCTCATGTAATTCTCCTGCATCAGCCTCCCAAGTAGCTGGGACTACAGCTGTGTGCTACCATGCCCAGCTAATTTTTCTATTTTTTTGTAGAGACGGGGTCTCTCAGGGTGGTTTCAAACTCCTGGCCTCAAGTGATCTTCCCGCCTTGGCCACCCAGAATGCTAGGATTACAGGCGTGAGCCACTTTGCCCGGCCAGGAGTGATCTTTACCTGGGTGTTCACCATAAACAGGCTGGGTAGACCTTTGGAGACAATATGTAGTTTATTCCCATTTTATTCAATATCTTTTTCAAAAAATTTTACTGTATGTACAAGATAAGTATGGCTGTTTCAGTAATATACCAATGGATGCCAAGAGTAGATGATTTGTTATTAAGATAGATACAAGCATTGGACCAGATGGAGAGTATCAGACTTGTAGGAGTTCTAATCTAGCATCTCAACAAATATCAAAGGGAAGAGGATGGGAAGGAAGGATGTATAGAATTTTGACAAGAATAGATATATACTTGTCAACACACAAAGTTGAAGCAGAGGTTTTTACTGCTGTGTGCAGCATCTGCTTAGTGAGCCCCTCAACAGCAAAGAAAAGCTTCATTGTGCTAGACTTAAATTCTGATTCATTGAACAGTGTAGTCTTCAGGAATGGAAGGCACCCTTGTGAACACGGGGCTGAGAATAAAATGGTTTTAACTTAATGTAATTAAAACACAAAATGAGATTTTTGGCCACGTGAAAGCTAGCTGCAGTGCTGTGTGAAACCGCTAGCCATGATCTTTCTCTCCTGCTTTCTTTCTGCTCTCATTCTGTGTTTGAGCGAATGGAGACTGGGGGAATAGTGAAGTCCCAGAGGGACAGAGCTCTGTTCTTGCTGAAATTACAAGCACAGAGCTGCCTGGGCATGAACATGTAGTGTTTACTCTGCCAGTATGAATACAAATAGTCTTATTATAGGGGACTCTGTACCCAAAGACCACACACACACACATACACACACACACACAAGAATTTAAAAAAATTAAAGGTTTTTTTTAACCCTTGTAAGACCTAACAAACCTTAGTGGAAAGGGATGTGTTAAGAGCAGCATAGGACTATATATAGCTATGAGTAGTAGATCTAGTATAGGGACCAAATGTTTTCCTTTGCCCAGTGCTTTAATAGTTTTAAAAACAGAAAGCTAGTAGTATTTGTTAAAAAAAATTTTGACTTTTTGCTAGTTCTCACTTTGTTCTTGTTCTACACCTTTCCCTCCTTAGTTGCCTATTTTCTTTGTTCTCTTTTTCTTTTCTTCAAATGATTGACTAGGATTGAGGCTGAGTGTTAGCTTGCTGATTCTGAGCCCTTGAGCTCAGGAGGAACGAGAGTGATGTTCTTTTGTGAGCAGTTAGTGACTAATGCCTAGGATGGCTGGTAAAGTCAGTCAGTGGCCTTAGCGAGATTATAGGGCACTGCACGACAGGAATGAGGTTGCAATATTAGTATCAAACTCTGCTACCAATAGCTTGAACATACAATGGAGCATGTCCACTAAAAGACTGACCTATCTAAGGATGGAGTTTCAGCAGTCAGAACTCTGAGGGACAGCTGTGCCTAAGTGATGACAAGGTGTCAGTACGACGTATGTCCTCACGCTGAGCCCAGTTTTATCAGGGCAAGTTGACTTTCGGCTATTGCAGTTTAATTTTCTTTGGCCAAAGAGCAAGTTTGTCATGAGCCTGGCACTCTACATATTACCCCAAGAATAATGTGAGGGGAATGAAAAGAGTTCATGCTGATGAGATTTGGAGCAAATCTGTCCTGTCCCAAAGAGAATGGGCATCTGAACAGAGCCTTGAGAAATAGTTTTATTAAAAAAGGAATAAAAAATTGACCTGTTAATGTTCTGAGAGCCAAGGCTCAATGTAAATGCATTGATGCTACATAGACATTAAATCATCATAATGTGGTGTTCTCCAAAAGTGACGGCTCTACCAGGTCATCATTGTAGGTAGTATTGCATTACCATGAAGGATTAGAGTTTCTGGATTTGAAAGCTTAGCATATGGGTATAAGGAATAAGGGTAAAACAAGAGATTCCTGCAGAGTTTTCCCATGAATTGAGATGCTTTTCTCCTTGATCAAAGGCAGAAAACCTGCACTTATCAGACCATTGGCTATATGGGTAGCCAGTTTTTCTTCCCTATTTTTTTTCCAGGACAGCAAATAGGTAAAATGGTGATAGGACCAGGACTTGGACCTATTCAGTTCCATTTAGTTTTAGGTAACTTGTTTGCCATTTCAGGAAGAATATTGGCTGTTTCAGCAGAGATGTGACCTGCATTTTGAACATTTGTGCCTGTGTTAAAAGCAGGAGAAAGAGAGCTTTTCTGATGCAGTGTTAGTTACTTTTTCCTTTCTATTTTCCTAGTTGTCTCTTTCCCATAAAGAAAGATGTTACTAAAGGAATGCCAACTACTGCATGATGAAAGGTATAGGAGAACACATCTTTCTCATTGTCAGGTTTGAATGGCATTGCATTTAGTATGTATTTAGAGTAGGAATAAAAAAGATATAGGACAAATCTGTGAACTATGTTACTTGTAAATAGCTATAAAGATGAGTTGTCCAGGATTTTTCTTAATAGTTTCAAGTAAAGATGAAAATTGAGGAAAATGTGATTGCAACATAGCCTAAACTGATTTCATTTCTAGCTGCTGTGAAGCTACAGTGATGGGCACTGTATGTAAATACACAGCTAGATGAATGGTGCTGTTGAGCCAGATACGGAAGAAATGCAGCTCTCTAACAGTTCTACTTTACCACTTCTCGATTTCGGAGGAATTGTTTTCATTTTCCTGCCAGTTTGCTAACCTGTTTTGATCATTTCGTGGACGCTGTAATTGCAGGTGGGAACATTTTGAGTAACAGTTCGCAATCCAGTACAGCTGCTTTTCGCACTAAATCCTGTTATTAAAAAGCTCAAGCTAAGATCAAGCCAAGGGCTGTAACGGACTTGACAGAGAACAACTTAAGTTTGCCTGGTAGCACAAAGAAGACACTTGCCTTCTTGAGACTATGTTCTTTTTTGTTTTGTTTTGTTTGGTTGTTTTGTTTTTGAGACAGGGTCTCACTCTGTTGCCCAGACTGGAGTGCAGTGAGTGGCACAATCATAGCTCACTGCAACCTCAAACACCTGGGCTCAAGTGATCCTCCTGCCTCACCCTCATGAGTAGCTGGGACTACAGGTGCATGCCACCATGCCCGGCTAATTTATTTTATTTTATTTTTGTAAAGACAAGGTCTTGCTATATTGCCCAGGCTGGTCTTGAACTCCTGGCATCAAGCGAACCTCCTGCCTTAGCTTCCCAAAGTGCTGGGATTACAGGTGTGAGCCACTACACCTGGTAAGACTATGTTCTTATTTGTTCTGAAATAAGTTATATTATTTTATTTTATTTCTTTATCAGCTCTGCGAACTAGATCAAGAATCTCTAAATTGGGCAATGATGAAAGATATGATAGACAACTTTTATAGTAATTTTAGTGCTGGCAGAAATTAGGATTCTGTATTCCTTACCATTTCAGAACATGGGTCTTTTAACATTCTCTCCCATCACTCCTGTCATAATGAAAAGCTGAGATGAAGAGAAGATGTTGTATTTAGAAGCTGTTATAATAATTAGGTACACGATGTATTCCCAAGAAAGGATTGGTAATCAAAGACTAGAATTCTTGCATGGTATAAAATTTTTCTTAAAAATTTTTTGGGAGAAAAATGTACTCCACATTGAATGCAATTTGATTGTCACCTCCACACACACTACCACACTTAAGAATTGTGGTGGCTCCAAGGCTTCATTTTTTCAGATGGGCACTAGGTGTCAGGGTTTTTCCTTCTCAAAATCTTAGCATTCAAACAAACCTCTTAAATTGCCCTGTTTGTCCACTGGTGTCCTTCCCCTTTTATCGATAGGTATGTTAGGATTTACCTAGTGTTCCCACAATATATAATTACAATTTTAACTCTTTGGTTAGAGATCTGTTGAACCTTACATCATGGCTCTATACATTTTTTTAGGAAGAGGATGATTGAAGAGGAAATAAAGAAGTATAAATTAAAGTTTAAAGACTAGCAGCCCTCATGACTAGTATTTTGGTTTTAGTTCCACTTTATGTTCTCAGGGGTGAAATAGGGGGGACAGGGAGGATTAGGAGTTCAGTGGGGAGTAGGAACTGCTCAGCCCTACCAATATCCATATTTAATTAGTGTTTAATTGTTGGTAATGGGCTGATATCCAGTACCACTAAAGCATAGCATCTCTATAGTTTTTTTTTTACTATAAAACATTTTAAACATCCAAAAAAATATGAAGAGTGATTTGACAAATACCCCTACATCTACTGACCAGCTTAAACAAATCTTGCCATTTTGACTATGCACCTCACTTAAATGTTACTATAATCCTTTGAAATCTCCAATTTCAGTATCAAAAAAAGACATTTAGGAGTTGGGTAGGGATAGGAAGTTGGTAAGCTAATATAAGCCTAAAAGATTAGAAGAAATTAATTAGTAGATCCATTTTGACAGTTCTTAGGCTGGACCTCTTAACCCAAAGGACCTCTTATTTTAGAAAAACCACCATAACTCTCTGTCTTAATTCACTTGGTTGACATTTCCCTTACTCTCAAAGGAATTTCTTGGGTTATCCTGGACTCAAATTCTAGTGGAAATCATTATGCTTTAAAACTCTGCTTGGAGAGAGTGTGTATATGCTTGTAGGATCAGGTGGTAAGGAAAGGGTTGACCATTTCTCATGAACACAATACCCAAATATTTGTCTAGTTTAACATCAGATTTTTGTACATTGCTTTGCTCAATTTAACCTCAAAACATCTCCATGAATGTGAAGCTAATTTGGATGTATTTTATTGTGCATTTGTTTCTTTCTTTCGAAATTAGTTTACCTTTTCATGCTGGATGTGGAAATTGAGTCAGTGTTAGTCTTTTAAATATGTGTTAGAAAAGAGACATATTTGAATTATAGTATGCTGAAGGTGAGCTCTGAAATAGATCTAAGAAAAGTGGATCTGAAAAACAGACCATGGTCTGTGTGCTGATTGTTCTACTTATTAAAAGGGACTGGAAGTCTTTGCCACTGATCTTATCCCTGAAGATGGGCGAATGAATGTAAGTGTTTTGAGATCCTTAGTAGAAAAGGGTCACATAACACTAATTATATATAAACATTCAGAATGTGTGCTTGCCTTATTTTTCTTCAAGGGCTTCAGAAACCCCATTTTGAATCCTTTCAGCAAGATAGGCCTGATAGAGAATAATATATTATGGAATATGTGGTAAGATAGTTTTTAAAAAATTATTATATACTTTTCTTCTTTTATTCCCATTCTAAGTGAGTATATTTGGCTACATATCTTTGCCTAAAATGATCTTCCAAACCAAAGTTGGATCCCTCATTAGAAAAATATTGAGGTTACTTTTGAAAAATAAGTCTCCCTACCATGGATTTACTGGTAATGAATTTCCGACACTGTTCTTTGGGGATGCATATAGAATTCCTTCTGAATGACTGTTACTGGTGTTGGAGATTTCTCATCAGGTTGATTAGTTTTGACTCATTCCTTTGGTAGCAAACCAAGGGTCAATAAACTTGATTGAGACCAAGATAGGTGGCTCACTCCTATAATCTAGCACTGTGGGAAGCCGAGGTGGGAGGATTGCTTGAGGCCAGGAGTTCGAGAGCAGCCTGAGTGAGACTCCATGTCCACCAAAAAAAAATTGAAAAAATTAGCTGGGTGTGGTGGCACATGCCTGTAGTCCCAGCAACTCAACAAGCTAAAGCAGGAGGATCACTTGAGCCCAGGAGTTTGAGGTTGCAGTGAGCTATGATGATGCCACTGCACTCTAGCCTGGGTGACAGAGGAGACTCTGTGTGGGAAAAAAAGCTTGATTGACTTTGAAAATCCTAGTGCTTCCATTGGCCCACTTTTAGAGGGCTCCTCAGTTGTGGAGAGTTCCTCAGTTCTTTTCAAAAGTAAGTCTAGAGATAGCCTTTAAACAAAATAATGCACTTTTGTACATGTCTTAAGTTTTAAGATTTTACTGAAAAAGGATGTGACATAATACCCTAAGTCAGGAAACTTTACAGCTCCAACTAGAGGCAATAATGAATGTCAGGACAGCAAAAGATGACACCAGAGGATGAGGTGTAGTGTGGAGCACCAGAGTTCAACATTCATTCCTATGATTAATGGACAAGGCTTCTGGAACTATACTAGGCCAACTTGTTTAATTTCCATATCAACCAATTAATCCTGTGCCCCATTTCTCAAATACCACTGGCTATATGCTCCATTGCATGTTGAAAAAAAAAATTCGAATGCTTATTAAATTACAGTGTGTGCATATGTAAAATTACTGTGGTTTGTGTATATAAATATTACAGGGAGAAATAATTCTCCTGTTTAAAATATAATTTCTATAATTTTCAAAGAATTACCTCTGGGATGAAATTTTTTGCTCTAAAGTTATATTTTTCTTACCCTTTTATTGCTTTTTTAAAGGGGTTAAGGTAAGTTCGTTCAGCCATTTTTGAATTATCCAAGCATGAAAAAAAGTTTTTCAGCTGTTAAGAAAATTGTTTTGAGCTGTTTTATGTGATCATACAACACTAGACAATGGAACGTGATATCTGGCAGATAATACAATATAGAAAGGCATGGACATTTTTTTCAGCATGGCTTTTCCAAATGGCACAAATTAAGTCAAATATTGCATTGTCTTATGGCTTAAAAATACATCTTTAAAGACCTATACAGTATTTTCTGATATTTCATCAAGTATGTTTTATTATTAGACTAACATGAATTAAACTTACAATGATAATTATTTTTGATAGTATCTAATCAAAGTACAGATTTAATATTCCTTGCAAGATACAAAAGGGGATACAAAAGATAACAAAGATACAAAAGATAACATTTTGTTATGTATCTAAAAAGGAAGTTAAGTTCAGATTCCTTCTCTCTGGGTCTTAGTTTTCTCATCTTTATGATGCAGATGATGCCTGGGTCTGGTTCAGCTCTGAAGTTTCTAGGATCTGTGTAATGCTGCTGGGTGATCATCTTCCTGGCATTAGCAGAATTAGAACAATAGCTACTGGAGGCTGTGCCAAAAAACTTAAGTTTTAGACTTTTGGCATGGAAAATAACAAATAAAGCTTCAACATCTCAGCCACGGTTTAACTTCTATTTAATCTGTAAAGGAAGATATTGTTACAGCTGATGTCAAAAGTGGAGAGATATAAGAAAGGTAACCATGGCAAAGATATTCCCTTTCTGTTTCCCACAGCATAGCTAGAGTTGATGGATGCTTCTTACACCCTTGAAAACCAAAATCCTGGCATGTTTTGCCCCTTAGCTTTTCCTTCAGATTTCTTTGTTGAGCATAATATTGTTGTTTTATTTTGTGGTAACAACAGCAGCCTTGCAAAGTGCCTATGTGCGCTTGCACATTCTATTCACACTGATAGTACAATTAATGTTGATGTCAATTTTGGTGTTAATTTTGGGTCATGATTAGTGTTGACACTTTGTGTCAGACTAATGGCATTTATGGGCACCATCAGAATAAATGTTAATATTATCATGTTTTTACTATCTGTTATAGTAATATTAAACCAAGGTCCTCCCAGGAGAAAAAATACATATATGGTTAGATAGATAATGCCTTTCTGTATCGCTGGTGTTACTCAGCGAGAAAATGACATCTCAGGGCAGAATCCTAATCACTGTTTGGAGCATCAGAAATAATGATCACCTCTGATCTGAGGTTGTGAATAATTCATTCAGTTTGATTTTCACGTCCTGTCCAGTGATACTTTTCAAACCAAATGTGTTTCTACAGGAAAATAATGGTCCCACTTCTTATGGAAATACTGTGGCACAAATCATTTTACCCACATAAAAACAGTTAAATAAGACTGTTCTCTTCTGCTTGCTTTCTCCTCCTCATCCCCTCCTCCCTCACTTGAGCATGTTTATTCCAGCATCAGAATGTGGCCAAAGAAATATTTTCTTCCTTAGAACTTGTATAAGGGAAGCAAATATTTATTTCTGCTTATCCTTAGCTCATTCACTGTAGCTCTTTCGATCCTTTCTTTTTTACTATAAGATAATTAGCTTAGGTTGATAACCCTCAACCTAAGAACACCTGCTCATTGGAATGTTCTGTCATGAAAAATAATCAGAAATTAAATATTTTAAAACTAATTTATGGCTATATTAATGAAAACATAATTTGCTAAGGACCCAGGACCATTTGGTTAGTCAGTACCTGAGAGAGGCAGTGGTCAAGAAAGAAGCTGCTGGCACTGCCAGTCTGAGTCTGAAACCCATAGACCATAAACCTACCCACTCACAGGCAGGCTACAGGCTGCCCTTTTGTTACTTTCTTAGCCGATCAGTCTTCCTTCAGCCCTTAGTCCTGGTGTGTCATTTTCACCAGGTTTCACCTGGGTAAAAACGTTAGGGGGAAAGAGAAGACGAAAAAGGGAGATTCAGTGATGGAATTTTCCTTGTTTATTATTCCTTAGTTAATATACAAGGCAGCTTGGGCTTAGGCGCTTTGTATATTAGGTGAAATCAATGAATGTCACATTCCTAATCAGATTGTCACACTTGTGTATACCTTTATAGTGACTACAGAATTTTCAATAAGAAATCTCCGTTGTGTATATAATATAGATAGCCCCATCTATATAGAGTAATTTGACTGAAAAACTTACAGTGTCCTAATTAAGTGTGGGGGAGATATGACTGTCTTCTGAAGTAATGACCTAATCCTCTGAGACAAAGCTATTATTAGATAGAATATTTTGAACCATTTCTCCTGAATGTTGTGACCCTTTTTTCTTCCTCTTCTAAATCTAACAAGGGCAGGGGGAAGCGTTTTCCAACCTAGTTTTCATCATCAGACAGAAAGTATTTTGCATTCAGAAACCATTTCCAGTATCAAATTCAATTTTGTCAAGTGATTAGTTGAGTTTGGAAGAGAATAATTTAAAAACACAAGGCTGGAAATGGCTGTGTTGCTTCTACGCTGGAGGAGAGCAGTCGCTATTCTCAAGTTGCAAGCCTCCTTTCAGTGACCATGCATCACAACAGGATTATTGTTATATATATTTGCAGCTGTTACAGACCTGCATCTGTTGACACCAGGTGTTCCTACCCAGGCTTGCTGGAAGAAATAGGGGAGTGGGTGAATTGATACCTTGCCTATCAGTGCAAACGTCCTTTTATGTACATATGTTTGTAAAGCTCTTTAGTCTCCTTCAAGATGAAAGGCTCTGTATAAATATAAGCTTTCGATTTTAGTACATGTTTGTAATACATGTGGTACAGTCCTAAATATGTATTTAGCTGATAGGCACTGTTCTTGTCTATTGTACAAATATTGACTTTAAAAGTATAAATATGTATTTAACCATCAGACCAGAAAAACACTGAAGCAGTTACTTCTCAGGTAGAGCTATTAATATTGTATAAACCTATATATGCATATGTTTACATTCTACCACATCATTGCAGAACATTTTTTTAAAAAAATGAAATGATAGTCCCAACAAACTAGGATAGTTCTGGATATTCTTTTTCCTTTAAGGTGAGTCTTGGTTTTTAATTTTCATATGTTTATATCTCTCTAATTTTATATAAATAGGATCTGTTGTTGTATGACTAAAATCTAGAATCAGTTCCCCTAAAATATGAGAAATCCATTAGGCTGGTGAGATTTTCCCCCCTTAAAATTTTTGTTTTTATTATGGAAATGTTCAAACATACACAAAAGTAGGAATATATAATATAAACTTCCGTGTACCTATCACCCAGTGAAGAGTTATTTGGTAGTCTTCTTCTCTCAGTTATTTTTTAATTTATAAATATTTAAAGTTATCAGTGTAATATAAACATGTTAAAGAAAATTTGGAAAATGGATAAAACACAACAGTCTTATCATCCTAGTAATTATCATCTCATTTTGCTATGTTTCTTCTTTATTTGGGAGTTTTAAAAAAATTTATTTGGGGGATGGAGATATATATAAAGATAAGGTCTTATTCTGTTGCCCGGGCTAGAGTGCAGTGATATCATCACAGGTCACTGCAACCTCAAACTCCTGGGCTCAAATGGTCCTCCTGCCCCAGCCTCCCAAGTAGTTGGGATTACTATGGGCACAAGCCACCACACCTGGCTAATTTTTCTATTTTTTGTAGAGACAGTGTCTTGTCTTGTTTAGGCTGGTCTTGAACTCCTGACCTCAAGCAGTCCTCCTGCCTCAGCCTCCTGGAGTGCTAGGATTACAGGCATGAGTACCCGGCCCCAACATGCTTTTAGATTGATAGAGTGTAATATAATACATACTATGCACTTAATGTGTGTCAGGTACCATTCTAGGGCTTAACATGTATTTAGTCCTCACAACAAACTAATGCAGTAGATTGTTATTACTCCCATTTTACTAGTGAAGAAACTGAGGCACAGAAAGGTTGGTAATTTATCTAAGGCTATATGGCTAGAAAATTGACTGAGTCTTGGTTCTCTCAGATTCTCTTAGATTCAGATTCATAGTCTCAGAATCTAACTCTGAGTCTGTGGCCTTAACTGCTACACTGATTTGCTTCTCACAATTACTATGGTATGTATTCAATTTTGTATCCTACTTGTTCTAATTTAGTATTACATCATGGGTACTTTAAAATGCTATTCATAGTCTTCATAGCCATTATTTAATAAGATTGCACAGAACACTAACAATGACCTTGCTATCCAATTTATTTTCTTCCAAAAAAGTTTCTATCATATTTTTTTAACTTTTTATTTTAAAATAATTTTAGATTTTCAGAAAAGATATGAAGATAATATAGAGAGTTTCCGTATACCCTTCACCCAGCTTTTCCTGATGTTAACATCTTACATAACCATGGTATAATTGTGAAAACTTAAGATATCAACATTGGTACAATTATAGACTTTTTTTAAAATTTCACCAGTTTTTCTACTAATGTCCTTTTTCTGTTCCAAGATCCAATCTAGGATACTACATAGCATTTAGGGGTCAAGGACATTTATATTTGTGCTATAATGGATGTTCATCTTCCACATTATATTCACCTAAAGGCAGTGAAACTAATCTGGAACATACTTCCTGAATATCTCTAGTAAAGTAAATACAATTTCTTTTTGTGTGAACCTTATTTTAGAAAATAAACAATTCACATTAATTATAAGAATAAGTTACTTAATTCTTTTATGCCTCAGTTTCCTTATGGCAATAATAATAATAGCTACCTCTGAGTTAATAATAATAGTAGCTATTTGAGGGCTTTTATATGCCAAGCTCTGTATTAGTTTAACATGGTGTTCCTTAAAATACTCTCTCCAGAAAGGTGCTATTTTCCCCATTTTCTAAAAGGAAAAAGTGAGGCTATAAGAGGTTAAGTGTCCAAAGTTATACAGCTAGTATAAAACTGAGATTTGAACCAATAAAATTTGACTCCCCCCAGCTTAAGCTCTTGAGCACTATGAGTATTGTCAGCTTTTATTTAGTACAGTATAGCATGTAATAAATGTTCAGTTAATAGTAGCTATTATTGTTTTTAACAATAAAATAGTTTAATGATATTTAGGACTTTTATTCTATGATGCTTAAATACAAGTTATGGACAATGTTCTAAGCCCTTGGTGTTGACTTTTTTCCAACTATTATTTTTAAAAATGACTAGAACTAGCAAGTATTTGTTACTCTCGTATAATGTGTAGGGATCCTGCAAGGCACTAGAGGAGATGATATAGTAGTTCAAGATGGTAAGCTAAAAGCAGTGTCAGGTAATATATGATTAATTTTCAAATGAATGCTCTACCCTAGGTCTAAGTAGGTGACCAGAAAATAGAGGGGTCACTTTAGTCTGGAGGAAGCTTTACTGAAGAAATGGAATTTGAATGAACCTTTTGGAATGGATAAGATTTGGACAGGTTGAGAGGAGAGAAAAGTTCAAACTTTTTATGTTGAAGTTAGTGTAATAGATTTCTGCTTCCAACAGTTTGTTCCTCAAACACATGGGTATTATTTTCTTAATTTTGTATGCGGGGACATTGAAGCTCAATAAAGTTAAATAATTTCCCAAGATCACACAGTTAATAAGTTAATAAGCCTGGATTTAGATCTAAGCTTATTGGACTCCATAGGCCATGTTTACCGTTATATGCCCTATCCTTTTGACTAGCAATGAAATCTAAATTTTACTGTAAATTGAGCAACAGATGCTTTCCTAGATGTTTATCCATTGTGCTAACTCAGAACAGAATATCTTTGAATAACGAATCTTGCTGTTACTAAGACTGGTATAACACCCTCCATTCCATATTGGTAGTTTTTAAGGCGAGAGTGGGGCAGTTGATGAGGAACACACTTTGGAAAGACATTGATAAAGAGTACTGTGTTCTTGGTGCTACTGTGTTGACACCTAATTAGAAGTCAATATTGCAAGCATAATGACATGACCAATTCCTGAACTGACTGCCCAAGTGACACAGTTACAGTCCCCAGGTACTAATGAAAGTTAAGAGTATTATTTGCCTGCCCAGTGCCATATTGTCACAATGTTTACATTAGTACACAGATGCTGAAGTAGATTTCTCAGGGCTTGTATCTAAGCTGCTTCTGGCCTAGGTAGCTAAGGTTAATATATCGTAAAATTTGGTGTAAAACCCAATCTTCCTAACAACAAATGCATTTAGAGGAAAGTAGACAGAAACTAGCTTTTCTTTCCTGAAAAACAAAGGAGATTTGAGGTTGGAGGGGAACATAAGAAGGCAGTTAAAATATATCTCCACATATAGGCATTATATTAACTAGCTTCCTAAAAACCACAACGAAAATTATCCTGATGTGGGGAGTTTCTCTTTGCTACTTTTTGGATGATATACTTTTCCTTCCTTTCTCTGTCTTTAATGAGCAGATAGAGTAATACTTTATCTCAGAAGGTGATTGTATTTTTTCCGTGTATTATATCCATTTTTATTTGTATTTGGCCAATGGTGTGACATACTAAATAGCTCATATTTATCTGTGGGTATTTCATATATATATATATTTCTTAATGCTGAGAATCACAAATAGCTGTGTGGAAAGCTTCGACCAGCCTGATTACAGTGGATGTGCAATTGGATTGAGGAATGTGTACTCAGAGCTTATGATCACTGGCCCGGTTGAGTCTGGGTGATGCATGTGGCTTTCCAGGGATGCTGCTATTTACATCTGTTAATGGCCCTTCTTGATGGCCAGCTCCCCAATGAGGTGATATGCAGCAGCCTGGGGATGAGGGACCAAGGCTGCAGATGTGGCTGGGGTCCATTAGGCAGGACCAGAATGCTCATCTGGTAGACTTTCTGTTTGGGGGCAAGTGGTGGGGGCGGGGAAGGGGCGAGAAACAGAAAAAAAGGGAAAAAAAAAGAATGGAAAAACATTACTTATCCAGGTATGGGGGAAACAGACAGGCAGACATGAAAAACTGCAGCTGTAACTAGAGTATGAGTGAATAGAAAAGAAATGGAACTTGCAAATAAACAAGAGGAAGGATTGACTAGTTTTCATATAGAAGGGGATTAAAACAGGACAGGGCCATGAGGGTTTGGGAAGAGACATGTCATCTCTGCCTTTTAAGTCGGTATCGTTTATTTCTGTGGCTGGTCAGATGCTGTTGAGCAGAGATCAGAGATTTACATGTATCATAGTGCAGCAAGAGATTAGTTCTTTGCATCCTTTGGTTTTCTGGTGCTGGAAGAAAGCAGCAAAAGATGGTCACAAGGATGCAATGTTCAACGATAGCAAATTCTTGCAGAAATGGACAATATCTGAAGCAAACCAGTAAAGAGTATTTCTGTTATTCCTATCAAATGCTAGAAGACAGTAAAAGGACTGTGGATAACAAAAAGTGTATAGTCCATGAGAAGTAATCCTCTCCCTGTTCCGTTATGTGTTGAAGATTTCTTGGAACAAATCTTACAAAAGATGGAAATAGTGTGTTAGTATATAGGGCAATAAAATGAGAATTCTGGATTTAATCACCATTGCCATGGCATTCTTCCACAGGTATCTTGCGTGCATTTAGAGTTTGGTTTTTCTTTTCTTTCCTTTCCTTTTTTTTTGAGACAGAGTTTAACTCTGTTGCCCAGGCTAGAGTGCCATGGCATTAACCTAGCTCACAGCAACCTCAAACTCCTGGGCTCAAGCAATCCTGCCTCATCCTCCCGAGTAGCTGGGTCTACAGGCATGCGCCACCATGCCCAGCTACTTTTTTCTATTTTTGGTAGAGACAGGGTCTCGCTTTTGCTCAGGCTAGTCTCGAACTCCTGAGCTCAAATGATCCGCCCACCTCGGCCTCCCAGAGTGCTAAGATTACAGGCATTAGCCACTATGCCCGGCCTAGACTTTGGATTTTCTATCTTCTTTGAGCAGGCCTAAAGAAGGAATTGAGAAAGTTTTGAGATATATAGTAAGCCAGCTGTTCTCAGCATAATCTAGAGCAATATACTAGAATGTTTGTTTTAGTTTCCCATAGGGACCTTGGCTCTTTAGCAATGCATATCTTTACATGAAGGCTGTGTCTAGATATGCTTTGATACCCTCAAGGAACCTGAAAAAAAAGTCTGCATGGAAGAAACTTGTATTCATTTGTTTGTTTATGCCTTTGCAGATTGGCATGGTAGCTTGGAAAATGACCCTGAAAAGTCCTGAATATCCAGAAGGCCGAGATATCATTGTTATTGGCAACGACATCACATACCGAATTGGGTCTTTTGGGCCTCAAGAGGATTTGCTGTTTCTCAGAGCTTCGGAACTTGCCAGGGCAGAGGGTATTCCACGCATTTATGTAGCAGCCAACAGTGGAGCAAGAATTGGACTGGCAGAAGAAATCCGTCATATGTTTCATGTGGCCTGGGTAGATCCTGAGGATCCTTACAAGGTACAGACTGAGAAAAGATAATACTTCAAGATGCTATATATATGGTTGTGTGTGTGTGTGTGTGTGTGTGTATCCATGTATAGAGAGTAGGTGAGAGGTAGAGGCTTAAGTTCAAAAGTTGGTACTTAAAGTAAAAATTAAATATAAACAAAATTATTTATGAAAATTCCTTAAGACACTAAATTAGAGAAAAATTGTTTCTCAATATGTTCACCTGGTTTTTCCTCCAGCTTTAAAACATATCTCTTTCTTTGGTTGAACACTAGATAAAATAGCATGTGTGCATTTATCATAAGACATGCTAAACCAAAAAATATATTTCTTTAAATGATTCCACTGTGGCTTCCAGGACTTATCAGTCAGTCGTCAACAAAATCCCTTATATCCTCAGCTTCTGCTCCAACCTACTTGGTCTACGTGAAACCTATCTCTCCCCTAAAGACATTGCTTCCCCTACAGCCCTCTTAAGTACCAACTGATTTCTGTCTTTCTTTTGTACTACTGAGCCTGGATGGGGGATACACTCTTCCTCAATCTTCATTGTTACTTCCAGGCCCTTTCCTCTCCCTTCTCCCTGAAAAAAGTCCCATCTTTGAATATCATGTCATCAGACTGTGCCATACCATCACTTCTCCTTACTGTAATGTTTCCCAACCCTTTAGTCACTCCCTCTCATTCTTTGCATCTTTTAGTTCCTGGCACATTGCTGCTCTTTCCAATACTGCTAGTCATGTGATAATTCTTGCTGGTTGCTATATCCACACAGATGATCTTTCCCATAATCTGGCCTCTTGGATCCTTGCCTCCTTCTTCTAATGGTCCTACCCTCCGCACTAGCTCAGCCTCTCATTCCCCGTAATCTTAATTTCAACATCACTTCCTTTGCCACTCCCTCCATCCTATCTTTCCACCTCACTCTACCTGATGCTTCAAGTCTAACAATCCTTTGAACTTACCAGAACCTACAACTATTGATCCTGCCACCTCTCTTCTGTTCTTCTCTCCTTCCTTACACCCTCATTTTATTCCTATATAGCTTAAATCCCAAGGTCAATCATAGGTTAGTCATTGTAATCACATTGTAATCATTACCTTTCCTTCACCTTCAGCTTTTTTGCTTTTCTCTTCATTCTGCTTACTCTGCCTTATAAAAACCTTGTTAAATGTAGTTCTATCTACTCCCATGCCTACATCTGCACACAGCTGAACATTGTTGGAGAAAAGCACAGTTCTGTTGAGTGATTTTACTTTAAATTCAAGTTTACTAACCTTCTGGTTGATGTTTTTACATCTCTCTCCCCAAACCTCTAAGACCCTCTTCCCCAATCCTCACTTTTAGCTCATATCAGACCTTGCTTCCCATTTCACCAAGAAAACAGAAATAGTGAGTTTCTACAACTCCCACATATTTTCATCTGTGCTCGCTCTTTCCACCTTTTTTCGTATACTTTGGATGAACAGTTTCTGCTCTAAGGCTTATCTCTACACTTAATCTTCTCCCTTCTTGCCAGCTTCTTCCTGCTTTTTCTTTCTTTCTTTTCTTTTTTTTCCCCCCTGAGACAGGGTCTCACTCTGTCAGCTGGGCTAGAGTACAATAGTGTCATCCTAGCTCACAGCAACTTCAAACTCCTGGGCTCAAGGGATCCTCCTGCCTCAGCCTCATGAGTAACTGGGACTACAGGCTCATGCCACCATACCCAGCTAATTTTTATATTTTTTATAGAAACAGGGTCTCACTCTTACTCAGGCTGGTCTTGAACTCCTGGACTCAAGTGATCCTCCCACCTCGGCCTTCTGAAGCACTAGTATTACAGGGCTGAGCCACCACCCCTGGCCTTCCCACTTTCTTGCATCATCACATTGCCCTCTCTATTGGATCTACCCTTTTTAGCAGGCAAACACTCCTCCTTGTCATATCTCTACCTCATTTTCTCCTTCCCTTTACAGCATAACTTCTTAAAAGAGTTGTTTATTCTTATTGTCTCTAGATGCTCTTCTTCCATTTTCTCTTGAATCCACTTTATTTAAGCTTGTACTCTTACCATTCCACTGTAGCTGCTTTTGTCAAGGTCACCAATGATTTTATGTTGATAAATTCTATGGTGATTTCCCAGTCTTCATCTTAATTATTTGATGATTCAGTAGTATTTGGCACAGTTGGTCACTCCTTCATCCTTGAAATACTTTCTTCTGTTGGCCTTCAGTGCCCCAGAGTCTCCTTTTTATCTTTCTACATTCCTGGCTCCTCTTTGTCTGTCACCTTGGGTAGAGTACCGTGGCGTCATCATAGCTGACTGCAACCTCAAACTCCTGGGCTCAAGCCCATCCTCTTGCCTCAGCCTCCTGAGTAACTTGGACTACAGGCGCACACCGTAATGCCCAGCTAATTTTTCTATTTTTAGTAGAGACAGGTCTCACTCTTGCTCAGGCTGATCTTGAACTCCTGAGCTCAAGCAATCTTCCCTCTTGTGCCTCCCAGAGTGTTAGGATTACAGGCGTGAAACACTGCATCCAGCTAACCTTTCCTCCTTTCAATGTAAGAGTATTTCAGGGGATGATGGAAACTGTCTGTATTTTCATTGTGGTGGTGGTTACACAAGTGTATACATTTGTCAGAACTCATCAAACTATAACACTTAAAATTGATGAGTTTTGTGGCATGTAAATTATACTTCAATAAATTCATTTAAAAAGTGTTTGGAAATAGAGTGACCACTAACAGGTGCAGGGTTTCTTTCTGGGGTGATGGAAGTGTTCTGGAATTAGTGGTAATGTTTGTATAACATCTGAATATACTAAAATCTACTACTGAGTCATACATTTTAAAATAGTGATTTTTATATTATGTAAATTTTATCTCAGTTTTTTAAATTTGAAAAACATGTGAATGGAGACAGATGTCAGGATTGTAGGTGCTATAGCAGTACCAAGAAGTTCTGGACTCCCAGTCTCAACCCCACCAGGACCCAGTGCCCTCTCACCTGATGGTTTGGCAGGATAGCCAATATAGAAAGTGGGGTAGAAGGAAAAAAAGTGTTTCAAGAGCTTGATCCCTGGACCTCTTCTCTTTTTCTGTTAACTTTCCCTTGGTGATCACATCCAGTTTTAAAGCTTTAAAGTCTTTGTATAAGCTGATAAGCTTCCAAATTTATATCTTACTCCTGAACATCAAGTTCATATATCCAAACCCAACATCTTTACTTATATCTGCCTAAATGTCACTTCTAATCCTCCTTAAATTTGTTCTTCCTAGTCTTCTCTGTCTCAATAAATGGTACCTCTGTTGTTTCATTTGTTTAAGTAAAAGAGTTATCCTTGACTTTTCTTTTTCTTGCACACCCACATCCACTCTGTCAGTAAATCGTGTTTACATGTTTACCTTCAAAATATTTCCAGAATCTGACCACGTCTGACCACTTCCACTGCTACACGGTAGTCTAACTCTTCTTACCTGCATATTGCATTAGCCTCCTAAATGGCCTTCCTGCTTCCAACCCTGCCTCCCCCAAAGTCTGTTCTCAACAGAAAGTAGAATGATCCAGTTAAAATATAAGTCAGATCACAGCTCAAAGCTTTTCTCTGGTTAAAACCCTTTAATGGCTTCCCAACTCATTCAAGTAAAAGCCAAAGATGGTATAGTTACCTATGAGGTCTTATGTGGATTGGCTTTCCAATACCAGTCTGCACTTGTTTCTTGCTGTGTTCCTCCTCCCCCACCATTTGACACACTGGCTCTCCCAGCCTCTTTGCTACACACACTCATGCCTCAATGTACTTGCACTTGCTAGTCCTTCTACCTGGAATGCTTTTTCCCCGATACCCTTATGTCTCATTTCCTTAGCACCACAGGTCTTTATTCAGATGACACTTTTCAGTGAGGCCTTCCCTGGCTATTCTTTCTAAAAGTTTAATTCTTCTGTCTCCCTTCTCTATTTTATTTTATTAAAAAAAAATTTTTTTTAAGAAATGGGGTCTTAGTATGTCACCTAAGCTGGCCTTGAACCCCTGGGCTCAATCAATCCTCCTGTCTTAGCCTCCAGAGTAGCTAGGACTATAGGCATGTGCCACCATACCTGGCTATTTAGTTGTTTTCATTAAATATTATTCCCATTAATATTATACATTTTACTTATTTTTTGTGTGTGTGTTTTCTGACTCTCCCACTAGAAGGTAAGTTCGATAAGACCAGGAATTTTTGTCCGGTTTATTCATTTTTGTTTTTCTAGTGCCTAGAACAGTTCCCTGCACATAATAGGCACTCAATAAATGCGTACTGACTGACATACTAACGACAGCCAGTGCTACAAGGTGGTGTTGTCACAACTCATGCAAGACCAATTGCAGATTCATGTCTCTTCCATATTGTGCTCACTGTGGGACATAAATTCATCAAGTTAAATGGTGGGCATAATTTCTCACAGTATTTAAAATGTTTCCTCTGTTTCCTTATTTTTTCAGCTGAGTGACTAATTTGTTTAAGTTAAACACATGTACTATGTAACTATTTTGTGAGTGTGTATATGTATACATACAAATAAATCAATTATGAAATGTTAGTATGATTTTTTAGATGTAAATGGGAATTAGGACTGAAAAAAGCAAAAGGTATGAGTTCAGTGTTCACTGACTATTAGCACTGTATAGTCTTTTGATTTTAACACTGAATCCCCTAGATTTGTGATTCTCTCATTTATCCTTTACTCATATATATTTTTATGATACTATGGATTTGAGAGAGTGAAAAATAGTAACTTACACAATTCTTTAATTTCATGTTGATATCTTTAATAGAGGTGTCACTAAAGATCAAAAAATGACCCTTTAACTCTGTTGAAAATGAAATGAATGGAATATATTTGGGGTTCCAGCTACAAGGTATTTTCTTTCAAGGCTAGTTGGTGACAAAAAATGGGCACTTCTATCTTTCAAAGGAGACCTGTCTATGCTAGCATTCTATCAGATAGTTTAAGAAGTGACATGGCAATTTAAAGCTAGCTTTGCAACAAGCTTCATTATGCATGCTTTGCTATGTCTTCTTTGCTAGGTGACAATGGCAAATAATGAGTTAAAAACTATTTGTGCTTTACAGGGATACAAGTATTTATATCTGACCCCTCAAGATTATAAGAGAGTCAGTGCTCTCAATTCTGTCCACTGTGAACACGTGGAGGATGAAGGAGAATCCAGGTAGGTATATGGGTATCAGAATAATTTGGCCATGACTAAAGAAAAGGAAATATGATAATTTTTTTCCTTACTGTACTACTGATAATAACTCTGAAGAACATTGAAGATTATATAATCTAGATGCCTTAAGTTTGTATCCTAGCTCTACTACTTATTAGGTGAAGGATCTTGTTATTGAATGAGATTTTTAAATTTACAATACTCATTTTAGAAAAACTGAAACATGTAAAAATTAGAAAGAAAAAAGTCAAAATCAGCCACAGTCTTACCTTGAGACCACAATTATGAATTTATGTTACATTTTCGCTGTCTTTCCTAAATACATACACTTTTTGTATATAATAATCAGGATTATAATGGATAAGAGTTTCTTTTATGGTTTGTTCTTTTCACTAAAAAGTATTTTGGGGAAATTTCTTATATATTTTTTAAGCCAGTCAAATTTAGCATTGGGGGGTTTACATGTTCTTAAAATATTATTTGAGAATATGATGTTTAATAGCTACATAGTATTTCATCATAATAAATATATTTTGAACATTCATACTGTTTCTAATTTTTCACTCTGATATCCTTGGACTGAATATTCTTTTACATAAGCTTTTAGGAATTAAAAAGTTCTGATTATTCTATTTGGTTTAATTTCTAGAAGTGGAATTGCTGGTCAAAAAGTCAATATTTAAAGTTATTTATTTTTATTAGAGGTAGAGTCTTGCTGTGTTACCCAGGCTAGAGCACAGGGGCATAATTATACCTCACTGCATCCTTGAACTGCTGGGCTCAAGTGATGCTCCTGCTTCAACCTTCTATGTAGCTGGGATTATAGGTGCTCACCACCACACTAGCTAATTTTTAAACAAATTTTCTGTAGAGATGAGGGTCTTACTGTGTTGCCCAGGCTGGTCTCGAACTCCTGGCCTCAGCAATACTCCTGCCTCAACCTCCCAGAGTTCTGGGATTACAGGTATGAGCCACTGTGCCTGGCCAAAAAGTTAATTTTTAAGGGTTTTTAAAAGTAATTTCAAATTGCCCTCCCAAGATCTGCATTCCTGTCAGCAGTGTATGATAAGACTTGTTTCCCCTCTTTGATTTTTCTTTACCCTTGCCAACATTGATTATTGTCAATTAATAAAATAGGATAAAACAACAATTATTATTTTAACTTGTATTTTTAATTATCAGTGAAGTTGAACATTTTTATAATCTATCTGCAAGTATTTTCCAGAGTGTTAATTGCTCCAATACTATTTATTGAATAATTCATACTTTTATGTTTTTTGTTCTGTTTATTCTTGAGCTAATGCTGTTTTAATTATTCTAGTGGGACAAATTTTCTCACATTCTTAACTTTTCCCCAAGTCTTATTGCCTATTTTTGCCTCTTTGTGTGTGTGTGTGTGTGTGTGTGTGTGTGTGTATATATATATATAGGCTCATTTTTTTTTAATTCCCCAAAACTTTCAATGAGTTTGATTCAAATTACTTTAGGTTTATACATTAATTTAGTAAGCTCTGACATCTTCAGAATATTAACTCTTTCCAAAAAGAAACATGGTATGTTTTTCCATTTATTCAAGTGTATTTTTTTTTTAAAGTTGTGTTATGCTAGAGGTTCCCAAACTTTCTTGGCTTGTGGCAGGCATCCTTAGCGTCTCAGTAATTTTTACACAGCGCCCCTTGGCTGGAAGATATACCTAATGTTTCTGTTTGTTAAGTAGTTAAACCCAAACAACTTCATAAGAATTTATGACCTAGCAACTTAATAATCATCTGAAAAAATAATACACATATATTGAAAACAATTTTATTCTTCAATAATTATAGTTACTAATTTGTGTCTGCACAACATCTCAAACCTTGGAATCAGCTTGAATAGAGCCACCTTTGTTTCTTGTTCTTCATTGATTTTTGTACAGAACTTGCATTTTTTCACAGAAACTGCACAAACCTGGCTTTGCAAAGATAGGACATGGTCAAAAGGAATGTAGCACTATTCTAATGTTAAACCATGAACTATCTAAAGCTTGTAGTTCACATGGGGTCCAACAGATATCACATATCATAGTGCTTCTCTGAGAAATTTAAAATATCCTGTAGTGCCCCTGGGAGTTCACTGTGGTTGGTGCCTTGGAAGGCTTTCAGACACAATGTGGGTATGGTGGGATCCTGCCAACTTCTTTGTGTTTATTTCTAAATATTTTGCATTTTTTCTTGCTATTCTAAATGGGATTCTTTCCCCCATTATAGTTTTTAACTCTTTATTACTGGTGTCTATGAAAGGTATTGATTTTATATATTGCTTTTGTTACAGAGCAAGTCTGAGTGGGCCCTTGAGTATTTGTGACTATATGGCATGTGGGCCTTATAAAAAGACCCCATTACCCCCCAATTAATGTGGTTCATTAACCCCTTAAGGGAGATTAGCTTCATGTCTAACATAACTCTAGAATCTAGAATCTGGATACAGAACAAAAGGAAAAATCGGGGGAATAATTGGGAGACGCCAAAAATAGAAAGGCAGCAGAATCTGGGAAGCAGAGATGCAAAGTCACAGATCAACAGCAAGGGCAAAGAGAAAGAATTGATGGAGGGCTGGAAATAAAGAAGGGAGCAGAGAAATATGAGGGTGGGGGAAGTAGTTTAAGAGCCTCTATGGGATACTTATTTATTATTTCAATTTATAAAACTGTGCCCAGTGCCAAGCCTTCTGGGTACACATGGAACAATAAATAACATATGCCCATCTCTACTTCCAACTTTGTATTTTTCCTTTCTTTTATTAGTTGCATTCCCCATCTCCCATTTCCCATTATCAGCTATCATTCCTAATCCCCTGCCAGGAAGACAGATGAGTGACTCCCACTGGATCCACAGGATGCTTTCTGGACAACTTGGTCAGCATTTCACTTCTGCATAGACTCCACCTGCCCCTCCAGAGGACTATATCCAGAAACCCTCATATATACACTTTATATTTATGATGGAGCCGGAATGGGAGTTCACTGTAGGATTTTTGACTTGAGAAACAGCACTGAGCTTTCCCACTACCTCTCTGTTCAGATTTTTTATTCCTATATAAAATTGTCTAAAACTGTTGATTTAATGCCTATTGCTTATTATAGAGATATACATTGACCTTGCTTTTAAGAAAATTGTTCTAGAACATAAGAGAGGGCATCTAAAATCTGAGGACCATCTATGTGTTGCTTTAATTTAACTCTCATGTTGATCTTTAGAGGTAGATATCATTATCCCCATTTTATAAAAGTTACTATTATCCCCAGAGTCACACTGCTGATGTATCAGAGCAAGTATTTAAATCTATTTGCTTAATTCCAGATTTTGCTCTTTCTATTATATCATACTGCTTCCAGGTGAAATAGGCACCAAGCTAAAAAGGAAAGACACAAATGAAGAGTACAAACAGAAGAGTATAAAGCCCTGGTGTTAAATATAAGCTTTCAGTATGCTTTTAGCAGCCTTTTAATGGTGATAATTCTTTTATTTATTTTTTAATTTTCTCACTGTTTCTTTTCTTTTTAACTCTCTCTTTTTGCAGCTCCAGCTCAAAGGAGGTGACTATTCTTTTAATGGACTGTGCTTACTGTGTTTAACCTTTCTAATTTGGCATTGTTATATCCAATAGGTACAAGATAACAGATATTATTGGGAAAGAAGAGGGCATTGGAGCAGAGAATCTTCGAGGTTCTGGAATGATTGCTGGAGAATCGTCATTGGCCTATGATGAGATCATCACCATCAGCCTGGTAAGTCTTACCAGATTGTAAAATTTTTTGAAGAGCTGGCTGTGTGGCTAGGTTTCATTTTGCCCCTATCACTGTTATTCAGTCCCAATGAGAGCATTTCTTGAAAATTGTATCTCAAAAATTTTATTTTAATCATGCACGATAGCGGGAAGATAGGATAATGTAAATAACTGCATTTCCCAAGTAAATCTAGCACCTTATTTTAGCCTTTATTTTAACTTCTCTAAATATTCTATCAGACTTTAAGTGTCTAATACTAGAATCATTGAATGAATTTTATCTTTTCATTTCTTTGACCAGGAAATTGGTTTTTTGTATTGTTATTAATCAGACTTCATAGAAAGCAATGTTTATTTCTGTTAATGTGGATTTTACATGTCTATGCCTTAGTTCTTATAGCTTGGGAGAGGACATAAATAAATGACATGTAAAATTTATTCTTTTTTAAGGTGACGTGCCGAGCCATTGGGATTGGGGCTTACCTTGTCCGGCTGGGACAGAGAACCATCCAGGTTGAGAATTCTCACTTAATTCTAACAGGAGCTGGGGCTCTCAACAAAGTAAGTTTCTAGGGTTTGGGAGAAGTATATGAAGCTGGTTGAAGATTATTGTGAATTCTTAATTCAAGATCCTAATCGGAGGGAAGCCATTCAATGCATGCCTTCCTTCCCTCTCCCCATCTTTTCTGCCCATTGTCTTGCCTTTTCATTAATTTCATTTAACAAATATTTTGAGTACCTGCATTTGCCAGGCACTATTCCAAGCTCTGTATATGTTAGTGAGCAAACCATATAAACCCCTGCTCCAAAGAGCTTGCAGTCTAGTGCCTTTCTAGAAAGACTGAAAATTAATTGAATGCTTCTATTCTCACCTACTCCCCTTCCCTTTTTCTCAAAAAAAATTAGTTTTTTTCTCCTATTAGCAAGAGATTGCTGTCTCTGACTCCATTAGTACTCTTCCTATGTCATGTCTACATCATGAATTAAGCACTGGCCTAGGTGGTGAGGATATTAAGTTTTAATGTTTTGAAAAGTCTGTGAATATATATGTCTAAAAAAGGGCACTTATGGTGGACTCTTGTACACAGAGGAAGTACTTGGTAAATATTGAGTAGTAAGATGGGTAGATGGATTACTGGAAAGAGTATGGTATAGAGATTTATCTTCCAAAGAAAGGTTTATGCCTTTTTAATCCAAGCTCACAGGGGCTTTTCTAAATGGAAAAAAATGGATGGTGAGATCATTATTTGTAAGAATGAAAACTATCTAAGAATACCTGAACATATAAAGGACAATGCATTTCTGACTTCTTTGAAGGCATAAGAAAATTATTTTCTCTTTAGAGCCAGAAATATGTAATAAAATAGTCTGGGGCTGATTGCCTTTGTGCAATTTATATAACTTAACCTTTCAGCTCCTCAGCTTTCTTATCTGTTGAAAGGGTTAATAATTTACACCTTTAAATAATGTGGAGATCAAAAAACAAATTCCACAGGACAGACTTCTGTGGACAAAAAAAACCTGGAGCAGTAGTTTTTGCCTGTAATCCTAGCACTTTGGGAGGCCACAGCAGGAGGATTGCTTGAGGCCAGGAGTTCAAGACCAGCCTCTGCAAGAGCAAGACCCTGTCTGTACAAAAAAATAGAAAAATTAGCCAGGCATGGTGGTACATGCCTGTAATCCCAGCTACTGGGGAGGCTGAGGCAGAAGGATTGCTTGAGCCCAGGAGTTTGAGGTTGCAGTTAACCATGATGATGCCACTGTACTCTACCCACGTGACAGAGTGAGACTCTGTCTCAATAATAATAATAATAATTATAATGTAGAACTCAAATGAGAAAGCATAAGTAAAAGTACCTAGTATTTGGCACAAACTGTTGGCCTTCATTAAAATTGCAGTTCCCCTTTCCTCTCTCATGGTTTGGTGATTGAGCTTATGGAGTTAATACACATACTTAATTGTATTGGATATTGTGTTTACTAGACTTGCAGGAAATTTTTATCAAGCCTTGACTTTCAAATAGAAGGATAAGAACTAAGTATCCTATCATTCCCATTTAGAAAAAGTTAATACTTCCATTGATCCAGTTAACTTTTGGAGATATCAGATATTAGGGAATCGTGTGACGTGTTCAGCTTGCTCTCTGCATTCATATGAACTCTGTAACCTTCTCTAGATTTGTTTGCTTTTCTCTCCAAGGAAAGGCAGAGTAGTGCTAACAATGGCAAACTTGGCTGTCCTTTTCCCAGTTTGGAGAGTAGCCTAGAAGTAAAGATTGTGAACGCCACTGCTGAAGATTATTATTACAGCAGGAGAAACTGCTGAGTCTTAAATTTTTTTTTAAGTTGCTCTTTTGGATACCTTCTTAGGATGAGATATTGATAAATGTTGAAGAGAATTTTAGATACCATTATGTGTGAGGATAGGATTTTTATAAAATACCTGTATTTCCATGGTGTTACCATACCTGGACAGAGAGCTAATTTCTGAAATGTATGTTGTTACATTGAGTTTCTTTTTCCCCCCAGAAACTGTTATACACAAAGAATATTACAAAAAGCAACTATTGTTGGGGTTATCGTGGGATATTTTATTTGTTTGTTTATTTGTTTTGCTTAAAAACGTGCTCATTAAATTTCGTTTGTGCCATAAAGGAAACATTAGGGATTTTTTTTTTCTTAAAATCTTGTTGAATTGTTCTGATCAAATTCATTATATTCACCTTCTTCCTAGCCTACAGGGCTGCTTGTTAAAGGAAAAGCCTAGTTATAGGGGGGAAGACAAATAAAGCTAGAGCTTTAACTTACCAAACAATGCTCACTTCCAGAAGGACATGATCAGTTTTAGCTGAAGGGAGTGATTAGTTACCTAATCCTGCTCTGCCTGCTTCACTGTCTTCATGTCAGCACCTCTTAAGTATAGAGCCGTGTTGCTGAGAGACACCCAATTTCATGCAAATTCATTAAAAATGTCCTATCAGCCCTTTTGCTTATCAAGTATGAAAAAGGAAAGTATCCAGGAGCTACCATGCCCAGACAGCTTCCTCTGACTCTCTCCTTGTGCGTGTTGTCTTTGTGTGTGCTGGTGTCTTTCTACATCTCTGTTTGCCTTTCTTTTTGTAGCTCTCTCTGTGTCGCATACTCTTGGTGTGTGCAAGTCATTCTGAGTGCATGTCTCTTTCTGTGTGAGTGCTGATCTCTCTGAGTCTCTTTGTGTCTGTATCTGGCTATAGATCCCTCTCTTTATCTGTGTGCCTCTCTGAGTGTCCATGTATGAGAAATTCTTTGTGTGTTTGAAACACCGTAGAGCCTCCTTTCTTAAGCCTTGGCCATTTTGCTCCTAGTATGTACCTGCATAAAAGTGGAAATATAGGCAGTATATGTAAGCTTATATACAGTCTTAGACTGCAAACATTTGACCCCCGCCTTTTTGAGCCTTCATCCTTTATGTTAAACATTGGGGTGAAGAATAAGAAGAGGGGGTGAGCAGAGGTTGTAGGGAAAAAAAAATCTTGTGTGTGCAAGTGCCGATCCCGTTGACCCCTTTGAAAATTGAAATAATGATAATGTGCGTCTCCTGACTGCATCAAAGTATCAGCACATCAAAAGCCAGGAGGCATGAAATGCAAATGATAAAGTGAAAGCAGATGGATTGTGCATGATCGCCTGATGCCCAATGAATTTTAAAAGGTGCTGGTTTGCAGGGGGGGGGGGGTTGGGGGTGGGGGACTGAGATAAACACGTTATCCCTGCAATTTTTTTTTGTTCTTGACGCTCACTCCTGACAATATTTTTTCACACTTGAGTGAACACCCACTCCATCTCTCTCTCTTTCTCTCTCTCTCCCTCTCTCCCCCTCTCTCCCTCTCCCTCTCCCTCTCCCTCTCTCCCTTTCTCCCTTTCTCTCTCTCTCTTTCTCTCTTTCTCTCTCCTCTCCGATTCCTCCCCCCCCAACCCCCCGCCCCCCGCACCTCTTACACGTCTCAGGTCATGTCGCTGCAGCTCCGGTGGAAATAATAAGATATAAACCACGAGGTTGTTATTTGCATAGAAATAGCATGGAGCCCCAGGCAGCAAGGGAGAAGGACACAGGGATCATTTGTCTAAAATTTTAATGAAAACTTTTGCTGAGGCAGAGATTTTTTACAAACTTTCTTTCTCCCTGCTTTTCCCCTTCAGACCCCATCCTCCCAAATCCCATCATTGATTTGCCTTAACATGGTTCGATTTGAAGAGAAAGGGTTGACACTCCACATATCATACTCCCGTAATGCAGCAACATGTAAATTGTTTGTTCCTTTAATAGATATGAAGCTGAAGAGACACATATTCCCAACTTAATACATTGCACGTGTGCGTCAAGCTTTTATGGCTACACTCCATCTCAGCATACAGGTGATATTGCCAGTCGTTAGCCTGTTTTTAATTAGTTTACACCTTCTTACCTTTTGCTTCCAAAGACTCTTTTTTTTTCTTTTTCTTTTTCTTTTTCTTTTTTATCCCATAATGTTCTCCAGGAGAAAGACTCTTTTTACAGGATTTCTTTTTGTGGCCAACAGCAGTAACCTGCATATAAAATACAAATATTCTGGTAGTTTTCTGTTTTTTTCCTCTCAGTGGTTTTACTATACACTTACATGTTTTATTCCTGGACACCATCCTTTGCTACTGTGTCTTTTGTTCCAAAACCAGAAAGTGCTTCCCACATTTGTATTTTTAACCCTTTCCCCTTGTGACCTTAGTACCTGTGTATTCCACTCTTTCCATGTCTGTCTTGCTTTGTTACCTGAAGTTATTTGTAAAATATTCAAAATATTACCAAGTTGAGGAGAGAGACAGTATCTGGATTATCCTCAGTGTTGTGGAAACACCTTTGACATTTGAACTAAAGGTAATGGACTGGTGATTAGAAGTAGCCTAAGTGGCTCTATTTGAAACTCAAAATCAAGAATATATGTCTGGTTCCTTGCTGTCTTCTGTAGTGGGCTAGTGGTGTCAGGGCCATATTTCACAGATGAGAAAGCTGAAACTGTAGGAGGGCAAGTGACTTGGTTCCGTTGACAGAGACTAGAGCAGGGTCAGAACATGAACTTCTATGTCCGTAAGTTTCATTGAACAAGGCTCAGGTCTCTGTGCTTAGCATTCATAAGGCCCAAGAAGAGAAGGTGGCCTAGTCATTTTCCTTTTTGTCCAAATGTGTGAGAATGATGACATAAATGAGAGAAGCTTCTAAGGTCTTGCTGTTTCATGTCACTCACAGTAGTAGACCATAGGATCCTAACTGTGGGAACTGTAGGCTGTGGGTGGCAGATTTCTCACCATGCCTCGCTGGGTGGTAAGGGCAGCCCTGATGGATATGGCAGATTACCCTGCTGGAAGGGAGTCGTGCTGGCCTGGCAAAGGCAGTAACCTGTATATTTGGGAACTAAAGATAGACCCTTAAAGAGCTAAGCTGATTTGAAGAGTCATAAACTCCCAAATCAGGGTACCACTGGGACATTTGCAATAACGTTCATATTTACTTCCCCTCCCCTACCACAAACCCCTCCGTTTCTATTTAGTATGTTTAACATAGTGTTAGGTCGCAGATGGGCTGGAAAGACCTAGCATTGTAAGGGGACACTGATATAGACTAGAGCCTGCTAGCTCTCAGTCTATTGCCCAAGACTTGGTGAGAGCCCACTCTGTATACAGAGAAATTAGAATACGCAGTTTATGGTTGTTCTCTGGACAAGGAACTGCCTGTGGAGGTAAGGCATGTGCCAATGGCAGGGATATGTAGGTGATAGATTCACTCAGGAAGTGATATGTGACTTCCTTGTTGTAAGTATTTTAAAGCTCTGCTTCTCTTTTAGGAAAAAAAAATCCCATACTGTCATCCCCTTTAGTGAGATCAGGCACCTATTTCCACTGAATCTGCCAGGTAAAAAGAAACTGTATGATGGGTGTGGCTAGGGCTGTTAGCCCTCTAAGGGGCTAATTCTGCTAATGTTGCTTTTGAGACTTAGTACAAGTAAGTCAAATCTCTCTCTGGATCTCAGTTTTCATATACATATTTTTAGGTAGCCATGCAATATGAAATGTGCTGTTGTCACAGCCAACTCTATTGGGCACAGTACCAGAGTTCGTCCCATGAACCAGACTTGTCTGTCATTCCAGGGGCCGCACTGTACAGTCTCCATGCTCACCCGTGGTTCTGTGACATACAATGTAACAGAGTGATGGAGGCCAGAGAAGAAAAAGAGAGCTTATTTAGTTGTCACTGTAGGGGTGGGCCCCATTGTGACTTTCCGTAATTTAAAGAGATTAAGAGCATGGCCTCTAGAGCCATACTGCCCGGGTTTAATTCCTGGCTCTATCACCTACTAGGACTGTGACTTTGGGTAATTTACTTAACCTCTCTGAGTTATAGCTTTATTAACTGTAAAATGGGGATAATAATAGTACCTATGTACCAGGGTCATTATGGGGACTGAATGGGTTAATACAGGTGAAACACTGACAATTTTCTAAGGTGCATTTAGGGTCCATTCTCATTGCAATTCATTATCCAGGCTCTGGAAAAAATATGCAAACACAATATTCTCTATACTTTCTGATTCTCTGAAGGAAAAAATTCCTTCAAGAAAATGGTAGATGGCAGTCCTCACTGTGGCAGTACATTCATGTATTGACTTTCCCAATAGATGTTATCTAAAAACAATCAACGCACTTTGGAAAGCCATTAACGTGAGAGGCACCATGTTCGGTCATGATAGGGTAGTATATATGTCAGTCATCTGTCTGCAAGAGTCCCCAAGGACTTGTTGATACAATAGCCCATAATCACTCTAAGGATCAGTCCAGCAATTTGCATTTTTAAAAGTCCCTAACTACCTATTTTCACAATAGACAGTCCCCTATACTCGCGTAGCTCCAGATGGGATCACTCTCCTTTCTAAAGAGGGCATTTTAGCTTCCTTTCTGAATACGCCTTGCTTTAGTATTATGAATGAGTTCTCAGAAATGATTGCAATAGGCAGATCTCCTTAGTTTCCAAACCCTCCCTCCCCACATGTACACACACAAAATATGGGTAAATCTGGCCCAATTTGGGGGTATTATTTGTTTGTTTTTAATTTGATGTTTCTCAGGTTTGGTAGAAAACTGCGCTAGGTTATATTTGACTCTTAGTAAGTCTTTGTGATCTGCCAGCAGCCTTATCCTGAGTGCTCTGGTTTGGAGATCTTGCAGGGTGCAGTTGCCACGCAGAGCTCCATTACAGAAGTTGTCTCTGACTCTCTAAGGGAGTCCACGTGTTTATGGTGGCTTAGAGACCAAGAAATTTGGAGAACCTACGACAAGTACCAGTTCAGAGCTTCTAGATAAAGTGAAAGCTCTGAGGCCCTGCTTAGGGCATTGAATATATAGAATGAAGAATGATCATATTTGAAACCTATTATAAATGTGTTCAAACTTTTTGGAGTTACAGACCTTTAGTTTAAAAAATAAAAAACTTTTGATCAATCCCCTCCTTGCCATTTACTAGGTAAGCAACTCTGGACTTATCTATTTGGATTTCAATTTCTTCTTTGTAAAATGGGAGGCATATTTCCCACTTAAAGTAGAAGACCAGAGGATCTCATAATCTTAAATTCTCTTTAATTTCTGGTATTCTGTGATGCTATGAAGATGTATATTGATCTGTAGCCAGGGAACCATGTTAGACTGGGGCAGGGAGACCATAGATTGGGGGAAGTGAATCAAAAAGCTATTGTATATTAGGGTGTTATATATTAGTGAGATAACATATTAGTGATAGGAATATAAATTATAAAGCATGATGATTTAAAATTTTTTAATCTTGTTTCTTATCCAGATTACAGAAAAGTAAGTGCTATATTTTGTTGTCGTTCCTAATCACAAGTGGCCATTATAAATGTTGGGAGTGGAAAGATCTTCAAAAGTTCAACCTCCAAACCATTGCTTGAATCTCCTCTGACGCCATTGCCAAATATTTAATTATGCTTGAAAAATTCAACTGAAGGGGAGCTCAGTACTTTTGGAGCCAATCCCATTCATCTATGTGAAGTTCTTCCTTTTATTTGGCTAAAATCTCTTTCCCTGTACCGACAAACTTATTGCTCTTAAAAATAGTGTTCAAAATTAACAAAGAAACTCTCAGTTTTATGGTATGACCTACGGGAAATTGAATGGAACCAAAATCTTCCCCATGTACTTTTGTGTTCAAAATTTGGTCTTGTCTCAAGAACAAACGTAGTGAAGATGAAAATGTTGTTCCAAGATAAAAAAGAAATTGGATTCATAAATAACCTTGCCAGTTAAAAATATGAAGTAATAAATAGTAATTACAAGAGAAACACTTAAAACTTAATTCCACTTTGAAGTACTCCATGGAACCTTAGGGGACTCCTGCACAGTGTCATGCAAGACTTTTGGAGCCCGATTATCTCTTGCTTTCTCATCACTGCCTTGTTGAAAGTGAGGATCCTGATACACGGATGGAGGATGGGTCTTTTTGGGTGCTGTATTTGCAGATACCAGCTAAAACTCACTGGGTCCAAGGTTTGGTGTAATCAATAAAGATGATGGAGACTAACATACTCAAAGCCCTAAGGGCACACAAACAGTGAGCAGTCTCTGGCTCACTTCATCATATCTCTACCCTATCTCCAGAGTCCATTTCAACCTCCAGGATTCTGATGCTTCCTGAGTATTAGAATAAAGAAATGCCTCTGTTTCACACATTCTGTGGCACACAGGGTCTCTGCACTTCTGCCTCTAATAAAACATTGCCCTTGAACTCAAGCTAATGTCCACTTTAGTCTGCACATGGCTCCTTAGAGCAGTTTCTTCCGCTTCTTCATTTTCCAGTTGGTCATATATTACACCTTCATATGTTAGATTTTCTTCACCTTTCTCTCTTTCTACTCATGTTCATAGCTCTGTCTTTGCAGATCAGTGTTCACTTGAAGCTTTGCTACTCTGTCAGTCCCTCTCCTCCCTTCAACCTTTCTTCTCCCTCAACCCTAGCCTGAAACCCAAGTAAATTAGCTTCTCACCCCTGCCCCCAGTTTAAAAAAATCCCATATTCCTCCAACAGTGTCTGTTCTTGGATTTGCAGTCAGCAGCCATCTCCAATAACCATCAGGCTGTCAGCTTTGCAGCTCCCTACCACCTCCCACCTCCCCCATCACTCACCAGAGGAAAAAGAGAGCCAGAGCAAGAGCTTGAAATATATCATGCAATAGTGTATCATGAATTTGTTGTGAATCACAGCGGTGAAGCAGGTTTATTTATTTCTGAGACCTTAAATCAATACAAAGTAGGTCTCTTAGTTCTGAAGCTGGGATGGAGTGTGAAAAAATGAGCCCATTGTACTCTTAAAACTTTGGGGAAAGGAGATGACAGCTATATAATTCCATTTACCAGGCACTAGGGGCTTTAATGTGAAGGTGACAGGGAGCTCTTTGTGCATTTAGAGCACCATATCTTCTAAATAAAAGATCTGTAGACTTGATAGTGGAGCATAGCTCCAAGTTTAATAATCTCCAAGCATTAGACCGAGCCAATATGTTCCCAAGTCAGAGAGGTCCCCCCCAAACACTCATAAATTAAAAGTGCAAGAACTGCACACGTTGGTAGATTAGAAATGCAAAGACTCCAGTCTTTTCTAGGAGGAAGACAGACCTGGGCCCTAGCTGTGCACAGACTACTGTGTGAATATGATAAAGATGTGGGAAACGAGACTGTTTAGAAACCTGACTCCTGGCTGTTCATCATTCTAAGGAATGTCCCCTGTGCATGGATCCAAATCTAGCTATGTCCCCTTTCATTCAGAGTGGCCATCATCACACAGTCTAATCAGCTAATGTACACAGTCAGGAGTATTGAATTATGAAAAGAGAAGCTTTAAGAGCTTTTTAGATTGAACTGCAGATTACCATGCCCAGGCTTCAAGTTTTTCTGGTTGATTCTTGACTGGTTCCTAATTTTAATAATGTCTCGGTGTCTGGGATTTAAGCCTTTAAAAAAAAGTATGCATATCTGAAAAATTGAGAAGTTAGTGTTATTGAGGAAAAGAATCCACCCAAATTTAACCAACAGCATAAGATGCAAATATGAGAAGTCAAGACCATTGGAACATGTAATCAACTTTTGAGTATCTTCATTTTCTGTCTGACCCATTAGTAAAATGTGCCTTTTCTTAACAGATAAAGCAGGTTTATGCAGCTCAGTAGAGCAACCCTAATATAATATGACTTTGTAGTATAGAGAGTTACTAGTTTAATTTTAGCCCAGGTAAAGAATTTTGAAAGGGGGAAGAAAACAGTGTCTACACTAGGGAAAACTAAAATGGTAGGAAAATTGAAAGACTCATTTTGTTTAAGAAAGCTGCTACACCTTGTAACACTAATATAAAAGACATCTTTCATTTATAAATGTAAATTTGTGATTTATGCAACTTTATGTGATTTATATAGATATAAATCAAAATTGGGTTTTTATAGAGCACTAAGAATTCTGGTAGTTCACGGGCATTTATTGCATGCCTATTTATAAAGATGTTATTATCCTGTGGAGATACAAAAATGATTCCTGCTTTCATGGAGCTTAAAGTTTAGACTAAAAGATAATAATAGACTTTTCACGTGTTCTAAGGGAAAAATAAAATCGCTGCCCATCAGTTGTCAAGGAGAAACACAAACAAAAGGCCACAGAGATGGAGAGTCAGTGCTAATCCCCCAGAAGCCAGGCACAAGCAAGCCCTGGACTCTGGAGCCTGGCCACTGGTGGGCACAGTGGTCAGTGACACCATACGGCCATCTGCCTCCAGCACCAGCCAATTCAGAAAAACCAGTAGGAGGTGACTGACAAACAGGGATTTAAAAAAAAAAAATCCATCTTTAGAAAACACGTATCTGATAAAATACTAGTATGCAGAATGTATAAAGAATTAGAATTCAGGCCGGGCATGGTGGCTCACACCTGTAATCCCAGTACTTTGGGAGGCCAAGGTGGAAGGATCGCTTGAGCCCAGGAGTTCAAGACCAGCATGGACAGTAGCAAGACCCCATCTTACAAAAAAAAATTAGCTCAGCATGATGACACGTCCCTGTGGTCCCAGCGACTTGGGAGGCTAAGGCAGGAAGATCGCTTGAGCCCAGGAGTTTGAGGTTACAGTGAGCCACTGCAATCCAGCCTGGAAAATGGAGTGAGACCCTGTCTCTTAAAAAAAAAAAATTATCAGAACTCAATAATTCAATAAGAAAACAACCCCAGTAATTAAAAACATGGCCAAGAAATTTGAACAGACACTTCACCAAAGAAGATATAAGGATGGTAAATATGCATGTGAAAAGATGCTTATTGTCAGTCATTAGGGAAATACAAACTAAAACCACAATTGGACACCACTAAAATTTGTTTTTAAATGTTTAACTGACAAATACCAAGTGCCGATGAGGATACAGGACAACTGAAACTCTTATACATTGTTGGTGGGAATGTAAAATGATAAAGTCACTTTGAAAAAGATGGAGTTTTTAAAGAGATATATATATATATGTAGTTAGCTATACAGCCTAGTAATCCCAATCCTAGATATTTACCCAAAAGAAATGAAAATACTTATCCACACAAAAAAACCTGCATATAAACATCTATAGCAGCTTTATTCATAATCCCTCCAAACTGGAAACATCCCCAATGTCCACTCATAGGAAACAGATGATCGAGTTGTGGCACTTCCATAAGATGGAATACTACTCAGCAATACAAAGGAACTACTGATACCTGCGTCAGCATGAGTGAATCTCAGATGTAATATGCTAACCGAAAGAAGCTAGACTCAGACGGCTACATACTATATGACTTCATTTATATAACCTTCTGTAATAGAAAAGGCAAAACTGTCAGGACCAAAAGCAGATCAGTGATTGTTAGGGGTAGGAGGAGGGGACTGATTACAAAGGGGCATGAGGAAACTTTGGGATGATCAAAGTGCTCTGTGTCTTGATTGTGATGGTGGTTATATGACTATATGTGTTTGTCAAAATTCACAGAATTGTATACCTTACAATGGACAGTTTTGCTATTAATATATGTAAATTATTCTGCAATAAACCAGACTTTATTTAAAATTTTAAAAATATTCAAATTTGGAATTAATTCATTGTCCATATTCTCACATCTCTACCTAAATGACCTGTTGGTGGATCCCTGGGATGAGTGATTTCTTTTGGAAGTCAGCTTTCGCTCCAGAAACCTACACTTTTTCTCCATTTGACAGGCAAATTATCACGTGGCTCTTCTCTACTCCTTCCCCATTCCATCTTCAAACCCTTACTGTCTTTCTGCCATCTAATTCATCCCTCTGTTCTCCATTGAGCCCTACACCTCAGCAAAGAGTGTTCCAGTGTTACTTCTGGCCTGTATCTCAGTCTCTTTTTGGCTAAATATCTTTTCCTACCATTGGTAGCACCATCCCTTTGCCCCAATTTTTCCTTTAGCAGACCTGATCGCTTCATAATTTGTTGGGTATAGAGAGGGTTTTGGTCTTGCAATGGATAGTCTCGAATCTGGCTGTGGCTCGAGTCAAAGGCTTTTCCCTCTGCCAGCAGTATGTCACTGAGCCCCTTCTCTACCCACAACCCTAGTGTACCAGCTGCCAGCTAGCACTCCAGTTTGCCAGTGACAGCAATAGCAGTAAAGGTGAGGAAAAGAAGTTACAACCCTGTGGCTGTGTGTTAAGAAACTGTATTTTGGAACCCTCAAATATTCTTGGTCACATAGGCACTGGTTCTGTCTCTAGAGATTTAATTCCATTCACCCTTGGATATATTCCTGGAGAAACATTTACACAGTAATATGTGCTGCGCCACTTAAAATTGTTAATTGGAGATTGAATTACTTGTCAGCTTTTAAAAATGTAGTCCTCTCAGGTCAGGGAGGAGGATGTTAGCAGCACTGAGTAGATGAGCTATTGCATTTTTTCTTCACTTTCCTCTTTTCTCTCCCCTTCCCTTTTCCTCTCTCTCATCCTTCCTCCTTTTGTCCCTATTTTACCACTTTTTCCCTACTCCCACTATTCTTTCTCATTTCTCTTCTCTCTTTCTGCTTTAGCAAAACCTTTATCAATAACCTGGCATATCCCAGAGTGACTTTAATAACTAGAATCATGGATGAAATCCAGTGATGACAATTGCTCAGTAAATTTACAAAACCCCTCCTCATATCCTCTTGAGAATGGAAATATCCTAATGAGAAGGAGGATCATGTGAGGACTCGGCTTGTATAGCGTAATTTTTAGTTGCAGGAGGAATTTTGTACTCCTTGCTTCTTTAAATAGCAGATGCCCTGACCCACGGAGGATTGTTTTAAGAAGGGGGGAAAGCAGCGGTAGATTTCATTTTTTATTCCGTCATCAATATGCATCATTATTTTTCGCATCTTCAGCACGATTGCAAATATTTGCCTATAAGTCTAAGGTTCTGCAACACTGTGTATCAGAACAAAAGCAATTTTTAAAAAATTGAGCTAAGTTGCATCTATGAAACTTGGAAATCTCAATGCCTGTGCTGACAAATATCCTGACAAGTAAATACTATACTCATTCAGTATTACATAGTGATTTCATTTGCACAAAACCTCACAATGCTCTGCCACTTCAGTCAAACGTCTAGAGCACTGGGGAAAGGAAGAACGTGTTTATCTTGATCTCCAAAAAGGGATTTAAGGGAGAGAGCAGGCGGTATATTAGACTGTTTTCATTGCCTGTCAGCTGTGGTAAACCTGAGCTGTCTGCAGTGTCTCTAGATAAGCAGCAACAGCAGCAGAGGCCTTAGCATGTATGTATGACTGCATTCATTTGTACTTCTTATATATCTCAACATTTCTAAAGGCTGCGTAGCATCTTTGGTGGAGCCTTTAACAATTGTGTCTCTGCTAATCACCGGCTTTTATGTGGTGCCCTTAGTTCTCAGGTCTTCTAGCTGCAATGAATGAGGTGCTGGGTGAGGCTTAAGTTTATATTAAGAATGGGTGAAGATCCTCTTTCCATTCAGGTTCAGCCCTTATTCAATTCTGTCGGGGTGGCACTCTTCAGCAGAGGACCCCAAGATGGTGCCTGATCCTAATATTTCATGGTATTGCTTCTCCACTTAGACCTGGGGGGCAACGAAGTGGGGCCTCCGGAGAGTCTCCTCCTTTTGAATGGCTCCTATGTTTAAATGGTTATTGATGCTTGTTGGGCAGATGAATTAAAAGTTTGTATCATACAGTAGAAAATGTGAGAGGAATAATTTGGAAACTGAAACATGACAATCAACGTGACTAATATAGAAAAGCATATGTTGAGGTTTAAAAGAATGATGAATGAAACTCACCTACTTCTTGAAAATATATTGATCAGAGGATTATTTACCCCAAGTTTTTCCGTAGAAGGTTAGTAGGGAACATATTGAGGAATAAAACAATGGTTCTGTCTGTGTGGGCTCTTTTCATCTTCCTAGATGCCGGTTAGGGTTTGTGTAACTTCCAGCATGATCGTTTCAGAGCTAGGCAGAATGGATTTTGTCCTAGCCCAGATTCTGCTTCCTTGGTTGGAGCTTTTGTTTTGAAGTATTCTAAAATCATTAAAACCACTTGAGTCAGCAACGACCCCTATAAATCAGGAGCTATTGTGTGTGCCCTCATTCTACTGGCACACACTCCAAACACGCAGTCATTGAAGATGAACTGGAGGGTATGCTTTCTCTTCACCGATTGATAAGTAGCTATGATTGTTAGCATTTGTTTGTGGTTAGTGGAGCAGATTTTGTTTCTGTGCCCGTCTCCACCCCACCCCCCATCTCCCAAGATAAGGCTGGTCAGAGAAAGGTATTTGGATACTCTGTTAGCCTATTCTATCATTTTTCTCTTTAATTTCTCACTTAAATGAATCTTCTCATATGACAAACATTTCTTTAGCTCAGAAATGAATGTTCTTGGTTGTATTAAGTGCTGGGTGGGTTTCTTGTGAACTCAGAGGAAAAGAAATTTAGAAATACTGTCTTTTCAGAACAATGCCAAAGCATCAAAACCTGAGTCTTAGCTTGTAAAGGGAAGATGTGCTAAGTTATCGAACTCTTGCTCCTACCAAGTTTGTCTCCCGTGATTTTGTAAAAATATGGGGTAGGATGGATAAGTGCAGAGAATCTCTGGGAGTAGCCTGTCTCTGGATTCTCTTCCTCTTTGAAATGAGAGGGCAAAGGTGTCTGGCGAAGGTGTGTTTAAACAGCTAAGCAGCTCTTGGTCTGCTTCGGTCCCTTTTTCTGAGCTTGGTCCATTACTAATTTTCAAGATGTGTGAGATTCTAAGTGGTTGGACATCAAGTACCAGAGATAGGAAAGAAAATAGGAAAGTGTTTCTAAGTAGAAAATGGCCCCAGTTCTCTCTTCTAGGCCAAAGAATACTTGGCTCCTGACATAGATTGTGAATATCAGATATTCAGGGTCAGCACGCTGTCTCCTTTTTTATTCCTTTTTCCCCTTTCCAATTTTATTTTAATAATTAAAAATACTGCTGATCACACTGAATGACTTCTAGCAGAGAGGCAGTCTGTCCCAGAAGGACCAGTTGTGGGCCATCGGGTTTATGACGACCATAAAACCAGAGCGAGATCAGAGCATGGCCTCCCTGAGTGACAGGGTTGCTGCCTCCGCCAGGGTCCCCCATCCACTGACTGCTTTGGATATTTGTTTTGGTTTGGATTTTTTTGTTCTGTTTTGTTTCCTGATGCGTGTGTGAATGTGCATGTGTGCACACATTTAAAGATATAAATGAAACAGGTATGTAATGCCCTCTGCCTGTTAGAAAGACTAAAGCCATAAAAATAACAAACGGCGTGTATTTGCTAGAATGTCAAAGTTATGAGTTTATTTTGTAATGATGTGCTCCTGCCTTCATGAGGTAAACTGGCCGTGGCGGAGGTGTTATTAGTAATATGGACTCAGTGGAGCAGAAAGCCGAGTGACCGAGAGATCAGTGTATCAGTCAGAGAGAGGGCAAATGGAAAGAGACAGCAGGAGAATGAGAAAAGAGCCGCAGTGCCTGGGCTGAGATTAAAGACGGACTGGGAGGAGGATGGGAGCCCAGTGGTCAGATACGGTCTCCCCTGTTCACAGGGCTCCTTCAAAGGAGTTGCCAGCATGTTGCTCAGCTTGGGGCTGCCTGTAAAGGCTTGTTTTCTGTGCTTCCATATCAAGGAAAACAGTAATCTGAGAGCAATTTTGTTCTCCATATTCCTTTCAGAGACGTCTCTTACGCCCTTCCTAGCTGAAGTTAAATGGAACCAGGGCCAGCTGGGTCACACTGAGGTTATTACTTTGGTCACCAACTTCTCCAGCCTTCTTCAGAAGGTCTTGATGTAGGGGCTGACCTAGCATGTAGGGGAAGCTCTCAAAGCTCCTAACAAGAAGGGGCAAAATGGGAATATACAGGTAGAATTTGCTGGCCCTTAATTTGTTAGGTGCTCCCCAGAGACTGAAAATTAATAAAAGTTAGTAAGGAAGAATGTTGTGTTGTCGTTATTTTTTAAAGGAGATGGGGAGAGGAAGAAGAAAAGGTAAAACACAGTAAGCGCTCTACAACTGTTTAGAGCTCTCCAGGGCTACCATAGATGGCTGGCAATTACTACACACTCAGCAGTTTGCAATAGTCAGTGATCAGGCTGCCCCGGCTTCCATCTGCTGGGTCAGAAAACCTCCCTCCCCGAAAGAAATTATTAACCAATCTTCAAGGGAAAAAGAAACCCTACAATTTCCAAGTCCAAGAATATTTTTTTCTTCTTTAAAGGAAACTTTGTGGTTTCCAATTGCAGGTGCCCTTCAACCTTACAAGGGTTAAACTCCAGGGATACACTGGGGATTGAGGCCCTGAGTCCCTGAATCCCTCCAGGCTTGGAAGGGAAGGAGGAGGGGAAGCGGTCTTAGGTATAAATCACAGCCCTGCACCCAGTACACAAAGAAGACTTGAGACTCAGGGGTTCGTGTATGTACCATGAGTTGCTTCAGGATTTTGCCAGCCTTAGGGCTTTTGTGTGGGGACCAGCTTTAAAAATCAAATGCAAGGGGAAAAAAATAATCCTTTTTAAAAATGAGAAACCCAAGCCCCAACAGTGTTTCTTTAACTGAGACTTGTCACTAAAGATCATTGAAAGTCAGGCATGTTACCTTTTTTGTGTATATGCACAAAAAGACCTGCACATGATAAGGTAGTCTGTGCCTCGGGGTCCCAGCCTCACTCACCACTGCAATTTCAGCTGGGTCGAAGTATGCTATGCCTATCTGTGGCAGCTAGTAGAGAGACAGAGAGGCTTGCTGGTTTTTAAATTGCAATGGTGTGTGCGATTATTAAAAGCCTTTTTTGTTTTCTAAGTTTTCTTCTTAGAAAGAAGGTTCAGATAGTCCTTCAGAACAACCCACAGAGGCTGGGATTTCTGTCTTGTGGTGAAAAGAACCCATTTTAGTGAGAATTACGAAATAGGCTATGCCTTTATTTCTGTAGAGACAAATGTCTTTTCTCTTGCGCATTTCTCTAGGTCCTCGGGCGGGAGGTGTATACCTCCAATAACCAGCTTGGAGGCATCCAGATCATGCACAACAATGGGGTGACCCACTGCACCGTTTGTGATGACTTTGAAGGGGTTTTCACTGTCCTGCACTGGCTGTCCTACATGCCTAAGGTGAGCCCTTCCCACCCAGCACTGATATAGACTGCAGAACCTGTCATTACCACCACAGCTCCTTGCCTATGTGTTTGAGGTCTTGTCTTTATGGTGGAGGAATTTTTAATGAAATACTTCTCTGAAAACTGTTGATTTCTCTTCTACCTTTAAAATGCCTTTGGATTTCATAAGTTAGGCTCCTTTCTAATGTTTTCCAGCCACAGAAGTCTTCATGGCCCATCTAGGCTCATATACCAGCATGTTAAGGCATCCTCCTTATTGTGGGTTTTCTCATTTGTATTAGCCGTGCATCCCTCTAGGGAGCTGCCCAGAAAGCATGGGCACACTGAAAGCAAGAGTCAAATGCACCACTTTGTGCCAGGCTCCTAAATGAGACTTGAGACCTGTACATGTTCCTTAGGGCTTGGCAGGTAATTGGGATGCTTCTAGCTGATGATTGGGACTAATAGGTGTAATTCTGTCTGTGACCCCCGCTGTCTCTGTCTATAGCTATTGTTGCTGAGTTGGAGTGTGGGACTGTTGTTCACTGACTGCTGTGCTCTTTCTCTTCCAATCTCCTTTCAGAGCGTGCACAGTTCAGTTCCTCTCCTGAGCTCCAAGGATCCTATAGATAGAATCATCGAGTTTGTTCCCACAAAGGCCCCGTATGATCCTCGATGGATGCTGGCAGGCCGTCCTCACCCAAGTACGTATGTTTGAGAACCTTGTGGAACCCTGGCTCTCAAGCTTTTAGTCTTCCTTTCAATCACTCTCCAATTCCTGCAGAATAGTATGTGACTAAGAAAACAGAGCTAAGTATCTAGAAATGAGAAATATCTGAAAAACAGCTCTCTGAAGAAAAAAGTGGGGAAAACCCTTCATGAACAAATGAAAAATAAATGAAATGAGATTTACAAATCAGCCATTGAGTCAAGCAGTGCAGTCAGTATGACATTTCTTTTGTTTATTCTGTTATTAAAGCACTTATTAATGAGTTCAAAGACATTAAGACAGTTCAATATAAGCCATAAAATCATGGAATTATATTAGCCAGGCACAGTGGTTCATGTCTGTAATCCTAGCACTCTGGGAGGCTGAGGCAGGAGGATTGCCTGAGCCCAGGA
>VBSM01003215.1:28348806-28414462 GCA_008086735.1 Cheirogaleus medius | reverse complement strand
AAAAAGAAAGAAAAACATGGAATTATAGGATGAGAATCTTGGGTCATCTAGTGCCTATAATCATATGGAGATTAATCAAGTCAGTTTTAGAAAATGTCTTTGAGACCCTCAAATGTCGAGTGTGGGTTTATGCTTCTCAGCAAGTATTGCTGAGCACCCACCCTGTATGTGCCCTTCTTTTCTTATGATAGAGGTCGTAGTATTGGTACTCGCTTCAGTTATTAATGTGAGGTTACTTTGTGAGATCATTTATTCATAAAGAGACTGTCCACATCTTTAAATTATATAGATATATAGAGTGAGAACAAGCCCTCCCTCCAGGCTTATCTAATCTATCCCTTTGTCTTTGGGTTGATTTTACCTCACTTAAAAATAACAGAAAAAAAATCGGTAACTCCATGTAAGGCAAATGTAAGTTCTCTTTTTTCTCATTTGGCTGTTCCAGCAAACCTTACTTATCAGAAGGTCCTTTTTTGGAGTCCCAAATCCTTCTGCTACATTTTTAATCTATTTTTTCAGTTTGTGTGAGGAAGCATACGTTTTTTTGCATGTTTATTGCAATTATTTCAAAGAAAAGCTATATATATAAAAGTAGAATGGATTGCAGAAGATATTTCATGCAATTTAAGAGTGATTGTGATTGTGCTGAAAGAGACAGAAGTCTTCATAAGGAAGCCTTAATAAACTTTTGTGGGTACCCACTGTAAGCCAGGTGGGACTGTAAAGCACTTCCATACACATTATCTTATTTGAGCTTACTGCCTCTCATAGATAATGAGAGATAACCATTTTATAAGCTCAGAGAAGTTGAGAGAGTTGTACAAAGTCACACAGCTATTCCTTAGGAGCTGGGGCATCCATCACCTAAAGCTTACACTTAAATGTTATAGAAAAACACCAGAAAAATGTTGATTATAATTTATAATTTTACCTGTTGTCTTTAATGCCTTTTCTTGTTAATCTTAATAAAACTAAAGAGGTTTTCTTAAATAGCCAGAAAAATTGCCATAGTAATCTTCCCCCCACCTCTTATTTTTGTGCTATGATTATGATAAGAACGATAAGCCTAAGATACCTATCAGCCTTAAAATCCAGGACTTTTCTGAGAATGCTGTGGGCCTCTTTGCTTTCTAGATTCAGAACAAGGCTCTGAGTGTTCTGGAAGATAAGAGGACCCATCTTAGCTTCTTCTAAATTCTGTGTCTGAAGTGGAAATAATCTGCTCTTTTGGGACTATGAAGCCCAACTACAATAGCCAGTGATTGCCCCTCCGCTAATCAACATGTAAGGCAGGAGAGTTTTTAAAGAAGAAAAGATTGCCATTATGAAATTAATTCTGTAGTTTCAAGTGATTGTTTTTTAAGTAAGAATCATAAAATGATCTGAGCATATAAAGTTAAAATTTAAATATTCTGATGGACTTAGAAATTTGGTTTAGAAATTTCATCAAAATTTAAGCCCCTCTTACATGAGGGGAATAGAAGTATGTGTGTGTGTGGGTGGGCATCATCCTGGCTGTTATTAATGAGATCCACAGAACAAAATGAAATTTGCGATAAACTAAGTTTTCTGTTTTTTGGATAATATTTTTTCATCGACTCCCTAGTAATTCATCCTGCTGTCTATGTGCAGCTAACACTCGCTTCCAAATCGAGTGACTTCAGGTTTTAATTTAGTGGAAGCGTTAAAGAAAGCAGATGATTCCCTGTGATAAGTTAAAGCAGATATCTTCTAGGTGAAAAGTTAAAGTCATTTATTAGAGGAGATAGTGCTGTGATATTCTTCAAACTGACGCCCAACACGAGACCGGAATCTAAACGATCAGCTTTGGGCTCACGATAGAGAGATAATTTTGAAATGGATGATCACATTTTACACGGGGGCCATAGAGGCAAGGAATGTAGAACACAGTAATTACAAGTTTAGTCTTGATAAAACACTCTCCATCCTGTTTAAGTCAGCAGAGGTTAGCTTGCTTGGATCTCTACTTTTAATTGGTTTTGGACTTGGGTTTTTAGGGGGTGGAGGGCCATGTTCAAATTAGAAGAATCACTAAGAAACCGTGAGCTGAGAGGGCAAACTAAGAAACAGTTATTTGCAGAAGCTTTTATGGGGCTTTGGTCAAACATTCATACCTGTGGAGTGAAACAAAAGTTTTTTTCTTAAACTAAGATGTTAAAAGTTGTGTCTCACTAGTGAAAGAAATTCCATGTGCAAGGGAGGTTAATGGTATTAAGTGTGTGCATCTTAACCATTATATTTTTGCTTTCTGTCATGGCCTTTCTTGTAGAAAGATTATACTTTGTGAGCTGTAAGTAAAGTAGATATATCTTGTTGCTTTTCTAGCAGAGAAACTGAGTCTCTTCCCCCCCCCCATATTTGAGTCCTCATCTAATCATTAAAATACTTACCATTTGGCTGTTTTCAGCTTTCCATTAAAAGAAAATCAGTGAAATCAAACAAAATTGTAAGTCAAGTTTTAAACTAGAAATAGACATCTTGAAAAAATCTTTAACGACTTGGCTGCCTTTTGACAAATGCTGGTGGTGCCTTGAAAAAAGCCAAGTTATTTATTTAAAAGCATGCAAACTCTCTCTGCTAGCTGAACCCCATCGTTTAACAATAAATGATGCTTTTGCTGATAAATGATTCTTTTTATGCAGACTAGCAAATGAAATAGGAGATGATGTCTGAAGGCAGATGAACACTCAGCTGCTTAATGCTTACATCTATTATAATATGGTTAAAAACAACAAACTCCCCCAAAATAATCCCCCAAACCACCTTAGATTCGTCAGTTCCAGCGCATCATCAATGGATTGACTGTCTTTATTCCCTTTGTTTTTCTTCTGTAGCCCATAAAGGTCAGTGGTTGAGTGGATTTTTTGACTATGGCTCTTTCTCGGAGATTATGCAGCCCTGGGCACAGACTGTGGTGGTTGGTAGGGCCAGGTAAGAACTCTTTTGTTTTGGAAGCTCTTTTTCCTCTCAACTGAAAAAAAGAAAGAGCCATGGCTATATAGATTTTTACCAGTAATGCTCTCTTTGTCTAAACTTTCTAAGAATGTCAGATTATAGCCATGCCCAAGGCAGCATAACTGGAGTGCTGGTTCCCAGAGGTCATTCTGTGTGTCACTTAATGATGCATTTAATCTGAAGGCTGATTTTGACAACATTTCCTTTTTATAATGCTACAAGAAAAACTCTTTAGAGGCCGTAAAGCCTGACTACAACAGCCATAGCCCACCAATGACTTCTCATCCCCCAAAGAGCATTTTCTCTCAGGAGTAGGTGACAGATGAATCAGAGACTCATCTGCCTCTCTGTGTAACCTGAGAGAAGTTCTTCATGGCACCGAGATTATTTAAGTGACAAACGTACTATATTGGATTATAATCAGATTTGAATTGCAAAAAAAAAGGTTACCTAAAACAGGAATGAGTGAAATAAGCTGGAATAGGTTGCCGGGATACCCATATTTTTCAAGTGGGAAATTGAAGTTTCTATTAAATTTTAATACCCACTCTAAGAAGTGCTTCACTCAACAGCAAGCTCTGTGCGAAATAATCTGTAGCGCTCGCTATAACGAGCACCTGCCAAGGCTGATCTTAATCTAGTTCTGCACTGCAGAGACATGCCACTGAGGGACCCGCATGTGGAGCTCACCTTCCTCTGGGGGCAATCAGTTTTCCTTATCTTGGTGAAAAGTGGCACCTGTTCAAGATTCTCAAACATGCCACATTGAGTTGAGATTTAGATTCCAGCCTTGAAAATAATTCTAGGCTTTGTGGTTCTCTCAGTACAGCAGGTCAGCAGGCCTCGTGCTGCCAGTGACAAGGAACCATCAGATGGCAAATCCCGCAGATAGGGTCTTCCACTGTGACTCTGAATAGGAGTCGGGACTGGAGTCAGCTCAGACTGAAACTCACAGAGACCAGCTGCCTGTTTTCTTTCGAGTCTCCGGTCTTTTACTGCATCCCAGGCTTCTGGGTCCCAGTGAGAATTATTCTTTGTGCCTGGTAAAATTCCCACTGGGGGATGTAGATGGGGGATGCACTCGAGCAAGAGCCCTCCTACCCAGACCCCACCAGCTTGTTATGTAGAGTCCTCACATCACACTAGGACCAACTTTTTTGAGAATTTGTCTCTTATCTATTCTGCTTCAGTTTTCCTGTCTGTAAAAAAACATGACAGATTTTAAGCCTCACAAAGCTAGAATTTGTTAAGATTTTTAAGATCCTCCCATGGGAAATGAGGGAATAATACTTTATACTTATGATTAGAAGAATAGGGATTGTCCTGCAACCAAGATCAATCAGGCTTGGCTTTGGTTAGCTCCGCTGTTGTTTATTGCAACACTCACTCTGACTTCCTCCTTCCTCTTTCCTTTCCATCTGATGAGTTCTGGGCTTCTTACTCCAAACACATACACATGCTCACAAGTATATAAAACACAAATGGAGCTAGCTTCTTTCAAAAGCAATGGCATTTTGAGAAATAAATATAAATGTATTCTTCTGGGATTGTTACTGTAAGTGCTGCCAAAACTCATCTTTGGTATGTATGTTTGGAATATGTGTGCTATTGGCTGTAAATTGTCTTTTATTATTCCATGGCACCTTGTCCAGGGACACACTATAAAACAAGATGTAGCATCTTCATGTGCTAGCCTGATAAAATTTATATGAAGTATAATAGAAAACAGAAGTTGTTCTGAGCTGTTTTCAAGTTCAATAAATAACTGTAATACTCGGATAAAGATGTTCTTTATTAGGTCACATGGGCCCTAATATATAAGTTATAAGTTACCGATTTAGGGTGGCTTTTGCAATTACAAGTTTCCAGTTGGATTGTTAATCATTGTGAACAGAAATATTTCTAAACCCTCCTGTGTACCTCTTGCTCATTGTCTGGTTGTCTAGAGGGCTTTTGATTCTGATTCAGTGCAGGCAAGTGACAAGGGGGTGGGTGGTCTCTACTCAGGCCCCTGTCAGGCATCTTGTGATGACAAGAATCCATTTCCCATAGCCAATTTAACAACCAAAGGCCATCCTTCATGGAAAAGTTTGTTATGGAGATGCTGTGGGGAATGAGAGACTATAACCCATCCCAGACCAACCCCAAGGAATGCAATGGAGAGGATGAAGATTGAATCACATTTTCCTGAGTAAGGACTCACTCTATACCTTACATCTTTCTTCCTCTCTCTCTTTCTCTTTCTTTCTCTCTCTCTCTCTCTTTTTCTCATTTTTCCCACATGGAGTATAGATGCAGAGGCTTTGATCTCCTAAACAGTTTTTTAGATTAACATAGCTTTGAGGCCGGGCGCGGTGGCTCACGCCTGTAATCCTAGCACTCTGGGAGGCCGAGGTGGGTGGATCGCTCAAGGTCAGGAGTTCGAAACCAGCCTGAGCAAGAGCGAGACCCCATCTCTACTAAAAATAGAAAGAAATTAATTGGCCAACTAAAAATATATAGAAAAAATTAGCCGGGCATGGTGGCGCATGCCTGTAGTCCCAGCTACTTGGGAGGCTGAGGCAGAAGGATCACTCCAGCCCAGGAGTTTGAGGTTGCTGTGAGCTAGGCTGACGCCACGGCACTATAGCCCAGGGAACAGAGTGAGACTCTGTCTCAAAAAAAAAACAAAAAAAAAAAAACATAGCTTTGAGATTAAATATATACTTCCAATATGGATTTCACCAAGATTACTACTGAAAATTATCCCTGTACCATTGCTCTTTTCCAATGAAGGAGAAAGTTAAGGGCTTGTTTATCCACTTCCCTACTTTTGGCACATATTTTTCATCTTCCTAATAACACACCTACACACTCCCCATCCACATGCCCAACAGTAAGACCTACTATACCCTCAAATCTTATCTGGAACTGTGTTATTAATATTTCATAGAAAATTACAGCCCCTATTCTAGCAAAGCCAGCACTCATTAAAAGCTACTGAAAGTTTTAGGTTCCTATGACCTTTCAGACCATTTCCCACTATCTTCACCAAAGAGATGGTATAGAATGAACTAAGAAATTTCATTTGGCAGCCCCAGAAGTATGGGTATGTATATGCGCCAGGCTGTTGAGTGTAAATGCAGAGGCTTCCCCAATACAGCCCTTTATATTTATCCTGTGTTGGAGCATTTCATAATAGGAGTGATGCTGAGAGTGGTTTCCCACCATATTTACAGAGTAAATACCAAATCCATAGAGTCTCGTGTTTAACTCCTGGAAGAGTCAAATTCCTCCCTGCTCTCTGTGTTTGTTTCTAGTTTTTTTCCCCCAATGTTCTGATGTGGGATTGGAAAATAAATGACTAGCTATAATGTTGACATACGTTGAGTTCTTATGTGGCTCATTTTTTATCAGGCTAGGAGGAATACCTGTGGGAGTCGTTGCCGTAGAAACCCGAACAGTAGAACTAAGTATCCCAGCTGATCCTGCAAACCTGGATTCTGAAGCCAAGGTAGGTCACCTCGAGTACACTGCACACCTGTGTTTGGAGCTTGTTTCCCTTCCTCGGTGCCTGTGGATATATCGGGAGTGTTGCAAACCATCGGTTTTGGAGGGAAGGGTGTCAGCAGCTTTGAATGATTTCAGGCCACCATGTTCTCACTTTTAAGATGACTCTAGATGGACTACAAGCTAAATTCTGCAGAAAAATTAAATAGGCCTTTACAGTGGTCTTGTTGATGCTAGAAAACAGTCTACTTTTGTTGGGGAGGTGGTCTTGTAGAAAGGCAGCTGAGGTAACGCTGAGGGCTCTTTGGTCCCAGAGTCTCTGAGCACGCAAGTGGAAGAGCTACAGCTAGAATTAATGATGAAGTCTGCCCTAACGCCAAGCACGAACACCACAGTCCATTTTTTCTAAAAGGGTGGATTACATTTTCATATCCTAACACCATCCAGAGGCCAGGGAGGCGGCTCTTCAGCAGTGTCACATCAAGTGCCTATTGATTAACCACAGTACAGAAAAAGCTGTGCTAAGCACAGCGGTGAAAGGACTTGGAGACTGTGTACAATTGACTAGCCTTGAAGAGCTGTGTAATAGAGCCATTTAAAGTTGCCTCAGAGAAGCCTAGAACAGGGGTTCTTAGGACTGCTTCCATTAGAAGCAGTTGGGTTTCCCTATTTTGACTAAAGAATTGTGGTGTAATCAGGACTTAAGAAGAAGAACCTGTGACAAGGTCAAAGATCCAGGATCCTTTCTTCTTTTTTACTCCAGAGATGATCTTCTTGATGAACACCTGTTTTTGTTTGTTTGGTTTGATTTTGAATTTTTAATTTTTAATCAGAAAAATCTTGGAGAGATTTTCCCCTCGGACTGTGTTGTTAATTGTGTCTTCTTTTTTGACTTTCCCCAATAGATAATCCAGCAGGCTGGCCAGGTTTGGTTCCCAGACTCTGCGTTTAAGACCTACCAGGCTATCAAGGACTTCAACCGTGAAGGGCTGCCTCTGATGGTCTTTGCCAACTGGAGAGGCTTCTCTGGTGGGATGAAAGGTGACTGGCGTGGCTGTGGGCTAGAGGGCATCACTGATGACTGGACACCCTGCGGCAGAGAGAGGGAGGGTTTAGATTCCGCAGGACCCGGTGGGTGTCATCACCCCAGGATTTTGGGGGATTATGTTCCCTTTGAAATATCTTCTGAGTTGCAACTTGAATGAAAAAATACAGAATGTTTCATAATTCTACACAGAATTTCAGATTAATCTGCTAGTGTTATCTAGGTGAGCTACTCTTGTGGATTTAGCTTTCAGAGGTGGATGTTGGACCATCCACCTATGGTGGTCCTGGGGAAATGAGATTGTGCTTGTCTCTGTCCTTGTTTTCTGGGCATATTCTTTGTTGATGTTACTGTCTAATTTTCTACAGTGACCAAGATAGATACTAAAATTAGCATTTGCTGGAAGAAAATGAACAAATTCTGTACCAGAGGCTGTGCTTTATGGCAGTTTGTGATATGTCTTATTATTATCCAGCAACAGCCCTGGGCCTGTGGCTCTACCATATTAGACCATTATTATAAAGGCTCCACTCCATGCTATGGGGATTGCTCAGTGATTAGGCAGCCGATATCACCTTTTACTGAGAATCCTTCGGGTGTACAGCCACTATGGACAGTACAGGGAGAGCCAAAGGAAACACACTCTGCCTCTTACAGTAGTGAAGCTCTCTCTGCAACGGCCAGAGACTACATGCCTGGAAGGTATGAGAATACGCTGAGGAGGATAAACTTCATTCATTTGGGGAGAACTCAGGATTCTGAAGTAGAATGAGTTAGGGGGATGGAAGGAAGCTGGTACCACTAGAGTAAATAAAGTGATTAGAGAATAATGTGGACAATGAATTCTCAACAGGGCACCTAGAAATAGCTTAGGGCAGGAGCACCCCTTGCCTCTGACAGAGGAAAAGCCTGGGGAAGCTACCCTTTTATAGATGATCAGTGAGAGGTATTTGAAATATTTGTGAATAATTTTCCCTTACCTGGCTAGGAAGAGCCCTGTATGGCCAGGCCTCCCTGGCAAAATGTAGAGTAGATTGATTCTGTTTTTTTTAGTTGAAAGTTCTACTTTGCCTATGTTTGCTAGAGAACTACTATATTTTGCACTTTTCTCAGGGGAGACTTGGACTATACATCCAAATTAATGTTTGTATACTTTTTTAGACTATCCAGGTAAAATTTTTTTTACTAAGATAATAAATCAGTAGAAGTAGTATTAGAATTTGAGAGTATAGGTTACACAAGTCAATCCTACACATTTTTATTTAGTTCTGTGTGTGAGGAACTGTGCTAGGCACTTCAGAAGAAACCAAAAAAGGCAGAAACAGACATTGCCTCAAGGAGACAAGAAAAATGTCTTAAGCAGACTGAAAAAGCCATAATGTATAAGCAAAATACCAGGGTGTTTAAAACAGGATGATACTGTATCAAAGTTGGGGGGGGCTGAAACCCCTGCATTTATACATATGATGATCATTCCACATTAGATTTCATTTGATCCCAGATTCTTTGGCCATAATATTTACGTTAAGACCTGGGAGAAAATGCAGTGCTACACTGCTTAGTTACCTCTCTGTTGGGGGGTTGGGGGGGATTGAGAATGCCTTCTTCCTGATACTACTTAAGAGTGAGTCAGCCTGGCTATTTTATCCTAACGAGCTCAGAGTTCAAAAGTTTCCAAAGTGCCACTTCTAGGAAAAGCTTCAATCCTGCTACATAACTTGGCTCAGGCCCAGATTGGCTGCTAGCCCTGTAACAGTAAGAACAACAATTAAGATTCGTTGAGCTCTTTTCACTAGAAACTATGCTAACCATTTTACATGTATTATCTTACATAATCATCACAAGTACCTCCAAGGGGTGGGTTATATTGTTATCCTCATTTTACATAAATTAAGGCTTAAGTAAATTTCCCAAGATCGTTCAACTAAAAAATGACAGAGTTGGGATAGGAAGGTAGATCTGACTCCCTGTAGCACAGTTGGCTGATTTTAGAGCCTAAGACCAGAAAGAGATCTACGAGAATATCCCAAAAATGGAACGTCAAGGTTCCTGAAAAAGTTATTATCTACCTGTTTCCCCTCTACTTTGGGTTATCATGAAAAGAAATTTCACAGCTCACAATTTTTTTTTTCAACTGTGGTAAAATACACATAATATGTATCATTTTAATCAATTGTAAGTGTACAATTTAGTGGCACAATTTAGTTACACAGTGTTCTGTTACTATCACTACTATCTATACCCAAAACTTTTTCATCATCCCCAGCATCAACTCTGTACCTGTTAAGCAATAACTCCCCTTTCCCTTCTTCCTGCTGCCCCTGGTCAGAAATGAGTTATTGGCCTGATAGAGACCAGGGACAGTTCTGTCTTCTGAATTTTGGAGCTGATGCATTCTTGTACACATCACGTAAGACAAATAAGCTTTGGGAAAGATAGAGAGATGCCTGTGAAAGTAGGAGGGGGCAGGAACAGCACCTTTCACATTTACATGCAGGTCAGGATGTTTCCTACATATTATCTCATGTAAAGGGACCTAAACCGAGAGCCTCTTGTCATTCTCCATGTCCCTTGGGGAGATGTTTGCAGTTTTGGTTTCAATACTGGCTGGGGATTATGCAGGGAGGGAAAATAAACAATTATGCCATCCCTCAGTGCACACAAACACACAGCCAGGAGCCGACTGCACTGTGGGTAAAATGACTCCAAAATTGTGTGTAATGAGTAGGAAAAGATTAGAGACAGCTCTTGCTATGCTGAAAATTGACATTAGTGGAGGGAAAAAAAAAACTCTTTACTAGTCGGCCTAGGAGGTCTAATTCGAGCAGTAAAAATATAAATAAATAAATAAAAGCATGTCAAGATGGTATTGGTGCTTTTTTTCCAATGAGCTCTATCTGGCCGGAAGGCTATTCAGCATAATGCAAAATTAAATTATAAAAACTGGCTGAATATTTAGATGGAAGAGCCATTTGGAAGCAGTTTATTTAGACGAACCGGCAATGACCCACAACAGGGAGACATCAAGCGTGAAATTTACTAGAAATTAGCACCAGGGTCCCAGCCTCAGCATGAATAGCTTGATAGGATGCAAATCCCAGTGATATTAAGCTGCCTCACTGCTGGTGCTACAGGGTCACTCTCAGTTGGCTTTTCATGTTATACTTATTATTTTTTCCTGGGACAGGTTATAAATAACAATAAAAAAAACATTTATTGAAAACTTTAACTGGAATGAAAGTCTATTTTAAAGTCTCTGATTACTTGGATGTTGAAATACAGTGTCAGCTGGCTGTAATGAACTCATGAGAGACATTATGTATATGCAGTCTGTGTATGCCTAATGTTTACCTTCAGCTTCTAACAGATAATCTTGCCCAAGCCAGTAAGATCTATTTCAGTTCTGAAAGTGTGGGGCACTGTGGAAACACTCGGCCACCCTGCTCCCTTGTTTGGTAGACGTGGCTGCCACAGTTTATCCATGTTGTATAACAATGAAGGCCTTAGGCAGGGCTGGTGCCTGGGTGCTGAGAACATGCTGCAGAGGCTATGTGTGATCACCATTCATGCAGATGTGCTTTGCCCAGAATGCTAGAAAACTCTGAGTTCCCGCCTCTCCAGTGAAGAACCTATCAGTATTTTCCATTCCCAGTTGCATTTCTCAGGGCCTGAGAATTGACAGTCAGCATATGCATAGCTTTAAAATTCCCTAGACTGATTTCTAGCCTAAACCCTTGGGGATCCCTCCTCCCCTGCTGTTCTGGGCTGTGCTTTTGCTCCATCTCTTAAATATGAAGGGATTTCAGACAATTGTGTGTCAGATTGTTGCCAAGTGTTTCAACCTGCCTTTCAAAATATGTGGTTTGGGGCAGCTGCAATTCAGTATGAGCATGTTGAGTGCAGAGTTTATTTGTGTGTTCACTTATATTCTAATAGCCTGCTTTTTGGGTGTTTTGATGTTTGGGTTGTAGGTTTGCTGGTGTTCCATGTTAAACGGAGGCATTATTTTGGTCCCAATTGTGTCACCTTTAATGAAGCCTGATGCCCCCTTTCTTCTCACAGTCTTGGAGCCTAAAGATATTTGTTTGGCAATCACATAGGCTAGTAGTATCATCAGTACAATTTGTGACATTTCTGAACATAGAGGAAATCCAGGCAATATTTAGGAATATACAATCATTTATTCAAGTCTCTTTTCTGGTTTTTATTTTACCCAGCCATTATATTAGATGGTGGAAAGCAGATTACCTCAGCCCCGTGCTCTCTTTCATAACAACAAGAATGATGAGTTAAGAATGAGGTCGTAGAACTTAGACTTTAGAGCCAAAAAGATCTGGATTTGAGTCTTATCTCTGCTATGTACTCTTATTTAAGCCTCAGTTTACTCACCTGTAACTTGGATATATGAATAACATGATGCTCTGATGATTAAATGATTTATATTTGTGTGTGTATGTAATCACATTCTCTGGTACACAGCTAGCCATGATGATGAAAAAGAGGAACCAAAGCCTATTTCACAAAAGTAAAAAATGCACACTCATCTTCATTCTAACCTATTTGCATATGCCATGAAATCAAGGGCTTTTTAAAATTAAATGGATGAAAATACATTATAAATAAAGTCCCCTTCTTTTTGGCAGCTGGATTTGTTAATCATAGATAGCACAAAGATAGATTTGATGTAGATATGTCCTTAACAAAAAGAAATGAGTGAAAAGGCTGGAAACTTTGTCTTCACTTACCTCTAACTTATTTTTCTCTTTTTCAGGTAAAATGACTTTTTGTGCTGTCTTTTATTGTTTTATTTTCTCCTTTTATCTATGCCTTCCAATTCTTCTCAATGCACGATACCATTGAGGGCCACTCCTTTCTGTTACTTGTTCTGAGACTGTACTCTTGGCAGCACTGAAAAATGTACTGCTAATTACACAATTATTTTATTATGTAGCACTGGTTGAAATATCCACTAAAGAATTAATTTAGTTAAAATAATTTGAACTGAGCAATTATTTTCATAACCACAGAATTAGCGTAAAGCGCTTAAAGTCCTTTATTCTCTGCTCTTCATACAGCAGTTGTGTAATTAGCAGTAAATTTTTTTGGTCTTTGCTTTCCTCCCAAAGGAATAAATGTCTTCGCTCTGATCATATATACAGAGCGTATAACCATACACATTCCACACAGGGTAGGGAGTGTTTCCTGGGGCAACTTGGAATGTCTGAAGTCTACAGACAAGCTAGGTTGGGGCAGTGGAGCCTGTGCTTTGTAGTGAACTGTGCTCACTGAGGGTTTGTAGATAGAGCCATTTTTACTTTGGAGAAGGTGGCAGTTTAATTTGCCAGTAACCACAATGAAAGCAATTTCTATTTGGTTTGCTCTTAACTTCCTGAAAAATGGCTTCTTTGCCATGGATTTCCAGAATTGATTTATTCCAAATTGAGATCCTCTCTTTGATAAGAAAGTTTGAACTCAGTTGAACGTGTTATTTGGTGGTTAGAAAGGATCCATTGTGGTTCCACGGAAGTACTCATTAAACATCTGGACTCATAAACCTAAAACTTTAGCAATGTTTAGACTTCAGTGAGCTGGGAAATGGGAAGAAGTCCATAAAAACTTGGGAAATAAATAACTGATCAAGCTTTCCAAGGACTCACCTTATTTATGCACCAGGGTCCTTTTCTTCAGGCTGCTCCTGGCCTTGGGGATATTACAATGAATGAATTTGTGTGATATTTCCTTTCTTTTGTAAAATTATCTCTCATTGTACCCTATAAAAATGCAACTGTTAAAGAATTAATTTGTTTTTTCTTTCTCATTATATTCTTTCCAAAGTGTGTATATGCTCATTCATTCATTGATTCAGCAAATATTTATTGAGCATCAACTATGTTCAGGCACTGGGCAGGACAATGGGGATACAAAGATGAAAGATAGTTTTTGAAGATAAAATTTTTGAAGGATCCATTTCCATTAGCTGTACATTCTAAGAGCTCATCCTATGCTAAGTATGACAGGAATTGAAAAGAACTAGAATAAGTCCTTCCTTCAAAAAACTTAATGTAGTGGGAGAGATCACATATTGACATGAAAAATACTCAATGTTTGTAGAGCAAGTATGAATTAATGTGGTGAAACCTGAGTACAGAAATTTAGGAAGATGTAAAATGGAAATGTAATCTGGAAGGCTCACACACTGTATCTTGTGAAAGTGCATTTCTCTGTTGCTGTCTTGTGCTTTTGAGGATCCTCTGGCATCCTGAGTGGAATACAGGTGGAGATTCCAATCCCTTTAGTCTTCAGGATGGCCAAACAGGACCCTGGCCATGAGCAGCCTCTTCATGGAGGCATAGTGTGCCATACAGATGTTATCTATGTGTGCCATGATGTGAACAATGTTTGGAAGCACTGCTTTGGGGAAGATAAGTTTTATGTTTTCTAATTGGCCTCATTCTCCATAGATATGTATGACCAAGTGCTGAAGTTTGGTGCCTACATCGTGGACAGCTTGCGGGAGTGCTCCCAGCCTGTGATGGTTTACATCCCTCCCCAGGCCGAGCTGCGAGGTGGCTCCTGGGTTGTGATTGACCCCACCATCAACCCCCGGCACATGGAGATGTATGCTGACCGAGAAAGCAGGTAGCCGTGCCTTCCGTGTATTCATTCACTGCCTTTAGGGACCTTCCAGCTGTTGGCTTCCTCCTGGAGAACATTGTAACCAAGAGAACTTTATTTGAATCTGTCCATTCCAAAGGACTCCAAGATCAGAAGAATAAGCTTGCTAAACAGTGTCTGCTTGCATGAGAAGGAAACCAGGCTAGAGTCAGGCTTTCTCAGTGTAATCCACCATCCCAGATTCTTTTACCATGAAGTCTTCTCTTCCAGGCATCCCTAAACTGAGAGAGACTCTCTCCTCCTATTTGTTGTTCAGATATGCCTATTCACTATTTCTTTCTTAGGTGTGTGGCAGAGGGAGCTTAAAGTGAGTTGGAGTGGAAAGACTGAATTGTCAGTCTGGAGGTCCAAGGTTTTACCCAGCTTTGCCACTGGCTAGCAAGAAATCTGGAGTAGTCCTTACTCTCCCTGGGCTGTGGGCTGCTTCTCCTTGTCTATAGAATGAACTGCATGGGCATTGAGGTGCAGCACAGCACCTGCATTGCACATTCTCATGTCCAGTCATTTTATTGGAACACTTGCTTCTCTTTGCTCCTCCAAAATTCAGCCTTCTGCTTCACAAGCTGCTTAGGAGGCCAGGCACGGTAACTCATGCCTGTAACCCTAGCACTCTGGGAGGCCGAGGCAGGAGGATTGCTTGAGCTCAGGAGTTCAAAACCAGTCTGAGCAACAGTGAGACCCCATCTCTACCAAAAAGGAAAAAAAAAAAAAAAAAACCAGCCGGGCATTGTAGTGCACACCAGTAGTGCCAGCTGCTCGGGAGTCTGAGGCAGGAGGATCACTTAAGCCCAGGAATTGGAGGCTGCAGTAAGTTATGATGATGCCACTGCACTCTACCCAGGGTGACGGAGTGAGACTCTGTCTCAACAACAACAATAAAAAAAGCTGCTTAGGAGAGTGTGGTAGCTTTACTGTCAAATCACTAGGCTAGAATTCTATACTAAGGGGTTTATAAGCTGGCCCTGGATCTGATATATCAGATCAGAGACAATTCCTCTTCAGACATTGGAATGAGACTGTCTGGTTTCAAATCCACCTCTGCTACTTGCTACATTTAGACAAGTCTCTTAACTTCCTGTGCCTTAGTTTTCTCATCTGTAAAATGGGAATAATAACAGTACCTTACCTCATAGTAGATGTAGACTGGGTGTAGGGTTGTTGTGAGGATTTATATGTAAGCATTTAGAACAGTGCCATGTGCATAGTAAATATTAGCTATAATATTTTTTTAAAGAAAAAAAATTTTTTTTTTTTTTTTAAAAAAACATGTGTAGGGCAAAGTTTCTGGTGATAGAACATCATTAGTATACACTCGAAATAACCCGGAGAGCTTTCACTTTGCTCATTTCCATAGCAGTGGGCAGAATGTTTTACTTCCTCCTTGTCCTGGGCTAGTATGTCTGATCAGAGTCCTACCAGCAGGCTGACAGCTGTAGTATAGACGATCAGCATCTACCCCTCATTATACAGCCTGAGTGCAGGAATTCCCCTAACACTGTGCCTACAGTATCTTTTTTTTTTTTTCCTGGAAAATAATGTGATTCCTGTTACCCTTATTAGCTATAGGTAGTGGAATCTGTATTCTTCTCCCTTTGAGGTGGAAGTCGACTGGTGTGGTAATGAGAATTATTTTAATTGCTTTTTGCAAGGCCTTTCTCATACCTCACTTAGACTCTTCTCTGGTGTCTGCTTTTCTCCCTGGGGTGACTTCTGTGAACCATGGGTGGGTAAAACCATAATGAAGCTATTTCCTGGTCCACAAATTGTAACTGGTCTCATTCTGTTGTCTCCTTCCTTTAAAGAGCCTCTATTTGTGTTTTGTTTTCTTTCTTTCTGATCCAGGGGATCAGTTCTGGAGCCAGAAGGGACAGTAGAAATCAAATTCCGCAGAAAGGATCTAGTGAAAACCATGCGTCGGGTGGACCCAGTCTACATCCGCTTGGCTGAGCGATTGGGTATGTCTGCTTGTCCTCCTGGCAAATCAATGAGCCATTCAGCTGATTTGTAATGAGTGCATTCATAGGCCAAGGGAGGAGGCACTGAAGCATTTGATCAAATTCATGATAATCTTTATTTACTGTCCTCTATGTGGTAAGAACCCTGGTAGAATGAAATAGTGTGTGTAATAGGAGGGAAAGTGGGCCTTAAAAAATCAAGTCACCTGATTTTTTTTCTGATATTTCCTTATGGTACAAATAGCCCGTCTTTTTAGATGTCCTTGTAGAGAATGATTAGCTAGAGTTGCTGTTGGAGGCCAGGCTAATCAGGCAGAGAATATGCTGGACTTAAATATATCCTGTTTCTGCTTGTGTCTTGAGGCAGCCTGCCTCATTTCTAAGGGATGTGAGAGTCAGTGTCCTGGGATAGAAAAGCTGGAGTCCCTACCCAGGCAATGTTCTGGGTCATCCTGAGCCAGAGAAATGGAAGTAAAGATTGCACACTGTGTGTTTCCAAACAGTGGCTGCGGCAGCAGTAGGCCTGGGAGCATTCGCGCTTGATGCTTCCAGCCATTACTCTGTTGCTCATTTGTTTTCAGAGCTTTTGGAAATCACTCATGATTTGAACATAGGACTAAACTGTGGGAGTCCTGTGTTGAGTGCAGAGTCTGAATGAGTTTCAGATTCTTTTAAAACACTGATTTTCTGCCCAGGTCTCCCATTGAGTCCCTTGCTATGCTAGTAAAGATAATTGCTCGAGGTTCTTTTGTTGGTTGGTTGGTTTTGCTTTTGTTTTTCTAAAGGAACAGAGAGAATAGTGATACTCCATGAATGGAAAGAGTAAAAAAGAGAGATGCTCTCTTTTTTATGTTCCAAATAGTAATTTAATTAATAAAGTACCATTTGTGGATTCTATATCCTCACCATCTAGAAACAGAAAAAACTTCTGTGTGTTTGCCTGCACTGTGGAGACCGTACGTACATTCAGGCGTTTGGAGCCCTGAGCCAGGTTGCGTGCCAAACACAGTGGCTTGGGTTACAATAAACCCTGTTTGTGTCCCATTGTTTGCCATTGGGCAGCAGCCACCAATAACTAACCCACCACAGCCTGATCCTTTTATGGGAAATGCACACATACAAGAAATTGGCAAAGTTGTTTCTAAAATCTATTGCCTCCCAGTATTGTTAAGGTGGTTTTTTTCTCTTTCTTTTCCAAACAGGATAATTACTTCTGACCAACCTCATACACTTTAATTAAAGTAACTGCAGCTCAAGAGCAAGTTACTTACAACTGTACATAGAGAGAGCTCTAAAAGCTTCAGCCACTGATAAGCATCTCACTTAGATGGCTCATAATTGCTCCCAGCATCCAGCGATCGTTGCTGCTGTTTTTACCACTAATTTCGTACAGAGGCAGCAACACCACAATTGCAGGACACAGTGAATTGCATAATTTCCTTTTTTTACTTTCTTTCTTTTTCTTTTCTTTTTTTTTTTTTTCCTTTTTTTTTTTTTTTTTTTTTTTTTTTTTTTTTGCTGGTTTTCTTTCTGGCCAATTTAAAATTTGTCAAAGTCGGTCTTCTTCTGGATCACTGCCCTTTGATATTTCGCGCACTCCATTTGCCACAAACAAGCCGCAGGGCCGCAGTTCATGCTGACTCTAGCAGAAGCAGAGAGAGCTCCATTTATCTTACACTGCCTGCTGAATTCCTACTCATTAACTGGGGGTTCACTGCCTCTTTTTAACCCCCCAATGGCTGTTATCATCCCTTCAGAGTAACTGGGTGGTAGGAAGAAGGATCCTCTCTATATCTGTTTGCAGAACTACTGGACGATGAGGGGTGTGGGGCTAAAGCTTCCTTCTCTTCAAGGAAAGTGATATCGCTCCTACCTTCACCCAGCACCTTTTAACTTTTGAAGCACATGAAGGGGAGAGGGAGGAGATTCCCAAGTGATGGCCGTTTAATCATTTGTTACAAATCATCTCATTATCAATTTCCTATCTGCATTGAAGAAAACCATATTTATTTAACCTTGACCAAAATGGCACTCAAGAAAGAACCCTTAGTCTGCTAAATGTGAAGCGGGCTCTGGCCCAGGGCAGCTTGGGAACATGAGCAGTGGATTTGGAATAAAAATAACTATGTACAAGGCTTAGGTACGTTGCTTGCAGGTAAATTGTTTAACTTCTCCAAACATCAGTTCATCTATAAAGTGGAGGTAATACTCCCACTTAGCTAATATGAGGATCAGATGAATGTGCATTTACTTTGAATCTACAAAGCATTTCTCAAACAGGAGTTTACATCTTTTCTTTTCAGTCTTAATCATTAAGAAAAAGGGGATGGCCATGTTTGCTATCAAGCATTCTTTGTGGCTCAGGCCCACATTTGGAAATACGGAAAAAAACCCAGAAGAAACCTATCAGGCGTTTGCAGTCTTTCAGGGAGATCATACACACCCAGACTGTGACACAACAGATCAGCCTGGATAAAATGGGACATACTATGAACCCAGTGCCTTTGGGGTTCGCAGTGATTTTGGCTCCTTTCACAATGCCTAGAATGAAAGACTGCCAAAATCCTTTTTCACAAAGTCAGTGAAAATGACCTCATTTTCCAGATTAGGAAATTGAAGCAAAAAAGAAGGGTTAAACGAAATCATCCAAGATGCAAAATAAATAAATAAATGTACGTCAGAGCCCAGAATGGAATTCTCATTCCCTACATTCTACTGTTCTCAGGATTTCTTCAACTGAATACTGAGCCTGGTCTAAATTAAAGAAGGATTCTTTCCCTTTGTAATCTAAAGCCAATTCCATTGAGAAAATCTGATTTAGGAGAAAGCCTGTAGGAGTGGGTGTTATCTTGTGTTCCCAATCTCTTCCCAAATCGGCATCTGTGCTGGGGAGCGCACTCACAGATCACGTAGACAAACCAGCGCACAACTGACTGGCTGTGTTCAAAACCATAATTACTATTTATTCTCTCAGGATAATGAGTAATACTTAATTTCTGAACAGCTAATTCCATCTCTTCCGGAATTTTTATTTTTAAAAAGTGACCTTTTGTTATTCTATACGGTTAGTTGGGGTAGGAAGGTGGTGAATTACCTTTTCCTGTCATTCTGAATTACTAGTTTGCAGGTCTGTGATAATAACAAAGTATGAAAATGGTGTATACATTGATTCTTGACAGAGGTAAAGGGAAGAATTACATTAGAATGAAAAGTGAATAAAGCCCAGATACCAGAGTCTTACATTGCTGAACTGGTTCTGACCCTGGATTCTCAGAACCTGGGCTTGGTAGAGTCACTGAGGGGAGAATTACGTCCTATAACTTTGGTTGCCATAAGGAAATTAAATTCCTTCCCTGGAAATAGAGCCACAGCCCTCCCAGGTCTTTTTATGTCTCTCTGACATCCTCACAGAGCCAGCAGCAGGGAGAGTGGCTATGAAGCGGGACGGCCTTTCTAGCCTGGCCTCTTGAGTGCTGTGACCTGAGGTCCTCTCCTGGATCCTTACCCTTCTCTTGTGTTCAGAGAGAAATAACAAATCAATTTAGATGGAGAGAGAACTGTCCAGCCCAAGTGTGAAGCAATTGTGAGTTCCCCACTGTCCCTCTCTCTCAATACAACGGGCACCCGGGCAAAGGAGCCACTTAGGGGAACCTTTTCTAAGTTGTGGCCCCCTTCCCAGACAGCCGGGCAGCCTGCCTGCCGTGCAGCACCTGGGCTGTGCCCACACGGAGCATACCCTGACAGCCTGAGCACTGCTGCTGGCCCTCGCCGGGCCTCCCTCTGCCTGCCCAGCACCCGACGTGCCTCCTGGCCCAAGGTGCTCCAGGTGCAGTTTTTGTGGCGTGGCAGGATATATTCATTTGTAAAAATCTTCAGGAATGCCTTCCTCCTAAGCCACCTCCTTGTCAGCCAGGGTGACAGGAAAAGGACTGTTCCTTGGGTTAAGGGATCCAAGGGTGTTAAGCTGCTTTTCTGGCAGAAGTGATCAAAGTATCTGAGCTGCGTGTGTTTTTCCATCTCCTTGTGTCCACCTTTAAGATGATGTAAGCTGAAAAGAGCCAGAGTTGCTTGTTTGAGGCAGAAAGTAGTGTCCTTGCCTGGAAAGTTGAGCGTGGGAAAGAAAGAAGTTCCAATACCCATGCCTAGGAAGTGGCCTCTCACCCTGTCACCTGTTGTACATGGAGTGTCCTCACTGGCACTGTGGCTACTGTGTCCTCTGTGGTAAGGAGATGACACACAATATAAGGTTTTCTATCGTGAAGGTAGATACGGGATTGTGCCTTCTCCCTTAAGTCAGCAGCAGCTGAAAACCTACCTCCTCATGTTGATTCAGAAGCCATTTGGCTTGATGCAACTTAGTGCAATAGTGACAACATTTTCTGGGAAGGAGAAGGGGTCATTCTGATCCATTAATCTCATTGTATTTAGAGAAGCACCTGGGCTTGTCTCCTCTGAGGAAGCAGTGATTCACAGTTCCGTTAGGTTAGAGGCACCTGGCAGGCATTTTGTTAGCGTGAAGCCAAGAGAAAGCTGTCATCAGAGTATGTCTGAGACACCCTCTTCCCCCCTTGGTGCCAACTGACCCAGGTCCCTGTATCCTGACCTGCCAGACTTAGGGATAGTAAATTAGGAAAAGAAAATACAGACTGCAGAGCCATATCTCTATCAGAAGTTAGAGAATTCTATGCTGTTTCATGACTCTTTTATATGGATATGTTTGTGTGGGAGCACAGGGACAGGGCTGAAGGGGGAGTAATATATTTTTTTATTCCTATTTGGAAATTTCTGGGTTTACAATAATGATTTTTAAAAATATGAATAGCAGAGCCCTAACACTATTGCAAGGAACTCTAGGGTTAAACATCCCCTGAGAGGATTGCTGTTAAAATCAATATGCAAATGTACTTGTATTTAGATAGGTATGGCCCCCTTTGAAGGAAAGCAGATATATGAAAATGGGATTTTAAAAAAACTAGATACATTGGGAGAAATTATTCCCATTACAAAAGGATTATTTGCTTTACCAAAGGATTCACTGCAGGGTTCCATATAAAATAGCTCCCTTAAGGCATTTAAAACAGGATCTGATTCACACAGGTTTTCAAGAATGCTTTGTATAAAGAAAGGCATACCTGTTATGGATATAGAAATAGTTCTGCAGAGTTTTTTTTCACCCTATCTTACTATCTTTATAGAGAAATTTCTTTCTACATAGAAAATGTGATTACATAGATCTTTTAAACAGCTACTTCTGAATCTTAATAAGATTCCAGTCTTTTTAATGCTGATTTTTCAGTCTCAAGGTTGAGGTATGGGTGTATGTTTTAATATCTGAGATCTTCAGGAGCTTTCTGGGGAGGGTGGTCTAGTTCTTATCTCTAGCATCATAAGTAGCAAACCAATCAAAGCAAATTGCTTTCTTAAGAAAAGGAAGATGGGCCCATAAAAGTTAAAAATGGGTTTAAATGTACATAGGCTTCTTAGTATAACTTTTTAAAAAGTTAAGAATGTTTTAAAAAACACTCTAATATCACATTATTTTATAAAACAGTTTTCCTATTTGCCAGATTAAGATTATTGTTACATAAACAAGAAATTGAGCTTAGAAAATGTAGGAGATTTTTGTAAGGTCATCTAGTGCTCTTGGCTGAGCAGAGGATTTTTATGCTCACCTTTTGAAGGTCTCACCTCCCCTAAATCCTGTTTCTAGGATGTGGTCTGTTCACACACAGCCTAGGGCTGGCCTCCCCCTGCCCTACTTCAGAGTCAGGGCTGGAAGAAACACCTGCTGCAGAAACCAGCTGTTTCCAGTGGGAGTTTCTCTTCAGCTTTGACCCCATGGTAGATAAGAGATGTGGCTTTTGAATGTATCCTGGCTCCAGGGAACACCTGATAAGCCGCTGTGCTGTGGGTACCTGTGGGTCAACTTAAATTGTTTTGTTTAAGGAGCATGCGATCTTAAACCAGCCAAGGGTGGGGCAAGGCCACATGTGGCCCTCCAGATCCCCAAGTGTGGCTCCTCGACTGAATCCAAATTCCACAGATTTGTTCTGTAAAATTTGGATTCAGTAAAAAGACCACACCCAAGGATCCAGAATGCCACAAGGCAGCTCCACATTTCCTAGCTTGTGGCCTTGGGCAAGTTACTTAACATTTTTGTGCCTCAATTTCCTCATCTGTAAGATAGTGATCTTTTAGGGCTGTTGCAAGGATTAGATGAAGTCTGGATGTAGTGGTTTATATGCCTATAAATCCCAGCACTTTGGGAGGCACAGGTGGGAGATTGCTTAAGGCTAGGAATTTGAGAACAGCTTGAGCGAGAGTGAGATCACCGCCCCCCCTACAAAAAACAGAAAAATGAGCTGGTTGTGGTGGTGCGCACCTGTAGTCTCAGCTATTCTGGAGGCTGAGGCAGGAGGATCACTTGAGCCCAGGAGCTTGAGGTTGCAGTGAGCTATGATGATACCACTGCACTCTAGCCCAGGTGACAGAGCAAGACCCTGTCTCCAAAAACCAAAACAAAAACAGATGAGATGAAAAGCACTTAAATAGTACCAGCACATAGTAACATCTCAATGTTAGCTCTTCTTTGATTAGACTAGTGATACCTCTTAAATATTATACTTTATACATTAAAAAGTTTTAATTATGATTTGCATTTTTAGGATTTCATGGGGACTTTTTATTTTGGGTAGAGAGGAATGGGAGTGACCCACCTTTCTTCTCCCATTTCAGCCATTTCCTAAAATAGGATTCTAGAAAAGAATGACTTTCCTCTCTGTAGCATATTCTTAAACACACTCACACACGTGTACACGCCACCTTGCTTTCCTAAAAACCCTGAGGCCCTGCAATCTGGCTAGAAAAGAAAGAAAACCATTTCAAGATATTTAATTGTACAGGGAGCTTACAGGATTGATCGAGAGCTTAGCTTTTTACAATAGTCCAGTGAATAAGAAATGCTCCTGACAAACGATCAATGATAGGATAATCACTCTTTATCCCCCTCCTCATTCTTACCTTCTTTCTTTCAGGAGAACAGGGTTCAGAAGTCAAAAATCTTTATAGACGCCGCTTTTAAATTAAGCAGAAAATAGACATTGACATATTTGTTAATCTCCCCTAAATCATTACCAGGGCTGGCTGCTTTGCTGTACAAGGAGAGAGGGGCCCTCGGTGTACAATACAAGGGTATAACTAGCTTAAGAGCAGCCTTTTATTTTTAGAAATAAATTTTTAAAAACCTTTTTTCCTTCCTAAAACACAGGACACAAATCCTTGGCCTTCTTGTGTGCATTTAAAAGCACACATATTCTCTATTTCTGTCTTTTCCTTCCTTTGATGCTTTTTTGAAATAGGTCTTGAACTGTGATCAGAGGCATTACTGAAGGCATCGAACAAGGCAGCCTTTGTGGGAATGCCCCGTGGTCTTCCTAGTCTCGGGAGGGCCGGGGCATTACAGGTGTTTATTCTGTTACTCTTTCACAGCTCTAGAATAGCTTGACTGAGTGGGCAAGACCTTTGTTAGCCCAGAAGCCAGCCTCCTCTGTCCTTCCAACTTGGTAAAGCCAAAGCTTTGTTTCCAGAATCCTCTCCTCCTCTCGGGCCCATAGCCCCTCCCTCCTCTGCAGCCAATGCTGAGCCTTGCTCTTAACTCCTCCCTAACAAAACAAACCAACTCTCCAGCCAGTTTCCCCTCTGTGGCCACTGCCAGGATACCTGCTTGGCAGCCCTCGGTACCATTAATGTGGAAGAACACAGGCTTTGCAGAGAGGCAGAACAAGTGTAAATACTAACTTTGCTCCTTAAGAGCGAGATGCCATTGGGGAAGTCTCTTTACATTCAGAGCCTTGGTTTTCTTGTTTGTAAAATACATACCCTGTCTATAAGGTTGGGTGGTTATGAGGATTAGAAGTAACATATGTGAAGCAACTTGGAAAGCTCTTGGTAACGTTGGGGTACTCAACTTGGCAGCAGTGTTAACAGACACAGGTGTGAACTGTGTGTGGTGACTTCCGAGCTGTATGATCCTGAAAGATTTGAGTACAGTGCCTGGCACACAGTAAGTGCTCAGCAAATGATGTGTTATATGTGGTCCACATATATGTATGTGTGCATTCAAGTGCAAAGTTGGTGGTTTACTCAGAGGGAGAATGTCGTAAGGGTCTAGAACTCCCTGCCTAGCCCTGGCCATGATCCTGCCATGCCTTTGCCCCAGCAGGGCTGTGATTTCACCTGCTGTAGTGTTAGTTCTTGCTCACAGCAACAGGAGAAGCTAAATCTTAGTTCTGCCTAGGAAATCACATCTGACCTACAGAATGGGAACTACCGGAGACATTGTCCTGGTCTTAGTTATGGAATGGGACTAAGATGGAACTTCAGCGTTATCAGCCAGGATTCTGTCATCCTCACTTAGCCTTTTCTGAATGTAAAGGGATACTACTACTGAAGCACTTGTCTTCTGCCCCAAGGAAGCAAATAAGAGACAGCTTAACATAGTGTTCAAAAGCTTTAGGAGCCAAACTGCTGTATTTGAATCCTGGCTCTGTCACTTTCTAGCTTTGTGACCTTCTCAATGCCTCAGTTTCCTCACCTGTAATATGGGGATAATACGAACACTAATCTCAAAGTTGTTGTGAAAATTAAATGAGTTAACAGATATAAAGCACTTTATATGAATGGTGCCCAGTGCCCTGTAAATATTAGCTTTGATTATTGATCGTGTGCATTGGATACCCAGAAAAAACTTTTTTTCCAGCTTGCCTAATTTTTTTAACTTTTTATTTTATATAATTTCACAGAATAGTTATAAAAATAATACAAAGAACTTCTGATACATTTTCCCCCAGATCTACCTATTGTTAATATCTCATCCCATTGCCGTATCATTTTTGCATGTCCACCTGTGTCGTTCCACACACATACACATTTTCTTTGAACCATTTGAGAGTAATCTATAGATATCATGCTTCTTTATACATAAATATTTATTGAGTGTTTCTAAGAACACAGACTTTTTCTTACATAACGACAATACATTTATCAAAATCAAGAACTATAAACATTGACACAATACCACTGTCTAATCCATGATTCATATTAAAATTTTACCAGTTGTCCCAGTAATGTCCTTTATAGCTTTTTTCCGGGTTTTTAGGTATGAGATCTAATTCCAGACCACACATTATTTTAGTCCTTTAATCTGGAATAATTCTTCAGCCTTTCTTTGTCTTTCATGATCTTAACATTTTCGAAGAGTGCAGGCCACTTTTGTAGCATATTTCCGCAGCTCAGGTTTGTCTTATATTTCCCCATGGTTGGATTCAGATGCTGCATTTTTGGCAGGAAGATTGTAGAAGTGGTGTTCAGTCCTTCTCAGGATATATCAGGAGACAAACAATGTCAGTCTGTCCTGTTATTGGTGATGTTACTTTTGATTACCTGTTTAAGGTTGTGTTCCCTAGGTCAGTGGTCCCCAATCCAAGGCGTTTTGTGGAGGACAGTTTTTCTATGGGCGGTCGGAGGGAGTGAGTCACCACCTTAGATCAGGCGTTGGATTCTCCTGTGGAGCACACAGCCTGGATCCTTCGCACGCGCAGTTTGCAGTGGGGTTCGTGCTCCTGTGAGGGTCTGATGCAGCTGTTGATCTCATGGGGACGGCACTTGGTGCTGATTCGAGCGATGGGGAACAGGTGAGGCTCACTCCCCTGCCTGCCACTCACCTCCTGCTGTATGGCTAGCTTCCTAGCGTGCGTCCCGGCCTGGGGGTTGGGGACTGCAGTCCTAGCTTAATCCACTATAAAGTTACCATTTTCCCCTTTGTAATTAATAAGTGAGTTGTAAGGAGGTAATTTGAGACTATGTGACTATCCTGTTCCTCATCAAACTTTCACCCACTAGTTTTGGCGTCCATTGATGATTCTTGGCAGAATCAGTTACTATGATGGTTGCAAAACAGAGATTTTCTAATTCCATCATTCCTTCTAAATGTTATTCTCCTGGAAGGGAGTGTGTTCCCCTTCCCCTTAATTATTTATATCAGGATGGACTCATACATTCTTATCTTATTCCCTAAATATTCTATCTGATAACAAAAATAACAAATATCATTATTTATTTTGACGCCACCTGTCCCAGATTTGGCCATTGGGAACACCTTCAAACTGCCTCCTGCTTTCTTCTGACATGTCCCAATCATTTTTTGAGTATTTCCTTGGTTTTTTGTGACAATATGTCTCAAGCTCATCTTACATTTTCCCTGCCCCAGCCCTGGAATTGGCTATTTCTGCAGGGAGTCTGGTTTCCTTTCTGTGGAGAAGGAACAACATTTGTTTCCCTGTCGAGGGTGTTCGGACTGAGAAGGGCTCATCTCAAAAGACACCAGCCAGCCCTCCTCCTCCTAGTTCTCCAGACAGATCCCCACTAGAACGAATGGGCCTTCCTGTCATCCCGCGGTGTGGGTCCCAGGGCACTTGTGCTGTTTACCCGTTTTGGAAGGAAGGCTGCTGACGCATCAGGGGCTTCACGTGGCAGATTAGCGATTGCCCTCCATGTGAGAGCCCACGGAAAAGACAGTCTTTGACACCCTTCATCACAATTTTAAAATAGTGCTCGGCTTAAAAAAAAAAAAGGGCATCCAAAGAAACTCATTAAAAAACAAACTAGGTACTACAGTTACATCCCTGTTCTGTTAACATGTGTTTATGTATAATACTTATGGCTCACTCAACAGCCCAAGGCTGTTTATGGCATATGATTCATAGTGGTATAAAAAACAAGGCCTGTTCCCAGACAGGCATGCTTGAAATAGACCTCTCTCTTCTGAATCCCATCACCTGTGCTCATGTATTTATTTGTCAGCTTTGGTGACAAAGCACTTCAGGTTGTCCCCAACACCAGGGGCTGTCACCTATTATTGCTCCTTCAGCTAGACTTACTCCTCCTTGCTAGGCAGACAGCTAAATTTTCAGTATTGATTGCAGATCCTATTCTGAGAGTAATTAGGAAGAACAGCACAACATAGCAGCACCTCTACTGGGACACTCTTGATTGGGGGGTGGGGGCCGGAGGAGGTCCCTCCTTGTTACAAGGAATCCCAAAGTCTCCTATCTGTTGAGTGAGGGTATCTTGTGCTTATAAGTGTACTGATACAAATGAGGTTTGTTGATTGCTTTCTCTTTTTTCTTTCCTCTTCCTTTTCTTTTATCCCAAGAACTAGAATGTCTTTGTCACTCTGGTCAGGTGTTGGCTCTGGCAGTAGCAGTCCAGGCAGGAAACTAGGGGCTAATCCACTGAGCTGACACAAGACACACAGATCTGGCTCTAATTAGATTAGCTTCTACTAATTTGAAGTCAAAAGAGTATCCAAACCTGAGATTAGAAGCTATGAAGTACTGCAGCTTGCAGCTTTAGGTATTACTCAGGTTCTTACCAAGTTTGGCAGGTAATTGGGGAAACAAGAACTGCTGGCTTGTGCTCGGAGCTTAGGAATGCTCTCCCACCACAGCCCATGCTTGGAACAGTCCAGCTGCTCTAATGCTGGTCAGCAGGGATGGGCATGGTGTCAGCGTGCCAGCCCTGGCCTCTCCTGTGGAGGGAGGAGCCCGGCTGGCAGTCAGTAAGGTGGTGCATACACATACCTCTAGGCGGCTGTTTGCACCTGCTCAGGGAGAGGCCTGGGCACAGGGGATGCCATTGCCACTCTCACACTTATGACCTCCACAGGGAAGAGAGGACATATGGGCTCCCTGTGGCATGGGAAGGACAGGCCTGGCATCTTGGAGAATCCTGTTACTCAGCAAGAGTAGCAAAGAGCCAGAGGACAATGGACACCCGGCCACAGGGGTGGGTGGTGTTGAGCTTCCTAGGACTGTGGCTACTTCTGTGCAGAGACTCCTGGTCACCACACATTGTGACGGGCAGGTTTATCTAATTGCAGGCACCCCAGAGCTAAGCCTATCTGAGCGGAAGGATCTGGAGAACAAGTTGAAGGAGCGAGAGGAATTCCTAATTCCCATTTACCATCAGGTAGCTGTGCAGTTTGCTGACTTGCACGACACACCAGGCCGGATGCAGGAAAAGGGTGTTATTAATGTAAGTATGACGGCTGCCACTTCTGACTTGTCAGAGACCCGCGGGCGAGCGAGAAGTGTGTGTGTCATGCACATGGGCTCACAAGCAGGGGGCTGTTGGGACCAGATTAAAATAGCTTATGCAGATCAAACCATTTTCAAATTGTTTTAAGACTTTTCCCTTATATCACTTATCCTAAAACAATGTGTATTTAGGTTTCCGTGGACTGCTCAGGCCCATGGGAAAAGCTGCATTTTACTGGTGGGAAACTGAGTCACATGTGCCCAGTGGTCCTCAGGCTGTAGGTAACTACAGAGTCAGGGTTTTAGCAGCAGCTAATTCATGTTTGATCTGCAAGTTGTTTGAGCCATCTGCTCAAAACCAATTCCTCCCTCTCTGGCTATCCTGCTGCCTCTTCCCCAGCAGGTCTCAGCCACGTGTGGGCTCAGCATGGGCCAGGCCTGTGGCTGTGACAGCGCTGCAGTTGGCAGGGCATGTGTGTGGTTCTGCCCTGGGGAACACGCGGAGGTGCTGGGAGCTCACAGCCAGCTCTCGCGTCTGCGGAGGGCTTGCCTGGAGAGTAGGTTTTTACATCTTTGTGGTTCTCTCCAACTGAACGCAGAGCAGAGATTAGGACTGGCCTAAGTTTATTCTTCTCTGCATGTAGGACATCCTGGATTGGAAAACGTCCCGTACCTTCTTCTACTGGCGGCTAAGGCGTCTGCTGCTGGAGAACCTGGTGAAGAAGAAAATCCACAACGCCAACCCCGAGCTGACCGATGGCCAGATCCAGGCCATGTTAAGGCGCTGGTTTGTAGAAGTGGAAGGAACAGTGAAGGTAGGCGGGGCACCCACAGAGAGGCCTTCGTGGTGTGCTCCTCACCCCCACCCAAGGGTCGTGAGGCTTGTTGTCTAAAAGTCCACAGACTGTGTTACACAACAGGAAGGCTGATGCCAAACACAGCAAAAAGAATAGTCAGTGAGCACAGAGAGGACGTCTGCCCCACCCTTTGGGAAGGGGGAGGGAGAGTCTGGGAAGCTTCTGGAGTAAGTGATGTCTCAGCAGAGGCTCAAAAACCAAATCGGAATGAACCAGAGGAAGAGGTTGGATTGGGGGCTGGGGAGTAGGAAGAATGTTCTAGGCAAAAGAAATAGCATGTTCCAAGCCATGATGGCAAGAGTAGCGTGCATCCAAGGAACACCCGCAGATATTTCAGGATGGCTCAGAGATTAGGTGCCGGGTAAGACGACGGGGCAGGGGCCTGACTGTGCAAGGCCGTGTAAGCTGTGTCAAGGTCTGTGGGAAGCCACTGAGGTATTTTAAGCAGCAGAGTGACATGCTCTGATTTCTATTTTAGCAAGACCACTCAGGGGGCTCTGTGGAGGATGTGACTGCAGGGGACAGGAGCAGAAGCCTGAGAGGACATGATAGAGATGTAGGTAGGAGGTGCTACAGCTACAACCACAGGTCTCATTTCAAATAGAGCTGGAAGGAAATGTCCACCTTGCATGCTGGGAAAGGGGACTGTGAACCCAGCATCTTCTCGGGGAGAGGGCACGTGACTTGGAGCAGTGACCGCGCCAAGATGGTGTCCCCGGTGCTCTTGCCTCAGGGTTGGGGCAGGTGTGAGGCCAGGATGACATACCAGGGACACCAGCGTTTGCCCCTGGGATAGTGGACTGCACAAAGCAATCCATGGGAGGGTGGCAAGAAAAAGTTGGAACTTTTATTTCTATTTATTTTTATTAAGAAAAAGAAATTAACTTTTATTAGTAGAATATGGATTAAATCATATACATCATATATACATTTTATTAGAACATATGTCCTCAAAATATATTTGTCTATCTTTCTGAGCTATGTGATCAAAAACGTCATTAGGTGACTTCTAGGTTAGAGTATTGATGGAGGGCTGGGTGGCTGCTGATGGCTTGAAGGGTCCTGGCCCATAAAGAGGGGCTCCTCTTCCTAGAAAGTGTTGCCAGATCATTCTCAGGGAGGAATGCCAAGATTTGCTGTCAGTTTTAAAGCCAGTGAATTGGGATGCTTCTAAGATTCACCTTTGTGTTAAGTCTGTCTGTTTCTTTTCAACTGAAAAGCTGCTTTGGATAAATATTTCAGATGTGCAGTGGGGGAGCACAGTCTCCTCCGACATTTGGTTCAGGTTAAGGTCAGTCTGTGGCATCATAATTGAGTGAGACAATTTTGTCAGTGGCTACTGGCAGCTTCTAGTGGAAGCTGGCATTGAAAGTCACGCAAGTGTAAAATAAGAGGTTGTTCTCCAGTTAAGAGTGGCCGGCTAGGTAAATGGAGTATGTGTGTGTGTGGCCAGGAGAGGCCTGCGCCGCCTCCCTACCACATTAGTCACTAATGGACGTGCACAGCCTCAGTAGGCACAAGGATAAGGAGAAGCAATAGCTTCCCTCCAAGCATGAAGTGAGCAGATAGGCCCTTCAGTTGCTCCTTAGTGTCCTGCTCCCAGGGGGAAAGTGTGTCTGAAGAAATAGGTCATTGGCATCTCTTATCAATGGAGGGAACAGTTGACTGTACGCGCACAAACTTCTGGCTGGAACCCAAGTGCAGAAGACAAGCCCAGCCCCATAGTGTAGGAGGCGGCTGCCTGAGCCACTGGGAACCAAGCTACCCAAGAATTGAGGCCGTTTCCCTTGCCCAGTCTATAAAAAGCAGCATTGTCATGAGCTCTGCATCTAAGGGGACAGCTGGGGAAAAAAAGTAAGGACAGTGATCCTATGATGTGAGGGCACGTGGGTTTGAAATCTCCTTCCATATTCTGCAGGCTCAGCAGGACCCAGTTTAACGTGGGGTGGGTGATAAAATCTGTAGCACCCTTGAGGGAAGAAAGTGTTGCAATGTTCAAAGGCTGTCTGTGTGCCTCTGAAGGGCTGGTGTAGAATCTGCTTGGTGTTTGGAAATGGCTTTACACCACCCCTTTCAGGGGGGTTCTTCAAACAGTGATAGATAATTGTGTGTTGTGTCTCAAGTGCAAAGACTGGCTGAGTCTACACCCTGATGTTGCACCAAGAAGGGACCTTCTAATCCTTATTGTGGTTACTGGGGGGAAGAGACATTTCATGATAAGCATCTATTAGCCATGCTGTGTGTTCTTTTTTCTCAGAGAATTTGTTTTCTTAATCTTAATCGTGAAAAAAGAGATTCTGGGGCAGAAAATTGAAGACACCGTCATGTTATATAACCGAGCAATGTAATTCTTTTGTTTCCCTTAGAGGTATCTGTTACTATGAGTTATGGGATTCTGTTTGAATCCACTGGGACAGTCATACTGTAGAACACAGTAGAGTTTATGGTTCATAGTTTCACTGCAGGCAGAAGCAAAGCATCACTACAGCTCCCTGAAAAAAACTAACAAGAACTGTGGTTTAAATTGGGTCATAAGAACATGGCACACGTTCGTGTCATAGGTATGTTTTCTATCTTGATTCTTAGATCCACGGTTTGAAGTATGTGGTTTTTCAAACAGGCTGATTCCCCCCCACCCCACCCAATCCCCAATAGAAATTGAGATTAGGATTTTGCATGGAGCAATGAGAATGTAGGTTTTGAAATCTCACAAACTTTGGGGATCCCAGCTTCGCCATTTACTGGCTTGGCCATATTATTTAAACTTCCATTTCTTCAAGTTTCAAGAGGGGATGGTGCTATGTCACAGGGTTCAGCGAGTTTTAAAAAACAAGATAATGCTAGTTTCCACCTCCCTCCCTCAGCACAGCATGTTAAAAGGTAAAAAATAACAAAGACTAAGAGTTAAAGATGTGTAACTTAATGATCTTGTTGGTAAGGGGGGTTGGCACTGGAGCGCAGTAGAGGCTCAGTAAATGTTCTTTGAGCTGGCTTGCTCTGATGCCCCCACAGCCTGGTGCCATATGCGTCCTCATTGTCCAGATAAGTACCCACAGCTCTCCTTCTGGATTTCCCAATGAAATGAGTGCTTAGTGGAGGCCCTTGTGGGGATGATGGAGGAAAAAGCACTGTCCATAGGGTCACTTGATTGCCACTGTCTTCAAAGTCTGGCCTCAAGCTACCTACAGGTAGGTCTCGTGCCAACTTCTCACCTAGGACTAGGGAGGAGCAGCTAAGGCAGAACCTGGAAGGCAATTGCTTGGCCCTTTCGTGGGCCTGGAGCTGAGATGGGGTGGCTCTTGGGAGATTGGGGTCCAGTGGGCCATCCCTAGTCCACATGGCCTTTTGCTGTTGTACGCTGAAGCCTGAGAGAAATTACATTGCTTCCTGGGCTCTGTCAGGTAGGTCTTAGCCTTGTAAGTGGAGGTATATTGGAAATGTATTCCAAACTCTGCATATATTCCAGATATGTGTGCCCTCCCCTCACCCCGCGCCCCAGGCTGCAGGGCTCCTAGAATTCTTAGGTCAGAACTGGCAGGAACCTCCCCAGCTGGAGGTGTCTCCAAGCAGCTTCCAAGGTGAGTTATTCTAGGGCATGTTAATCAGGGCTCGGCCTTCATCGGCTTATGCCGTCCAGTCACTCCCTGGCCCTGTTGAACCATTGTCTAAGGAGGGCTTAACAGCTATCCAATATGTTAGAAATGAAACTTTCAAACAGGTCATTTAGATTCTGTAAGATAGACTAATTACTACATACAATTAGTAAGGCTGAGTAGTGCCTGAGATACTTATCCGCTGATGCCGAGAGAAAGTATCTGTCGGACATTTATTGTAGGGCAGACCATTGTTGTGATGTTTAATTATTGATATTTTATTGGTATTAAAATGTTCTGATATGGATGAGTGTCAGACAGATGGCATATGGTCCCAGGCCTGTCATGAGGTTAGCAGCCCAGCGTGTCACGCTTGTTTAAAGTCCAAACTGGAATACTGGGAATGGGAGTAATTTTCATCACTCCCCCCCCACCCCCTTTGTTTTCTCTTTTAAAGAGACAGGGTCTCACTGTGTTGCCCAGGCTGGTCTTAAACTCCTGGCCTCAAGTGATCCTCCTGCTTCAGCCTCTCACATAGGGATTACAGGTGTGAGCTACCTCACCCAACATCATTTTCATAATTTGAAGAAGGGAAATAACGGCTTTTTCTCTGGGAAGAGGGTTGGCGTGTCTTTCTGGATGGCTGGAATGATGAGTCTTACATCTGTTTTAAGAGAGCAAATAGGAAACTATAACCCAGTGGGGCAAATTATATTAAACCTTCCCAGGTCTGCTGAGAAAAACCAGTGGCACTATGGGTATGTAAGTTTGTGTAGTCTTGCTAAAAAGGCAGTTGATTAGGACTTGTGACCCCTTTGCTTTCGCGTACTCTGGACCACAGTCTGCGCCTCACTGGGCTTTGGCACGGTGGTCGTCATCCAGCTGTTGTACTTTGAGTAAACTGACCATTTATACAGAGGACTTGGAATGTACTGCTCTAATCCTGCCTGGGAACTTTTCAAAATGTTTAAATTAAACACCTAGGATACTGTGTGGCTGCAGGAGGCGAAAGCAGAAGAGTTTTCTCTGGAGGGTAGCTGGCTTTCCAGCGTAGCATCTGAGCAGCGTTAGAGGCAGGCGTCTCGTTAGCTAATACATTACACCAATCAAGGAGAGTTATCTTAAGCCACAATTAATCTGCTCCCTGGCATATGTTGATAGGAAAGCATCATGCTGTTTCTTAATTAAAAGCAAACGGATTAAAAATGATTAATAAGAGTATTAAATATTCTCCTAAACTAAAGGCTTTGGGATTCTTGAGTAAATCAAAAAATCTTAGGTTTTTTTTTTTCATTCTGAAACCCAAGAAGCATTCATTGTTTTATTTTTTTCCTTCCTCCCCCCCAGAAATCTTCATAAGTAGGGGACTGTGTACAAGTCCTCAAACCATGAAGTAGAAATATAAATTCCCAGTTATGGAAGTGGCAATGTAGGTGTCAGGCAGTGGTCAGGAGTCCAGGGGCACCCACCCACATGTGGGCAAAACAGTGCTGCGCTTTTCCATAGGGATTGTCAAGTGGCACCACCTTTCTTTAGGAGCAAAACACTTTCCCGCCATTTAGCCTGAAGGAGTGTGGGACAGAGAGGTGGAAAAGGCTCGCTCAGGTTTGCAATCTCATGGCCACACCACCTAACTGAAGAAGAGCTGAGCTTTTCATCAATGATTACAAACACAGCTGGGCATGGAGGATCCTAACGGGATATGAATTTAAAAGAAAAAAGAAATGGACAGAGAGCTAGAAAAGGCACACTGTTGATCCTTAATCCTGGGAATCCTTAATCCTTCGAATGTAAAGGACTCCTTAAGACTGTTTAGAAATATGGAAGTGAGTGGCATGGCGTAAAATAACTAACCTGTCTCAGCTAACTGGCCAGCTAAGTTAGGGATGGGAAGTGAGAGTCTGAAAAGAAAACATTATTTTTAAAGGCGTGAAATAGAAAGTTAGAAAACAGCCCAGTGCTCAGTTTCTTACTGCTTGGTGTCTCTCGGCGTGATGAAACATTTCCTCTGTGCCTTTGCAGGGCCTGTCGTTAACAGCTGCGGCTTTTGTGCCATTGCTGGTATACAGGTTTCCTGTAGCCACATCTCAAGCCTCAAAGCCTCAGAGAGTCCCTAACGCACCCACCTATTAAATTACAGCACCAAACTCATTGTCATTCTGACTTTGACTTCGTTAGTGATAACAGAGAAGGATAGCACACCTTTAAATGAGGAGCTTTGTGTTTAATTACCCAAACAAAATGACATAAATATGAATGAGCCCTAATGGTGGTACTTGGTTTTCCGGAAACCATTAACAAAACGATTCCTAAATGATTTGTAAAGAAAATGAGAGGAGAAGAGAGCAAGGAGAAGGCTATTAGGCTTCTAACACACTCCTGAATTATTATGTAGTCAACTACCTAGGAAATACTCAGCTAAATGATCTTGAAAAAAAGGGGAGAGGTGATTTGTTGAGACTTTCAGGGTTACAGACGTCATGACCCTTTTGAATACTCTCATGGATAATAAAATGGGGGTTAGGTTTCTGACCTGGTGGCTCTACCCTACTGACAACACTTGGTCACGTCAGTCCCCCTTGAAAGACGGTGGGAGACTTCCACAACCAGAGGGCTGAGGCACAGCGGCGGACCTTATCACTAGGCCTTGCTGGGACTAGAAACTGGCACGTTAGGAATTGTCTCAGTTCCTCCGAAAGCAAAACACCAAGTAAACAACCTTTTGCTCTCAATCACACTACTGAGTAACTTGGGCTTTTAACTGGTTCTCTCAAATCTGTCAGGTTATTGAATTCTCTTAGCCTTTGTGGAGTAGGTAGATACCTGGAGTCCGTGCACGAGCACCGACGCCCTCAGGAGAGCCCAGGTGGAGGCGTTGGATATGCACGTGTCTGAGCCCCTGTCTTGAGGCCTGTTTCCTACGACAACTACTAGAATGCCAGCAGTAAAGGGGAATCGTGACCATTTTTACGTTGAGCAAACTTTTGGAGAAAGGTTTTCAGATATTGAACAGTCAGGGTGTCCAGGCCTGGCCTGAGCCCTGGTGTTTGACCAAGAATCCTCTGTTTGCAGGCCTACGTTTGGGACAATAATAAGGATCTTGTGGAATGGCTGGAGAAACAGCTGACAGAGGAGGATGGCGTTCGCTCAGTGATAGAGGAAAACATCAAGTGTATCAGCAGAGACTACGTCCTCAAGCAGATCCGCAGGTGAGACCAGCAGTGGGGGGACTCCTCTAGAGAAGTGGGGCTAATTTCTTTGGAATAAAAAGTTTCAGGACAAATCATGAGCTGATGATGCCTTACGGTCGCTGCGGTCTCTTGCTATTTGAGACTGCTGCAGTTGACCCACAGATACAAATACAGCCCCGAAGCACAATCCTTTCTCAGCTACTGCTCCCCAGGGGCACTTAGTAATCTCAGCTAGATGAAGGCTTAGTTCATTGTGCCCACCTATTAGCTCCGAGTGCTGATACTCCAGCCGATGAGCAGTTCTGGGAGGAGAGCTTGCTGTGGGACTGCCTCTCCCCGCCCCCGAGGGCAGCTGTATCCTTCTAGAGGCTTCGGTCTTCTGCCTAGGATGGGTGCTGGAGACTGCGGGGGCAGTTTTTATAAATCTTTATCTGGAAACATTTCACTTACAGAAAAGTTATAAAACTAAAAGCAGTACAAAGAACACCTCTTCATATCTGTCCCAGGTTCCCCGTCATTTGTGAGTGTGCCTGTTCTCTCCCCCACGTGTGCGTATGCAGTTTTTCCTCTTTCTGAATTACATATATCGTGGCCCTTTACCCCCAAATACTTCCACATGCATTTGCTAAGAACAGGCTGTTCTCTTAGAGAACCATAGTAAAATGATCCACTTTAGTAAATTTAACATTGCTTAAAAACTTTTTTCTGAAATCTGCCATTCGTAGAACATGCTCTTTTTGAGTTTGCCTGAGGTTTCCTCATGATTAGATTCAGGCTAGCACACTGCATTCCTGACGGTGTGGACATCACAGGGCACCATGTTTGGTGGCACACGATGCTCTCCTGCCCTCCCAGTGTTAATTTCCATCATCTGGTCAAGATGTCACCCAACTTCTCTATTGTATAATTACTGATCCCCCCACCCCTTGCACCTAATAAGTAGCCTGTGGGGAGACATTTTAAGTCCATGCAATATCTTGCTCTTCATCAAAATCTCCCCCAAGATTTAGCACCCACGGGTGATTCCCGCCTGATGCAGTCTTTACAATGATGTTGCAAAATGGCAACCTTCCGACTCAAGCACACCCGCCACCATTATTCGTCACCACTCACATTCTACTGTAAGCAAAGTCCTCCTCCCAGTTCACTTATATATCCATTATTGGCATAGACTAATGAATTTCTATTTTTCACTAATCTATAATTCATTACTGTGCTTATTTGATGCCCAAATTATCCCAGATTTAGCCAGCGGGAGCCCCTTTCATGCAGGCTCTGCTGTCTTTGTGACATGCCTCCATTTTGGGGGCTTTTAAAAATTCCTTCCTTTCCAACTGAGCAAAATATTTCAGGTTTATCTTGCACTACCTTGGGTGCTGGGGCTACTTTTAATGTGGGAAAACAAGTCAGGCGAGGCAGCGGCTAAAGTGTCTGCAGTGGACCACTCGGCATGTTTACTGGGCAGTTCTTCAGCCCCGATCTAGATACTTCTGCCTCTCTCTTTTCTTCACCATCCCCAATCTTCCTCCCCAGCTTGGTCCAGGCCAATCCAGAGGTAGCCATGGATTCCATCGTCCACATGACCCAGCACATCTCACCCACTCAGCGAGCAGAAGTCATACGGATCCTCTCCACAATGGATTCCCCGTCCACGTAGGAAGAGCTTCCTGCCCAGCCCTGCCCTGGCTCTGGACAAAAGGGCTAGACCTGCCTTTTACGACTGAAACCACTGTAATAAGAAGGCACAGGAGACCCAGCACTGGAGTCAAAGTGGCAAATTGCTTCCCCTCAAGTGTTTCAGGTCATGCATGACATCCTGGGATACAGGATCACAAAGGCCCCTCCAGCCCACCAATCACAACTGCCCCATTCAGTATTTATTACCCTGGCTGTGGCTACAGTCCTCTCCCTGCGCAAGACTGAGAAGGCAATGAAAGGTACAAGCATGTACCATGAGGTCTTACTACCCAAAAGCAGGGCTGCCCCTCCTGTCCCGACAGCCCCTCGGCCCAGTACGGGGCAGCGTGAGGAGCCTCAGGCAGTCAGCAGCCCCTCTTGCCCCATGAGCCGCGGCCACAGGCAGCAGAGGAGGGCAGGGGCTGAGGTCTTCAGCCCAGCACTGGGTCTGGGGAGAAGAGGAAACCTTAAAAGCCCATTGTTTAGTACCTTGACACACACTAGGCACTGGAAGGAAATGAGTCCCAGTTTAACCACACCAAGGTACCTATTTATGAAGAAAAATTAGAGTGTGAAATCTGCAAGCTCCATGGGAACTCAAAGATGAGGGCAAAACCATGATCCAAAAGGCAGAGAAAGAAAATAGACCAAGTTATTATTCTTGTTTTAGAGGGCCGCAACCTTGGGTTATATTCTCTTAGAACAAATGGAAAGACGGCTGGCCTACCTGTAGCCTCGTCACTGCTTGCCTGGCGGTGGCATCTGCTGGGAGCTGCAAGGCCCGCGTGGGAGAGGCCCCAGCCCTCACCAGGGTCCCACAGCGATGCTGTAGCCCGACGTGGCAGAGGAGGCACCAGAGGGAACTGCCCTTTCTTTCACTGGTGGAAACTGGTCACTCTTGCCATGTGGAGAGTGGGCCAGAGTCTCTCTCTGTGTTAGGACTTGGAATGTTACTATGAAGCCTGGAGCTTTGATAGTGTCCAGAAGTACATAGTGCCTACAGAGTCACTCCGCCCTGTTTCCAGGGCGACCCTCCTTGCAGCTGACATTCCTCCTCTCTTTGGGTCTGGTCTCTTCCCGGAATGTACACTGGCAACAGATGCAGCAGGTCTCCCCACAGCTGCCGAAAGGACCCTGGTGACAGCTCTGCCCTCAGCACCAGGAACTGGTCTTCCCAGCGTGGGGAGGCTTCCAGGAAACACAGGATCCACGTGACCTTAAGCTTCTTTCCAACTCAGTCATGGTGCTGCTGTCTTCCAGGTTCACCGGTCCCTCCCGGCCAGCAGCGGGGCCATCTCAGGGGTGGTGGGGAGAGCTTATTTTCAACAACCAGTTTATTCAAGAGAAGAGCATACCGAGTCCCCCACTGGTGTTCCTAAAGCAAGAGTGGCAGGTGACCAGGGCCGGTGGAGCATCCGGTTCCTGCAGGGCAGCTAATTGCATTTGTCGCTGACGACCAAGGAGGAATCACTAAGGCGTTGTAGCAGCAGTGGCGCGATCACTTGCACGCTACAGCTCGAGCCTTAACCCCGTAGTTCACTCACAGGAAGGAGCTCCCCCCGCCCTTTCTGCGGGAGCTGTTCGTGCAGGTGGGTTGGCCAGACGCATAGCTGACTGCCCCCGGGAGCCAGAGCCTCAGCCAGTCCGCCCTGGCAGGACAGGCAGGTGTTTGGCACCTTCAAAGAAGGGCATGAAAGGTGGGGGACAGTTCTCAGTCCAAGACGACACATCCACTGTTGCTGGTTATTTGCTTTCCTCATAAGAAGGAATTGGGTTTGTTTTTGACCAGATCATTCCTCTGTACTTCTCTGCAATAAGCCAAATCCCACATACCTACAGGTGGTACAAAGTCCTGCACTCCGAGAGGCCGTCCCGGCGTTTCTTCAGAGGCAGGGTGGGTTACACTTGTGTGCCTCCCCTCTCCCCACCAAATTATGACACAAACGAGTACATTTCCTCTCCACGACCCTGTCATGCCCACTTCCCCGGCCCCGGCCCCAGAGCTCTCACTGTAGGTCTCACCCTGGACAGGGATTTTTCCTATGGAGAAATCAGGAGGAGCCACAGAACGTGAGCAATCTGATGTTCCCACAGCCCACTACACACGCAAGGTCACTGAGGCAGGAGGAGTACAAATGATGTATTGACCGAGACTTGCTGGAGCCGAGACTGCCATATTATCTGTTCACTTTGTTCACAAAGCAGCCTTCACTTGTCTCGGTGAGAATTCGATGGACACACACCCTGATGAGGAAGGAGCTTCCAATGCACTCTTTTCACATTTTGTTGAAATAAACCTCCACATTTGTAGAAGAGTCACAGTTTGTCATTTCAATCCATGCCTGGCCACCGCACTCTTGTTCCATTGTCAGCAAGGGAGCAGGGGGTGGGGGTGAGCCCCTCCATGGCCCTGCAACACCCAGCACCCCTTGTCCCCGACCTAGCGTCAGGAGGGCCCCGGCAGGCAGGACGAAGCGGGCCTTGGCAAACCCTGTCTTACTGGCTGAATCGAGGTGAATTCTGCGAGGCCATCAACACTGGAGCCCCACGGCTGAGAGTCAGTTCCTTAGTTTCTGTTGTGTTTTTCAGAATGGGGAAATATTCTACCTGCTGAGAGTGAAAGGGTGCGGGGGGGGTGTCCCCCCCAACAAGAGAAAGGGTTTAAGACAGGGATAAGAAAGGCCACAGGGAAGAAGGAACTGTTTCGTGAGGATACAGCTCCAAAGCCTTTGAGGCCCTGAGCTCACTGTCCTCAGAGTCCCCTTCCCAGCACACAGGAAGTGGAGTGTTCTGATACCCTCAGGGCAAACACTTGGGCCACATGGCTGTTAAAGATTTTAGGGAAAGGTTTTAGGTTTTCTTAATTTAGTAACTGAATTTTTTTTTTCTTTTTGAGACAGAGTCTGGCTCTGTTGCCCAGGCTAGAGTGCCGTGGCGTCAGCCTAGCTCACAGCAACCTCAAACTCTTGGGCTCAAGTGATCCTCGTGCCTCAGCCTCCTGAGTAGCTGGGACTACAGCCATGCACCACCATGCCCGGCTAACTTTTTAGTTGTCCAGCTAATTTCTTTGTATTTTTATTAGAGACGGGGTCTCGCTCTTGCTCAGGCTGGTTTCGAACTCCTGACCTTGAGCCATCCTCCTGCCTCGGCCTCCCAGAGTGCTAGGATTACAGACACTAAAAGGCACCAGGGGCAGGAAATATGTGATTGTGTGCCCACAACCCTCTGCCTCAGTTTCCCTCTCTGCAAAAGCTTTCTGTAAACCGTGATTGAGACAGGAACAGCACCACAGCCTGAGCACCTGTAAAGGAAGGTACAGGCCACAGGAGAGCACGGAGGGGACTCGCTGGCCTTTGCTGGTATTAGACTCAGTTCTGTGTCCGCCTCTCTGGGATATGTTGCAAAGCAAAGGGTGACTTTTCCTACAATGAAATAAAATGTTAAGAAAACATCAGTTTGAATCCCTCTAAGCTAGATGTTCTAGAAAGGGGAGCAAGAAGGGAGATACAGGATCCAGTGGGGAAACTGCTACTCTGCCTCCAGCTGCGGCCCTCTGGGCAGAGAGGCCTTGGCTCTCTTCCTTCCTCTCACAAGCAGGCAGGTGAGAACAACTCCCCTGCTCTGAGCCGGCACCTGTTGGCGGTTCTGGGAAAAGTCAGCAAGACGAATAGGAAAAGATTCTGCTTCTGCCTTGGAACTTGCCTGATATAGTGTTTTCTTCTACTGGGGAGTGAGACTTCCTTCACCAGTCTTTTTAATAAAAGGAAATTTGAAACCCTCATTGATATTTTAGGGTAAGGAGGAACAGACTGAACTGTGAGGGTTCTGTGATCTAGTCCCAAGGCCCACTATGTCCCCAGCTGAAAAATAAGAACCCAGTGCTGAATGCAAATGCCTAACGACCACGCAGGCAGGCTCTTTGCCATGCTCCCGATGCGCCAGGCTGCAGGGGAAACCTAGACAGGCGCTGAGCTGGGGCTGAACCTTCATCCAAACAGCTGGCTCGCGGGCCTGGGCACGAGGAGGAGAACCCCTGGGCCTGCCCTGACCCATGCCGCGGGGCAGAGGGTAAGGGCCAAAGTGAGTGGTACAGACAGACGCAGGCAGACGGAGACACAGGGTGTTCCAGGCCAGGGCACCAACATCTGCGGAGTTATCAAGGGACACTGGGAATGTTGAGGGGGAGCAGAGCAGTCACTGGGGCAGTGACGGACAATGAGATCTGAAGCAGCAAGATCCTCTCATGCTGGGCCAACGAGCAAGGGTTCTTCGTCCTGAAGAGCGGACACACCTGATGGTTTGTGGGCGTGTGTAAGGTTTAGCCCGATTGAATGGAAACAGCGTGGTCTTGGGTGCCAAGAAATCTGGGTCCAAGCTCAGAAGTTGGTAGTAAGTGATGGCAATAGAACATCTTCATAAATGCAGTACTTTGGCAAGCAAGATCTTCCAAAACAGGATTCCCTGTGGTTGGTGGCAGGGCAGGATAAGAGAGCCTCGTCCCTCAGAGGGCCTGATGCCACGCAGCGGGCTCAGCCCATAAGCAACTGTGAGGAGATGGACAGAAGAGGGGGCTGGATGATGGGTCTGATCCCAAACTTCCCAATCTGATGACTGGCCTTCTAAACAGGAAGGATGGGGGTGAGGAGGGACACTATGAAAGTCCAGGCTCCGAATTAGGAAAAAACTAAGAGAGCATTCTTGCCGGTGCTAACAGGTCCCGTCCTAGCCGCTTACAGAGCACAGACTTTGGAGTAAGCCTGAGCTGATCTCTAATGTCCCGTCCCTCCCTCCTGCCCTTGGGCAAGTTCCCGACTCCTCATCTGTGAGATGTGGATAATCATAGGGACCTCAATGGGGCTTACTGAAAAATTACATTAAATTAGTTAACATGAATCAAGTGCTGAGCGTTAGTAGCAAATTTCCAGTACCCGTCCGGTTTCTCCACGCCCTGCCCCTTCCTTGCGCTCACAAGATGGGGGACCTGTCATCACTCAGGAGCTCCTTCCTCACAGGGCGTTGTTGGAGGACCAGCCCCCGGTGAGGGCGGGGTCTAAGGACTGTTCCCCTAGGCATGAGTTGCATGGGCGCTACGGGGAAGCGTGGCGAGGAGCCGAGCAGCCGGGTCAGAAGGGCAGTCTCTCAGTGGCTGCCCTCACGCTGGGGCCCTGCAGCTCCAGGGCTTTCTGGAGTCTTGCTTTCCCTGGAATGTGGAAGGAATGGGAATGAGAAGATCCTTAAGATCCCTACCAGCTCCAGAAAGATTCTAATCTGTGATCGTGGGAGAAGCTGAAGTCTGGATAAAATATTCCACGCCTGGCCGGGCGCGGCGGCTCACACCTGTAATCCTAGCACTCTAGGAGGCCAAGGCGGGAGGATTGCTTGAGGTCAGGAGTTCAAGACCAGCCTGAGCAAGAGCAAGACCCCGTCTCTACTATAAATAGAAAGAAATTGCCAAAACAACTAAAAATAGAAAAATTTAGCCGGGCACACTGGCGCATGCCTGTAAGTCCCAGCTACAGGGAGGCTGAGGCAGGAGGATCGCTTGAGCCCAGGAGTTTGAGGTTGCTGTGAGCTAGGCTGAAGCCACGGCACTCTAGCCTAGGCAACAGAGTGAGACTCTGTCTCAAAAAAAAAAAAAAGAAAAAGAAATATTCCACGCTAGTGGAATTGTCAGCAACAGTAGCAACCTCAGTAGCAAACATGCGAGGATGACCAATGGCTCAGGTAGCCTGAGGTTGGTTCGAGCAATAGACCAGCAGCCTACCCATAAATTAAACAGAAATGGTAATCAAGACAGCCATAGGGAAGTCTTGATCAGTTCTCCATGCGCCCACACAGGAGAAACTACTCCAGGTGTAATTCATGTCTACATAAAGAAATGAAAAGGTGCTGGGAAAAGGTAACACATGGGTAAATACAAAAACCGTGTGGGTGTTCTTTTATCTTTAACTTCGTTAAGACATAAGATTGCATAAAACAATAATTATACTGCTATATTTGGGGGTTTATAGTATAAGACAATCACACAAATAAGGGGGAAGAAACACAGAGTTACATTATAACCAAGTTTCTATACTTTGCCAGAATTAAGTTAGTATTAATTTCGAATAGACTGTGATGTAATCCCTAGAATAGCCACTATAAAAATGACTTAAATATATACAGTAAATGCAAATCCTATGTCTGATAAAGGTTAATATCCAGAATACATAAAGAACTCCTGCAACTCAACAAGAACAAAATCAAATTAACTATTAAAAAATGGGCAAAGAGCTTAAGACATTTCTCCAAAGATGATATAACTGGCCAACAAGCACATAAAAAGATGTTCAACACCACTATCATTAGGGAAATGCTAACCAAAACTACAAAGAGATGTCACCTCACACTCATTAGGATGGCTACTATTAAAAAAACAAAGCTGGACACAGTGGCACATGCCTATAGTCCCAGCTACTTAGGAGGCTGAGGCAGGGGAATTATTTGAGGCCAGGAATTCAAGGATGCAGTACACCATGATCATGCCTGTGAATAGCTACTGCAGTCCAGCCTGGGCAACATAGCAAGATCCTATCTATAAATAAAAATGCAAAACAAGACAGAAAATAAGTTTTGGTGAGGATGTGGAGAAATTGGAATCCTTGTACACTGTTAGCAGGAATGTAAAATGGTGCAGCTGCTATGGAAAACAGTTCCTCAAAAAATTACAAATAGCACTACATACAATCCAGCAATCCCACTTCTGGGTGTATATATAAAAGAATTGAAAGAGTGACCTCAGAGAGCCATTTGCACACCCATGTTCATAGCAGCATTTTTCACAATAGCCAAGAGGTGAAAGCAACTCAAATGTCCATCAACAGATAAATGGATAAAACAAAATTTTGTATATACATACAGTGGAATATTATAGAACCTTAAAAAGGGTGGAAATCCTGACATATGCTACAACATGAATGAGCCTTGAAGCATTATGCTAAGTGAAATAAGCCAGTCACAAAAAAGATAAATACTGCATGATTCCTTTTATGTGAGGTATTTAAAGTAGTCAAATTCATAGAAACCAAAAGAAAAATAGCAGTTGCCAGGGGCTGGAGAGAGGGGGAAGTGGGGAGTTGTTTTATGGGGTATAGAGTTTCAGTTTTATGATGAAAAGGTTCTGGAGATCTGTTGCACAACTATGTAAATATACTAACACTATTGAATTGTACATTTAAAGATGGTTAAGTTTCAGTATACCCTGGAAGGAAAAAAGTGGTTAAGATGATAAAGTTTATATGTTTTTTTCTTAAGAGATGGGGTCTTGCTATATTACCCAGGCTAGCCTCCAATTCCTGGGCTCAAACAGTCCTCCCCACTCCAGCCTCCCAAGTAGCTGGGACTACAGGTGCAAACCACTGCACCAGGCTCTTATGTGGTTTTATTAAACCACAATTTAAAAAAAAAAATCAATCTATCTATCTAAAAAACAGAATTAAAATGGTATACTATTTAACACAAAAGGCAATAAAGGAGAAACAAATGAACAAAACGCTTATCAATAACTATGTTAAATATGAAAGGACCAAACCTTCCAATCAAAAGATAAAGACTGCCAGACTGGGTAAAAAAACAAAATCCAACTACATGACTATAAGAAAAACACGTTAGAGTCAAAGACACAAATAGCTTAAAAGTATAAAAAACCATATACCATAACCACAAAAGAATTGGAGCAACTATATTAATATTGGAAAAAATATACATTAAGATAAGAAATACCACTAGAGACAAAGAGGAACATCTACAATGATAAGAGGATGAATTTGTCAGGAAGATAATTATAAATGTATACATATCTAACAACAGAAACCCAAAATACATAAAGCAAAAATTGATAGAATAGAAAGAAGAAATAGACAATTTAACAATAACAGGTCTGGATCTAGATCAATAACTTACACCTTCCACCCTAAGAGACCAAAAAAGAAGAAGAAGAAGAAAAAGAGAAAGAGAGAGAACTAAACCCAAAGCAAGAAGAATAAAGGAAAAAATAAAGGTTACAGTGAAAACTAATGAAATACAGTAAACAATAGAAAAAGAGCAATAAAACCAAACGTTAGCTCTTTGAAAAGATCAACAAGATTGACAAACAAGAAAAGAGAGAAGTCACAAATTTCCAAAACCAAGAGTGAAAGAGGATACATTGCTACTCACACTATCAATATTAAAAGTATTATAAAGTAGTATTTTTTAAGTTTGTCAGACTGTTATGTTTCACTCATTAAAATAATATTTTGAGCAATTTTATGCCAACAAATTAGATAACTCAGGTAAAATGAACAAATTCCTAGAAAGATACAAATTTATCAAAACTGACTTGAGAAGAAAGAAAAAATCCAAATAGACCTATATAACAAGTAAAGAAATTAAAATAGTCATTTAAAAAATCTTCCCACAAAGAAAAGCCCAGTCCCAGAAAGCTTCACTGGTGGATGTGCTATCAAATACTTCAAGTAGTAGTAATACCCATCCTTCCCCAACCCTTTCAGAATACAGAAGAACACTTTCCAATTCATTCTATGAGGCCAGCATTATCCTAATACCAAAGCCAAACAAAGGCATCACAAGAAAACTACAAACCAACAACCCTGATGATCATGGATGCAAAAATCCTTAGGCGAATATTAGCAAACTGAGCTGGGCACAGTGGCACATGCCTATAGTCCCAGCTCCTTAGGAGGCTGAGGCAGGAGGATTGGTGAGCCCAGGAGTTCAAGGATGTAGTGCGCTATGATCGTGCCTATGAATAGCCAATGCATGCACTCTCGCCTGAGCAAGATAGTGAGACTCTGTCTCTTAAAAAAAAAAAAAGTATATGCTATAACCAGGTGGGATTTGTCCCAGGAATGCAAAGTTAGTTTAACATCCAAAACTCAATTAATGTAATATACCATCTTAATAAAGGACAAAAACCACACGATCATCTCAGTAGATGCATAAAAAGCATTTGGAAATCCAACACCCATTCCAGAGAAAACTTTCAACAAACTAGGAATAGAAATTTCTTCAACTTGAGAAAGGGCATCTATGAAAAACCTCAAATAACCTTGTGCTTAATAGTGAAAGACTGAATGCTTTCCCCTGTAAGCAGGAACATGGCAAAAATGCCTGTTCTTGCTACTTCTCAGCGTTGTACTGGCGGTTCTGACCAGTGCAATAGGCTAAGTGAAAACTAAAGGCTTCTAAGATTTGAAAGAAAGGATTAAAACTATCTTTATTCACAAATAGCATGATCTTAAATGAGGAATCTATTTTATTATTATTATTATTATTTTTTGAGACAGAGTCTCTGTCACCCAGGCTAGAGTGCTGTGGCATTAGCCTAGCTCACAGCAACCTCAAACTCCTGGGCTCAGGCGATCCTCCTGCCTAGGCCTCCCAAGTAGCTGGGACTACAGGCCCTCGCCACCATGGCCAGCTAATTTTTGGTTTCTATTTTTAGTTGGCCAGCTAATTTTTTCCACTTTTAGTAGAGACAGGTTTCACTTTTGGTCAGGCTGGTCTCTAACTCCTGCCCCCCAGAGTGCTAGGATTACAGGCATGAGCCACTGCGCCTGGCCATGAGGAATCCATTTTAAAAAACTAGAATTAATAAATGTCACAATCTATAAGATCAACATACAAAAACTCAATTGTATCTCTATACTAGCAAAGAGAAGTCAAAAAATGAAATTTTAAGAAAATTTTATTGACAATAGCATCAAAACCAAAATGCTTAGGAATAATTTCACAGAAGAAGTGCAAAGACTTGTACACTAAAATTATAAAACACCACTGAGAGAAACTAAATATAAACAAGAGACAGTCCATGTTCATGGATTAGAAGAATGTTAAGATCGTAATTCTCCCCAAATTGATCTATAGATTCAATGTAATCCCTATCAAAATCCCAGCATTTTTATAGAAATTAACAAATTTATCCTAAAATTTATATGGCTATGCAAGGGACCCAGAATTGTCAAAACAATTTTGGTAAAAAGTTGAAGGACTTAAACTACCTGATTTCAAAGTGGTCAGAGGTATAAAAACAAGCAAATTCAATGGAACGTAACAGTGTCTAGAAATAAATCCTTACATTTATGGCCAATTGATTTTCAACAAAGGAATCAAGACAATTCAATGGCATAAAGGACAGTCTTTGCAACAAATGGTCTGAGATAATTGGCTATTTATACACAAAATCATATTTTTAGACTCTCACATCATGTACAAAAGTTTACTCAAAATATATTACTGACTTAATTGTAAGAGCTAAAACTATAAACTTTTTGGAAAGAAAACAGCAGAAAAATTTTATGAGCTTGGATCAGGCAAAGATTTCTTAGATATGACACAAAACATGAAAAGAAATCAATAAATTACATTTCATCAAAATTAAAAACCTTTGTGCTTCAAAGGACATCATTAAGAAAATGAAGACAAGCCACAGACTGGCAAAAAAATATTTGCAAACAACATATCTTATAACTTGAGTCCAGGATATATAAAGAATTCTTACAATGCAACAAGACAACAATTAAAAATGAGCAAAGATGTGAAATAATTAACAAAAAATGTTCAATGATGTTTCACCAAAGAAGATAGATATATGAACTAATAAAGACATGAAAGGATGTTCAACATCATTAGTCATTAGGAAAATGTAAATTAAACTGCAATCAGAGTCCACTACTTACTAGAATGTCTATAATCTGAAATCAGATTATCACAAGTATTAGCAGGGGTGTGGAGAAACTGGAACTCTCGCACATTTCTGGTGAGAATAAAGTGATACTTTTGGAAACACTTTAGCAACTTCTTAATAAGTGAAATATACACTTACTCAGCAATTCCATGTCTATGTATCTATCCAAGGAAAATGAAAACAGGTTCCACAAAGACTTGTGATTGTTCCTATCTGCTTTATACATAATAGCCAACTCCTGGAAACAACTCAGACTTGTCAATAAGTAGATGGATAAACAAAACTCATGTGTGTATCCACACAGCGGAATACTAGTCAGCAGTACAAAGGAATAAACTACTGATACACGCTATAATACAGACAAACCTTATGCCAAGGGAAAGAAGCCAGACACAAAACCTACACACTGTATGATTCCTTTTATATGAAATGTTGGGGAAAGGCCCGTTTATAGCTACAGAAAGCAGGTAAGTTATTTCCTGGGCCTGGGAGCAGGGATTTACTGCAAACAGGCATGGGGTGATGAAAATGTTCTAAAAGTGGAACTCCACAGACTTGCTAACAACCACTGACTTGTACATTTGCCATGGGTGATTGTGTGGTATGTAAATTATACCTCAAAAGCAACGCTGTGAAAAATAACGACCAGCAGGGGGCAGCTGCACTGACCTGCCGCCCTTCCCAGCCGCCCAAGCCAGCTGCTCCCCCTGCTGGCTGGTGGCGTTTTAGCTCGTGGCACTTTGTGTAGGACAACTTGTCCTCCTGCCTGTCCCCCCACGGGCCCAGCCCCTCCTCAGCGCCAGGAGCCGGCTGTGAGCTGTTCCCGCCCAGTTCCTCCAGAAAGGCCCGGGAGCAGAGGAGGGCCCGAGCCGCGGTTCCTGCCGAGCCCGGTGAGCTCTCACGCAGGATTCACCAAGTGTAAACGTGGAAACTGACACCTTTCTAAACTAACTGAGTTACAGAATGAATCCTTTAGGATCAACTTCTTCACAACAGCTCCTTCTATGACCCATTTTATTATTACCTTTTCCTCCAAATCTGCCCTGGTCTGCCGCGCTCTGACCTAGCCCAGCCAAGCCCTGGCCTGTGTCTGAGAAAGCCCCACCGGCTGGTCCCGCTTAGGCTGAGGGGCTCTGGTCACCTGCAGACAACCTTGACTACAGCAACGCCTGGTACTCGCACGGCTCCTCCCTGGAAGCCACAGTCCTGCCCCAGGCCCAGATGGGATTACTCAGCACGCAGTAGGACTGTAAGCAGAGGTAAGTCCCAGATCCTCCCTCGGGTCCAAACACTGGCTGAAGAGGGAAATTGGAGCTTGGCAGGCAAGGACCTCCAGATAGAGTCACCCCCCGCGGGGAGGGAGCCTCCCACCTAACCCTCCTCACAACTGCACAGGCCAGGGGCAGGGCCTCCCATGGGCAGAGCATTGTGCAAATGCCACCTGGGGTGGGGCTTCTTGTCACCAACCCTGGCACATGGCACTGCCTGGAGGGAAGGTTCTGGGCTCTGCAATGGACTTCTGCCCAGTAGAAGTCAGGAACTTGTGGCTATAATGACTTTGCACCATTTGTATTGCAGATACACCCCCACTACTTTATGCACCGCTCAAAAGTTACAACTGTAATCCCAGCACTTTGGGAGGCCGAGGCAAGAGGATTGCTTGAAGCCAGGAGTTCAAGATCAGCCTGGGCAACATAGCAAGACCCCAGGTGTGGTGGTGTGCACCTGTAGTCCCAGCTACTAGGGAATGGGAGATCGCTCTACTGCAGGAGTTCGAGGCTTCAGTGAGCTATGATGAAGCCACTGCACTTCAGCCTGGGTGACCTAGTGAGATCCTGTCTCAGAAAACAAAAACAAAAACAAAAAAACCCCAAACCACTTCTGGACACACACACAAATGCAATTTGGGGAGGGAGAAACTACAATTCTAGCAATGCATCTAAACTCTACCCTAAAATATCTGCATATTAAACTACCAAGGACAGTTAAGCTTTCAAAGGGAGAAGATCAAAGTGCTGTCATCTTTTAATTTAATCCTTTTGTTGCATCAGTGGTCTTAAGAGGGATGAGAGAGATCAAAATAAACATGGAAACAAACTATATCTTTGTGGCTGTTGTGTTTTAGTCTTTTTTTTTCCTCAATTTGGGCCACAAAATAGGTCAGCTCCATTACTGATCAGCCTTCCCACAAATATTTAAAACAAATTGAATTGCACACCCAATACCCATCACAATTACACCAGGCACAATAACTAAATTAGCAATTCAACAAAATAATTGGAAATGCGATTCTCTCTATTCCACCAGTCTCCCTCGAGGGTTTAGCCGATCTATGGGGGAAAACTCAGCTTTCCTAATTCTGCAGCTAATTAGAGACACACTTGTAAATGAAGTTGTTTGTCTTAAAGTTGAAATTCTCTTCTGGGGGTGGGGGAGAGGCGAGGAGAGATGAGAAAGTCCTTCCACTCTGCAAGTGTATAAACAGGTATAAAGCACACACACCTGGGTTCTAATTAGCAGCCATATCCACAATTAATAAAGCATCACTGTTTCACTGTCTCTTCTTTGATAATGAGCGACTTCAGAAGAGCCAGCCTGGCTGACGGCCTCGTACATAAAGAGGCACACACTTTTAGTGGCACTTGAGAGCCGTCGTTGTGGGCAGCAGTGCTGGGGAGTGGTCAGTGACGGGGACAAGGCCGTGTCGCGGCCGCCAGCTCCCCGTGGGCCTCTCCCTTTGGGCCAGAGCCCCAGGCCCACCCTGTGATGGGTCAGCGTGACCCTGCCCTGCCAGTCAGCCCCTCCTGCCTATGGACGGCACCCGGCAGCCGCACCAGGGCCCTGCTGGCTCGGGCCACCCCACCAGCCAGAGTCAGAAACCCACCTCGGCCCACTTGCTCAGACCACTCTTGGAGAAGCAATCTAGAGGTTTCAATTAGGCCGTCCTTGGCCTCTTTTTGTAACTTCAGGAAGGAAATTCTCGGTTTAATTATATACCTGAGAACTAGGGCTTACATCTGTCCCCTCTCATCCTCCTGGAAGATGGGGATGTCACCTTAAAATGCACACTCTCCCCAGGGCTCCAAAGGCTTGAGGTGCCCGGGCATGGGGGGCTTCGGCCCTGTCCCCTGGCCCTGCCGGCAGGAGCCTCCCGTGCACACACCCGGGGCCCCGGCGCTCCCGGGCACAGAGCCCCGGCCTCACTGGCAAGGTGAGCGGATGAAACGGTGGCCCCACAGCCTGGGGAAGCCTCCCCTTCCAAGATCCTCCTAGAACATCAGAGCACCTAGGAGGGGTGCCTGCGAGAACGCTGATAAGTGAATTCAAAAGCGCCCGCTCCGCTCTGCTTATCTCCCCGAACAATATGAACTCGGAGTTATCGCGTCTAAAGTGTTCCATATTAGCCTTACATTGAGCTCTTCAAACCAAGAACAGTGTGCTACAACTTCAAAGGACACAGGAGTCAAACTGGAAGATGATTTCATGGCATCAGGGAGCCGGCGCCCAGCCTGATCCCTCGGGAGGAGCCGGTGCTGAGTCAGCCCCTGGCTGCCGTGGCCCACTCTGGGCGCCGGGCAGGAGACCACTCGCTTCCCCGTGCCCCCACTTACCCCACGTCTTAGGGCCAAGAAAGCGGTAGAGACAGTCATGGTGCCGGCCTCCTGCCCCGCCGGCGGGAGGAGCACAAGTGTGTGGAGACTGTGACCCCTCGGCCCGGGACAAAGCTCTACTGGGCAGCTCTGGTCTAGATGCTCAGGACCACTCCTGGGGTTACAAGACGCATCTCCTGGGCTCCCCACAGGGCAGGAAGGTGGCTGCACATGTGGGCAAAGGAACCAAAGCTCGGAGCTGCACTCGCTGTGGAACGGCAGAAATTGCAGAGCAGCGGGCTAATTGCTTTGTGCTCAGAATCAGCGACACCTGCATACTAATGCACCTGGCGTTGCTGGAGGCTGGTCTCCCAGAGAGCCAGGCTTTAAAGCCCCAGGAGGCACGTGCTCATGAGCACGGGGCTTCTGTCCTCCTGCCGGGCTGAGCTCTCCCCTCTGAGAACGGGAACCCTGGGGAAGCGATGTCAAGCCTGAAAATCGGTTCAGAGTCTGGGCTTCCGGGGGTACCAGCTGGGATTAATAGAGGCAAGTCCAGTGGGCCCAACGGGCTTTGAGCAGAACCAGGTGAGAGTATGCAGAACTGCGCAGGAGAGGAAGGCCACGGAAACCAACCTTGAGACAGAGTCACCCGCCAAAAGAGCTCTTTGCTAAATCTCGACCAGTGCCTGTCACATAGCAGGGCAATAAATACCTGAATGAACTCGAACAACATTCTTGCACCTGTGCTAAGCCCAAGTCTATGACGCTTCTTTTACTTAGAGACAGCTGCTTCGGGACGGGACCACCCAGACCAGCTTGTACTACTAATGAGGACCCTGAGGTAAATGACTTCTTCAAGGTCACACCCGAGCAAGTTGGATTTCTAGTCCAGGGTTCTCTCCACAACTCCACTTTTCACTCCTATCTGTCCTCCACTCAACACAGCACATAAGCCCATTCCAGGGCTGTGTTCCCAAGTCCCTGCTAGAACCTGGTGGCGTGGGAAGGGCAGCACGTGACAGCGCGCCTGCCGCCTGGCACAGACGGGCTCATTCCCGATCCAGTCCTATGAGGAAGATGGTGTGAGAGGGGGATGGGAGGAAGCGTTACTGCCAGAGTGTCTATTGGGGACCTTATATCCGTTTTCTACCCCATCTGTGTTGTGGGATTGGTTTGGTGGGTTCCCCCCCCACCACGTTGTTTTAAATTTTCTTTCCCGAGATTTCAGCATCCTTGACCTCAACAAATGAACTCTGAGAGCCCTGAACCAGGGGAAACAAACCTAGCAAACTTCTCGGGAATATAAATGCTGTGGAGGCAGCGACCCTATTGGCAGACCCCACACGATGGGCAGGAAAGGCCCCGTAAAAGGAAATCTATAGACACACAAGAAAAACAGAGGTTAGATACGGCACACATGCTCCGCACTGACAATATTCCTCTCCACAGACACCAGCCAGTAATGAGGACTTCATCAATAGAGCTGCTGGACAAATTGAATATATACAAATCAGCAGTGATATGGATCCCTGGACTTGGGAGAGAATTAGTTAATGAACTTACCAAATTACTGGCAATTATTTTTGAGATGTTATGAAGAAAGAGAAAGAAAAGACAAAGAAAATGAGCTAGATAAGCTTTATTTAAAAAAATGGTTCTGTTGGTGAAGACAAGCACAATTGAACTCCTAGCACCTAGAGACAAGCATGTACATAAATTTAAAAAGTAAAAACACAAACTAAGATGCAGAAAACAAGGTTTATTTGTTTTAGATAAGATTCACTGTTCTATTTGTCTTTATTGGACATATAGCAGCAGAACAGCAAGTACACAGGGTGGCACTGTCACCGTGTCACTGGAGGGACAAGCAGTCGCCCTGGCATGAAGCACCTGCAGCCTGGGGCTCCCTCCTGACGTCCTTTACCTCTGATCGTCCACACGGTCCTGCTGTGGCGTGTGGCTACCTCATTTCAGTGTGGCCCGGGGGAGACATGGATCTTGGCATTAACACATTCCATATACACAGTGACTGCTTCGTCCTGGGGAATGGTACCAAGGCTCATAATGAATGTCACATTTGGATTAATTCTAAGCCTCAAACTGGGCTCCCTTTGGATCCAATGGCAAGAGGCAGAGAGGCAGTACTCTCAGAGAGGTTTCAGCAATGCATGTGGAGACCAGGGAAACCAACCTCTCGCAGGAAACTTTTCCTTGCATCTTAAATCCAGCTGATTAGTAAAAAACAAACAAACAAAAAAATAGATAAATTAAAATAAGTAAAAGGAATCTTTTCCTAAGCTGGAGATGCAGAGGCCGTTACTGGAGTGGTCGGAGCTGGCTTCCCCCAGCATGCCTTCTGACACTCTGGGTTTCCAAATGACGCTCAATAAGGAGTCTCAGGTAGTGGCCCTGGAGAGAAAGCAGGTACAGAGCAGCTGGGAGGAACTCAAACCCACACAAGGAAAACCTGTCAGGGAGAGCCAGGACGAGGGCGCTCAAAGTGGCGAGAGCATGAAAACTAGAGGGGAGGAGGGTGGAGAACAAATTACACGCGAGCAGCAGCCAGGAAAAAAATGAGGGCCAGGGAGGGACCTGGTGTCACTTTCTATTTATCCACCATCTTTTGTTGGAGCATCTCAAAGCACATTAAGCACAGCAGCTCTTTAATCCTCCCAGAGGAGGATGCTGATTTGAAGGGGTCCCTGGGGAGGAAGAAATAAACCCCAGGATGAAACTCCAGGGCCAATCTCCGCCCTGCTCCACACCCTTTGTTAGAGACGCCCCGCCTGGGCAAGTGGGAAGCAGATGAAGGCCCTAAAACAAGCCTCCGTAACATGTACCAAGGGTCTTAAAACAGTTACACTTTTTTTTTTTTTTTGCAGCTCCCATCACCCTACCATAGACTCTTCTACTTGGTTCACTTTACTCCTAAAAATATATGCCAAGAAAAACAAAAGCTTCAAAAAATACAACAAACAAGCTTACTCACAAATATTTTCCTGTAACATTATTCCTAAGAGCAAACACCTGGACACAATGTAAATGTCCAACAGCAGGGGATCTGGGTAAGTATTGATGAGATCTGGAATTATTAGTGAGCAATCAGAATATGTCTGTAAAAACACGGACATAATCTTTGTACTATTAATGTGAAAATGCAGACTGCTGTGTACTGTGGTCCCTAACTGGTAGTATATGTGTGTTGTGGGTGGGAGTGGGTCGGGTGGTAGGCAAGGCTGCAGGGGGGATTTTGTTTTTATTGTTTTTAAAAGGGTAAGTAAAACATTTCCAACAGTGCAAAAGTAAAAAAGCAAGTCTCCCCCGCCGTTCCCTGGCACCTCTCCTGTTGAGCAGCACGGGGGGCTGTTTGGCAGGGCTGCACTACCCACGGGAGGGGGCCATGGAGCACTGATGTGTTAGTGTGAGAAGTGGTTATTTCTGGGTGATGGGACATGGCTGTCTTGTTTTTACTTGTTCCTTCTACTTTTCTGTGATTAACTTTTTTTTTTTGAGACAGAGTCTCACTCTCTTGCCCGGGCTAGAGTGCCGTGGCGTCAGCCTAGCTCACAGCAACCTCAAACTCCTGGGCTCAAGCAATCCTTCTGCCTCAGCCTCCCGAGTAGCTAAGACTACAGGCATGCACCACCATGCCCGGCTAATTTTTTCTATATATTTTTAGTTGGCCAATTAATTTCTTTCTATTCTTAGTAGAGATGGGGGGTCTCACTCTTGCTCAGGCTGGTTTCGAACTTCTGACCTTGAGCGATCCTCCCACCTCAGCCTCCCAGAGTGCCAGGATTACTAGTGCTAGTGAGCCACCACACCCGGGCCTGTGATTAACTTTTAAAGTAAAAATGAAACAAGGCAAGAGGCCAGCCTTACCACTCTCTCTCTCCTGGAGGGAGAGGCCCATCTCTGGCTGGGGTGGGGGTTTCCTTGTGGCCAGCTCACTGCCTCACTGTCCTGGTGAGACCTTCAAGGTCTAAGGTTTACGAGTGTCACGTGTGAAGCAGTCAGCTGGGCAAAAATAAAATAAGCAAACTCCACACAAAAGAGAGGAATGCTTCAGTCAACACTGAAAAAGGGCTCTGGATTGAAACTCTTGATAACTGCTCTCAACTCATTTAAAAATCAGCATTAGCTACCAAAATGTAAAGTATTAGTTTTATTAAAATGCAAATCAATCAACTAATCTGTCTTTCTAGTAACAGTTGAATTGCAGTATCCGTGTCAATTAAAATAGTTTCCAATTTATTCTTGGCTGGAAGGAGGGTGGTCTTCTGAATTTTAAAATGCAAGCCTCCCTTTAGTGAAAATTCTGTCAGTTCCTTCTTTCTCATTTCTCCTGTTTTTCACTCGTTTTAATTAAACTTGCTGGACTCCAAATATTTTGAAATACCTGTTTAAATCTTTTTCTTCATCAGATAGCGTGACGATGACAAAGGTCCTATCTGTTGAGGAGACATGGGTTAGTGTCAGCATCAGGCTCACAGAAAGCACCATATGAAGAGGTGGCTTCCCTGCTGATCTACTGTGCATTTTTCAGAACCCTCAGGCTAGGTGGACAGCACTGGATGTTCTGTATTTTAAAAAGTGATCATTTTGAACAGGGTGAATGTGGTGAATTGATCTTTTGGGTAACTGGAGACACACTGAAATTAAACATTTCCCTGACAGTCGAGCCCAAGAGGTAGCTGCTGAGACAAGAAAAACAAATCACCACGTACCGAGGTCCAATTAATATGAGATGGAAAAACCCTCCTCCCAAGCTCAGCAGACACATCTATGTGAAAACTAAACCACGATGATTACGTCAGGACTCACTTTACGGGAAACCCAGCCTTTGGGTGCTGTGCAGCCGTCCCCAGACACCCAGGCAGGAATATGCAGACTTCCTGGGCACAAAAATCTGTCATCTGGTTTTGGCATTTTAAAATAATGTCAAAATACGACTTTAAAAACAATGACTAGTTGTTCACCACTGTACTAGGTTGCCTGGATTCCACATTTCCTTTCAAATTCTATGGCTCTATATAAAGATTCGGCCAAAGGACCTAAGAGATGGTCAGTCCTGTGTGCTCGTGGACTCACACATTACTTACACAAGATAATCTTCGTTGCATATTGACCACAGCAAGCCAATAAATCCCCCTTATGAGGATTTAATTTCCAGCTTTTGACCTTTGGATGAAAAACAAGTGAATCATCTCCTCCTGCTAGATTTACACCAGAGCTGATCTCAGTAAGGTGACTTAGGAATGGTGAGAATGGAAAGACTCTAGAAGAAACTTTACAGTCTGTTTTTAATGACAAATAGGCAAATATCCCCAAGTTACAAAGTCTCCTGGGCACAGCACAGCTCACAGGTTTTGGGGATTCCCTGTTCCTCACATGACAAAGCACTAAACATTATCTATTTCCCCATGCCCTACCCCAGCCCCAGCCTCTGGTGACCACCATTCTACTCTCCTTACTTCTATGAGTTTGTCTTTTTTAGATTTCACATATAATTAGGATCATGTGATATTTGTCCTTCTATGCCTGGCTTATTTCAATGAGTATAATGTCTTCCAGGTTCAACCACAGTGTCACAAAAACCAGAATTTCCTTCTTTTTTAAGGCTGTGTAGTATTTTATTGTATACATACATCCACCCACCATATTTTATTTTATCCATTCATCCGTGTAAGAAATTCAAACAATTCAATAACAAGAAAACAAATAACCCATTTAAAAAACGGGCAAAGGACCTGAACAGATTATTTCTCAAACGAAGACATATAGACCATGAATAGTGGCTCACACCTGTAATCCTACCACTCTGGGAGGCCAAGACAGGAGGATTGCTTGAGGTTAGGAGTTCGAGACCAGCCTACCCATGAGCAAGACCTGTCTCAAATAAAAATAGAAAAATTAGCCGGGCGTGGTGGTACATGCCTGTATTCTCAGCTACTCAGAAGGCTGAAGGCAGGAGGATCACTTAAGCCCAGGAGTTTGAGGTTGCAGTGAGCTACAGTGATGCCACTGCACTCTACCCAGAAAGACAGAGCGAGTCTGTCTCCAAAAAAAGGAAAAAAAAAGACATATAAATGGCCAACAGATTCATTTTAAAAATGCCCAGCATCACTAATCATTAAGGAAATGCAAGTTAAAACCATGATGAAATCCCATCTCACACCTGTTAGGATGGCTGTATCAAAGAGATGAAAGGTAACATGCGCTGGTGAGGATGCAGAGGAAGGCGGACCCTTGTGCACTCTGGGTGGGAATGTAAATCAGTACAGCATTATGGGAACTGTGTGGAGTTGCTCAAACACTAAAAACAGAATTACCAGCTGATTCGGCAATCCCACTTCTGGGTACATAGCCAAAGAAAGTGCAACCAGTCTGAAGGGGTATCGGCACTCCCATGTTCACTGCAGCATCACTGACAGTAGCCACGATAGGGAAGCAACCTAAGTGTGTGTCGGGGGTGAAAAGATAACAAAAATGTAAAGTTTATATTTGATGAGGAGGCCATTTGACCAAAAAAAGAAAGAAAGAAGAAAATCCTCCTGACAAATGTGTCATCCTGCTAGAGTTCTAAATCAGACTTACTCTGAGATGCATAAGAAATCACATGCAGTGATGGTGGCAGTAACAGTGCTCTTTATTTGTGATGGTTAAAGGACACGGGGGCAGTGCCCTCGCACGCACTAGGCATTTGTTCTGAACACAGCACCGTCCCCGGGATTTCCCTACTAGCTCAACCCCATAAAGTCACTGGTTTTCTCCACCGGATGAGCAGCCAACTGGCCAAGGCACCCCTGCTGGGTGTGGGGAGGCCCTGCCTCAGGTCTGCAGCAGGGGACACGAGTGACGTCAATCCCCGTGGCCTTCGCCAGAAGGGTGCAGCTGGCCAAAGAGAGAGCGATACAGCTCTGTCCTAGGAGACAAACAGAACAAATTGGTTAACACGCGGGTTCACTTTTCAAGGTTAAAAAGAAACCAAGAAGCTGGGCAATACCCCAATCTATTTTTTCAGTTGAAAACACAGCGGTGTAATTAAAAATGCATCCCACAGCTCTTATTCACAAATACGATGGAAGGAAGAGACCCAGAAGCAGCCAATCAAATAGTAAAATATGTAAATAGTCCAGTGAGGCTGGATACCCAGTCTCTAGGGAATGAGTTTTCTATAAGTTTGCCCTTTACAGACAGGCTCTTCAAGTAAGAAAACAAGATTGAATATTTTAATAGGATGTATGAGACGGCCACGCAATGAGGAGGATTCAATCAGACACGGGATGCAGGGGGATATAATTTAGTTTTCATACATTTTCTGGGACTTGGCAGTACTTGAAAAACAATGAAAATGACCCAGCAACAAGATTCCAATTACTATCATATGTGCAGTTGTTCAGGAGTAGAACCAAGGTTCTTCCCTGCTTCCCAGCCCCCTTTTCTCTATTCTCAGTCTAATAACTAATATGATTGGCTAATTTATTTCTAGAGTTGAATTTTGATGTTAACAAAATTTTGACGTAAAAAAATTTGTAACATGCCAGGGTCTTGGGCCGCTGAAAATACAGTCAATGATCACTTCCAACCTCTGTTCCCGCTATTAAATGCAACATATACAACAAACATCTGGCCAAAGCCATCTGCCAAGGCCTAGAAAACCTAAAAGGGGGAGGAAGTGAGGATCTTTCCTATCCTTGTGACGGAAGCTCCAGAACTCTCTCTCCTGTGGATATAGAGCAGATCCTCCCCACAGAGATGTGAGAAGCCACCTGGTTCCAAGCAGGTCAGACCCGTGTGAGAATGTCCCTGACACCAGGAAGGGGCCTTGTGGAGGACACGGCTCACTGAGACAGGCAATCCCTGCCTGCACTGTGCAGCCACCAATGTCATGGAGGGAGGGCGGCTCGAGCAGAGCTAAGGCCACAAGCTGGAACATCTACACCCCCAGCAGAAAGCTACACCTGCTCTGGCATTTTCAAGATCTAACCACAAATATACCCTGCCACCCTTGTTAAGAAAACAGGCTTTGAGAAGTGCTCTCATTATCCGAGGGTCATTGTCAGTAAATCTGACTTTAAAAACAAAACAAAAACCCGCCCTTCAAACAGCCATCTCGGTTCAGCCAAAGACTTCAACACAAAAACTTATTAGTCTTTTTCTGAAGTCAGTCTACTATAGTGTGGATAGGAATAGAAGTACTATAATTAGAAAACCCAGCAACAGGAATAACAGATCAAAGCTTTAAAAAGGTAAAAAGAAAAAATCTTAAAGAAACCACAGAAGCCAAAAATGGAAGCCAGCCTTATCATGTTGGGGACCACAGGACAGAGAGACAATGAAGTTGCAGGCCAGAAAACAATGGGTCTCGGATTTTATTACAGAAATTTTATGGCAAGAATTTGCTGATACCCTCACCCTGAACTACAGACAAAGGATGCAGGTTCACCCCGAGCTCCTCCGCCTTTTGTTCCTCTGCTGTGCACATCTGTGACCAGCCCTCAACCAGCCCCGGCAAGCCCTGCAAAGGTGGGAAAAGGTGAGAGGCAGCCTTGGACCACATGCAAATGAGCACAGGCTGGGGCACCTAACAGCAGCGTGTCCTGCTTTTACTTCATCACACTATGGCCTGCCTAGGTGCCAGGAACGACAAGTCTTTCTAGCCATTTCCACAAAAAAACTGAATGGCATGAAGGGGCGAGTTGCCACGACAAAAAGGACAGTGTGACTTTAAGAGGACGAGGTCCGATGAGAGTGAAATGCAGCAGCAGCCTATTTAGCCCTTCACAATCACAGCCTTCCAGCTCGCCCTGCCGCCTGCGCCAGCCCATCATTACCACGGAGCAGATGCTCCACTCCGCCGCCGTAGCGGTGGCGCCCGGGCCCACGGCGCGGTTACTGTCCACAGCAGGGTTCACATGTCAGGAGCAGAGAGTGAAATGCTGAAACCCATGTTTTGATAGAACATCATTTCACACTCAGGTGGGCAAAGCTGACAAACATATGCGGCTGTTCATGGCAAAGCAACTTGGAGAGCTGAGTGGTCTGGGTTCTTAAAATATTTTTACAGAGAGAGAGAGAATATGAATAAGGGATTATTTCAATCTAAAAACCCCCAAGCAATTTCAACTTTGCTCTCCCCCACCAACCAGGGACATTTCCACTTTCGCAGCATCTCGAACCCAGGTACCCCCCCTGGACCTCACTATTCACATCTCGCCACCTCTCACAAGGACATGGTGACAATCTGCTGGTGACTCTTCCACTCCCTTCTCCTGCTCTCTCCATTCCCTTCAGCCCCAACTGCGAGGCAGGCAAAGGAGACCCGCCATGAGGTCTCCAGACTCCCTGAGGTCTCCCACGCTGGCCCTTCTCAGCCTGGAGCGGTCTTGCCACCCCTTTGCTTGCAGAACATCTCGCATCCCTCTCACCATTTTAAGTTGTCATATGTTTGTCATAAATTTAAATAGTCACAAAAGATAGAATTACCAGAATGTTGTGAATATTAACTTTTAAAATAAAGCCCTCACATCCCTTTTGTAACGCAACCAATAGAATCTATACATCATACTGCTTTGATATTGTCATCATACGTTCAAATAACACAAACACTCTTTAAACATGGAAAATTTACAGCATCTTTTTCTTCTTAAACTTGTGTATTTCCATCTGACTTTTCCCTACAGATCTTTGTCCTAATATAATTGTTTCTTTACTTTGAAATCTTTTATTGATCACCCTATCAGTAAAGTATGTAACTGGAAACACTTTTGAAATTTTTAAAATTCAAAAAGTGGAAATGAAAATATTTTAATTTCTTGAGACAGTAAGACTCTAAAGTGGTTAAAAAATTTTCTTCTGGATTGGGTTATCATTATTATTAGGATACAATTGATATATAATACAATGTATCATAATTTTAGTGGAAACTTAATATATATAAATATGTAAAATGTTACTGGAAATGCATCCCTTCATGATAAGGACGAGGCTTTTCCCTCCATTTGTTCACGGATCCCCATGGATGAATATGATTCTTTACTGCTAGAATGAAAGAGGGTTCTGCTTTAATTCTCTCCTTATTTTTTGTTTTTGTAGATGTAAGCACTGAGAAACCTTGTCACATAAACAAGTAGCTAGGAATGAGAGAGTTTTGTCATAGCAATGTCACTTAATCAATTCCTTCTGAATTATATGGGGGAAAAAAATCACATAGTAATCCATCACCCAAAATTAGTTCTAATTATTTATAAACTAACAACTCGACTCACGTTCTCTTGCAATATTGTTAAACATAAAGACCTGGAGACATCTGACCTGCGGGGGATCTGGCATGCAGTCCTTCGGCATTTCTCCCTGTACCCGTTTCCAACTATCCTTGTGTTTGGTGCCCTGGAGGTTTGCTCACTCCAGCCTGAGGTCCCTGTCGAGTTATAGATGGGCTTTTCACCAGGTGGAAGGAGGAGGATTACGGTGAAAGGTGAAGCAAAAGGAGAACCTGCCCTTTCAGCACAGGCCTCGTCTTGGGCAGGCCGATTCTAGGAAAGAGCGTTAAGTCTGGAGATGACTCCTTAAAACTATCTGTGTCCACTTCTCCTTGGGAAGTCTCTGCACCTTGGTATGAAGACTGAGGTGCAGGGAGCACCGAGCTTTCCCCCAGACCCAGACAGGTGCTAGATCTGTGTTGCTGCTTAGGGAAAGGTAAAAAGCACCTGAAAAGAAACAAAACACATCCCTATCCCTTACCCCATCCCAAGAGAAACAAAACAAACTAAAAACTAGGCAACAAACAGCCGCCATGGGACCGAGGGCCAGCTGCCTTCTCCTGTATGAACATTTCCCCCACAGCTTCTTTCCTGGCCGGGATTTAGCTGTGCAGAGAAGCTAAACTATCAATCCTTCAGGTTAACCTTGTCTCCATCTGATTCTCCAGGGTAAGTGTATAGTTTAATACTCCAGGTCCCCTTAAGGCTATGCATAATGAACTTGGGTTTTTTTTTTTTTAAATACATAATTCCTGCTCCCTATCACATTAAGAATCAAGATTTGAATCACTGATCTGAAATGCCTCCCCACCCCCCACTTCACACTCTTGTCTCCGTGGCCAGTGAGAATGTCCACTGCAGAAAATGTATTAATGTTGGTATCATGCAGAATAACCTACAGAGTAATTAACAGGACTTGGACCTGAGGTAGAAGGTCGATAGCAGGGGCTCTTCCTTGAATTAAAATTTAACTTACCCTTTATTGCAACCTACAAAAGCAAGTAATGAGCACTAACATTTTTATTTCTTTTAAACTGTCATTTAGGCTGTAGAGGGGATAATTACCTATCTCTAGTGTAGTAAGGTTTTATAACCCTTAGTGAGGCATTTTCTAATTTAATATTTTTACTATATTATCATAAAACCTGTTTCTGGAAAAAAAATGATCATGGATTAGCAGCCATTTTCCATAAAGATGGAGAGTATGTGTGTATGTGTGTGTGTGTGTGTGTGTGTGTGTTAGGATTCGGCTTATTTATTATGTGATTCTTCTGAAAAGACAGAGTACGCACAGTCTAGCTGGCTGTGAAATGCAATCACGTTAGTGGTGGGTAAGGTTTCAAACAGCTCACAATGAAGTGGGGGTGTCTGTGTATAATAATGCAGCCCCCAGCCTGACATGTGGACCCTAGTACATTCCCTTCAGTTCCACATGTGCACTCCTCACCAGACTGCAACACAGATCATTGTCTTTCATGATATTATTTGGGCAAACAGTACAAAGGAGCATATTAAACCTGCAAATGATCTGTGTGGGGCTTTCAATTTGCTAGGTCAGTAGCTTGCAGCATCGGGGATTCGGAAGGAATCATACCGTCTGCTCTTCAGAAGACCACTCCTCCTACTCTGGCCCAGAAAACCCCCAGCCTCCAAGACATCCCCCTGTGCTGTACCTACTTGCTCCTGTGGCCACAGGCAGGTAGCCAGGGGAAAGAAAGCAGCCATTCTACCACTCCCTAAAGAAACCTGTACAGCCTCCACGAGTACATCATAGTCTCTGAGCAAGCATTACACGTTAGTCTTACAAATGTGCCAGCGGAGACAATATTGCTGCCTTCCTGATTAAAGTTATACATATAATTTCCCCTTGAATAATTTGAAATTGTTCATTTGTTGCTTCATGGCGGTATGAGGGAGTCTCCCTAAATATAAAGGACGCTTCCCAGAATGCATCCTGGGCCCTCTTTCCTTTCTAATCCTCACCTCTCCTGCACGCAGGAGGACCCTGCGCTGCACACAAGAGTGGCACAGCATTTGTTTCTGCTGTAACTCAACACCACATATATGTACCTTTAAGAATCAAGGGAAAGTAACAAAGCACACAAAGGGCAAGTTGGACTCAGGCTTCCAATTCTAACAGAGCTCATGCCTGGCAGGGCCTGGATCAAATCCGAAGCCCTGTTCAGACGCGGTCAGTGCAGGATTTCACACGAGCTCTGGCTCTGTACCGACCAGCACAATCACTGATGACAGACGTGTGCTTTTAAAAATTACAGGTGATGTTACTGATGCTGCCTTTTTCCCACATTTGTGTTAAAAACAATTTATGTAGTGCTGTGGGAGCTTATAAACATGTACTAGATATACATGGTCCCTGGCCTCAAAATATAACATGTAGGTGTAGTAAGTAAATAAAAGAGATTTAAATGCTTTATTTGAAGTTTGTTAGATTTTGTGGAGGATTACAAAGACATGAAAGGCACAAGAGAAGCCAGACTGGGAAGGTGAACGTATGCAGTAAATCCGTCTAGGACAACCCACTCCATTAGGAGAGACACGTGAATGTTCTTCCTCACACTGGACCCAACTCTGCCATCTGTGACTCACACCCAGGGCCTTTGTCCTTCCAGAGCCAGGAGAGGAATAAAGCTGACGCTATTCCCTGTGGCAGCACTTCAACCATTTGATGTCTTCCTCTAACTAAATCTGTTCTTTTCTGGGTTAACCGGGCCCCCTTTTCTCCATTCTTCCTGTGACAGTCTTCTTGCCACCCTGACTGCACTCCTCTGAGCCCCCCGGCTTGCCAAAGCTCTGACAGGAAGGCCCTCGGAACCTCTGAGCCAATCCCGGCATTCCTGGCGCAGTCCAGTTAGGCCAAAGAAGACAGAGTGATGTAGGACTCCATCGCCACCTACATTCTCAACACATATTTCTATCTGCTTTCACACAGCTTCCACTCTCCTCTGTTCCGTCTACCAATATGCCCAGGGCATCCAAATATCCACTGAAAAAGATGTCTTGCCAATTATTACCTAGCACAGGCCAATGGCACCAAAGGGGTCTTCCTCCAATAAAACACGTGCCTCCATTCTAACTGTCAGACACCACAGTGGGCCAAAGAGCAAAGCCTACCTGCTCCATCTTTCTCTGAGAGATGCCTGAAGATCATGGGACAACAGTTTTCTTTTCTTATATACTTAAAGAGAAAAGCAAGCTTAAGAGAAATCTCGTAGTAGTAACAGTTACCTAAAAAAGCAAATCATCTTTCTGGGGCATACAGTGTGACATAATAAATGCAGAGGAGCTGCAATCTGGTGTCAGAGCTGGTTCTGATTCTGGCTCAGATCCTCACTAGGTCTATGATCTTAGGTGAATGACTCAGGCCCTGAACCCCAGCTTCCTCATCCATAGGATGGTAGGTAACCAATCATCCTTAAACATACTGTTTTCATTAAAGAGAACACTAAGCAGGCGGGGCGCGGTGGCTCACGCCTGTAATCCTAGCACTCTGGGAGGCCGAGG
>VBSM01003215.1:28330669-28343825 GCA_008086735.1 Cheirogaleus medius | reverse complement strand
AAAAAAAAAAAAAGAAAAAGAAAAAGAAAAAATGAAAGAAAAGAAAGCCATAGGGAAGACTTCTGGGGTGGCGGAGGGGGAAGGACCACATATGAGTGCCAGGCCTAATGTGTGTAAGAATTCTGAATCAGTTCTATAGCTTAGAGAAGGCTGACATCAAGTGGAAAAAGACCTTAAATAAATTGTTCTGCAGATAATACTTGTGCTACAGAAATGCTATATAATAAAGCAAGCTACAAATGAAATGAAAATATATTATTCCAAATATATGAGCATAAAATATTAATAATACCAAATACAAGATTATAGTAAACATATGCATACTTCTTTGACTTGTAAGTTAAGATTCTTAGCAAGAAGAAAACCCCTAATAAGCACTTTTGGAAACTGTAATAAATACTGTTAGGGAGGAACAAATAAAATAGAAGTTCAAAGGAGAAAGAGCTACCCACTCAGTAGGGGGCATAAAATCATACATCTCTCTGGAAAAGAACATTTCAACAGGAAACAACAGAGTGGGGTGGAGGTGGGAGACGCTCCTGGTTCGGTGAGTAGAATGAAGAGACACAGTGGGAGGAATAGGGAGTGTGTTCGGGGACCGTAGGGGTCTACTCTGAATAGCACAAAGGGCAAAGCAGGTGACAAGGAGAGAAAGGTGGCAAGGCAACAAATCACTGAATGCCTTGAGTGGCTGGCTCAAGAGTACGGGTTTTATTCTATAAAGAGAAGTAGCATGCTCTAAGAGACAGTTTAGAAAGGTGAATCTGGCAATGCTACACAGAGCTGATTAGATCAGAGACTGGTGGTTAATGGGCTGTTAGTGTAATTGTCTGTCTGGGAAGTGGGGAGGGGAAGACCTGGATTCAAAAAAGCAGCAGTGGAAATGAAAAGTAGAGATCACTAAATATATTAAAATAAAGTTCCAAGTAGACTAAAAGTAAGAAAAGAAATGAGATGAAACTAGGAGAAAATAAAGGTGAATAAATGATCTTGGGATACAGGAGGGATTGCCTACACGTAAAAGCAATGAAAAATATCCAAAAGAAAAGGTTTTTATATATTTAATTAGATTAAAAAGTAAAGCTTACATGTGACCAATAAAAATCATTAATATCAAAAGGTAAGCAAAATGGGAAAAATCTAGAAAAATGGACAAAGGATAAAAACAGAACCATAAATGATACAAATAAATGATTAAGAAATATATACCCTTCAAGTTTACTATTAAATAAGAAAATAAACATTAGATAATAGTCAAGTGCCTAGCACATTGTAAGTCCTCAATAAGGTATCATTTGTTATAGACTTATAAACAAGAATAAATAACTTTTAGCATATCAAAATGGAAAATATTTTTAAAAGGTAACTCTCCCTATTAGCAAGGGTACAGTGACATAGCCTCAGCTGGGGGAAAGGGGACATGTAGTACAACCCATCAAGAATCATTAGAAAGGTTTCAAATTTGACCCACGAATTGCCCTTCTAAGAACCTATTTTAAAGACACAAGCAAAACCTAGAACATTTTCTATAAAAAAAAGTTCACTGCAACATTACTTAAAGAGAAAGAAAAGCAACCATAGCAACCTGAATGTTCAACAATGTTCCATAATAATGTTATTAAAGTGCTTTGAAAAATAATTAATGGCATTTAAATGCTTATAATAAAGTTAACTGGAAAAAAGATTCAAACATATAGGTACACATCTGTATTAAACATAAACACAAAAAATCCTGCAAGAAAGCTTATCCAATTATCATGACTTAATTCACATTGTATACCTGTATGAAAATATCACATATACTCTATAAAAAAACATACAACTATTATGTACCCATAATAATTAAAAATTTTAAAAAAGATATTGTCCCTAAGGAAAGTAGGTGACAGGTGCCTGAGGTGAGGATGGCAGAGGTAGAATTATAAGAACAAACTGATTAAATACACTGGATCATGATTCAAAGCTAATTATGAGGTCTAGGATCTCTGTTACCAGAAAAATGGTATAACCACAAGAGCAGGTTTGGGAAATTCAGTGATTCATACTAAAATATGACTGACTAATAGGTAAAACCATTCCACATAGAATTTCTCTTACATGAGAAAGAAAAGAAAAAAGCATTTTAATCCAAATAAGTTTTCAATATTTTTTTCCAAAGAAGTTTTTAACTGAGAAGAGTGTGTGGGGTGGGAGGAGGGGTGGCATGGGGGAGAAAGGAGTTTCCCTTTGTCACATATTGGCACATATTTCTAAAAGCTTGCTGATTTCTTAGAAACAATAGCAGGAGTTATGAGCCACACTCTTTTTTTTTTTTTGAGACAGAGTCTTACTTTGTTGCCTGGGCTAGAGTGCCGTGGCATCAGCCTAGCTCACAGCAACCTCAAACTCCTGGGCTCAAGCAATCCTCCTGTCTCAGCCTCAGCTAGGACTACAGGCATACGCCACCATGCCTGGCTAATTTTTTCTATATTTTTAGTTATCCAATTAATTTCTTTCTATTTTTTAGTAGAGACGGGGTCTCACTTTTGCTCAGGCTGGTTTCGAACTCTGGACCTTGAGCGATCCTCCCACCTCGGACTCCCAGAGTGCTAGGATTACAGGTGTGAGCCACCACGCCCAGCCGAGCCACACTCTTAGATGCATGTACCAGTTCTACTACTTACTTGCTGTTTAACTTAGGCAAGTTACTTAATTGCTCTTAGTATTCTTATCATAAAATGCAGATAATGTCAACCACTTCACTGGTTTCTTATAAGGCTTGAATGAAAATGTACATTAAGGGCTTAGTGCAGTGTGTGGCATGTAGTAAATGCTCAGTAAGTGGAATATGATGTTATTCTGTCATTTCATTGCCAACCAGACACAGGGTAGCAGACTCAGGGTGGATAAATCAGAGCAAAAGATGACTGTATTTAGAAACAGAAATGGTCTACATACCACAGCAATCTAATGTCGGCTCAGTGATCATTGTAGAAAACATATTAATAATATGTGCTAACGACTAATCTAAATTATGGTGAAAAACTTAGCTATTGACTATCCACTTGCAAGTAACTTGCAAGTTACTTAGTTGTGATTAATACAATATCTATATTGTAATATATTTAGAAAGCCAACAATAATAAAATAATTTTAAAGCAAGTCATTAAGAGAAACATTTATACACACTTTAAACAATGTGAAATATACCTTTGGGAAAAAAGAGGATTTACAACCCTTTGAAAAAATGATGCGAATGTAACTGCAGAAATGAGAACTACAGTTAAAAAGCCCCATTTTGAGGAAGGATTTATCTGTTCAGCATCTACAAATCTCTTTCTACAAGATGTGCTTTTATCACTCTACCTCCTGCTTGGAACCAAGGCTTCAATCTGACAATGCAAATACTCTAGAATAAGAGACTGAACAGGAGCAAATCAGGAAAAAGAGAAGAAGTAACAGCAGTGCTTTCTTTTTAATCCAGTTTTAAAACTCTGGCCCAAGTCTCAGGTTTGAACTTGAGAATGTTCCCTTTGTCCTTTCTGACATTCCTGGAGGAGAAAGGCCCTGTGCCTCCTATCTCTGTGTTGGACGCCATCTTTAATGATGATATATGCGGGTCCTTTCCCCTCAGCACTGCTGGGGGTCAAACATGTGATGCCACCCGCCTGAGTATCAACAAGCGAATTATAAACTGTGTCAATCCGAGTTAATGCAAAGCTGTAATCCTCTTTAACAAGAGATCAAATCACTGCCATGAGTTATGTTCATTCCATAATCTGATAAGGAAGAGAGGGAACCTCTAATAAAAGAGTAATGGGAGCCTTTAATGATGCTGGTAAAAGGTAGCACCAGTTAAAATATTGCTCTTGTTCCTGCTGATTAGATCAATGTTGCATATTTGCCCAGACTTGTTTCACCTGTCAGAATAACCTGTGTCTTTTTAGGAGATAAGAAGCCTCAGAGAAAACATCTGTATCTTAGTCATTCTTGCCTGCAAGTTTTTAACCAACAGAAAATGCTCTATGGAGAGTATTTCTGGGGTTATTAGCTGATGTGTTCTCAAATGCTGAGCAAGTTACACCAGAATAGTTCCCCATAATTCAGTGCATATTCCTATTAAATAAAGGGGTAAAGAAGGCAAGGGGGAGTAAAACATGGTTTAAGTAACCCTCTGGGTTACTAACGGGGAAAAGAGTAGCATCAGTACAGTGGTAGAAACATGCCCATATTTAGGGTGCAGACCCATACACAAAAATGGCAAGCCGAAGATAAATTGCCTGTACAAATTCTATTATACCAAGGCACCTAAGAACAACATGGCAGTGATGTTGACAAAGCACTTTACAAGGCTGGATTACATTTGTACATTTCTTTTCTAAAACTCCAGATGTAAAACAATAATGTATTTCGTGCTTAGTACTTATCATTAAAGGATCCTCTCCTTGTTCTTTTTAAATGCCAGCAACTTTATAAAAGGAGTGGGAAAGGTGGTTTTTATTTTTGGGGTAGGATGGGGGCTAAAATTGAAATTCTTGCTGTTCCTATTGAGAATTTAAGTTCTTTGCAAAGAAATGGAGCGTCTATAAAATGTTAATATTGCTACCATTTTCGAGATAAGGGGGGGAAAAAGCTACTTAGGAAAATACAATAACCTCCACTTTTAACAGACAGTACCAAAACCAAGTTTATCTAATAACCCCACCTTGAAGCAGCAGTCATGGCAAGGAAAACACCAATTTTCTCTGGCATACACCAAGCTGGTAATTGTCACTCAGACCTTTTCCATCCTGACAGCCAAAACCCATGCCAGCAGAATAAGCAGGTCACATGGATTCCCCTTCCCAAATCTGAGTCGGTGACCAGTTTTGGGGAACACATCTCTACGTGTCTCAGAGGCCTTACTCAGTATTTGCTTCTCCTACTTGTCACACCAGTGTTTTACTATCTAGCTTACCAACACAACAAATGACAAAGAATTAACTTTTTTAAGTCTGCCTCGGAGGGTCTCTCAACAACACAGGCAAAAAGCAGTGTATTATTTCCGTGCTCCCAAATTCTTCACTTTGTTAGAACCATAGCAAGAGATCACCTGTATTCATTCATTCATTTATTTATTTTGGGGATACATCCAATATTGGTTTTTCTTCTTCCTATTGATACATAATATCTGTACATATTTTGGGGGTTCATGTGATATTTTAATGCATGCATAGATAATCACTCCCTCTGGTCTAACAGCATTTGGATGGTGGGGGGAGCAGGATTTCACACCATGTAACTTAAGCTCTGTTTCTAAAAGGTCCTTGATAAGCTTAGAATAACTTCAAAAGAGAAGTGAACAACCACCTTGCAAATCATGCAAGTAAAGTACTGACTAGCTCTTGGTGATGACAATATGCTTAGAGAGATTCCCTACCAATGAGATGTCAAGCCTTTTCTCCTCCTTAGCCCACTGATAACTGTCTCTACAGAATCACACAATCCTTTGCCTCTTAACAAGATGACTGAAGGGCAAGCAGTGTTGTTCTGGGAGCTGAGCTGCCCTATACCAAGAGTATCAAGGGTTTAGCAAAGCCAGTGATCATTTTTAGGCACATGATAACCTCCTCTCTTGCATGCAAACACATAATACGTGGGCAAGTGGGATTTCTTTTGTCTTCTCTCAGTGCTGAGAATGTTCATCAGGCATGCCATACAAACCACCTGTCTACCTCATAACGGAGAAGAGTAAAGATCTACTGAACCAGCACATATAAAGCATCAGGGGTTACTTTAGACTTTCCCTAACAAAGGAGACCTGAAAGCATTTAAACCAGTATCCAAAGTATACCTAGAAAGAAATGTCCCAAAGGGAAATTTGGTAACACTGGGACACTACTGGGCTACTTTGCATTTAAAAAGGTTTTTTGTTTTTTTTTTAAATAGATCACTTGAAGAGAAAAATTCCTGGCATGAGAAAAGAATTTGTATCAGCAGAAATTAACTAAATAGATAGCACTACATAGACCACACAATAGGAACAAAATGAAGATGCCACTACTCTTTTAAAGATAGTACTTCTTTCTCCGCTAGGATATTTTAATACCCTGTGTTAAAGATTTCTCTCTCTCTCCCCACCTCCCCGGTAATGAGAAGCTATGTTCCAGTTTCAATTCAATTCAACCAAGTGCAAATTTATTGAGCTCACACTGGACAAGGGATATGAAGAGATTCAGGGATGAGCACTAGGACCACACCCCCACCCCAACCACTGGGCATTAATCTGGTTTAGGCATTTGTGTGGAAGAATAAACTGGAACCAAGGAACAACTAAGGAAAAGAGGAGGGCTTCTCTCTCCAGACCTGGGTAAGCTAAGAACCGCAAGTGGAGCTGCCTCTCAAAACAAGAAATCAAAAGGACAGGAAATTTTATGTTACGTGTTTTTTACCACAATTCAAAAGGCAAAAGGAAGGAAGTGGGTGCTGGGAAAGAAGCTGGCCAAGTATTAAAAAGCCAGTTTAGGATAGAAACCACGAGGGAGATGATGTTTCATTTATATACTTCAACAGAGAAATAATCAAGACCTTCCCACTGTCTCTATTTTATATATGTAATTTTCAAAATGAAAACATCTCTTTTTCTGTTGATATAAAACAATATAAGCTTACTACAAAAAAAAACTCAAACACTGCAGAAATACATACAATGGAAAGTAAAATGTGTCTTCTACTTCACTCTACTCAACAATAAACATGAAGTTTGGTGTATATTGTTACAGAGCTTATTTTTTAACGACAACTAATATGAATACATCCTCACGGCAAAAGATTAGAGTCAAACAGAAGCATAAAAAATAAAACTGAAAGTCTCCCTCCACTCCCTTCACATCCCAATCCCTTCCTCGCAAGTAAATATTCTTAATATCATGATATACAGACTTTCCGGATATTTTCCTAAGCACTGTAAAATATATATATATATATATATTTTTTTTTTAAGGATACTACAATGTTTCTTTTTCAAGGTAACAAAATAACCTGGAGTTTTTTCCATGACAGTATAGTATTTGTTTTAAAGGCGCCCTTTTTTATTTTTATCATATATATATACTCAAAAATGAAATTATCATAGAGATAGGATTTTGTAGCTTACTTTTTCCACTTAATATTATGTTAATACATACAGCTCTACACCATCCTTTAATAGTTGCTTAAAATTTCATTGAATGATTTTACTGTGATTTATTAAACTATTAATAATTTCCTACTGATGGTCATTGGTTTCTTATTTTTCTCCATTATAAACAATGTTGCAATAAAGGTCCTTGATACAAATACATTTGGCAACTAGCTATTTCCTTAGGTCAATCAACTCCTAGCAGATTTTTCAGGGTTAACAGATACATATACATTTAAAATTTAGAAACACATTATCAAATAGCCCTCCAAATATATTTTGCCAATTACATTCCCAAAAACCATATGAAAGTGCTTCTTTCCTTACACCATCAACACTGTAGGTTACCAATCCTTTTAATGTTTTCCATCTGAATAAGGAAAAAATGAAATTTCCTTTTATTTTTACAGACAGGGTCTCCCTCTATCACCCAGGCTGTAGTGCAGTGGCATGATCACAGCTCACTGCAACCTCGAACTCTTGGGCTCAAGTGATCCACCTGCTTCAGCATCCTGTGGATAGCTAGGACTACTGGTACGTACCACCATACCCAGCTAATTTTTAAAATTTTTTTTGCAGAAATGGGGGTCTTGCTATGTTGCCCTGGCTGATCTTGAACTCCTGGCCTCAAGCCATCCTCCTGCCTCAGCCTCCCAAAGTGCTGGGATACAGGTGTGAGTCAACGTGCCTTGCCAAAACCTCATTTTAATTTGCATTTCTTTGATTAATGAGGTTGAATGTCTTTATGTTTTCTGGATTTGAGATTTTTCTTTTATGATTTTTAAGTCTGCTTGTTGACATGCTTTGCCCATCATTCTTACTGAAATATTCTTAGAGGTTTGTAAAAACTCTTTACATAGTAGAGAAATACTCATCTAGTAAACATTTGTGCTTTTTTTACAGTTTATCTTTACCTATTAGCTTCTGATTCCTTTTTCAATGTGACTTTTATGTAGTCAGGTCTATTAACACTTTCCCTTATGGTTTCTGGCTCTGTTGTCATGCTTATAAAGTACTTCTCTACCTCAAAATCATTAAGAAAAACAAAAAACAAAACTCTATTCAAACACATACACAAGAATGATATATCTGTAACTTAGCAAAACCAAAACTAATCACTTTAGAAAAAGTAGTATGCAGTAATATTGATATTCTAACAATTACGAAAGCTTTCATCTATGGTATACGAACGGGACACAGAATAGAATGGTACTATATTATTTCCACAGTACTAGATTGCTTCCACTTTCCATTTTCCAAAGAAAAACAAAGGACAACTACTACTGTTTCCTTCTTACTTAAGATAAAGTAACAATACCTGGCCTTGGAAGTTTTGATACTACTAGGAGAGAGAGCTAATACCCAGTTATTGTCCCCATAGTTAATCTGGCCTATTCAAATTCCAAAGCAAGAGCAGTAATACGGATGTGTGCCTCTCTTCCTTTAAGAAACATAATAGGACTAGATTGTACTCTGGTGAAAACAAATGCTCAGTTCTCCAGCTACAAAACTATTATTAAATTCCCTGTTAACACCTTAAGGACTGCTCAATTTGATTAGAGATTTCTATGCGATAGGAAAGGTGTTAAGTGGCTAAACCAGCTGGAGAACAATGCTAATCATTAGCAATCAGTCCACAAGGGACAGCCTCTTTTTCCATAAATGCCACATGGATTGTTACTCAACAAACACATTCACAACCTCTTTTCCCTTGGCCTGCTCCACCTGAGGTGGCAATGTAACATAGTTATGGCCAATGAAATACAAGAAAAAGCTTGCTGAAGGGGATTCTGGGGATGCTTTTACTTTTCTGATTAAAAAAAAACAAATTCTCTTCTTCCTGCCTTGAATGCATGTTTGATGGCTTAAGCTGCAGCAGCCATCATGGGACCATGGGGAAAGACCAAGAGATGTTGGTCCTAACATCACTGAGAAGTGAAAACCACTGCCAAAGAATGCTCACCACCCCTAGAATATCCCGTCAGAAAAAATAAACTTCCACTTGCTTATGTCTCTGTAGTCAGGTTTTACATTTCTTAAAGATCAAACCCAAATTAATACTAACCCAGTCATTTTCAAATAATTTTTATGTCTAGCATATAGCAGACTCTCAGAAATTATGAGTGAATATAGTTAAGATTCTGGAAAAACTAAGTGCCCCTGAGGTATTAAGTGATGCAAGAAAAATCCCAATGAAGAATGAAAGGTGATCTCTAAATGATTTAGTAGTACTATATTCAAAAGATACCATTAATATTTAAACCAGGTTTCATTTGATGCCTGGGATAATAATATAACCTTAAAGGGCTTGGTTTAATTCCAAACATCTAGTTTTCCTTTCTTATTGATGTAATTTTTTCACATCATCCTGACAGGAAATCTAAGATGCACTCATTTTACTCTGCAATTTTTAAACAGACTAGATTTAGAAATGAATTAAAACACAGCCATACCTAGGCATTCACTTACAAAGCACAGGAGAGCAGATGAGTTCACAAAGACAGATATAAATGTACTCAGAATCATTCATAAGATGTTTTATACTTAAAAGCACTGAGAAAAGAAAAATAATAATAGTATTCACCTAAAACTATAGATCCACTTCTCAGGTGGGTTGGGGGGCAGGGGAGAACTGATGGGATTTGGTAGCAAACTATTATAAATACTTTGAAATAAAAAGGTTCTATGTAGTTCGAGGAATAAAGCTGACAAAAACCACCTGTGCCTACATTATGACCAATAATTTCTGTTGTTAAATATTTATGTTTAAAAATGCCCACCACAGCATTAACAATAATAACAATTAAAAGCAATTTGAATGTCCAACAATCAGTGAATGGCTAATTAAATAACATTATAAAAATATTACACAGTCATTTAAAAATTTTGGATTATTTTAGTGACATGAAAATACACATATAAAATATTTATAGAATATAATTCGATCATATAAAAAAGATAAAAAAGAACATACTGAAAGGGAACTCATAAAACTGAAATACTCTTGAGATGTTAAAAGAGATTGTTTTCTGTGTGTTTGTATATGGATACACATATATTTCCTAGCTCCATTAGCTGAGAGGGCCTAGAAACAACAATACGAAGTAACAATGAGCACCCCTAGTACTGAGATCTTGGTTTCTAAATACCATTATCCACTAAAAAGAATCAGCACTCCTTCAAGAAAGACTGATTCCAGGGCTGGAACAGGCAAGGATAAGATGAGCCTGGAACACCTTGCTGTGTTAGCAAGGAAGTGCTCGAAGAATTACTGGAGACAACTCAAAAGGACACATACTCATTTGAAGGCACCATCAACAATGGGGACAATTTTAACATCAAAGTAAATATAACTTATTGAACTTATATAACAGCAAAGCATGAGTCTATATCGCTATAGATGATAAATGAGGGAGAAAGAGAAGCTCTTCATTTAAAGAGAATGCCAATTAATAAGTATAAATTACTCTTAAAAAGTTATCTCTGAATTGTAATATAATGAGCAATATCTTTTTCTGTAACTATTTCTATCTTGTTCAGCTTTATAAAATAAACATATACTTCTTTTGTAAAAACGCTCATAATCCTCAACAAACATGCCCACATTTCTAAAGCCACTTTAAAAAGAAAAGCACATGCACAGAACCCCCAAACACATACAGCAAGCACATGTGCCATACTGATTCTCCATCGTGGAGAGGAGGCTCAGATGTTCTTGGCAGGTGGGCTAAAGTTAAAAACAAAACTAAACAGCAAAAGCAAACCATGAGGCAGCATTGAGATTTATAGAATTTTTTGATTTGGTTTTATAGCAATTATGGGAGTGAAGAGATGTGACCCTTGCTATGATGCCAATGACAAATGGTTAACTGATAAGAAGAAATGGAGAGGGTGACAGACTGTAAAACAGGTCAATATCAGGCTGTCACGAAGCCATTTGAGACATATAATTAATCTATTACTCACCTGGCATCATCATTCATTGTAGTATGGTCAATAGGTGCCATGAAGCTCAGTAGCTTGCTAAGGACATGAAACCTAAATAAAGCAGGAAGTAAACAGGCAGCAGCATTAGTAACTATTAACCCATGAGAAGAAATACATTCTGTATGTTAACAAACCCCAGAACTGATCACAGGAACATCTGGTTCCAGATTGCAAAAGAGAAAAACATAGACACTTAACCATTCATAACCACAGTCGTCCCTTGGTATCTGTGGCAGATTGGTTCCAGGACTCCCCACAGATATCAAAATCCATGGATGCTCACGTTCCTTATATAAAATGGTATAGTATTTGCATATAACCTACACACATCCTCTTGTATTCTTTAAATTATCTCTAGATTACTTATAATACCTAATACAATGTAAATGCTATGTAGGCCAGACTCAGTGGCTCATGCTTATAATCCTAGCACTTTGGGTGGCCAAGGCAGGACTGCTTGAGGCTAGGAGTTTGAGACCAGCCTGGGCAACACAGTGAGACCTTGTATCTACAAAAAATAAAATCAAAAAATTAGCTGGGTGTGGGAGCATGTAGTCCTAGATACTTGGTAGGCAGGAGGATCACTTGAGGCTAGGAGTTCGAGGCTGCAGTGAGCTATGATCACTGCAGTAAGCGTTGATCGTGCCACTGCACTCCAGCCTGGGAGACAAAGCCAGACCCTGTCTCTTAAAAACAAAAAAAGTAAATGCTATATAAATAGTTGTTAAATTGTATTGTTTAGGGAATAATGACAAGAAAAAGGTCTGTACATGTTAAGTACAGACACAACCGTCTTTTTTTTTTTTTTTTTTTTTTGAGGCAGAGTCTTGCTTTGTCATCCAGGCTAGAGTGCAGTGGCATCATCATAGCTCACTGCAACCTCAGACTCCTAGGCTCAAGTGATCGTTCTGCCCCAGCCCCCGAGTAGCTGGGACTACAGGCACAAGCTACTGCACCCAGCTAATTTTTTCTATTTGTAGTAGAGACAGGGGTTTCGCTCTTGCTCAGGCTGGTCTCAAGGCCTGACCTCAATCAATCCTCCTGCCTCAACCTCCCAGAGTGCTAGGATTACAGGATTGAGACATGGCACCCGGTCAACCCCTGAATATTCTGATCCGAGATTGGTTGAATCCACAGATGCAGAACCCCTGGATAAGAAGGCTGGCTGTATATTTTTCCCTTTTTCCTTAACATTACAGAAGAAAAATCTCATAGTAGCACATTGTAAATGACAGTTCAGCACAGATCCATTTATATCACAGCCCCCCAAAATAGATACACTTGTGCCTTTGAGCAATATACAAACTCTTAAATTAAACATTATTTCAGACTAAAGACAATGAGGATTTGACTACCTCACTTTCCTCCTGTCTATACATCTTAATCATCTTTCGGTGTCATTAAAGCTACCTACTGGCGGTAGCACAGGTAGTGGAATAACATCTAAATGAAAACTTCACCAACAACATCACTCACTAGCACTGGTTCCCAGAGTCAGAAAAGGCCTAATTCCACATCATCTCCATAAGCTAGCTTCACTGGGTCTTTCCCTTCCCCCATCTTTAAATGAAGGAGCACAACTGAATTTATAACAAGCTTGATTCCTAGACCTTCAGATGAGGTCTAGGAAATTCAGTTGGAAATTTAAGATACACCACCTACATATCCCACCAATAGAAAAAAAGTATTTTTTTATGAAGTGCTTTGAGATTCCCTAGTGAAAGAGGACAACCATACTCAGAACAAATACATGACCTTATACAGACCAAATTATACCAAAGAGAATTCAAAGGGGCATCCCTTTCTATTCATTATAATGGAAGAGGATATGTATGACATTCTCTCCCCCTTCTCTCTCTCTCTCTATATATATATATATTTATATAAAATAAAATTCTAACTAAAAAAATTCTATTTCAACAAAATAATATCCACAAATAAAAATATGATCAATATTTTCATGTGCATAATGCTTTACAGTTTTAGAAACACTGTTACACACACCGAATAATTCTTTTTTTTTTTTTGAGA
>VBSM01003215.1:28280531-28303431 GCA_008086735.1 Cheirogaleus medius | reverse complement strand
ACAATACATTAAATATGATCTAATACTAAGACATCATGCCTACGTTAGTGAAGAGGTAGTGCTCCCCACTTCTTGAGGAGTGTGAAATTCTTCACTTGGGCTACTAAAATACTGCTGGAATCCTATGTTGAATTTACACTCGGGCAGCGGACACTGGGCTTATTAGTACAAAAAAAAGGCAATTTTGGCCACATGTTTGCCTAATAAACTCTCAAGGTACCACTTGTGTCTGAAAGTTTCTTCAATGGTTATAAGCCAATTCTTTTCTCTTTCCTAGATGGCCCCACATAAGGTACTGTTCTAAGGCTTTGTGCTGAGGTTTTACCTTTGTTTAAATCAAGTAGTAGTACTAACGTAATGCTCCAATGATATATAAAGCAAGGAAAACCAAAGAAATGAGGGTCCATAGTGTGCACCTTAGCCTGTTGCTATTGTTTGATAAAAATGTCTGGAGCTTGCATTTATTATAAAATGTGGTGTTTGGCCTCCTGTTCTGTGTAGCCTCCACAATTGTGAGCCCAAGCTAGCAATCAAATGCCAATACTGATGCCATGTTTGGGTCTAAACACTGACAAGTATATAAATGCAGCACTGCCAGCAAGAAATGTCTTAAGAAGGCAGCACAGAAACCACTATGTAGCTCAAATAAAATCCTTACACATGGTACACAAAATAATCTTATAGTTATTAAAACTGGAATTTAATTGGACACTGGTATTTGGTTTGGGTTTTTTTTTAAAACACCATTACTATGACCCCCAAAAATGAACTTAGTATTCCATGCAATAGCTTCAATCTTAATTTCAATTTTAAAGTGTATGCACTTCATACATACATTCTCTCTAAAGTCACCATAAAGGTCTATGTGTAGTAAGTTTCATCAACCTTTTAAGAAACACTATCCAGATCTCAAATAACAGCAACAATTTTAAAGCAAAACTAAGAACAAAATACTACTCTCACAGAAGACATCTATTTTCCAATAACTCATTAATAGTAGTAAGTTCAAATCAAACTTAAAAACATGTTATTAGCCATCAACTGAACCACTGGAAAGATATATGCCAACAGAAAGAATATTGTATTGCCATTAACATAGGGTAGCTTGAGATATCTCTTCTTATTCACACTAAGATCTAAATGCATATGATTAAAGCCACCACATCAACTGTCCATATTAATCACTCAACAACTTAATTAAAGTAAACCATCTTGTCAGATAGCTTGCCTCTTCTCTATTTCTCAACATTATCGACTTTTAATAGTTCACTGAATTAGTAATTACTTGCTTATGGCATTATCAACTGTCTTAGATACAAAAGTCCAGCATGTGGCAAGGTCAGTTATAGACGTGTCCTGATGGCAAATGAAAGGAGAAATTTAACCCATCAAAGTGGTTATCAAAAGAGCAAAACCTATTACGCCTTTCTCTAGACACTCCTGGCTAGATTCAAAGTGACAGAACAAACCAGATCAAAACTAAACAGAACTAGAAGCAACATACAAAATCTTAATGAACCTTTAGAAATCTAGGTATCGATCCGTCAACATCTAAGCTCAATTAGTCCTTTCAGAACAATATATTCCATGAAGTGACAAGAAACTAGTTTGAGGTCTGGGATATGAAAATAATAAAACCAGTCACTTTATATAGCCTATTGCTAAGTGCAGTCACATCACAACATGGGGGTCTTGTGAGGATTAAATACAGATGTATGTCAAGCACCTATCAATTTAGTCCAGGAGCTGGCACGTTAACTCACATCCAGCAAATGTTGGTCCTTCCCCAATTATTTAAGAACTCAAGCTAATCAAGTCAAAAATCATCTGATGGTTTAAAAAAGCAAAACAAAAGAAAAACCTTAAACTGTCATACAGACAACACATCTTAAAAGAACTTAATGTTATAAAGTAGCAGATAGGATCATGAAAATGAAAAATAGATACTGAAAACATTTCTGAATGGCTCATCCTTCATGGTCATTTACAACCTTCATGTTTTGTGAAAATTGTCTTTAGGAATGAGCTTTGACAAGAAATAGGCCAAATGCAAACTAATTCCATTTGGAAGTAAAACCCTGCAATGCTTTTCTGTAGCAGGTGAACAGTTCCTCTCATAAAACCTTCACCACTGGCTATACTTCAAGCTTTCAGCAATTCTAGTTTCCAAACAAACCAGTAACAAAACTATAAAGCTAATTTTTTCATTAGAATTGTTAAGTAACAGGAGTTCAATAAATCATTTGCCTTCTAAGGGAAAAAAATTACTTTCTAACACATAATATTTCTTTTAGTTCTAAGAAAATGAAGCTTATTTATTTACAAACTGAAAACTGTATAGTGAAACCTTTTTATGGCTCAAGAATGAAATATTTAAGAAATAAAGGTATGAAAAGAATAAGGCTTGGTCTAAGAGGTCTTGAGATCAAGTAACAGTGGTGCCATTTACCATATGACTTTCAGGAAGTTCTCAGGTACTTAATTTCTCATAAGGTATTTTTCTGCTCTAAAAATGATGAAATTATTTATGTTATCTGATAGAGTCTTCAATGCCCCCCATACATATGTATATATGTATACACACACATATATACATACATACATACATGTACCTTTATTAAATAAATTATTTACTACAAGTTGTAGTAACTTAAGACACATTAAGAAACAAAGAATGAGAGTGAGAATTAGTGTGTGTGTGTGGGGAGGGTAGTGTTCTGACCCCACATATCATTCCCAGTATTTAGGGTATTTACACAGCCTGGAGACACCTGAATTAACCATGTAAGCCTTTAAACCCTTACAATCAAACATTAAAATTCAATGTGGCTATAATCTCTTCCTTACAAAACATGGGACCCAAAGAGTCTGGCTTCAAGTATGGTTTAAAAAAATGGTGGAGAGGGGGAATCTATTATATTCACCACCCAGCTCTTCATACGACCACATTAAAAAGAAAAAAAAACATAAATGAAAACTCACAGGCCCATTGTAATACATTGTACCACTTCTGAATACAACACTTAGCTCAGGCTTACTACCCTGACAAATAAAGGAAAGCACTTTATGAAGCCAATTTAATTGGGAGGTGACAGAAAACATACAGCCATTTTCTTTAGCCTTATCATTGAATTGGCTTCAGCTCCAATCTCTGGCAAATCCCACTCAACAGAAGAAATTAACCAGGTCAGCAGAACAGGTGCTACCTTGTGTCTGTCAAGGGCCTGGCATCACCACAATTACTTGCACACAATGAAGCAGTAATCTTTACAGATCATCTCTCCCAAGAAGTATATTGGGGAGGGGTAGGAAAGCTGAAGGGAGCGGGGAGTAGGAAGAAGAAGGGGAATAGGAAGCAAAGAGAAAAGGCTAGAAAAGAAAATGAATGTGCAGCTGCCTTGCAGCTCAGCAGATGTCGGGATGTGATGTACGAGGCTAGGATAAGCTGTCGTAGCCTGCTGCCAAAGAGGGGTAAGTGATTAAAGCCTGCACAGTTCTAAGCACCATATTTAGAATCTGCGGGGTTTCAGGACTTGCACCCATTCCTTGCTGTGCTGCCAGATGTTGGCAACTGGTCCAGTTCCTACTGACTGTGCATGGATGGCAGCAGTTGGTACAGCAGCAAAGCAATCTGGAATGCTTCCGGAGACGCTGTACATTAACAAGTGTCACCCATCATTCACCTTTACAGAAGGCTGAAACAACTCCAATTTGCTGCCACTTCCCTCTTGGGAAACAGCCAAGATAAAGTTGCGCCTGGCAGCCCCATTTGTTTCACTCAGGTGTTTCAGCTGCCTTGCTGACCTCTATTAGTTTAAGTTTTAATTTAGATTAACCCCAGCACCCCAATTAACCAGCAAGGGGAAAAGCTAAGATGTGACTAGTCATAACTCTGAAATCAGAATTTATCGAAGTTAAAATTATTAATTGGGATGAAGGGCCAATCAAGTACGGCTATTTCTTTTTAAACAGAGCTCCAGGCAAAAAAATAAAAAAAAATCTATCAGACTAAGGATTGCCAATAGAAATAATTTCTTCCCAGTAATTTCAGTTTATTTTATTAAGCCTATTTAGTTTATGATACATTTTCCATCGAACAATGTACACTTCAATTAATGAGGACTGGAACATTTTTGATTGTTTCCCATGATCTCACACAATTATACAGCATTAATATCCCACATCAGGTACTTCCTTAGACACTCCAGAACAAAACAGAGTTCTCTACTCTTCTGACAAATGGATATAATAAGAGAAGAAAAGGAAAAAAGAATCAGGACCTTTGACAAGGAACAGCTGAGACCACACCAATCCTCTTTCCTATACCCTCTCATCATTACTTTTCTTATTATTATTACTTTTAAGACTCATTTATAGCAATAATTTTATCAAACATTATAGAATGAATAAAAAAATTAATAGAAAGCCTCTCTTTTTAGGGCAAAACCCCAATATAGAATCATTTATTCTGGCTTTACATGTAATTTTCCTAAGAAGTTCCTTCCTTCATATCCATATGCATAGTACAGCCGTCACTGTTAATCCTTCAACAAGCAGTTGTAAATTTTTTAGCAAAAGTTAACACACTAAAAATTCTACAGAGAAAAACATTATCTTGATAAACAATGGCTCATGTAAAACTGGTGTATCACTGCTGAACAGCATAGCACCCTCGATTCTCCACTAAGCTAGAAAGGGTATAGCCTAAAGCATATTTCATTAAGAAATATAACTTATCAAGAGACCCAGGAATACAGGAAGTTATTTTAGTTCTTTAGAATAGCCCAAATGTTTAGCCTACATTAACAGTCTCCAGCATCATTAAAAAGAGCAGCATGTCAGCAGATAGTAATGTCAGGAAAAGAACTGGGGATGTTTGTGAAGACATATTGAGAACTGGACCACGTTTCAAATTCTACCAATTCTTTCTGTCTTCAAAGCACTATACTATTATTATAATCAATAGCAGACACTCTTAGTACATACTTAACTGATTTGAACAGGCACAAAAAGACATTAAAAACAAAAGGCTTAATAATGATAGAACCAGAAGTGCAATTCAAGAACTCTGGGATCCCAGACTTCTAGCTCCATGTCCCACTCTAACAACCTACAAAAAGTCCTCCATTATCAAAAATGGCCGAGAAAGAACAAACCACATGACTCAAAGAATCTGAAATTGTTTTACAGATAATTTATACTCAAGCAACAACCAACAAAGTAGCCTAGTAGCTGCTTTCATTTCAAATGGAAAACATAGAAGAAAAGCAACAAATCTTGAATGACACAGTAAGTTAATTTTGAATGCAGGAGTTCTAACTCGCTGTCTGACTCTTATTCTTTCAAAATAAGCTACCTTTGTTGTTCAGAAAATTTTATCAGTTGTTTTAAAATACTAAAACCTGATTTCTAACAAAAGAGTATATAAAAAAAAAAAATCACACCTGGTGGTAAAAGTCATCATCATCAAAGATTTCTTCATCCAAGTCCTTCAGATGAGCATTGGCAGGGGCTTGAGGAAGGATCTCCTGTTATTAACAAGGAATAAGGAAAGAGGGAATCCCAATGAGGTTATCAAAGAAACATAGCTACTGCAAATAATATGTGTAATAGTCAAAGCACTGTTTTCCTTAAGATATAAAAAGCTCTTAAAATTAAAAAACAAAACAGTACAATAGAAAAATAGGCAAAAATGCTAACAGCGGGCCCCCCAAAAAACCCCACAAATAATCATATGAAAATGTTTAACCTAATTCTAACAAAATACATGCAAATTAAAATGAGAAGATAGCATTTTTCACCTCTAAGACTGGTAACACAGCACTGGAGAACACAGCTGGAGGGACTGGAAATTAATGCAGCCTTTTTAGAGGCAATTTGGCAATATCTATCAGGATTTAGTGTATTTTCTTTAACATTTACATATCAGAAATCTATTCATATGTTCACAAAAATGCACAACTTGTAGCACTGTTTCTAAAACTAGAAACAACATAAATATCCATTGTTTGAATAAATTATAGTACATATCCATATCATCCATATCATCCAAAAATGAAATAATCTCTATGTAATGATATGGAAAACGTGTTTAGGATACACTACATTTTAAAAGTTGTGAGATTTTTGGCTAGGCATGGTGGCTCATGCCTGTAATCCTAGCACTCTGGTAGGCCAAGGCAGGAGGACTGCTTGAGGTCAGGAGTTGAAACCAGCCTGAGCAAGAACAAGACCCTGTAGACCCCGTCTCTACAAAAAATGGAAAACTTAGCTAGATGTTGTGGCATGCACCTGTAGTCCCAGCTACCTAGGGGGCTGAGGCAGGAAGATCACTTGAGCCCAGGAGTTTGAGGTTGCAGTGAGCTATGATGACACCACTGCACTCTAGCCAGGGCAACAAAGCAAGACTCTGTCTCAACAAAAAAAATAAAAATAAAAATAAAAAAAGAATAAAAGGTGTGAGATTTTTATATATAGTTGCAATATTTTATATATTTATACACACATTTATCCTATTTAGTAAAAAGACAATCATATATAATTTATATATCTATAGATATATGAATTAAAAAGACCCAAATGTGACTGCAAATTAGTGCAACCTCTGTAGAAAAGAATTTGGAGATACCTCAAAGAGCTACAAGTAGAACTACAATTGATCCAGCAATAGCACTATTAGGCATCTACCCAAAGGAACAAAAGTCATTCTATAGTAAAGACATCTGCACTCGAATGTTTATGGCAGCACAATTCACTATAGCAAGGATGTGGAAACAATCCAAGTGCCTGTCAATCCATGAGTGGATTAATAAAATATGGTATATGTATACAATGGAATACAACTCAATTATAAAAAACGACGGTGATCCAGCACCTCTTATATTTTCCCAGATAGAGCTTGAGCTCATCCTCTGAAGTGAGGTATCACAAGAATGGAAGAATAGGCACCACATGTATCGCCATCAAACTGGCACTGACTGATCAACACTAAGTTGCTCACGCAGTAGTAATATTCTTTGGGAGTAGGGGATTGGGTGTGGATAAACTCACAACTAATGGACACAGTGAGCGTTTTAGGTGGGGAAGGGCACGTCTCAAATCATGGTTGTGATGTGGCAAAGTCATAACATGTAACCAAAATGTCTGTACCACCATAATTTCCTGGAAAAAAATAAAGACCCAAATGCTTGAAGCTTGTTACAACTTTTTTTTTTTTTTTTTTTTAAAGAAACAAGGTCTCATTCTATTACCTAGGCTGGAGTGTAGTGGTGCAATCACAGCTCACTGTAACCTCGAACTCCTGGGCTCAAGCGATCCTCCCCACTCAGCCTCCCAAGTAGCTGGGATTACAGGTGCATGCCACCACACCCATCTAATTCTTCTTCTTCTTTTTTTTTTTAATAGAGCCTGCGTCTGGAGTCTGGCTATGTTGCCCAGATGTCTCAAACTCCTAGCCTGAAGCAATCCTCCTGCCTCAGCCTCTCAAAGGGATAGAATTACGGGTGTGAGCCAGCGTGCCTGGTCTTGTTACAACTATTAATATTAACATGGTTAAATCTGAGGAGTTGAATTTTTCGAGTAGGGGGAAATTTTTCATTTTTATTTTTTATAAACTTAGAAGTATTAAGTATACATTTCTCCTATAATTAAAAAATGTAAATGTTTCCTTTAAACAAAATAATTTGAATATTCCACTTGAGTCCTTTTCTAGAATACCTAAATGGCAAACATTAAGCCTAAAAAGTATACACTTGCTTCAATACTGACATTTCCATAGAAATAGCTCTAAAACTGAATTTTAAAAAAGTAGATTCACAATGCTTCCATTACCAGAATCCTGTATCAAACTCAAAATTAAGAGAAGATGACACACAAAAGTTAATAGTAGCCCCATTTGTAAAAACTTCCCCCTGCCACATACTCTCAGTTTCTCAACAACCCAGTAAAATAGTGTTTTCCTTTCTTTCATTAACTTCTTATACCAACAGGTAATACCTACAAGTTTTTCAGTTAATTAGCCTCATAGAAACTTTTCCCCATAATCATCCTGCATCACAGAGTTCTTACCGGTTCTCCTGGCAAGCTTTCTGGGACAGGCTGGGCTGCTGGTTCAGGTTTGCCAAGAACTCGGTAGATAGAGCGTTTGGTCTGTGTTCTTCGAAGTAATCTTTCTTTGTCCATTAGAATATGATCAATCTGAGTCAAGATTGAGCGTTCAAAGGCACCAAAACCCTGCAACAACATTAACCAGTGTCAGATGATGCAGAAAATTCATGCTAAAGGCAGCTACATTGGTTTTTCTATCTTTCTGTGTCGGCGGAGAAATAGACAATTGTCTTTTCTGAAGAGATTTCCTGTTAAGGACTGAGTTTGTGAATGGCTATCATTGTTCTCAGGGGAAAAAAATTTAGTCTCAAGCAGGTCATATCACTTTTCTATGCCCAGAGATTAACTTCTGCAACTTTAATAATTATTGTTTTAAAATCAATTTCTTTAAAGTATTTTGTATTCTCAGCACTTGAACACTATAAGGCCCTAATTTCAAGAATAAAACATTCTTTTTAATAAAGCTAAAATCTCAAATCTGAATGGTATTATATAAACCCCAGTGGCAGAAGTTCACTACATTTTGCTATAGAAATGACTGATTACTATTAGTGTGTAACAACATCCATACAAACAAGCTGTAGTCACAATGGTTTTAGGTCCACACAACCTATTCTTACACACACACACACACACACACACACTTGCCTTCCCCAGTTTCCCAGAAGCCAGCTTGGTTTTATCGTGCCACTTCTGAAGTGTGCGGTTCCTGTAGGCTGTAAAGTCAGCAAAGCGCTTTGCCATGAAGCTCGGGTACTCATCCATCTCCAGCTTCCTCTTTCGCAGGACCCTTCTCTGCTGCTGCTTCTCTTCTACTGGCTCATCATCCTCACTAGAAATCTCTTCACTAGAAAACCAGTAAGAACACTAAGTCCAGTGTAAATAAACATTACTTAAATAAATTAGGTTCACATGAAGTAGAGAATGTTTATTATGCCTTACTTGTTCTGTCTTCCTTTAAAATATCAAAAATAAGATGCCTTCTTTTTTGTTTGAAAAGAATGTTCATGAGATCAAAACTCATGTAACTTTTCAAATAAATGTAAAAATAACTGGTTTCAAAACATTTTTTAAAAGGTAAGCCAGCCATAAAAATAAATGACGTTAAAAATGCATATGAACCAGGCCTGTCCTATTACACGAGGGTCTTTAAAAATTAAACATATAATCATATTTCTATGACCTTAATCCTCAAATCAATAAGGAAACGTCTCTCTGTAACCAACTGTTCAGGAAAGATGAATAATATTAGTTGAACCAAACAGAAGACAAGTGGAATGTGAAGAAAACTTAAAGGGGTAGGCAAAAGAATCAGCACTAAGCTGTGATGCTATATATGTAACTGCCATGAGAATGTAATACAACTCCCAACTATATAGCCAATCACACTCAATAGATTGCTAACCCCAACACATAATAGGTGCTCAACAAATGTGAGCTTCCTTCTTGTCCTTCCAATTAGTTCACTCCAAAAAATGAAACAAAGGACAAGCCCAAGGGAAAAAAGCAAGCAGGTACCACATACAGCAAGTGTGAACAAAGGGGGGAAAAAACCTTTATCAAATGTAATAATTTCAGAAAAGAAAAAGAGCTATTTTGCTGTTGTTTTCTGAAATTTTTCCATCTTTCAAAATAATAGCTTCTTCCTTCATTGAAAAGGAGATGGTTGTGACCACTGATTCCATGGTATGGACACAAAGTGTTTCATAAACATTAATTTCATAAAAATGTGCTTTTATCTGCTAATTCCAATAGAGCTAAAGAGAAGCCAAGTCTTTTGCCTAAGCTCACAAAGTGAACTAGGTACAACTAAATATAAAAATCCAAAATCTAATTCCAAATTTATGTGCCATCCTGACTATAAGTTAAATAAAAGGGCCTCTTTCTATTTTGCTAACATTAAGCCTGGAATCTACCTGAGAAGAACTTTGGCTTTCTCTTTCATAAATGTTAAGAAAATATCCAAAATGAAAAGAGATAACTCCATAGTTCCATTCCCTCCTTACCTTCCTGCTTTGGGTGGCTTTGTCCCGTCTACTAGATATCTAGTGTCTGGATATTGGGAAAGCAACTCTTCCTGAAGATCTACCAATGACCTCAACAATGCTTTAAGTGCCTTGTGACCTGGGAAATAAAGCACAGAGAAAGGACAATTATTTATCTACAATTCTCTAAAGCAGGTAATGCCTATAACTCATGACTCCTGAGCAGTTCTGGCTGGTGGGGATAAAAGCAGGAGGTGCAGGGTACCCGGGGACTGAAAAACTCTCTGAAACATGGAATTCCCAAATGGAAATAACAACAGTGCCTACCTCATAAGATTGTTGTGAGGAACAAGTAAGACCATATGTTTAAGAGCTTAGAAAAGTGCAAACAGTGAGAGTTCAATAAATTGTCAGTTCTTAAATGTATTAAGTGTGACAAACTCCTTTATAACCATTAACTTGTTCTGTTGGTGTTAAGTTTTGTTTTGGGGGTACTGTCCTACACATTACCCACTGACCTCCTGGATTATCCCTGTTATCAATCGGCTGCTTAAGCAATTCCTCGTCTTTGAAAGAGCACAACTGAGTCCCAGGATCCTTGCCACCACACCTGTCCCTCTCCCAGGAGATCCCATCTGCCTCTAGTTTGAGCTGCCACACCGTTCACCCAATCTCTCCACACACATACTTATGGAAAGTTCCCATTCACGTATGAAAACCCACATTAATGGCTTCTTATTTGCAGTCCTGAATTGTATACGAAAAATTTGTACATCTTGGGAATGATCACATGTAAAAACAAAAATTAAAAAAAAATTGCACATCAAGAACATACATGTGTATAACATATCCGCTTAGCATTAAGTATATAGTCCATGGCTAAAAAACTTTCAGAATAAAAACTGGTTCTTCTGAGAACTGAACTCTTACCTTCTCTATCAGAATAATCCTATTAAAGAGGCTAACTAGACACTGATAATCACCATTTATGTGGTGAAAGCACTCCAGACACCTTCTGAATACCAAACCTTCACATTTCCAGCAACTGCCAGAAAATCTTCACATGGATGCTCCATCACTAATTCAAACATACCATGTCAGAAACAGAACTTTTTCTTCCTTTGTAATACTTCTCTCTTGTCTGAATTTCTCTGCTCTGTTTAATGTGTTTTCACAGGAGATCACTGACATTTGGTGCTCTTATTCTATACATCTAATTGGTTGCTAAATCCTGTATTTTCCATTGCAGTGTCACTAATAATTGTCCATTTATCTCTGGCCATGCTTCTACCACTCCTTCCCTCTTTCCCTTACATAACTGTAGTCTTCTCACAAGCATCTCTATTTCCATTCAGCTACCCCTACATTCATTTTTATTTTACCTTCCATACAAACTTCAGCCCACACAAATTTCAGTTAAATGATTTTTATAGGTCTTATTTTATCTGTCTTTTCTGCTTCTGCCTCCACCTGCCCAACATGAGCAGCCTTCTCACTATTTTACATCCCAACCTGTTTCATCAATGGGATACCAACCCATGAGTTAGACAAGTTCTCCATACATTTTATACTACAGTGTTCTATTTCAACACACACAAGGTGAAGAACTATAACCTACCCGAGAAGGCCTTCTCAGACTGGTCAGAAGGAACTCAATGATCCAACAACTACTCTGCATTCTTTCAAATAATCTCTATATAAAACTATATAAATATAACTTCCTTATTTAAAATAAGATCCTTGATCACATCTTTTCTAAATTCTATATTCTAATCCTTTTATAATCAATGCATATCATGCCACTGGGAGGATTTGTAATATACAAATATTACCTGAAAAAATCCAAAATATCTTGTGTTCCAAACCAAGGTTCTCAATCTGTTGCTCTCAATCTTAAGAAAAGGAAGAAAACCCAAAACTTTTCACCAAAGATGGAGATGAAATTTTATTCTAATAAGAAAAAAGTCAATACAGAATTATTCTTTTGTCAGCTTTTGGGAAATGGATTAAGTTAAGATGAAAAGTAAGCAAAAAAAAAAAAAAATAAAGACAATTTTAAAGGCAAGAATTACTCAGTCTAAATGTGCTAAGTGTATAAGTAGAACAATGCAAAATTATGTAAACACATGGAAAACTTTTAAAGAAATGAGGAAAGCAAAGAATACAGATAACTACAGATACTGTTACCACAAATGATCATCTGTTAAAAGAGCTGAGAATTGTAAACAGATATCCCATAGTAGCTAAGGTTATGAAAGTGTATGTTGTAGCAAGAAAATAGGAAAGACACTAATACTTGGAAGGGAGCCCATGAAAATACAGAAATCGCATCTCATTCAAATTCTACGTTAAGTATTACTCAGTTTTTACCTTCTTTTTCTAGAAATGGCTATATCTTAAGAGACAGATCCTATGTTTTCCAAAGTGAAACCAAAGATCAATTTCACATTTGCAAAGTAGCTTTAAAAATTTTCCCAGACCAAACCTTGAAAGTATTAGGCTAAGTGAAATAAGCCAGTTAGAGAAGAAAAAATATTCTATAATTCCACCTATATATGAAGTACTTAAAACAGTCAAAATCATAGACAAAGAAAGTAGAACAGTGGTTAGTTCCCAGAGGCTGGGAAAAAGGGGAATGGGAAATTACTGTTTAATGGGTACAGAGTTTCAGTTTGGGATGATGAAAAAGTTCTGGAGGTAGATGGTGGTAATGGTTACCTAACAGTGTAAATGTTCTTAATGACAATGAACTATATACACTTAAAATGGTAAGCTTTATGTCATGTATATTTTACTATAATTTTAAAGTAATATTTTTTTAAAATCCCAAGACCAGAGTATAATAAAAAAATCCCACTATCCCAGTCATCTCTGCAGAGAAAAACATCATCTATAATCCTTCAAATTCACCCTGTAAACAAGAAGAGGGAAAAAAAAATGGAATATTATTCAGACTTAAAAAGGAAATTCTGATACATGCTACAACATGGATGGGACTTGAGGATATTATGCTGAGTAAAATAAGCTAATTAGAAAAAGAGAAATACTATATGATTACACTTGTATGAAGTCCAAATTACAGAGCAGGAAGCAGAATGGTGGTTACCAGGAACTAGAAAGAGAGGAAAATGGGGAGGTACTGTTTAATGGGTATAGAGTTTCAGTTTTATAACTGAAAAAGTTATGCAGATTGGTTGCACAACAATGTGAATATACTTAACACTACTAAAGTGTACACTTAAAAATGTTTAAGATGGTAAATTCTACTACATACTTTTTACCACAAAAAATTAAAATAAATAAGAAGAGCAAAGTGCTTGTTCCTTACTTCCTCTAGGTACCACGTCTTTGATCTAAAATATAAAATCAAGAACCACACAGGGAATAAGCTGCAAAGCAGTCTATAACGTTTATAGCTGCTTGCCCCCCAACAAGCAAGTCATAATTTGACTCTAACATGTAACATAACCGAGAATTGTGAAAACATCCAATGAAAGACTACAACTTTAAAGGGTCGCTTTCAAGTAGCTACACAAGCCCTTTTATTTTGTTCAAGTCAGTTTTAAAAAAATCCATTGCAGATATATTAGACAGCATATCAATCCAACGAGAAAGCGGAGAGCCAATATCAGTAAATCAAAGTGTGCCTTTCTGTTAATACTCTCTCATATGTTCTCATTTTATACACCCCTTCACCCAGTCAGAAAGTAGCCCTGAAGTATTTAGGTTCCATTCAGGGATAGCACTACCATGCATCAAAGTGTCAAGAGACCTACCAGAGATGAAATCTGCAATTCTGGGCTTCTAACCACCAAAAGCAAATGTTACCAGTGCCCCCAACACACGGACAACTTCCTATAAAGAGATTTAGAAGACAGAACCTAATTCTTATTTCTTTGTTACTGTTAGGGCCACATTTCCTTCTAGATGATATGTAAAACCTAAGAGATAATGGGGTAATCCTTTGCTGAAGGTAGTAGGCCTCCTCAAAGCCAGAGCTGAAGAGAATGAGGAAAGACTCTCTTCTGGAGGCTCAAATTCAACAAAGAATTCTTCCCAGCCAAAACAATCAAACAAACAAACCACAAACCCTCTTTATTATTCATATAGGATGGAATTCTATTTATTCAGCCCTATGAATAACAAATAGAAGAAATCAACAGTTTCTAATTCACCTCTAATTTTTCTCCCAATTATTGTTTAGAGTCAAAAGTTAACAAATGCAGCAAAGATGCATATACTTTCTTCTCTCTCCCTCTAGGCATGTGGCCACAAAACAAATGGAGACTATCAAGGATGTATATGTTTATTTTGCCCTACATGGTCCATTTCCAGAGGCCTTTCCCTTAAGAGGAGATTAATAAGGACATATGCCTCACCATATTACAGAGATTCAACCTAAGCATCTAGTCACCAGCTTTAGGAATAATTCTGAGCAGAGAATAAATGGAAAGAGTACTTTACTGAGTGTTAGGAGCCCTTTATTTTAACTGACACTATCACTAACTAGTCATGTTACACTGAGCAGACCAATTTAACCAGAATCTCAATTTTCTCATTTATAAAACGTATATAATCCTTTGCCTGTTGATCTCACGGAACTAAGGTAAAAATAGTAACTGTGTTATTACATATTAAGGTATTCTGGAAATTAAAAATGTGAAAACAGAAGGCATATTACTATCAAAAAACCATCATCTTTTACCAGCCTAAGCAACATAGGGAGACCCAGTCTTTACAAAAAATAGAAAAATTAGCTGGGTGTGGTGGCAAACGCCTGTGGTCCCAGCTACTCAGGAGGCTAAGGCAAGGGGATTGCTTAAGCCCAGGAGTTTGAGTTTGCAGCAAGCTATGATGATGCCACTGAACTCTACCCAGGCGCTAAAGTAAGACCCTGTCTGGAAAAAAAAAAAAAAAAATTCTCTTTCACATGATGAAAATCTTTTATACTCTGCTTATACTGATCTCCAGTGCTAGGATTGGACCGTATTCACAGACTCCTATATTGGTTATTCATTTACATGCTATCCATATGCAAGAATTGTATATATAAAATGTCACCAATCTAAAAACCATTTTCACCTAACAGCTTTATTTTTTTCCCTGATTCATCTAGGCTGTCCGACATAAAATTGTAGGCAGAGAAGAATAAGTTTAGACACAGGCTCGCGGTTTATTAATTAGATTATAAACCAACGAGTAAAATTTCTGGCAATGGCATGGAGGGGGGACCAGGAAGAGTTAATGTATAAGGTAAAACAAAGCTTATCAGGTTTTAAATATCTATATGGTCATTTTAAAACAAATATGCAAACACATAATTATTTATGTACAGGTACAAATAAACTTCCACATTCCTATTACCCCAGATAAATACATTGAACTGGAATTTACAGATTACAACAGCATTTTTTTTCTCCTTCAAAAGTAACTCTAGAACTAGAGCTAAACTATAGGTCAAAATGACACAATATATTGGCCTGAGAACAATACTTTTCATTCAAATCCACACGAGCCTGCCACTTGCACTAGTCATCCCCGGCAATTAATCCCCCAAGAAAGACGTTTGATTAAATCTTTTCAAGCAAATCCTTTGCTTTGCTTTTGTTAGTTCACTTCTTGTCAACATCTATTAAAATATGCCTTTAATTCTCCCACAATCTTAAAAAACACCGATTCCACTGTCTTCAACTTTAATCAACTGTATGGCCGGCATTTTTCATTTCATAATAATGTGCTGCTTGGAATTCAAGAGGCAGGCTCAGCATCAATCATCTGGTAAGAATTTTTCCACTGCAATAAATATGCAAATGAGGAGAGCCAGTCAGTCGTATTTCAGGCCCGACTTGCTAGTGTTTTAAAAAAGACACAAATTTATTAATTGCCGGTGGCCAGAGGAATCCTATTACTTTGGGCATTGATTACAAAGCTGTGTGAGTGATTATTGTGCAACTCGCGGGCTACCCAGGCATGAGGAAAAATTATTAAAGCAAGGCAGAGATTATCAACTCAGAATAACAATAAGCCTTAACATTTAGGCCCTAACTTCTTCAACAAAGAATTACGTGAAGGCTCCACTGTATCATAATTCCGAATTCTGTCAGTATTGCTGTTTGGGCTTGTTCTATATTCCCCAAGCAGAATGGCATTACCGGTAAGGGAGAGGACTACAGGTTATAGATTCCTCAACACCAAGCATTTGGATAATTTGCTATCATTTCTAATATACGTCCAACTAGAATTTTTATATATCCATGTGTATAACACATACAGGTATGTGCATGTACATATATATTCAGAGATTTAGATACATGTGTGCACTATTATGAGGACCATGTTTTAACTGGAATAGTATAAGGAGTTCTGTCCTGGTGTGTTAGTTTTGTGGACTAAAAGCAGAATTTTTTTGAATGGTACCAAATAACCACAAGGATAACTTTTCAAAGCAGAGCATGGGGACTTACATTCTAAAATCATGAAGGCTAAGCCAAAAGCAGACTTGGGTTTTCATACCTCAGAGGGCACCAGAGTAGAAGGCATGCAATCTATGGAGGAGTCTACGGAGGAAACAGCTTGATAGGCTAATACTGAATGCAAAGTGTTTTTGTGAGAAACATTCAACCCAAGATATATTAAATCAAACAAGAAAGAGGACTCAGTGGACAAAACTTATTTTTTCCTCTTAAGAGAATGATGTGGGGAATTGGGGGAGTGAGTGGAGGTTGAAATAAGGGAGAGATGAAGAGACATAGGATAAAATATATGTTGAGTGAGCCTCCTCACAGAAAGAAACAAAAAGAAAAAAATCCTTAACATTTTACATTACTGCCACACTAAGTAACATGATAGATAGTGTGCATTTGAGTTCTGTGGAGGGACATCCCACTCAAGCTGTAATTTCTGACCAGGCATGAATTTATAAGGAAGGGAAAAGAACTGCAGAATTTCTTAGGTTTCCCTGAATACTCTCTCAAATACCTTGATGAAGTGTGTCAATAAATCCTTAAAAAGCCCTATAGGACACAGCAATCTAACTGATCAATGTAGTTCCCGAAATCCACTACAGTTACCTTCTACTTCACGGTTCCCAGACAACCTCCATTGCTACTGAGCACTTTTCCTAATAAGGACAATTTATTTTCCCCCTTTAGATTGCAACTTTTTTGTGTTTTTTTTGTTTTTGTTTTTGTTTTTGAGACAGGGTCTTTTTGCTCTGTCACTCAGGCTACAGTGCAATCGTGTCATCATAGCTCACTGCAACCTTAAACTCCTGGGCTCAAGTGATCCTCCTGTTGCAGCCTCCCTAGTAGTTGGGACTACAGGCTTGTGCCACCATGCTCAGCTAATTTTTGTTTTTTGTAGAAACGGGGTCTCACTATGTTGTTCATGCTTATCTCAAACTCCTGGCCTCAAGCAATCAGCCTCCCAAAATGCTGGGATTACAGGTGTGAGCCACCACACCTGGCCCCATTTTCCCCCCTTTAAACAGAAAGAGTAAATGCTCAGAATATGAGATACTTAAAACCCAAGTTTATTTACAAGTACTGTAATTGTTTAAACTGTCTAACAGTAGTTACCCAGGGAGAGTAGGGATACTTTCTTTTTATTTGCTACATTTTTGAACTGTTTGAATATTTTATAAACATATATTACTTTTATAATTTAAAATTTTATTCAAATTTAAAATAAACTGTGAAGAAAGGAAACTTATTAAAAATAAAATTAAAACTACAATCCAAGTAACACTCTGTTTCTTTTCAAATAAAGTCTGACTCTTTCATATTATAAAGTCTTTAAAGAAACAGCCTCTGAGGTGGTGAAACTGCCCCTACCGAAAGGCCCAAGTTCCCTATATAGTATGGGTCTGGAAATAGCTCTGAGGAAAATGGGGATTCATAAAATACCTTTCTGAAATGGGGATTCCATACAAAATTAATTATTTCTCTCTAAGGATCATTCATATCATTGTTAAAACACATGTCATTTTATACTGTGAGTCTGATTTTACTATATTTAAGCTGCTTCAGGGCAGGGACCTACTTCATCCTGTCACTCCAGTATCTAACACATCACACCTGGACCATAAAAGTTATTCTACAAATGTTTTCTTCATTTCAGAGATGATGCCTAGATCACATGGTAGAACATCTGATTATGCTATCGTTTCCAAAACTAAATGCTGACAAGTAAACAAAATGTGAACTACATATTTCCTAACTTTAATATCAACTATATGCCCTCAACAAACTGACCTTTTATTAACAGAAGCAAAATAGTCGAACTTAACATTTTCTTTATTATAAAATACCTTACCAAGATACATGAGCTACTGCTAAGTGTCTCAAAACCATTTTACCAGACTTAGGAATTTATTATTTTTTAATTTTTTTAGAAACAGGTTCTCACTCTGTCACCCAGGCTGGAGTTGCAGCAGTGGCATAATAGCTACAACATCAAACTCCTGGGCTCAAGCGGTTCTCCTGCCTCAGCCTCCACACCTGGCTAATTTTTCTATTTTTTTTGCAGAGACAAAGGTCTCACTCTTGCTCAGGCTGGTCCTGAACTCCTGACCTCAAATGATCCTTCCACCTCAGCCTCCCAAAGTGTTGGAATTACAGGCGTGAGCCACCGCACCTGGTAAAAGTTAGTTGTTTTTATGTCTTTAAATTCCCAGGATGGGCGTGGTGGCTCACACGTGTAATCCCTGGAACTTGGGAAGCTGATGACACCACTGCTCTCCAGCACAGGCAACAGAGTGAGACCCTGTCTCAAAGGCAAAACAAACAAACAAAAAAACCAACTAACTTTTGTTAGGCAATTCATTCTCAGGAAGAATTAGTAATTATCACCATTTAAATGGATAATCTGAGGCTCAGAAAATAAGACTGTTTTAATAAAATAAAAGATTCTTTTAATATTAGTAAGACTAAGAGTTGTTTATTTTTGAACTCAAAATGAAACACGTAGAAAGGTTGATTATGTAACAACATTTACGTGATGCTTTGAAAATAGTCTGCCTATAACCACACCTTACTATGAGCTCCCTGAGAGCAGGGACTATCCAAGCGTCCTCAAACTACGGCCCGCGGGCCACATGCCGCCCGCCTAGGACATTTATCCGGCCCGCTGGGTGTTTTTGCAGCCGCTGCCTGTCCTGCTTAGCAGCCAACTCGTCCCGGGCTCACAGTGCACATGTGTGGAATGTGTGCCGCACTCTCCAACGGCCCTCCAACGGTCTGAAGGACAGTGAACTGGCTCCCTGTTTAAAAAGTTTGAGGACCCCTGTGTAAACTATTCACCTGGGTATGTTTGATGTTGGCAAATGGTAGACTCTGTATTGTTGAATAAGAAATTGAATAAAAATAACATCTTAATATCTTTCTTGGTATGTATGTTTTACATGTGCATTTCAAGTCTTTAAAGAACTAACTATATGTATAGTAATTCACATAACCCTTTCAAGGAGAGGAAAACAAATACTGTGGCCAAAGAGATAAACCCTGAAAAGACTGCACTATCACTATTAAGATTAATAGTTAACAGTAAAGACCTACTAAGTACCAGTGCTTACTAGCTTAAGCACTTTTATAAATATTAACTCATTTAAATCCTCACAACAATCCTTTCAAACAGATACCATTATTATATCACCACTTTACAGATAAGACAATGAAACTACTACCAGCTTAAAAAACAGTTGCAGTTTTCATTTTCTAGATAAATGTATCCTTGACGGTTAGGTTATGTATCATAACTATGCAGACAACAGAGTGTAATGAAATATTCAATTACCAAAAAAATGACAAAACTTCCCTCCCCATACCATCACATGATAAAAAACACTAGTGAGGCTCTAATCTGGTTCCCACACTTGAAAAAACAAAGTGGAGAAACTAAAGGAAGCTCAAATAATTTGGATGGAAAGCAGGTCCAGTAAAACAAGATAAAGCAATACTTGCTTAATCTGAAAAAAAGAATGCTAAGAACTGCATTAAAAGTCTCCAAAATTCAAATGGCCAAAATGTCAGAAAAGACATTTAGCCTCACTAATAAAAATATTTTTTTAAGATTAAAAACTTAAAACGAAGTGATATTTTTCTGATAATGCTTGATGCTAGCAAGGATGTGAGGAAGGAAAGGGGCACTCTCCATACACAGCTGATGAGACTTCAGCAATCCAGTAAAAACCAGAAAGCAATCCAGTAAAACATCAAAGTTTTACACATGCATATCTCCTGACCCAACTATTCCACTTCTAGAAATTAATCCTAAGGAAATAAATCTCAAAGCAAAGAGGTTAAGTTCAAAAATGTTATTTTCACTGTTGTTTATAGAGGGTAAAAACTGCAAACATACTAAGTGCCCATTTAGAGAGGACTGCTTAAATTAATTTTAGTTTAATCAGAAAACTTAATGCAGTTGTTGAGAAGGGTAAGTATAAAATGGAACTTGGGGCCAGCCACAGTGGCTCATGCCTATAATTCTAGCACTTTGGGAGACCAGGGTGGGAAGATTGCTTGAGGCCAGGAGTTCCAGACTAGCCTGAGCAAAAGCAAGACTCCATCTCTACAAAAAGTAGAAAAATTAGCCAGGTGTGGTGGCATGCGCCTGTAGTCCCAGCTATTTGGGAGGCTGAGCTAGGATGATCACTTGAACCCCGGAGCTTGAGGTTGCAGTGACCTATGATGACGCCACCAAACAGGCATCAGGGTGAGACCCTGTCTCAAAAAAAAAAAGAAACTCGGTTTGAATAAACTAAACCATAAAAAACTTTTTGGGATAAATGAAGCAATCTGAATATGAAGTAGACTTTCTTAGATAATTATTAGGAATATGAATTTGGTTAGGTTAGATGATAGTGTCAAGTAAGAAATATCCTCATTTTTTGGAGCCATATATATACAGAAATATTTACAGGCAAAATGGCACGATTGTAATTTACTTTAAAATATTTTTTTAAAAAAGAAAACATAGCAATTTCTTTTTTAAAAGAAAAGGTAGATTTATAGGCACTGACATGGGAATGTCAATGACATAAAGCATGATCTCATTTATGTTTTGAAAAAAGTTTATATTTGCATAAAGTAACTGGAAGGATATTATAATCAAGTTGTTATAATCAAGGATATTATATCAAGTTGTTAAAAATGGTTATCTCTAGAGGATACTCTTAAAAGTAGGGAAAAGGTACTTTCGCAATCTATGTTACATATTTCGGTATTATTTAGGGAAGGAGGAGTGGACCCAGCACTGTTTGAAAAAAATAACATTTCACAACAAACAAATTTTGCTTTTATAATATTTTTAAAAACACAATTAAGATTAAAGAAAGATCTTTAAGAACACAAAGAGGTCTCCTGAGATAGATGTAATTCTCCCTGTCAATAGAAAACCAAACAAGAAGGAACAGATTAAAATAAAAATAAGAGAATTAGGGTGACCATAAGGTTGATTGACAAGGAGATCATCCATCCCTGGAACTAGTTTAAAATTTTTCCTGTTTGATTCACAAAAGAAATAACAAGGACCAATAAATGTAAGAGGGAAAACAATGTTTACCCTCATTAAACATTGAGAAATGAAAATTAAAAGAAATATAACTTAAACAAATACCATTTTCCATCTATCAAAGTGACAAAGATAAAACAAAATTATAATACCCAATGCTGACAAAGATAAGAGAAACTGACATTCATACAAAAAAGGTGAGAATGTAAACTGATAGAACTTTTCTGGAGGGCAATTTGGACTTATAGATCAAAAGTCTTAAAATTTTGCACATTCTTAGAAAATATACTAATTCCACATGTAGAAATTTACTTCATGCAACAAAGGAATCATGCATATGAGTAAAGATTTAGTTATAATGATGTTTACTGCATTATTTATAAAAATGAAAATTTAGAAACAATTCAAATGTCCAACAATAAAGAATTGGTTAAACTATCCACATGATGGAAAGCCTATGCTGTCATTAAAAGTAATGCTACAGACAATATTTAATGACATGGAAAAATATTCATGATCTCTGTTAAGTATAAGAAAATAAGACTGCAAAACAGAATATAGAATATTGTCCCATTTTTGTTCTAACTACACACCCACCAAGAAAAAAACCCAGAAAAGATGTGATATGTATCCATATACTAAAATATTAAAAGTACTTAACTCTTAACTGCTAGGATTAGGGAAAACTATTTCCTTAATTTTGCTTTGCTGTTTTCCAAATTTTATACAATAAATATGTATTACATTTATAAGGAAAAAACCCCCACCTATTTATCTATTTCTTTATCACCTAAAAAGGTCATACCTGATTATAAGAGAGAGGGACTAGATAGATAGATCAGCTGATCTCTTGAAGGCCTTCTAGCTCTCCTAAAACAGCATGTGGGAAACAGCATCTTTAGAAAACCTGAAGAAAAATAACTACCACTTGCGTTCTAAGCCTTCCGTCCTTCAACAAATTCACCTCCATATTCCTCCTGCCTTCATTCTTTTAGCTTTGGCATTTATTCCATATCTATATTCCCTCATTCATTCTTTGAAAAGAGGAGGATAAAAGCCCTCAGATAAAAGAGTGAAGTTAAAGCATATGCACAGTGAGTGGGCAGTGTGGCCAAGAACAATGCTTGTAAGGCTAGCCAGACCTCAGTTTCTGTGTGGCCTTTTGCCTCTAACCAACTGTGTGACCTTAAACCAATTACTAACCTCTTTAAGCCTTGATTTTCTCATCTGTACAACAGTTACTAGCACCTTTTTTTTTGGAGACAGAGTCTCACTCTGTTGCCTGGGCTAGAGTGCCGTGG
>VBSM01003215.1:28247711-28265394 GCA_008086735.1 Cheirogaleus medius | reverse complement strand
ATAAACAGTGATTCCAACCACAGTGCACTCATCCCAAATCCCCTTCTGCCCCAGACCTTCAGTGCCACTGGGCACACAGGCAAGCAGCACACAGGAGGCAGAAGTGCAAAAGAATGACTCCTAGATCATAAGGCAGAAAAGCTGGAATCTTATCTCTGCCATGCAGGAACAAGCTCTGCAACTTTGGACAAGTTACTGTGGGCCTCAGTTACTGTGGGCCTCAGTTCTCTCATCTATAAAATGAGGGGACTAGGAATCAAAATGTCTCTAAATTCCTTTTCTCTTCTAGAATTCTTTGACTTATTGTCAGCAATTCTCTTCCAAAACTTGTTCCTCCCTCTATGCCACCCGAAGAAAAATAAATAAGATCATCTTAACATGTTGCTCTATGATAAAAACCTCCCAAACAAAGGCATCTTTTAAGCACATGATAAAACCAACTTAAATGAACTGAATTTAGTCATTCACTCTTTCCCTGTTGTCTATACCAGTGGGTTTTCAAGTATGTTCCCTGAGCTTTAAAGAAGTTAACTCAGAAAGCCAAGGGGAAGGGGAAGGGAGAGAGAGGGCAGGTGAGAAGAAAACAGAATAGACATGGCTCAAGCACCCAGTCCATTTCAGTCAAAGTTGTCTTTATCTGACAAAAGTAGTATCTAAGTAGTTCTAAGGGAATAAGTGTTCTTACTATTTTTTAGGGCGCTGGCAAATTCTGGGCCACCTCTGTCCTTGAAAACTGGGAAAACGTCTGGTTGAGGAAGTTGGTTGGTGGTCAACAGAGCTTTTTGTAGTTTGATCCTTCCTTCCAAGAGCTGGTCCCACAGTGCTGAGAAAGAAAAAAGAATCACATCCCTCAATTATAGAGTCTTCCAGGGGTGGGGAGTGGTGGAGAGACAGGAAACCATACCAGTCTCTAAGCACCACAGCTTTATCAGTTTTATGCCATGGAAACAAACACTGTATTATAGGAAATAAATTCAGTATCTTCAAAGCGAGTATTTGCTCCATGAGAGCAGGAATGCTAAAACCCAAGCAGAAGAGAAAACACTCTTCTCTTCAATCTCTCACAGTTGCGGGAAGTACTAGAGCAGAACCAGCTAAGCAGCTCAGTGCAGAAATGGCTGGCTAAGCATAGAGGAATGGGGCTTTAGGCCTCTGGATAAGTGGGGCATGTCACAAACTAATTGGAAGGACACAGGAGAGACAGAACAGTCAAAAACAAACAAAAAGTAGACCGAATGCAGATACTCTGAAGAATAGGTAGTCAGCAAAACCATGTACAAACCTATCTGGTTCTTCACAGCTCTGCCTTTCTCTACTTCCTCAGAAACTTTGACACTGGAGAAGGTCATCACTACACCACCGTCTTCACTGCTCCTTTCTCCGCCAGCTCTGTCTTCCTCACTGTCCCCTTCTTCCATGCCACTCTCCTCTTCTTCATCTTCCTCCTCCTCCTCACTGCTCCCAAGGTCATCCATTCCCTCAGTAAATTTCTCAAAGTCACTGATGTTCTGGACACTGAAGCCCAGTGTTTTTGCAGAGTGGCTTCTGCTCTTCTTCCTCCAGGCCAGACTGCTCTCGCCATCGTCACCACTCTCCAATTCCTCAGCAGCACTCAAGTCATCCTCCTCAGATTCTTCTGGACCCAGGCCCTCTGAATCTCCATCTCCAGACCCTTCCTCACCAGATATTTCCTTCTCTGAACAAGAAAGGAGGGAAGAAAGAGAAAAATGGGTGTTACCTAGAGAAAAATACCAGGCCATATCTTTCATCTCAACTAAAGCAGTATGGCACCTTTTAGGGGGAAAAACATGTATTACTGTATTCAATTCAACTCAATTCAACAAATATTTATTACACATCTACTGTCTCTAAAATGCTAAGGAGGAAGCAAAGATGAATAAAACATGGGTCCTACCCTAATGAAAAGTTACAGTGGGAACGATAGACTCATAAAAACTACAATGCAAGAAAGAATTAAAAGTGCTTTGACAAAATTTCTCCCTCCTGTTGGTTATCAAATTTCAATAATTCAGAATATTTTTTTTTTTTTGAGACAGAGTCTCACTCTGTTGCCCGGGCTAGAGTGCTGTGGCGTCAGCCTAGCTCACAGGAACCTCCAACTCCTGGGCTCAAGCAATCCTTCTGTCTCAGCCTCCCGAGTAGCTGTGACTACAGGCATGCGCCACCATGCCCAGCTAATTTTTTCTATATATTTTTAGTTTGCCAATTAATTTCTTTCTATTTTTAGTAGAGATGGGGTCTTGCTCTTGCTCAGGCTGGTCTCAAACTTCTGACCTTAAGCGATCCGCCCACCTCAGCCTCCCAGGGTGCTAGGATTACAGGCATGAGCCACCGCGCCCGGCCAATAATTCAGAATATTCTAACTGTGGGGCAAATGAATTTAAGCAGGGCTATATATAAGGAAGAGGTAGCATTTTGTCTGGACCTTTAAGAGTAAGATTTCAAATGGTGTTAGGGACTACCAGTTTTCCCAAACCTGCATCTGAAAAGATGTATGTCTGTCACAACTATGTATCCTATTTACTAAATATTTATCAAGCACTCATTATGAGACAGGCTAAGGAAAGACAAATCGAATTTAATGCCTGCAGGGAGGAGTTCATAGTCTGGTGGGAGTAGCAGATATGCATACCAATAATTCTATTACAATGTCATTAGTACACTGTACATAGAGAAGGAACCACCTAACTCTCCTGGAACGGTGAGGGATGGCTTCATGTGGAGGAGCCACTCATAATCTTATTTATGAAGCATAAGGAAACAGCTCATCAGACAGCCACAGGGGAAGAAAAACAGGAAACAGCACTGGAGTGCAGAATGAACAAGGAAGTGGTGGGAAGTGAGCCTACACTCTAGAGAGTTGCTCAGGGACCAAATCCTGAAGGGTCCTGTCTTCTATAAGAAGGAGTTTCAACTTCATCCTATAATAGAGTGCTAATTAAGGCTCCTGGTTTTACTTACGCTTACGATATCTCTTGATACATAGAGATTTTTACTATTTATTCAACCTATTCCATGGTAGACCATAAAAGCTCCATATATTGTAAGCATGATTATTAGATATAGGGATCAATTGCCAATAACGTCCTTCAATAAAATAAAGATTTTATGAAAACATGATGGGTCTTCAGTACTTCTTTACAGAGGTATAAACAAGATACAGATAAAACTGTCAAAAATATAAAAACAAAAACTACATACAAAACAGTTAACAGAAATAATCCATTCAATTCTTCAATGTGTGCCAGTTCTCAGATTAAGTAACATTCATATTGAGCAGTAGACTTTAAGAGTGTAGATCTTGGAGTGAGATTGCCTTCATTTTAATCCTGGCTCTTCCAATTACTAGCCATATGACCTTGAGCAAGTTACTTAACCAATTTGCCCCTCAATTTCCTTATCTGTAAAATGGGAATAAGTAAACCAACCTCTTGGGCTATTGGGAGGATTAAATGAGATGATACATGTTAATGACAATGGCGATAACATTTTTTGAGGACATACTCGTCCCACGCTCTTAGAACTTAAATTATAGAGCTAAATACAGTGCCTGACACATGGTAAGAATGCAATAAATATTATCATATTGGTCTCATGATTGGTTCCTTTATCAGTCTCTAGGCAAAGAATATGAAATGAGCTTATCAGGAGCTCCCAGAACTACATCAAGGACTAAATCATAGATATCATAACTTGAATGATAGTTCCTTTTATATTATCTGTGGATTCTTAACATGATACTCTGACCTCTCTAAAGGAAAACAAATCGCATCCTCTCAATAATCACCATATCTGGCCCCTTCTTCCAGCCTAAGAAACTTATAACTCTTTAAAACTATAAGCTTACATCCTCCTAACTCTCTTGCAGGGAAAGAGGGAAGGATTATGTTATTTTTACAATGGCAAAAAATGAGTTTCACAAATAACTAATATTATACAGTGATTCAATGCAAGACCTGAAAAACTGAAGGAAAAAGGTCAAAATTCAAGAGCAGCATGCTCATCAAACACAATGTTTTTTCAACACATAGCCCTCTCCAATATCCACTATGCATTGCCTTCTTTTTCACTCTATTTTAGGGTGAACATAAAGAGTATATGGCAACTTAACCACTCTTGGCTTTAGATTCCTTATGAAGTGAAATGAAGTTACCTCTACGGCCCTTTCTACTACCAAATCAATGGCTCCTTCTAAGATAATAGGTAGGGCACAGAGACTAATCTTGCAGATATCATCCAGAAAAATAAAAATTTTTAATCCTAAAAAATTAGGTAAGAAAGAGTTCCATACAAATATGTCTACTCACCAGATGAACCTGGCAGAGTCTGCTCCCAATGGCCTGCCTTCCAAGCTTTTCTAGAGGTGGTCTTGCCAGAATACCTTTCATCTGTGTCCAAGAGGGAGGCTGATGCCAATTTTCTAATGCTACCCACCGCCAGGAAATCACCTTCCCCATCTCCCCCTTCATCGAATCTGTCAATCACTCTGGCAGCAGTGGCTGTTGGAGAAGGGGGAAAAGTAATCAGAATCTGCAGGTTAGAAGGAACTTTAATGTGAACTGTGTTCAACCCTTTCAACTCATACTTGAATGTCCTCTGTACAATCCCCACCAACTTCCAACAACAGGAAACTCATTACCTCCCAAGGTAGAACACTGTCTTACTGCTGTTCCTGAAAAGAAGGCTGACTCCCTGCATCTACTAGTAGGATACATTTCTATGCCTTGGATCATATAAAAGGAGTCTAATTCCTCTTCCATGTTTGACAGTCACTACATCTTAAATCAGCCATCTTGTTCTGTCCTCACTCCGTCCCATCCCTCAGAGAGTGTTTCTAAACAGCCCCCAGTTCCTTCAAATGATATTCCTAAGACATGGTTCAGCACTCACATTTATCCCTCATTCTCCTTTCCCCATATTTCTCTGACTCGAGTCTAAAGGAGGATTACTCCCAGCTAGACATCGAATATCAGCTTACAGAACAGCAGTCCCGGTCGTCAGCGCCTGAGCAAGTGTCTTGAGACCTAAAGAGGGCTAAACAGCACCAGAGAATCCTACTTCTTCCTTCATTCTCCAAGTTACTTCTTAGGAGCAACCAAAGTGAAAAACAAACAAAAAAAAAGACGACACTTCCTTTGCCTCCTTTCTAAGCAAACACCAGTAAGATAACTTCCAACTTGCTACGAGACTCTTTAGCTCCCTCCAAAAGCCCTCGACCAAGTTAACCCGAAGACCAGCTCCTTGCCTGAGTCCTCCGTCTGTTCCGCCCGAGCACCAAGTTTAAAGTGCGCCTCAAAAGACGCCGAAGCCCTCCTCCCGAGCACGGGAGCAACCCTCGCGGGCGGCAATTTTCCTCTGCGCAAGGGGAAGGTCAGTAGGCCAGGCGGCTAGGCGCGGCGGCCGGGCTCTCACACGCCGCCCCCGCGACCCACCAGGCCTGGCCCACACCTCCGCACGTGGCCTGCCCCAGTCAGGCCTCACCCTCCTCCGGGTCGGCCTCAGGATCCGCCTCGCGCGGTCGTGGGTTCAACAACTGTTCCAGCTGCAGAGCCAGGGGCTGCGGCCCTGCCATCGTCACCAAGTCTCAGTCCGCGCTGCGCGCGCGAATGTGCTCCTCAAGCCCTGGCCCAGACGCTCTCTCCCGGGCGGGTCCACTAGCCCCGACACCAACTCGCAACCCAACGAGGGACCGCGAGGAGGCCGGCGTTCTGCTCCGGGCCGGCAACTTCCGGGAGGCGCGCGCGGGAGGGGGCGGGGCCTGGGCGTCACTACGGGCGTTGCTAGGATGAAGGCGGAAGCGCGCAGAAGGCTTAAGCCTAGGGACCATAGCTGTTCGAACGCGCGTGCGCGTGTGCTGAGGGGGCGTGCTTTGAGACGCGGGAGCGCGCGGGAGCACGTGACAGCCTCTGGCATAGAGAGGAGATTGCGATGCGCGCGGCCCGTGTGTCCTTGCACAAAAAGTGCCTCAAGATTTGTGCGAGATTTGTTTAGAAACAAAGCTTAATGTAGCCGTGACGCACGCGGCTAATTTGGGAAGGAGGAAAGAGTAAAGGGGAAGCTTCTCAAACCGCGGGTGCACATTCGGGCACTCGTAGCCTGGGACCCAAAACAGGTTTCGCATTTCACAGATTAGAGGGGTCTGGAGCCGGGCACACGGCCCCCGACCTTCGACGGCCAGGATTTGGGAATCCTAGGTCAGGAATATGCATGCGTAAGTGGGCGGCGGGCTCCCGGCGTCTTTATTAATAGGAATACTTAGGAATCGCTATGGTTGCACATAAATAAAGATCATTTCTGTAGCTTCTCCAAGTGGCCTTGCCTGAGCAGGGAAAAGGAGATAGGGTGGGGATTACTCTACTGCACACCCCTCGGTATTGATATGTTTGCTGTTCGGAGATGAGAGCATACTCAGACACCTGAAACTGGTGCTCAAATGCAGGAAAACTTAGGTCTACCATTAAAGGGGTAGACTCAAAATATAAAGACTTAATAGGATAAATTTAATTGCACTCAGGCACATGGAAAGATACGATTCTTTTACATTCTCTTTCCTTCATCAAGCATTCTCTGACTGCCCACTGTGTGGCAGGCACTGCTAGATAAGATACAAGATGAGTAAGTTAGATTCTTTCCCCATGGTGATCAGCCTAGGGGGAGCAGACAAACATGTAAACAGAAACTACAATAAGGGATGATAAGTGTGAGTACAAAGTGATCTATCATTCCTGTATCTGCTGGAGGTCACCTGTAGAGACCCAGAACCCCCTAAACAGAAACTGCCTCAAAAGGATCCAGAAAAGAGATATTAGTGGTGGACTGTGGCAGTGCCCCTTCTTGGATACAGCCCAGACTAGCTGGATCCTACAGCTGAGAAACTAGGGAACCCTCAGCTCCCCAGTGTTTCCTGTGGAAGCCTAGGGAAAAGAAGATCCCTTTCACAATCCTCATATGCCCTTAGGGTCAAGAGCAATGAGAGGACACCACTTTAGTGTGGCCTGTCCTATGTCCTATGTGGCTCTTAAAGAATGAAGACAAGGGCTACAGAGGGGAAGGAGAACCTCTCTTAGGGCAAACCCTCTTAGAGGTAGAAGGAAAAGAATGCCAGACTAGCTAGAGGGCTCGGGTGAAGAAAACTGCTTTTTACCATCGGTAAGAGAACTCAGGCTAGTCTGAGAACAGGTTTTGTTTTTTTTTTTTTTAAACATATCCTCAATAATTGCAGTCTTGTGCCTGCATCCAGGCATCCAGAGCAGAAGTGTGCTCCTTAGGTCTAGGCAAGGTGCCATTGCCCTGGGCTTCAAAGGACAAGTGTTTCTCCCACCCCACATTTATGAAACTACCTCCCCCAATCTTCCTCTCTTGCTGTTTTGAGCACTAGCTTAGAAACCTGGCCTTCAAGGTAAAGAGAAGAGAGAAAAGGGAGAGAGAGAGGTGAGGCAGCGCAGAGACTACCTCTAAGCTGTCATGCAAACAGGACACTGCTGGCCAATTTGGGCGCTGTGCTGGGCAAACAGCAGAAAATGCAGTAGACCTGTTTACCTATTCTCCCTTCCCTGTCCTGGTCCCTACTGACTAGGGAAGCTGTTTTAGCAAGGAATCAAGACCACTCTGCTACTCTTGTCACACATCCCAGGATCTCCAAAATGCTTCCCCTGCTTTCTTATCCCACACTGGAGGAAGGAAGAGGACTGCAGGAGTGGAGGAAAGAGGAAAGAATTCTAAGACTTAACATGCAACTGAGAGAAGTTGAGGTGCAGGACAGGGGAGCAAACTCTCAAATGCTCTCTCTGGGGGCCCCTCCCTACCTGCCTTCCAGTGTCTTGAGATGGTGGGGGAAGGGTTTCCTGAAGGGGATAGGGATGGAGATGGAGGATGGACTGTGGGAGGGGATATTTCCAAGACTATACCTGTCCAGAAGAAATCTCAACCTGTGACTGCTTTAGAGATGAGAGCAGATGAGAGGAAAAGGGAGAGCAGTCCCCCCACAGAACAGTCCTCTCCAGAGAAGGCTGGAGGGGCTCCCAGTTCACAACGGTGTGCCATGTAAGGGCTGCAAGGTGGCAGGCAGATGTAGAAATAGCAGAGGATGGGCAGGGGTGACTTTAGACCCTCCCGCCCCCCAGTTGTCCCAGACAACTGTCTGTTCACTTGACCAGGAGTTTCGAGAGTTTAGGAAAAACCAGGTCGGATCTGCCTCTTTTCTCTGAGGCCATCCACCCCCAGGTCCCAGACCCCTGGCAATGCTCGTCCGGGTTCTCCATGCAATCCACTTCCCCACTATGTCTAGCCCCAAAGCAGGCCCCCAGCCTCAGCCAGCCCAGAGAAGTTGGGTGGGTGAGCTTCGGCTCCCTCGCCCGAGCAGATGGCGGCTCCCCGCTGCTGGAACCCTGAGGGCAGGTGGCGGGAGGTACAGAGGTGGCGGCTTTAAGATGGCCGCGGGGAGAAGCCAGGCTGCCAAGCCCGGCCGGAGAGGAGGCTGCCCTCCCGGGGCCGGCGGGACCGGGAGCTCGCATAGGGATGGTGCGGCGCTTCCCCGCACCCCAGGACCAGAAGTGGGCAACGGGACATTGATGGGGAGGAGAACGGTCCCTGACATTCCCAGACGTCCTCCTCCCGAGCCTTGGGCTCCAAATTTGACTGCGGAGCGTTGCCACCTGTTCGGGTGTTCGCTTGGAGTCAGAATACCGCGCCGAGGGGAAATACTGCGCCGCTGCCACGGAGTTAGAAGAATTGAATCTACACCGTGTGCCCAACTCTAAAACGCTTCTTTATCAAACACCCCGATTCCACAATAAAGCTGCTAAATAATTCAGCAGCCTTGATAGGAAAATGCAGCTTCCCAATGAGCATAGTTCAGTTAAATGAATGTCTTTAAAGGGGGGTAAGGAGTGGTGGCTATAATAAATAAGTTAGCTATGATTTAATGTATATAAATGCTAAAAGGGCAAAAACAAGCCGATCCAGTGATTGCATATAAAGCAGATATAGAAATGTGCTGCATGCAGAGGCTAGGAGTTTCAAAAGTCTCCCTTGTATTTCATAAATTTTTATTTCTGAAAGAACACTGCCAGATTCCTCCCTGATAGTTTCCCCCCATTAGATAAGCCATCATATGGATGCAGTGAAATATTGCTTATTTTAAAGCCTTCTCTGCAGGAAAGATAAACTTGGCGGTGTCTTAACAAAATATGAAAACAGCACTGGAAATTACATACCATTTAATGTAAAACCTTTGATTTTTTAAATAAGGAAATAAATAATCCAGACTGAAATCTAGGTGATATGGAAAAGAAATTCTGGAACTCCAGTATTGTCTGATATTAACACGCACATACACCCACATATGAGTATTTCATAGTAGATAAAATATTCAAAATTTTTCCAAGTCTAATGAAGGCTTGGAAAGGATTGAACTACTTTTCAGAACCTATTGGCAACTCCCAGTTGATATTTGATTTCTATATTAGTTATTTTTGTTCATCTTTCAGAGAAACTTAATATGTATCTTGTGCCAGACAAAATAGTTTCCTTCTAGGGAACTTCAAATGTGACAAATACCATAAAACAACAATTTCATATCAGTTCTGTGAAAAGGATTAAAGTATTTCATTTCTAACTGTACTGTACATTCATTTTACGTTATCTTTCAAACCACCAAATTAGAAAGCAGGATTATCTATGGGAAATGAATTGAAACTGAAAAGGACCACCTCTAACAATATATTTACAAGTATCTGACATTCACAAGCCTGGTTTTACATGTGCAGGGAGATGGGGAGAGAAAACACTTTGCATCTCATGGTCTAATCACAGACCGGGACCACTTGTTTTTAGCCATGGATTTGATTTCTATTTCAAATTCTATATTAACTTATCAGCAAACATCTCTTCAACTGTATCAGTTAAATCCACAGAATGCAAATCTGCAGTTAATAACAGCAGGAAGCCATGGAGAGAAGCTTGGCTGGCATTAGCAAAAGGGTTCAGCCACAGCCAGAGCAAAAACTGATATATCACCCCAATCCTGCCTCTCCTTCCTCCTGGCTTCTGAGGGCCCATTCTGCTCCCCAATAGGGCTCCCCTCTAGTTGTTGAAAACATCGAATAACACACCAATTATCTAAACATCAGATTTTCTATTTTTATTAAAAACTCACAAATTTATTCAACATGTTTTCTTTCATACAGTGAATGGTCTAATATGCACTGGAGGTCACACAAGCTTAGGTTTATTAGAACAATAAAAGACATATGAGAAATTTAATATATAAAGAAAAAAGTAGCAGCTGTTGACTGCATATTTGACCATAAAATTTAAATATTTTGGACTTTTATTTTAAAGACACAAAAATAAAACCTGTGTGGGTCTATATAAGTCATATTAACAATTCCATGAATGTTCAACAGGACTAAAAATTAGCAAAGATGTTTTTTTTAAACCTTGTAACACTTTTTTTTTTTTAACACTTTCTCAGGTTGCTGGTGCCAGGCACCTTTACAGTATTTGTGCTATAATTATTCTATTTGGCAACTGTCTGAATATCATGTTTTCTCTTTGCCTCGTGTAAACAACATCTTTTTACATACTAGCACAGTGAGCCGAAAGCCCTGCAAATCTGTCAGAACATCTATAGGAAAAGAAAAGGAACAATTTTGGTTGATTGCTCAAAACATTTTGTTTTTGAACAAGAGGTTTTTCAAAACAGGATATATTAGTAAAACACTGAACTCCTGAATTTAACATTATACGTAAACAGTTGACTGTTTTTAGTTCAATAGTCTTTTTTTTAAACTTTCTGTGTGTGAAGGTAGAATACTTTTCTTTGTACAGCTGATGTTCAAGTCATTTTACTGAGAGGTCTGGCTCGAGACCGTCCTATCCAGTGTCCGTGTGCGTGCGTGTGTGTATGTGTGTAGAGTTTTGTGAAGGTAGAAGAGTTGATACTGAGGGCTTTACATTTAGAATTTTGCAATTTTTGGCAAAAACAAAAACCAAAAACCCAGATAGACAAAAAATATATATATAGTCCCACCTGATGCACAGCAGGTCGGCGTTTCTGAAGCTATAAGAGTTTGTTGTCAACTGTTGCTGAACTCTGAGACAACACTAATAAGGAGTATCCCAGAGCTAGAGACCTCTTGGCTGGCCCAGGAGTGTCCCCGGCCGCTTCACCTCCCTCACCGGACTGCGCCGCACCGCCTCCCACCCCAGGGCTCCAGGCTGCACGCGGAGCTGCGCGTCGCCTGCTGCAGCCAGAGACGTCTTCCCGCCGCCCCGCCTGCCAGGCGCACACTCCCGAGGGGTCTGTCCGCGGATCCGGGTCCAGGTGCGAGGTGGGGAGAGGTCTGCATTTCCCTTGGGGAGCCCCAGTTCTGCACCTTGCCAGCCAGCGTGCGGATCCCAGTCCCACCTCGAGGCGATTTGGATCCCATTTCTTGTCCCCCTTTCCCATCCGGTCTCCCCAGACGGAGAATGGTCCTCAAGGCTGGAGTAAGGAGAGGGTGGGGCTTGCTTTTTATGATTTTTTTCTTTTTTGTATTTTTCTTAAATAAAGGTTCATTTCTGTACAACCACGAACTCCGCGGACCCAGGGAGACCCCGCTACCACACGGCCGCTTCGTTCATTTCGGGGGGATGGGACAGGTGATTCCCGTAGCTCGTCCCGCCATTGACTGACAGCGACGAGAAGGGCGGGCTGGGCCCGAAGACCTCAGCCGACATGGAGTGCAGAGGCCCGGGCAGGCTGGGCTCCGGACTGGGAGAGTCCCCGGGGGGATGCGCCAGGATGTCGGTGAACCGCTGCGCCTCGCTCGACGGGTGGTGGCCCGGCAGCGGGTGCTCCAGGCCACCCAGAGGCGTCCCGGACGGCCCAGACGACGGCACGAAGGGTAGGTCCACTGGCGTCTGGGCCTGAGAGGAGGGGGGTCCTTGCGGGAAGAAGTCGTAGTTGCCCCCGGGACCGTAGTACTCGCTCTGGTAATCTGCGGAGCGGCGGGGAGGAGGCTGTCAGGCGGGACAGAAAGGGCGGAAAGGCGCGCCCCGAGCGGGCTGGGGAGGGCGACTCCGGGAAGCAGGCGTTTGTGGCGCGCCCCTGCGGGCTGGGAGCGGAGGAGGCTTGGCGCAAACCCAAGAGCTGCTCCTTACCTGCCCACCCGCCTCATTCAGGGTCGGAAACTCTGCCCTCGGTCTCACCTCCTCCCCTTGCTTTCCTCCCCAGCCTTGGCACTTTTCTCTCCCAGACTCTCCATTTCCTTACAGAAAGCGAGGAGTGCCTCCCGCGCTGCCACCCGCTTCCAGCGAAACCACCCCCGACCTGACCGCGCCCCGCCACTCGGCCGCGCACCCACCTCCGTAGAAGGAGAAGGGGCCGTTGGGGATGAGCTCTCCCGGCTCCAGGCGGTCCACGAGCGGCCGCATCCGGCGCGGACTGCGGAAGAAGGCGTGGCGCCGGGCGCCCAGCGCGCTCAGCTGCTTCATCCTCCGCTCCTTGGAGCGCCGGTTCTGGAACCAAACCTGAAGCACACACGCCGCGGGGTGAGGCCACGGAGACTCCACCCCCCGGCCCCGGGTGCCCAGCCGGGCCTACCCTCTCACCCTTCCACTGCCCAGCTGCCAATTCCGGGCTCTGTGTGTCTGTGTATGTGAATGGCAGTGGTGGGGTCTCTGGGTAGGACCACGCGGGCGGACCCTGAGCCAATAGTGAGCGGGGTTCCTAAAGAGAGCTGGACAGGCCGCCTTGTCCGACGTGAGGCAGTCGGGGTGCAGTCGCGTTTTTTCTAACAGACACTATCCCAGTCACAGGTACTGGGGAGGGGGGCTGTACACACATAGACATTAAACCTCTCCAAAGTAGTGTCAGACACATACACCGAGCTTCCATTTCATGGACTCCAGTGAAGGAACCCCCCCCCACGATAGTGACAGAGACACATAAACAGCCTACTGTTGACAGTCTCCCAATGATAGTGACACCAAAACCCACAATCTCCTTTTCACACCTACACACAATCTCACACTGCCAAACATACTTATCCACAGCATCTCACAGATAGTGACACGGACGCAACCTCCCGTGCGTGCATACAGGTTCACACAGCCTCCTGTAGGCCTCAGGCTTCCCCCAGAGGGCTGCCTGCACACATGTGCACTTACACACCAAGGCTCCCAGGCATCATCCACCATAGCCTCAAACTGCCTCCAGGCACTGTGAACCCGACACCTAGCACTGAGCCAGAGACTGGCTGGCTGGAAACACAAGTGATCTCACCTCCTCCCAAAGCACAGACCCAGCTGCCCCCCCCCATCCCATTTCGACAGTTTTGAGGCACAGCTGATTCTTGCCAGACCACCTCTCTTTCAATCCAGGACCACCTCCTCTCTTTGGAGGGGAAGTCCCTTGATCTGGAACTAGGGCAAGATACCCACAAAGTTGGGGTTGTGCAGAAGCCAGAGGAACTGATTGATTCCAGTGGACACTGAGACCTCATCCATCCTGCCTAACCTGAAGTGGTGTGCAGAAAAAGGGGTCTCAACTCTGGCCATAGTGTTCAAGGATGCCTCTACTCCAGCCTCATGCTGAACACCCTGCCCCTCCCCCTCTGCTGCCACTATCATGTCTGTCGGGCTCGGAAGAAGAGGGATTTCCAGATACTCCACGCATCACAAGAGGTTTCAAAGATCCAGCAGGGTCGGTGTGTGTCTGAGCACCTTTCCCTCCACCCCCAGTCTCCACGGACTCATTCCCCTCCTCAACTCTGGGCTCTCCCGGGCTCAGCCTGGGTGCCTAGAGTGGCCGCGTGGGCCTCTGGGGGATGGGGTGGCTCGCCAGGGGCCTGACCTGAATGACTCGCATGTTGAGGCCGGTCTCCTGCGCCAGCTGCTCACGGATATGGCGTGTGGGCTTGGGCGTAGCGGCGAAGGCGGCCTTCAGTGTCTCCAGCTGCTTGGCTTTGATGGTGGTGCGCGGTCCCCGCCGCTTGGCACCCAGGTTCTGGTCGTCATTCTCGTTACTGCCCCCTTCCTTGTCCGACACGTTGGCGCTCTCCGAGTCCTTGGCGTCGTCCTGTGACGGGTCTTGGGAATCCGGAGACAAACTGGGGTCACTGCCCGTGGTGGCTGAGAAAAGGCAAGGGAGAGGTCAGCAGGGGCCTTGGCGAGCCTTCCTCCCCCCCCATCCCCGCCTGTCCCTAGCGACCCGGGAACTGGGGCCTCACCCGAGTGGAGACTGTTCTCTTTGGCGACACTGCTGTTACTTAGGTAATCCTCTTTGCAGACGAACTTATTCTCATCGATTATGTAGAGCTCCTCACCGGTGGAGAGCTGCTTGTTACACATCATGCAGGTGAAGCAGTTCAGGTGAAATACTTTGCTTCGCGCTCTCCTCACCAGGTCGCTAGGGGAGATGCCCTGCGCGCAGCCCGCGCATTTGGTACCGAAACACCTGCAGGGGTTGTGGGGACGGGTTGTCGAAGGGCAGGGGGAGACAGAAGCCGGGGGAAAGATGGTAGCGGGAGGGAAGAAGTAGAAAGTGGAAGAAGAAAGACAGGAGGAAGGGAGGGGGAAAGAAGGGGAGAGAGAGCGCGCGCACGCCAAAAAGAGAGAGAGGCAGCATAAGGATGAAACGGGTGAGGGGGCAGGAGAGAGCGCGGGGCAGCAGGGAAAAGTCAGGGAGGAGATACACACGGTTAGAGCGAGGGGCCCAAGTTGCCCAGTAATCCCAGCCTCAAACCCCAGCGTTATCCCAGAGGAAAGAAGAATCGCGGAAGAAGGCGACAAGAGGGCGATCCAGAAAGGGAGACGGGGACACTTATTTTCTGATTAGATTCACAGAAGTCAGATTGGAATTAGAGCTCCGTATAAACGCGTCCGGAGCGCCGCTTTTCTCTCTTAGCGTCACCTTTTAACCCAAAAGGACCCGCGCACCAGCGGAGGTTTGGCGAGGTTATCCGCGGTTGGTAAACAAACAGCGGCGGAGAACCCGGGTAGCGGTAGCTGGGCCGCCGCCACGTTCATGCCAGAGCCTGGCAGGTTGGTGCAGGCGGAAGCCCTGGCGGGGTTGAACCCACTCTAGGCGCCCTGCCGCGCTTTGCTGAAGCCAGGCCTCAGGGACCCACTGGCAGTGGGTACGGTTCGCTGCCCTCCAGCTTTGATCCAGTCATTGCCGAGGAAACCCCGCGCAGCCGGCGGAGGCTCAGAGGCTCAGCCTGGGCTTCCTCTGGACATTACAAGGGTGCACGGAGGTTTGCTCCTTGGTTCCCCAAAACCTGAGCCACACATCCTGGAGCGGCATTGGAGACAGCGTGTCCCGTCCCTCTGGGCAAAGCGCCCGGGTGGCTTCAATCTCTCCTCTTCCCTGTTCCTCAGTTTGATCTATCACCACAACTCTGAGAAAAGCAGAGACCAAGTCAGCCGAGCAAACTGGGAGATTTCAAACCGGCACGGTGAAATTACAATTTGCATTTGCGCCTGTTCTTTTCCATTGACTTGTGTGTTTGTGTGGATGAGGTGGCAAAATAGCGCGTTTAAGACAATATAATTAAAATGCTAAACGGGGAAAGGGAGTAGGGAAAAGTCCTCCGGCTCCAACAAGCGGGGTCTGGGTTTTTCCCAGGGTTTCAACAAGGAGGTGGGGGTCTGTGGCTGGCAGTGCCTAGGAGCAGAGCCCCCCTCTCGGAATCAGAGGCGGCTTTCGGCCCAGGCCGAACCACCCGCCAACCCCCAGCAGCCGGGGAAGCAGGAAAAAGCTCCCGGGCTGTGCAGCGGTTTCCCCAAGTCTATGCTTACAGGCCGGTCCGGGTTTCATGTAGACCCCCGGGCATGCAGGATCGGCCTTGACGCCGAGCTGTTTCCTGCCGCTGCCACGACAGATGGCCTGGACACTCCGCGCAAAAGGCTCCGCGGTTCCCGCCAAGACCTCTCAGAGTCAAAAAAGGCAGTGGCAGGGAGCGAACCCGGCATCTAAGCTCAACCTGGAGGGCGAGCCACCCGGGAGGCCCGGAGAATGCAGTTGCTGCAGAGCTTGGCTCCGGGAAAGACCCGAGTGCGAGCTAAAATGCCCAAGGCTGCCCTGTCTCTTCGCAGGTTGAAGGGGCTTCTGGGCCGAGGCGGGCTCAGACCCTTTCTTCCCAGGCACTTGCAGCCAAGACCAGATCCACAGTTTCCAGGACGCAAGCAGGGCAGGGTACAGAGCGCCCAGCGCGCCAGCTGGCGAAGAGGCGGGCGCTTGCAGGACTTGGCTGCCCTCTCCAGAGGCAGCTCCTAACTCGGCCACCGGGCCACGCTGACCTCTGATCCAAAGCTGGCCGGGAAGGGCCCGCGGGGAGGGAGCAGCAGAGGCGTGGGAGGGAAGTACTCACCGGAAGAAGTCGTTCTTGCAGTAGAGCTTGCCTTCCCGGGAGAAGCACTTCTCCGTCAGGTTGCATTTACATTCACAGCACTGGACGCACTTGACGTGCCAGGCCCTGTCCAGCACGTTCAAGAGAAAGCGGTCCAGGATGGGCCTTTTGCAGCCGGCACAGTGCACCATGGTCTTTGGTTTGGTCTGGTCTGGTGAGGCCCGGAGAGAGAGGGGCAATGTAGAGCCGAGGGGATGACTCCCGAAGATGACTGGCACGAGCTCCCCAGCCCCTCCAAAAAGAGGAGACACACTCGGCCCTGTAAGCCAAAACCCGCACCAGGAAATCAAAAGGAGGAAACGAGGTTGATGGGGGACGGGGGGCGCCTCTGTGAAGTGTGCAGCCGGGAGTCCCAGGGCTCCGGGGCGGAGCAGCACCGCCTCAGCTCCCGGGGCGAGGAAAAGGAGTCTCAGGAGGGCGAGAATGCGACCCTTCTGTCCAGAGCCCGCGTAGGAGTGAAGGTCACCGAGAACGGCGGCGGGAGTGGAAATAAATAAATAAAACGGAGACGGAGAAGACGACGACGACTCGGCGAGCTGCGGTTGCGGGGAAAGCGCTTCTGAGTTCTCTCGGGCTTGAGGTAGAGCTGTCAGAAGTCAAAGTGCATCTGCTTTTGTCGGGGTATGAGGGCGAGTGTGTGCGTGCCAGGCTGCCCACCACTGGGATTTCCCCCCTCTTTTTGAAAAAAGAAAAGGAAAGAACAAAACGGGTAGAGAAGCTTTGGATCCTAAACTGCCGGCATCGCGCAGCGGGTCGGGACGCGCCGAGCGCCCGCGGTGGGACTGGGGGAGGGGGCGGGGACAGGCCGAGGAGGGAGGGAGGAAGGGGAGGGTTAGAAGGAAGAGCTGCTTGTTGACTGCTGTTGTTGCTTAGGTTTCCCCCCTTTTGGAGAAGTGTTTGTGTCAATCGAAAACACAGAGGGACAACTCCGGGCGGACGCAGCCAGGCGCACTCGCTCGCTCCCCACCGCCCCAGCCCAGTCACCTCGGCCGGTGGCCTGCCCGGCGGCCTCCGTGTCCTCGGGGCGGCCCTCCCAGTGCCTGGGCTCCTTCAGGGAGGCAATACAGGCTGGCTCCTCACCGCGCCTGGCCGTGCATCGTGGCTCCAGTCACAACTCGCGGCCGCCTGGGCGCGCAGCCCCGCATCGCTCGGCCCACGCTCCGCTGCCTCGGTCTAACCCCACAGTCGCTCGACTTTCTTTCCTTTTCCTTTTGCCCCTCTTTTTCCTTTTTTCGTTGTGGTGGAAAATCTGGGTTTCCTTTCTAGCC
>VBSM01003215.1:28232873-28245528 GCA_008086735.1 Cheirogaleus medius | reverse complement strand
GGATGCAAGTCAGCGCAGCGTCGCCGAGCAAAGACAGGAGGTGGATAATCTCGGAGGGGAGAGGGTGAGCTGGAGAAGAGAGAGGAGAGAGACAGAAGTAAGGTGAGAGGGACAGAAACCCGGAGGAAAGAAGAGAAGGAATGTGGAAAAGCAAGCGGGGATAAAGGGAGGAAAGATATGTAGGAGAAATGCTTGGAAGAAAGGAGGAAAAGAAACGGAAAAGAGACCCAGAAAGACATCCCGAAACAAAAAAGGTGGCGGGGAGAGGCGCGGAGCTCAGGACGCAGGAGGCGCCGAGGAGGCGCCGCGGGGGCGTCGCGCGGTGGCAGAGGGGGTGCGGTGTGTGGCGGGCGCGCTCGCAGCCTGGAGAAAAGGAGGCGGCGTGTTTGGTGGGAGACTCGGCGCCCGTGGAAAAGCGTGTGAGCGGCTCTGGGCAGGAATCCAACAAATAAATAAAACGTCTAAGACGGCGTGACAACAATGTGTATTTGGGTGCGTGCCCGTGTTCCTCTGTCTGAACACACATTCACACCCAGTAAGGAAGACAAACGGGGCTCGTGCCTCAGAGTAATTAATCCTCTCGCTAATTGACTCTCTCCCCTTACCTAATGGCGGTGGTCACTGCCGATATCTGGAGAGATATCAAGTGGAGAGAGGGAGAAAGAGAGAGAGGGGAACCCCAAAGCTAACAACCTTTGGGACTGGGATTGAGTTTCTTCCGGACTTGGCAGCTCTAAATTCGCCCTCTCCCACTTTTTGGGCAGAGTTCAATAGATGTTGCTCCTTGCCCCTCCAGGTTTGGGCAGCATTAATAAAGATCTCTTCAGATTAGGGGAACCTGGTTACACACTCTGAGCCCCTTCTTCAGGCCTTAACTTGGGGAGATCAGTCTCAGAGGCTGAACCCCACCCCCTGGACATTTCTTACCTCCAGGCAATACCAAAGCTCCCGCTCCCCTGTCGTTCCCCCAGGGGCCCAGACCCTACACCTGCCTCCTTTCAGTTACTGCTTATTCCTCTCAGGATCTGGGATGTGTCCTGCAGCCCCACTGAGCAGGTGAGGCTTTGAATGGGGTGGGTGCAAGGAGAGCAGTGAGAGGCATGCGGTCAGGGCGAGGGTGGGGAGAGGCTTCTGGAGACAAACCCACTCAGACACAGAAGGGAGCAGTTGCCACCTGGCAAGGGTGAGGCCTCCAGGGACAAAGGAGGAACAAGGTAGACACTGTGCACTGTGAGAAAGAGTGTTGAGAGTGTGGGAGGGCAAGGAGGTGGCCAGTTTCTACCCGTGTGCCTGTAGGGGGGACAGCTCTGGTTTGTGTTAGTGTGGGGAGGGTCCCCTAGACTCCCCCGCAGCACTCTCAGTTCTCAGGACTGGGGAGACAGTGTTGGACCTGCTGGACCCCGAGCTAGCTGAGTTTGCTGGAAGGGGTCCAAGGCCCACAGTCTGTCTGGTGATGCAGCTTTGAGGCTCCGCTCTGGGAGGTGAATGTCAACTCTCACCCCTGCGAGGTGGCATCTTTGCTCTGTTGGCCTCCTCAGAGGCTAAATAAATAAATGCTGAGATCTATAAACCTCCCAGCCCAGGGAGTAGAAGGAGGGAGGAAGGGTACCTCCCTAGAAAAAAAATCCACCGCCCGCCTCCCCCCAGCTAAACACATTTTTAATTGTCCCTTGGGAACATTTGTACATTTGACCAAAGCAAATCCCCAAGCAGTCAGGGCAAAATTAGTCATAGAAGCTGGTGGTCCAGGGAGAGTTGGGGACCCAGCGAGGGGAGGCAATGGCGTGTTTGAGAAGGTGAGAAACTTGGCTCCTTCCTCACTGTCTCTGTCAAGCTGCAGAAGGAAAGTGAGCAAGAGCAAGAAAGTTCCAGAGGAAAGAAAGAGAAGGGCATATAAAAGGCAAATCCAAAGCAGAAAGGAAAGAAAGTAAAGAAGAAAGAAAAAGGTGGGGAGGGGGGAGAGACTATAATAAAAGAGGGTGAAGGCGGCCCCAGAAGGCTGGGCCTCGTCCCAAACCATCCGTCTTCATTGTCTCCGTGTGTGCAAAGGCAACTCCGGCATAAGGAAAAGCCACTATTGGAGCCGCGGCTTTATTTTATATCCTATACATCAGGAGGGAGGCAAAGCTTTATTTTCGCCAAGAGACAGATATTTTATTTCTCTCTTACGGTTTTATGTGTGAGAGATGTCAGGTTGCCACAATGGATGGCTAATGCATAGGCAAGAGGAAGCCGTGTTGGCATGCTGTGTGTCATGGGGTCTTGGGGGGGTGAGCGGGCCTGGGATTTAGGGCTGATGGGACACTCTGGGGGATTTCTGCTAAAACATCTCTCTTCATAAATCCAGAAGCATGGTCAGCTCAACAGGGAGAAGAAGGAGTTTTAGAGGGAAAAGAGTTGGGCTTAGTAATAATCGAACACACAAAGGAACCGCTTACCTTCCAACAGGCTCGGGCAACGGGGGCACGACAGCCCCATGGAAATGCAGAGACCCACGTCCAGACACACAAGCGCCATTCACGGGGAAGTGTTTTCCTGACACAATCCAATGTCAGTTTTGCTTCCTTTCCCCGTTGTATATTTTTCCACCTTTTTTCCCCCTTCACCAGAAATCTTTTTTAACCTCCTCAGAGCCTTGGGGGAAAAGAGCCATTAATTTGCAAATCATCTGATCTGTGAAAGGATCAAGATGCTTGTTTTTCACTGCTAAATCCAATGTCTTGAGTGGACACACATGTGCACACACAGGCCCATCACGCTGTGAACCCTTGGGAATGTAGGTGCCAGATTTGAATCCAAGCAAAGCCTCCCTTCCCCTACCCCCGGGACCTGCAGCCGAATTAAGCCTTAGATCCCAAACTGCATCATGTTCCTATTTCTAAATCTGGAGAGAAGTGGGGAGGCGAGGGGGACAAAGAGAGGGGGAAGTTTGTTAATTAACATGTTCTGTTCAGGACGTAGAGGGTAGAGGAACCGTCTTTCCCACTCCCACTCCCCCAAGCAATTTCTTCCGGGAGCTGCTTTTATTCAGTCTCATGTCCTACCTTTTTAATTTTTAGATGTCTTGGTTCCTATCTACTGTGGAACAAAAAGGTGACCGTGCCCTTTCCATCGTTTCAGAAGATTGGGGGCAGCGCAGGGTCCCTAGACAATGAGTTGTGGGGACCTGGCCACACTGTCTCTGGCCTTTGGGGAAGACGTTTAACGTTTCTGGGCCTCAGTTTTCCCATCTGTAACACAAGGGGATTCGGCTCAATGATTGCTGAGGTCCTTTATAGCTCCAACCTCCTCTGACCGAATGAGATAATGTGTGAAAACACTTTGTGAACACTAAAGCCGGACGAATGCCAGGGATTATTATTACGATTCTAATCAATCCTCTTTTCTCCACATGGATCTTGGCTGTTTAGCAAGCAGGCTAAAGAGGACCAAAAGCGGGAAAGCTTAGCAGAGATGGAAAAGCTCTGTGCTGTGGATGGAAAAAAACCCTGCATCTCCAGAAACATTGTGTCTCTGCGTGCCCCCTGAGGCCTGGTGGGAAGGGGTGGGGGAGAAGGAGGAGGTCTGACTTGGTGTGACCCATTTCAGTCTATATGGCGACAAAGAGCGTATTTCTTCAAAAGCATCATTTGTCTCCAAGTGACTGACATGGGAACCTGATGGGGAGGCGATTTGCAATTTTTTTTTTTCCAGGAAGAAAGGAAAGAGCAAGGTATAGCTGATTAGCAAGTTAATTATTTCAGTACCCCAAGGGTTCCAGTGTGGTGGTAAGTTGTCCGGCCCTGGTGTAATTTCACAGTCCGTGCATTTCCTGGTGAGCACCTGGAGTGCCTGAGTCTGTCTCTTTCTCCATCCACCTGCGTCGTGTCTTCCTGACGCACCAGCAGGGGTGGGGAGGTAGAAGGTACAGGGCACACGTTCAGCCTCGGCTGCGGCCTACCTGATGCCATCTACCTCTGCTGAGTGTTTAATTATCTGGCCCTTTCTTCTCCTTTTTTTTTTTAAATCTCTTGTTTAATAAATATTAATGAGGCAGGTCACCAGAAAGAGGAGTTGCGGGGAGGTTGTTTCCCCAGACTTAACGTGGAAAGAGCTGGGTTTGAGGAGCCCTTCTGCCTCTCCCTCCGAGCCCTGGCGGCTCTCCCGTGCTCACATTGGATTTCCCACCTCCGGCCACCACTTGTCCTGTGGCGGTTCCTCCAGTCTGACTTCAAGATCTGATTTCCCTTTTGGGGGAGGGAAGGGAGGAGTGCATGGTTAAATGGACACCTCCCCTCAGAGAGATAAGTTGGAGATGTGAACATTAGCCTCAAGAATTAACAGCTTCTGCTGCTCTCTGCTCTCTGGAGGCTGGTAGGGCCAGCCCCCTGCCGCTCCTTCTGAGATGGATGAGGGGAGGGCTGCACAGTTTACTTAAGAGTGGTCCCATCTGCTCAGACTGGCCTTTCATAAGGGGAGGGATTTATGCAGTGTCCTTGTGCACAGACCTGGGATTTGGCTGAAAACCTTGGGCCTCTGAGAATATTACTGAACGCTAAAATGTTCAGCCATGGAGATGATTCATGATTTCATCTGCGTGGACAGGGTGTGTGTGTGTGTGTTGGGGGGATGCACTTACACTGATGAGTGCTTTCCACCATTCTCACTTCAAATCCAAACATTAGGAAACTTTTTTTCTTCTATATTCACTCAGGAGACATCCCACGGCACTGGGCTCCAATGAGCCAACTTCCTGACTTCAGCGGTCTGAAGATGCTATGACACTTTCTGGTGCTGGCATTCAGCTGTCCCCCAAGCAGGTTGGCTGATATCCATGCTGATCCCTGGAGAGGGGCCGGGGGCTGTCTGAAAAGACAGTTCTGATGACTTCATTGCTGGTGGCAGAGGATTTGGGGAGCAGGGGTGGGAAGGGTGAGTCCAACTGCTGTTTAAATTGGACTTGGCCCTCTTTACCGCCTAGCCTAAGGGGTCTCAGTAGGAGGAGAGGTAGTGAGAGAAACTTAGAAGGCAGGAAAGCAGGCATAGGAAGGGGTTCCTTGTCTCAATATAGGTACTATCATGCCAAAATGAAGCCCAGAGATGGTTAAAAACAGATTCCTAGAGAGCAGAGATTTGAGGTTCCATGTGGGATCTTGGCCTGACTCTTGGGAGATGAAGAAGTTTGGAGCAAGTTTGGAAAGACCTACAAGTGCCATTTATTCATAATCTTTGGGGACTAAATGCGATGTCACATTGCTGCCCAGTGGCTGCTAAGGAAGCCTTCTCAGCTTGTATGTCACTCATTTGTGGTTCTACGGTCTTCTTGCTCATGTTCCAGTTTGGTCTTGTAGAAGAAGACCAAACCTTCCCAGCTCTTTAGTTTTTCTTTTCTCTCCAGCTATCCATAAGTTAGCCAACATTCTAGTTCGCTGGCCAACATACAATTTTGAAAGGTGAGCTGGCAGGCCCATAACTCTATGTGCAAGGTTGTTATCATTTGGGCCCCAGGAAGGGTATAGTTTCAACACTTACAAAAGAAAAGCAGGGGAGCATTTCCATGAAATCTTTCGATGAAGAATTTACCACTAATTTGATAAGTGCAATGCTCCATTTCCTCCTTCTGAATGAATAACTTTGTCAGTCAATGCTGAGGGTCTGTAGAACCTATAAAAAAGGCTTCCTTTGGTCTCCCTGTTTTAACACATGCTGGGGCTTGGGCCTTCCTGTGACAGACTGGGGAGGGGCAGACACATTCCAGAGACCAGGTCTTGGAGTGTTATCTCTTCCCCTACCCCAAACCCTCACCTTCCACTTTATCTCTCTTTACTACAAATGCAGAGACCTCCTAAAGAAGTGTGAAGGGGTGGATTTTAATCAGGTTTAGGGAAGGAAGGAGAAGAAGGTGAGCCCAAAGAAATATGGGGACAGTTGGGGTTTTTAAATGACACTTTTCTGTTATACTACTCATATGTTGTATATTACATCCTACGAATTGTGCATTTGTTGCAATAATCTACAATGTATGTGTGTGCTTGCCAAATGCTGCTTGGCCAAAACAGTGTTAAATAAAATTGTAAGAAATGCTGCCAGGGCCTTGCATGGGTTATTTAATTCTATCAATGATAAACAATGTTAATGTGTAGCATCTCAGTCGGCACAATATCATGTTTCATTTATATATGCCGAGATATATTTAAGCATGAAAGATACAGTTTTCCGACACATATATTTCCCAATGATTACTTAGGAGAAATGTGATAGAAACAGCAGAAACCTTTCTCTCACACATAAACCTGCACCCTGCACACACAGACTGCCAGTCACACTTAGTCACACGGGCAGCCAGCCATGTACATATTTTCACATACATGCCTTTGCTGGTAAATATAAATGTAGCTTTTGTAAATGTAGATTTAGCTTTCTGTATATGTACACAATTCTGGACACACGTACCAGCACACACATCGGGCAGCATTTCAGAGTCTTTGGTGCATTTACACATATTTTCTCACACACTTACCTACACTGCTGCAGAGATGGATGCTAACATTCAACATGCATGTCATCCTGCACATGGATATTTACATGTACACATGTAAGTGCTCTAACTGCCAAGTGCTGATGTGCCCGGAAGGACGTGTGCCCACTTGCAGGAGACTGCTGTGTACCTAAATGGGCATCTGTGTACATGTGCACTTTTGCACACACACACTTACACACTCCTCCACCCCTGCTCTGGGGAGTACATAGACATTCACTGGCACGTTCCATATGGCCATGGAGCAACAGCCATGGTGGACAGTTTTTGTGCTGGAACCTCTGTGCATTTGCCCTATATGAACCCTGAGGCCTTCAGCGTGGGAATCCTGGAAGAGCAGGGTCAAGATGCCAGCCTGTCTAACCTCTGATGAAAATCACATGAAAATGTGGGGGTGGGAGAGAGGGTTGGATAGCTGGTCTGTGCAGACAGAAGTGCCTCCAAAAGAGGATCAATCTTTTATTTGCTCATTTAACAAACATGTCAGAGAGGTATATAAGAGTCAGGATACCTGATCAGCTTCTCTGGTCCTGGTTCTGCTGCCAGTTAGCTGTGTGAATCTAGGCAACCTGCTCTCTGGGCCTCAGTTTCCACATCTGGGTGGTTCTCAACCCTGGATGCACAGTGGAATCTTCTGGGGAGCTTTTAACAAATACAATTCTTGGACACCCCCCCCCAAGACCGATTTGACCAGATCTCTGGGAGGTGAGTCCCAGCATCTTATTTTTTTAAACCACCCCCCCCCAGTTGATTCTGAGTTCAACCAAGGTTGAGACCCATTGGATCTCCAAGATTGATATAGCCCTAAAACTCTATATGCTGTGAAGGACCTTTTATATCCGAAGCACCAGGGCACCAGGACAGTTTGCTAAAAGTTATCAATTTGCTTGTCATGCAAAGGTCATAAAAAGTTATTAAAATGATTCTTCATTTAGGAAAAGAATAATTTTGAACAAACTACATTTATCCTGGAAAAACTCATACCTGCATTTCCAGCTGTTTCTTTGTTTCCTTTCCAATCACTCTCTCTCTCTGACTCACTCATCAAACATTAATTATATGCCATATATGCAAACACTATAAGTGGGTACCTGATAAATGTAATAGATGCCTTCGCTAGGTAGACATATTTCCTGTCTAGCACCTCACCCCACCTGTTGGGTGGCGTAATATTTTTAGCAGGGTAAATGAGAAGGCACAGCCCTCAGGAGGAAAGTTCTCTCCCTCCCGCAACCCTGAGTCAGAATCCAGCCCCCAGGCCCGTGCCCCAGTTCTGGAGGCTGGTGCGGTGGCTGAAGAGAGCCTTGGCTGCGTGTCCTAGAAAGCTGCTCTCAGACCTGGGCCTTTGGGAATCCCACATTAATATTCTCCAACAACAGTCCCCCAGGCAGAGCCAGTCCCCCTTGAAAACAAACCTGTTCCGTGGCCGTGCCTACTGGAAAAGTCTGAGCCCGGCAGAGGCATCTCCTTCTCAGGGGCCTGAGACCCCTGTGGGTCTGGGCTCCAACCCTCTCATCCGCTCCTGTCTGCTGCCTATTTCTCCGCTTACCCCTTTATTCCCCCCACATCCCTTTTGTTTGATCTCCTTCTTCCCTGATGCCTCACCAAGGTAAGCCTTGGCCCCCAAGGGGGCCTGCACACCAGGCAGGAGAGGTTGCTGGTCACAGTGGGCATCTCATGCCATGTCCAGTCCCCCTTCTCCCTCCTCCCTCCTTCCCGTGCATGGAGGTTGTGCTTGGTTCCGAGGAGGGAGCCCCGGGGACAGCACAGGATCCTGGGACTCCAAACTCAGATCCAGGGCCCAGAGCTCGGCTTCCCAGGCCTGAGCCCCTTCCCAGCCCAGCCCCCCTTGGGCCTGGGGAGTATCACACTCCAGGATGTGATGGATTCCCCAGGCACCTTCAAAGGGCTCTGCATTTGTTTGCAATGCAGACCTTGAATCCTGCTCTGGTCATAAATGTTGTTTATTTTGACTAGGACCTACTGAAAGGGGACTGGGGGGGTGGGGAGGGCAAAGAGAGAATTCTGTGGGGAAGATCATAAAACCATTAGCAAAGCAGGGCTTTTAGGGGTCACAGGATCATAGACACTTTCTGGCTGGAAGGAGCATAGGCCATCAGGAAGGTCAGAGATGTCCACTTTGTCAGCAAAAGGCCTTTAGAGGCCACACAGGGCTAGGGTGGGGGGCTTTGGGCCTCTTGTAGGGGGACTATTTCTAGAAAGTGGATACAAGGTATGGGGTCATGACCCCCCAATAACCTTCCACCAGGTGGGGGAGGCCAATAGTTGCTGAATATGATGGATTTGCCTTGCTGGTGGGAAGAGCCAGTTGCTTGGCCCTATAGAAGAGCCTCTTGTTCCCGGGAGTGGGCACAGCTCCAGGGGCAGAGTCTGCTTCACTGTCACTCACAGAGCAGCCGGTGTGTACCAGTACCTTGCTCTCCAGTACCTTGTCTTCTTTAACTTTCAGAACAATTCTGAAAGAGATGTTTTTATCTCCATTTTGTGGATAAGAAAACTGACGCTCAGAGAGGGGAGGTGGTTTGTCCAAGGCCACGCAGCAAGTTAGTGGTCAGGCTGGGATTAGGCTTTAAGACTTTGGGTTCTTTAAACCTAATCTCCTCCCCATCTCCCCTCTTCTCTACCATATACTATGGTCTGGTCCCCTAAAGCCAGAGAGATAAAATAGGAGGAGGGTTCTGGTCCACTCTGCAGAGAACATACTCCCATAGATCCAGTCTGTAGCCAGGTAACTATCTCGGCTTTCACTTGCTGTGTGACTCAGAGCAAGTCACTTCATCTTTCTGAGTCATGCCTTCCAGGTCCACCTGCAGACCTGGGGTCTTCGGGAAGGTGAGGGTTGGTGGAGGTGGTGGCAAGCTCACCCCCTCTTTGGTATAACAGTTCAAGTGGGTAGGAGGAGATGAGACTTGGCTTGGCCCCCAGACCGGACTCAGATCACAGAAAGACACCTCAAAAGCAGGCGAGGCAAGACTGGCTAAGATCCCCGCTGAGCACGCGAGAGGCGCAGAGCCAGGGCAGAGGCAGCTTAAGGAGCGGTTCTTCCCTGATCCCTTGGCTGTGTAATCCAGTTGCTCAGAGAATGGAAAATCCCCTTCTCCGTTGGCCCCCTACCCCACAAAGGCCTCCTAATAGGCCTGCCAGCTTTGGGGCGCTAATCTGCCCAGACATCAGTCTGTGAGCAGGCTGCCCAGGGTCCCAATCCCAGCCGCCCCTCAGTGGGACACAGGGAGGCTGGGGCGGAGGTCTGGGGAGCTGGGGGCATCGCCTGCTGTCTGGCCTGCCCAAAGGATCAAAGAAACAAACAGGCCTCTGTGCCCAGGGACACTCCAGGGATGGGGACAGCAGCCCAGGATGGAGGTGGGTGGGAAGGCCTTGTTCCCTGGCAGAGGTGCCTTGGGCCGGCATATTATTAAGCAGCCCCATCACTTCATCCACCCGCTTCTTTCATTTTTATTTAAAGACTGGCTCCCTCCCAGGCACCTTCGCCTCCCCCACCCCCTACACTTTCACTCATCCATCCACGGAGCCGCTGACAGCTGCCCTGCGGGTGAACTCCTGATCCTCCTGCGGCTGGAGCGTGCGGAGGGGCTCAGGCCAGAGCGTGCCCCTCCACCCCCTGCCCTCACACTCACTCACTGGCTCGCCAAGACAGGGCCACCTTCGTTCCCCTGAATCAGCCCGAGAGGGAAGAAAACAAGAAGGACCAGGAGGAGGATGAAAAGAAAGAAATGGCGAAGAGGGTAGAAGAGGAAGAGAAAATAGAACAGAGAAGCAGGCAGGGAAGGAGGAAATGGAGAAGAAAGAAGAGAGAGAGGAAGACATCGAGTACAAGGAGATGGAAACGTGGGAGGAGAAAGGAAGGAAGGCTGGGTGGAGCAAGGGCGGGCGAGGGCAGAGGCTGGGGAGCACTCCTCAGAGCGGGAGCTGGAGCCGAGCCTTCCCCGCACAGGCGGAAAGGAAGCAGGAGCTTGCTCCAGGTGTGAGGGATGAGGCTAGATGGAGCCTCCTCCCCGGGCTCCCACCTCAGTGAAGGTTCATCAACATGATGCTACAGACCATGGCAATGGCCATCCAGGCTGTAATCAACACTTGGGGTGGTCGGGGTTGTAGGACTGGCCAGATGGAGCCCTTCCGTCCCTTCCCAGGAAGGTGACAGCTTCCACCCCAGTCTGCATACCACACCAGACTCGGTTGGCCTCGCCACCTGCAGCATCTCTGTCCCGCCCACTCCCTCTGGTTGCTGTTGGGAATTGGTCCTGCTTGTTGGATTTGATGTTATGGGGGACCGGGCCTTCAAGACCAAGTACATTCCATCCCGTCATTTATAGATGGGAAACTGAGGCCTGGAGAGGGGAATAAACTTGCCGATAGTCACATTGTGAGTTGATGGAGACCTGCCTTTCTAACCTCGAAGGCCGAGGCTGAGACAACAGCCAGAGAGGAAGGAGGAAGAGGGGCAGTGTGGTGTCTCTGCGGAGAGCCCGGCATTCGATCCCCTCTGCCGGGAACACCGCCACAGTGTTTTGTATCCTAGAGGAGGGAAGACAGTTGTGGCTATGATAGTCCTATATTCTGAATACCTACTATATGCCAGCTTTGGCATACATTATTCTCAATACATCTTCACATCTATCCTGTCAGGGATATTCTATGCCCTGCATTTACAGAGAAGTAAAATAAGGCCCAGAGAGGTGAAGTAACTTGCCCAAGGACACACAGCTAGGAATTTAAGCTGGAGTTTGCTCAAAGCCCATGCTGAATCCCTTATGCCAGTGATCTCCAACCTTTTCTGCACCAGGGACTGGTTTCATGGAAGACAATTTTTTCATGGACCAGGGGTGGGGGTGGGGGCGTCATGGTAGGTGGGATGAAGAGCTCAGGCGGTGATGTGAGGCCTCTTTCCTAACAGGCCATGGACCAGGACCAGGACCAGGTCGTGGCCCAGGGGTTGGGGACCACAGACTTATGCTATGCTCTCTCTTGGGTCATGACAGCTAATGGTCTTCTGCCCTACCCCATTCCTACTCCCCCTCCACACACATCCTGAGGATTAGATCTCGTGCCAGCTGGAACTGATGCTGTCAGGGAGAACCCAGCTGGGTGGATCCCCCGACCATGTCCCCCTGACTCCCTCCAAAGACCCCACAAGGACAAGGGTAAGGTCCCCTGAGACTCTGTGTGATTTATCTGGTGATATTGTTATTTTATGGGATGGGCCAAAGAGATGTCAGGAAGCAAGTTCGCTGTAAATCTCCCTTCTCTGCTCCCTTTCCCTCTGTGCGTCCCCTCCTGAAATTTATGGTGAAATCTGTTCAGAGCTAGGGACTTGGGGCTCGGGTTCAGGCTTGGGGTGGGAAGGCAAGGGACAATACATCTTCCTTCTCTGGGATCTGCTAGGAGTGTGCGTGTGCTCCATCACAAGCCTGCAGTGTCTAGTCCACAAAGCCCTTGTTAAGATCTCCATGGTGTTCAAATGGCGCTGCGGACAGAGCACGTTGCCTGCGCTGGAGGTGTGTTATCAGCCGGTGGCCCATGTGTGCCTCCCTCGCTGGTAGGAGTGAGTTTCTGAATTAAGCCAGGAACCTGGGAGCAAAACCCACCTGGGAGCTGACGCGTGTGACCCTTACACACGGACTCTCAGGTCAGGAAGAAGGGGAGGGGTGCTCCCCATGGAGCGGCGGCGGGTGATAGAGTAGCTGGAAAGGGGCCTGCTCCTGAGTCCTTTTCAAGGAACAGGTAGGAGGGCAGCTTGAAATCTGGCCCCTGCCCCCAGGTAGGCAAGTTTGACCTGTGCTGCAGACGCTGCTATAGGGTCTGCCCCTGGGGTGGGTGCCCACTCGAGAGGGTGAATGGAGCCTGGGCACCATCTCCCCCTTCACACCTCTCCCCTCATGGTGGGCTCTCAGGGCTGCGAATGCTGGGCTGTTTGTCCTGAGCGGAGCTCGGCTAGCTGCAGCCAGTGGCCTCCAGAGCTCAGCCCAGGGAGGGAAGAGATAGGAATGAAAGGGCAGAGGAGGGGAAGGGGAGGGAAGGAAAGAGTTAAGCAGGGGAGGGAAGGGATGACAAAGCAAGGAGAGGCTAAGGAAGGCCTTGCTGACCTGTACCCCCCCCACC
>VBSM01003215.1:28212422-28232773 GCA_008086735.1 Cheirogaleus medius | reverse complement strand
CTGGAGCTAAGGTGTGTTTTTTTTTTCCCCCAAAGTGGCCATGTTAAGCCTCATCTCGGGAACTTTGGCTTTAGAGAGATATCACTTCTCAAGAGGCATTAGTGGGATAAGAAGCAGATACTTTGCCAGTGTCACTTTTCTCCATCCTAGAGTTTCCCAGGCACCCAGAATTGCTGTTTTGGAGGCAATGTTCTTGTCCTTCAAAGCTGAGAATTCACCCTACTTAGTGTCCCCAGCTTCTTTAGCTTTTTTACACTTGGCTTTCTTAGTGGCAGCCTCTTCTCCCTGGATCTACCCTCTGTCCAAGTCGGTGGAGCCAGTAGATGTCTGGTCAAGAGAGAGGAGAAAGGTACGTGTGTGTGTGTGTCTGCTGGTAGGTGGGGGGATACAGCAGGCAGCATTCTCCTCATTGTTTCTGCAACCTTCCTGCTGCACCTTCCATGGTCAAAACTGGCTGATCACATCAGTCCCAAAGCTAGCCAGGCCCAGATCACGATGCCCACAGCACCTGGAGATGAAATGGAGCAGATACTGCTGCCTCTAGATGGAAATAATGCAAGTAGATGGCCTAGCACTGTGCCTGACACATGGCAGGCATCCAACAGGGGTGGTTTTATTTTTGCTAGAAGGAAGGGCAGTCAGAAGAGGGTTTTTTCCATTTGCTTCCAGATCTCCCCTAGCATGCTCCCCTGGCCATGAGGTGGGGTGCAGGGGTAGGGAAGAAATACTGGGCCCCAAGAGGCCCCAGCACAGACATCCATCCTGCAGCCACACATCGCCTCCCTGAAGGTAACCCAGCTAAGCTCTTTTTATGAAACGCCATCAGTTCCATTCCTCCCACTGGCCTCCAGATTAACTTTGGTCTGATCAGAGTGAGGGAGAACTTTTCCAAGGCCTGGTCTCTTGAGGACCATGCCTGGTGGCTCATTACTATCCAAGTTAATGTTGGGGCGGAGGTGGAGGATGACATAGGATCAGTGAGAAAGGACTGAGGGTGGGTGGGACCCATCAGGCCACCGCAGATGGGAGGGATCCATCTGCGAAAGAGGAAAACCAAGGCTTTCGGGCAGGACTGTAGAAGGGGGAGCCCACGCTCTGCAGCGAACTTCCAAGATCCTAGAACATCAGGTCTGACAGAGTGTTAGTAGCCACCTCAGCAGACTCCTTGGTTTTATAAAAGGGGACACTGAGGCAATCTGAAATGATCAAACACCCTGCAGGAGGGCCTACGGGTGGAGCTGTGTTGAGATGGTGACGGAGGGGATGCAAGAGCCACAGGTGCTGAGGTCTCTCACCTGGAGGCAGCCTTGCCAAGCTGAAGGCTCCCTGGAGCCCTGATGGGCTGAGATCCACCTTGAGCCTTGGCACGAGTGGACCAGTCCCTGCTTCTGGCCAGTTGGAGTGACCCTTTCTGCATCCTACTCACATCTCTCATCACCTGGGTGAAGGAGGACATGCCAGGAGGAGTCAGAAGCCTGCGTGACCCAGGAAGCGCTTCCGCTTCCTAAGTCCATTTCCTCCCTGCCTCACTCTCAAAAGTGAGGGGTGCAGGGGGTGATGAGGATCTGCTGGGGGCGCTGGTTGTGCAATAGCTTTATAAACTGTGGAGTGCTGCACAGGCGGGAGGGACTGTTGTGGCCAGCCTGGGTAGCTGATCCAGATGTGGTGAGGATGACTTCCTCAGACTTTCCTGTGTGGGCTTCTGGCTTTTACCTCCCTCTTTCCTGCCTTGCTTGTGGCTTGACTCCAAATTCTGCCCCACCAAGGAAGAGGGAGCTCAATCCTCCTGATAATATGACTGTACGATAGGTATTATTATACCCATGTTACAGACAGGTAAACTGAGGCCCAGAGAGATGAAATAACCCTCACATGTAGCTGCTGAGAGGCAGAACTCAGATATGAACCCAAGTCTCTCTGACTCTAGATACACCGAAATGCTAACAGGAAGGGTAATGGTACATGGTGGAATGGGAGCCAGTGAGGGCCGAGATTCACAGGTGATTTGTCACTGTTGTATCTCCTGACCCTGGGGCAGCACCCGGCACACAGTAAACCATCAATATTTAAAAATAACAAAAGCCAACTTTAATGGAAATTTTTGGTGTAGTGAAAGTGCGTTAATGATGGGAGCTATATCTTCCATCACAGTTTCCCAGAAGGTTCTGTGTGGTGGAGGCTTTGGGGTAGCATTTATGGTTCATGGTGGCCCCCTCTGACTGACTCTTTATCCATGACAAAGGTTTGGGCCTCATATAGTAGTTGAGATAAAAAGAAATAGAGTTAGGAAATGGCGACATTATAAGTAATGTAAAATCTCTGTAGACATATACTGATTATATTAAAATTATGACATAGAGGCAAATACTGTTTTTCTTTTTTGTGTGTGTGTTTGGATTCTGTTGGAGAGGCAAATACTGTTTTGCCTTTTGGTAGACTGCTTGGGAAGAGAAGACATGGGGAACAGAATATTCCATATTTAAAAAAAATCAATGCATTCTTTAATTTTGTATATTTAAAGATATTGGACCTCGATGCAAAGGAACCAACTTTTAATTCAGCCAATTTTTATTGAGCACCTAGTATGTGCCATGTATTGCGTTAAGCCCTGGCAGGTTCTGAGATACAGTGATGGCCCCCAGCCCTCAAGGGCACCTCAAGGTGTGGTCCTTTCTAAGGAGCCCTCTAAGGGCAGCCAGGGCCAGCCACACATGCCCAGGGGCTGCTTGGCCAGACTTGGTTCTGCCTTTTCTCATTCCTGGTGCACAGAGAGTCAGCATCTTGCTCTAGGAGGTCAGCCCAGGGGTCTTTCTCTCTCCTCTCCCTCCCTCACCTTTCCCGATCCATCCCCTGCCCTCCCCTGGCGGACTGAAAAGGTGCAAGGGGGAATCTGAGAATTTCTGTGCTGTTTGTTTTGGGTTCAATGGAATCTCATTTACACGTGTTAATTGCAACTAATTGGCACTAATTGGATGAACAGGAAACCCTCTGGGAGCACTCATACCTTTAATTTGTAGTAAATATCATTAATTAACATATGCTAATTAGAACCAATTAACATTGATTAAGGGTTGCCAGCTACTTGGAAAGTACAACTCTGTGTCCTCCTCTTTTGATTGTCTGAAGTCAGCACAAAATACGTTACCTGAAGTCTGGTGGAGGAGAAGACAACACATCTCATGGGCCGAAGCCCTCACCCAAGCTGGGCGCTTAGAGGATGGCACCTGCCCTGGCCTTTCCCAGGGCAAAGGGGTCTGCAGGGGCAGGGCCCTGCAGGATTAGCGCTTCTCAGGAGGTGGGTGGGAGCAGAGGGTGGGAAGTTCTGGGTGTTGAGCTGTTCTCCCCTGGCCTGGACTCCCAATGGCAGACAGAGCCAGGGTGGATGGAAACAGCACTAGAGGTCAGCAGGTGGGGACAGTGGGGCTGCTGAGACCAAGAAGTGTTTGGGATTCCTCCTCCAGAGAGGATGGGCCAATGACCCCGTTCCATCTGGCGTGAGGGTGGGGGGTGTGCCCGCGCCTGTGCATGAGCAAAACCTACTCCATCTCACGTGGATGTGTAAATGAGGGTACCTCCTCCATCCGACTTGAGGTGCATAGTCAGACACCTCCTTTGCCCATTTTGAGATTGTGTTTTACTTAAGATTGGGATGCTGCTCAAATTTCCTAGAGTATTGGTGTCAGATTAAAAAAAAAAAATCGTTTGCCTGGGAGCCAGAAGGCTTTAGGTCTACTTTCAGTTCTGTTACTAACTAGCTATGGGACCCTTGGGATTCATTTAAAAATATATAAATTGTTTTATTTTCGTCCAATTACAAAAGAAATAAATGTTTATTGCAGACCCTTCCCGCCCCCTGCTATTGCCTCCTGCTGCAGTAGCTTCCGAGGCCGGGCCCTTCCTCCTCCATAACATCCACCTCACTGCTCCCTGTCCAGTGTCCATCCTTGTCAACCGCCTGCGAGTTTCCTGAAGGCAGGGTTCAGGTCTGTCTTGTTCACAGCGGCACTTCATGGACACTAGAAATATTTGTTGCATGAGTGAATGAATACACATAACACAAAAACTATCTGTCATTTCTACCACCACAGAGAAAACATTTGGCATTTGTATGTGTATGTGCATGTGTGCATATGTAACTATATCTATGCCTATAAATAGAACATATGTTATATATAAAGCACAAATATATAACTGTCACAAAAGTCTCAGAGTACTTTTTGCTTTAGTAACTTCAAAAGTGTATGTGCTACAGACTTTAAAAATTTAAAAAAAATCATTTAAAACCTTTATCATTTAAATGTATTACACACTTACTCAGTTTCGTGCCCTCCAGAAAGGTTGCGATTTTACTGTTTCATCAGCAAGGGATGAGAGTGTGGCTTCTCCGGATTCCTGCCAGCTCTGGGCATTGTTCTCCTTCAACCACCAGGTAAGCCTTTAGTCCATTTTCTCATCTGTGGAATGGGGCCAGTGATGCTGGCGCCACTTACCGTTCTAGGACTCTCGTGTGGGAAAATGTGGATGATTTTGCAACCCAGGGACAGGAGTATTTGTTTGTTCTCCAGGAGACGGGAGGAGAGAAAGCTTTATAGCTTCCAGATTGGAGTTGCTGGCTCCGATGGAAAGAGATAGGGGCCTGCGTGGGACGAACTTGGAGAAATCTCACAAAGGGAACCACTGCGGTAGATCCTCACTCACCTACCTCCGAGAAACAGGGCTGCCCTGGAGGGTTTTGGAAATCAGAACAGTGCAAGTTGCAAGGCTGGAAAAGTCCCCCTGTAGCACCACACAGGGTAAAGTGAGTTAAGAACCCTTGCTGTGGGACAGGCCCTCTTCTAAATCCTCACATTCATTCATTCATTCATTCAATCTTTCCACAACCCAGTGATATAGGTCCTATTATTATCCTCAGTTCACATATGAGGAAACTGAGGCTCAGACAGGTTAATTAACGTGCCCTGGGTCACACAGCACCTAGTGGCAGGGTGAAATACAATTCGAATTTCAGTTTAGAGCCCACTTTGCCTGCTATGAATGGCCCCTCCCTCCCATCCACCTTTGGCTCCAGGATGCTCCAGCAACGTTGCTGCCTGAGTCCAAGTGGACCCCCATTCCCAGCTCCTTCCCCATGGAAATCTGAGGTCTGAGGGAGAGCTGCTGGTGAGGCTCAGAGCAGCTTAATTACCAAGTGATTTTTAATTTGTTTTTGTTAATTGAAATCTCATTAAGTGAGTAATTTACTCCAACACAGCTCAGGAGTCCACAATTCCACGGGTGAGGAGGCTAAAGGGGCTTCTAGAACTCACCTTAATCTGGGGATTGCGCTGCTTACTTTATCCTGTGGCCTGTGTGCATTTGAGTGTGTGCACACATGCATCTCCCATAGGTGGTCCTCCCAGGTGGCCAGGGACACCCTTTCTCCTTTTCTGCCTATGCTCCAGAGGGCCCTGGACTCTGCCTGCCTTGTCCTGTTCCCTGGAGTGGGGAGGAAAACATGAGCCTGAGCCGTCCGTCTGCAGGGCATGTGTGCACCCAGGGGTATGGCGCGTGGCGTAGACACACACAGATACTGGTTTGTATTCATTCATCTTCGTGCCATGCACCGTTGTAGACCCTGGAGATGCTGGGGGTGGGGGAACATGAGTCTTCCATTCCTATAGTAAACAGCTCTTTTTCCCCCAAATTGCCTTGGGGACAGAGGCAGTTTCTGGACTGCCATCTAGGCCTGTGCAAGTGCTGCCAGCCCCTCAAGATTGTGTCACGGCCACTTCTCCACAAAGTTTTCATTCCCTGAGTCCTCCCGGATGTGCTGCCTCCCTCCCTGGCATGTTTCTGCTGAGTTTTATGGGTCCCGCTCTTCGGACTCATTCTACTGTGCGCCAGAGGGATGTGCTTCTCGTGCCTGCTGGACTGCAGCACGGCAAGGCGGAGACCTTGCCTTATGTATCCAACCTGAGATGCAGGAGATAGAAATTCTTCCAGCTCTGTGCATGACTGGGGCTGCTTAAGTATTGGGTTGGGGAATGAACGGATGGGTTGTGTCCTGACCAGCCCTCAGATTGCAGCTGAAATGGCACTTTTTAAAAGTTGGGGTAAAATATACATAACATAAAATGTATCATTTTCACCATTTTTAAGCATACAGTTCGATGGCATTAGGTACATTTATATTGTTGTGCAACTATCACTATCGTTCATTTCCAGAACTTTCTCATCATCCCAAACTGAAACCCTGTACCCATTCAGCAATAACTCCCCATTCTTCCCTCCCCTACCCCCAGCCCTGGCAACCAGCATTCTACTTCTGTCTCTGTGCATTTGACTGCTCTAGGCACCTGATGGAATCATACCATATTAGTTCTTTTTGTGTCTTGCTTATTTCTGTAATGGCACTTTTTTTTTATTTTTCTTTTTTGCCCACGTGTACCAAATCAATGAAATGGCACTTTTTAAGGGAGTTTTTTTTCTCAACCCTGGACTCTGTCAGTTCACCTGCTGCATGTTCCCAGGTCCCCTTTCATTACCCACGTCTCACACATTACAGTCCCTTGCCATTATTGCCTGTCCTTCCCCCACTGTAAGCTCCAAGACTGCAGAGGCCACTCAGCTTCTTCAGGGCTGTGGCCCTGGCTTAGCTGTGAGGGTTTCACAGCGGAGCCACAATAGGAATTTATGGGGGCCAGGTCGGGCGTGGTGGCTCACACCTGTAATCCTAGCACTCTAGGAGGCCGAGGTGGGAGGATTGCTTGAGGTCAGGAGTTTGAGGTTGCTGTGGGCTACAGTGACACCACTGTACTCTAGCTGGGGCAACAGAGCAAGACTCTGTCTCAAAAAAAAAAAAAAAAAAGAAAAGAAAACAATTTAGGGTGGTCAATTCTTTATTGCTGGGAATTGGCAGGCCATTTAGGATTCCTGGGTCTTGCTTATTCAGTGCCTATAGCATCCCCCCAAATAACCATGATAACCCAACAATGCCCTCCACATATTTCTGCCCTCCCTGGGCGGGATGGGGGTTTGAAACCAGTGCAAGTTCCTATGCACTGCCTGGCACGTAGTAGGGGCTCAGTGAGCATTTGTTGAAAGGGTAACAAAGAACATGTATGAGCCGTGCCTCTGACCTGGTCCGTGTTTCTCAGAGATGTGTACATGTGCGTGTGTGACTGTGAAATTCATGTGCTGCTTGTCTGGCCTGTGTCCCTGGGTATACCATGCCCGTCAAGGATTCTGGGCCCCACTGCAGGCCAGGGCCCCAGTTCTCTGGAGCTCTGTCTGCACTGGGTGCTTTCTGTCTCCCCTTGCTGCCTCCAGATGCCTTCTCCCTTTGCCCCTGACTACGGCCACTTGGTAGTTTTCCAGGCCTGACATTTCAAACATGCAATGCCATATGTATTGCCACTCTCAGGTAATTATCACGTAAAATTAAGCTAGTCTTGTACATGAAACCAGCAATTAGCCAGGGATTGAAGGTCAGGGAGAGCTCGTTTATAGAGTCGCTAACAAAATGTTAAGTGGAAGTGTGTGTCAGATGGGCCAGGAGGCTGGATTAGCCGGGGTCGCAGCGGTGGGACTGGAGAGCCGGTGGGGAGGAGATGGGGATTTGTGGCTCACACTTTTCTCTCTTCCAGCTTTCAGTCTGGGGCATGGCTTTGAAGGGAAGGTTGCTAAGCCTGCTAAATCCCGATGCACACCAAGGTGGTTTTCCCATTCATCTAGAAACCTGGTAGTTCCTGCCCAAAAGCCTGAATGTCAATTCCACCTCCTGCCTGGCTGCCCACCACTCCAACATTTTACATGTAAGCCTCTCAGATCTGCTTTGGGTACCTGAAGATAGAATGAATGATCTCTCAAGACTCAGAAACTTTGCACATGTCATTCCCTTTGCTTGGAATGCTTTTCCCTCTCTCCCAACTGCCTTATCATCGGCCTGGAAAATTTCTGTTTTTCTTCCAAAAATCTCAGGCATCACTTCTCCAGGAGATTTCCCAGATCCCTCACTTTATTCCAGGAAAAGTTATCACCACTTCTGTTCCTTGAGCGTGTTTCCACGGTTGCACTTACACTCATGGCAATTTATTGGTGATTTGTCTCCTCTGCTGGACTGGGAATTACTCATCAATCCTTGGCAAGCTGGGGCTGCTCAATAAATGTTTGTGGGATGAATATATACATCAGTCTCCTTTGCCCTTTGTTCTTTTCCATATCCTTCAAGGCCCTGCTCAGATGTCACCTCCTCTGTGCAGCTTTCCTGGATTTCCTTCTCTGGTAGAATTAATCATGTCTTCTGTATTCCCATGACAACTTGGGCATTATTATAGTACTTACTGAATTGCTTCCTATTTCATTACTGGTCTAGCCAGGGCTACCACACTGCACAACTCCATTGGCACCATTCACATTGAGTCAAGCAATGCAGAGATGGTACCCGTACTTACCCACTAGGCAGTGACCTTCCACAGAGCAAAGACCCTGTGACTTTACTAATAGCCTGCGTGTAATGTGCTCTCATTGTCCACACTAGCATCCATTCAGAGTAAGTATACAATAGGTATGCACTAAACATGTGTTTAATTATTCAATAGGGGCAGGTGGTTCCGTGGAGAGAGCTCTAGATTTAGAGTCTAGGGATCTGGGTTCCAGTTCTTGATTGTTGTGCAGCCTTAGGTGAATCACTCAACCTCTCTTGTCCTCGTCCTTTTAAATGAGGTCATACGCGTTGAAATGCCTGGGACAAAGTAGGTACTCAGTACATGCCAATTTCCAACCCCCTTTTCTTCATCTGTAAACTGAGGAATATTAAGTTTCCTTGTAGTCTTGTAGAATGATGGGGTCTCAGGATTGGAAGGAGTTTTGAAAGGCATCTGGGCTGACCCCTGCCATCTTCGGTAGGTGGTCATCCAGTTCTGGTTTGTACGTCTCTAGTGATGAGGAGCTCACCTCTTCACAAAGCAGGCCATTCCACCTCAGACAGCTGTGCCTGGGAAAGAGCCCCATTACCTGGCACTTGGCTTCCCAGAATCTGTATCATAGGTGCTGGTTTTGCATCATGAGGCTAGTCCCACAGCCTAAGATGATATTCATAGTTTGCTGTAGGCTCAAAGACACCAGTTCTTATGTGACTCGATTTAAAGCCCAGTCACCATCTTGGTTACCCTCCTCTGAGCTTGCTGTCCTTTGTCCAAAGACCTCTTAAGACAGGGCACCAGAAAAGTGTAGGACTATCACCTTCTTTTGCCTAGAACCTGCTCCTGTTAGTGGAATCCAAGAGCACATTCCTGTGACCTGTATCTCTCGCAACCCTAGCAAACATTTCACCATCGGGAGGCAAAGCTAAGAATCTGCAGAATTCCTCTTACATTTCACTTCACATTTTAAAAGACTGCATTATAAAAAAAACCACCATAAGCAAAGTCCTCCAAAACAAATGACAAACTAGGGAAATAATATTTGCAATTTATATCACGAGCAAAGGGCTAATTTCCTTAATAGGTAAAGAATCCACAAATCAGTATGAAAAAGATCCACAACCTAACAGAAATATGAGCAAAGTATATCAGAAAGTTGACAGGAAAGGGCCTGAAAATTGCTCTTAAATATGTGAAAAGATGCTTAACCTCACTCATCATAAGAGAAATGCAAATTCAAATTATAATCGTTTTTCGCCTGTTACATTGGCAAAGATCAAAATGTTTGATAACACTTTGTTGGTAAAAGTGTGGGAAAACAGGTACTCTCATCCATTGCAAGGGTGAATTGGTGCAATCTCTCTAGGGGGTTGGATTTGTCTTTATCTACTAAACTTTAAAAATGCATAGACACTGTGACTTGGCGATTCCACGTCTAGGAATCCTGAAGGCGTACCCATGCATGCGCGCTAGGAGGTATGCTGCACGGGGGCAGAGACTTTTGCCTGTTTTGTTCACTGTTCTATCTCTGGCACCTGGAACAATGCCCAGCATATGGTAGGTGCTTGATAAATGCCTGTTGAATTAATGAATAGATGAATATGCAAAATGACATATGGTCAAGGTTATACGCTGCAGCATTTTTAGTAAGAGTGAAGAACAGAAATAATGGAAATGTCCAACTATAATGGAGTAGGATACTGCCGTTAAAAAGATCAAGGCACCTCTCCATGTACTGGCGTAAGGATCTCCAAGGTATATAATTAAATGAGAAAAGCAAGGTGCAGAAATATGTATATAATAAAATTCCAGCTGGATATTTGCTTATCTAAGCCCAGAACATCTCTGGAAGGAAGCCTTCAAACTGGCCACTGTGCTTGCTTTTAGACAGGGGAGCTGGGGGCCTGGAGCATAGAGTGGGAGGTAGCTTTACTTTTCAGCGTATTCTCTTATATTCCATTTAAATTTTAGGCACCACGAGTGTATTACCTATTCAAATAAATAAATATAATTCAAAATTTTTAAATAGCTGGGCTTAGGAATTAACCCTATGCTTTAGGGCTGTACATTTGCATGCACACGTGTCCTGCACATTTCTGAGGATATACCTGTATGTGTATGCATGCATGCATGTATATTCCAATCCACTACTTTGCTCACAACTGCAGATTAGTCTGGACTGAATGAAACACAGTTCCCAAGGCCTTCCCTTGCTCAACAATCTTCAGTGGCTCCCTATTGTCTATAAAGTCCAAGCTCCTTGTCCTGGGTAGCAAGATTTTCTGTCATCTGTCCCCAACACCCCTCCCACCACTCCCTTCACATGGTCTTGCCACAGAAAAATGGAGCTCCTTGATCTTTCTGTGCCCACCTGCCAATATCCCATCCTGTGCCTTGAACTGTGCTCTTCGGAAAACCAAGAACGGCTTCTTCTCCATTGCCATGTCAAGTCACAGCCGCTCTTCAAAGCCATTACCAGCCTCTTTCTCCAGCCTTGATGTTCCCAGTTGGAAATAGCCTTTCACTTTTCATCTGCATTTCTCTTACAGCATTTAGGTTTCTTTTAACCTTGTATTAAGGCTATTTCCTGACCTGAAAGCTGTTCTCCTAAGCTACTGGAAGGAAGGCAGGGTCCTAGCTTGATTCCTGTTTGCATTGTCCTCAAAGCCCAATGAAAGCCAGGCACATAGTAGGTACTTCAGAAATGCGGAAGGAATGGCTATGCCTAAATCTAGGTGGTCGGTGAGTTGTCTCTATGATCTTTGTGCCGCCTCGGCCGCCACCGTCAAATTCATCATCACTGGGGAAAAGCCTTTTTCATACCTCGCTGCCCCTGGCCCTGTGTGCAGTGTGGCCTTCTGCAGAGTATGTCAGCACGAGCCTGCTGCGGCCCGTCCCCACCCACCAGCCTGGCCGCAGAGCAAGGCCCAGACGTGACCAGACGGTGAGGCAGCCACATTCCAGACGGATGAGGCACGCCTGGGAAGTCACATGTCTGGCTCGCCAACCCACCTGCAGGCACTCAAGCTTTACAGACCCCCGGGCTTCCCTGGGGTTCGAATCCTCCCTGTCCCCGTGTGACTCTGCACACATGGCAATTCTCCGCGTCTCAGGGTCCTCATCTGTAAAATGGAGTTGAGAGGATGTCTGCGAAGTGCCGTGCTGGGGTCTGGCATCTGGCAGGTTCTCAGAGATTGATTCTCTTGGAAGCTGGAGATGCGCAGGAAACCACATCAGCCCGAGCTAAACCTAGAAAGGTAACTGTATTGCCAAAACTCCCATATGCCAAGCAGCACTTTATTGCAAAGCCAAACAGATTTTTTTTTGGCTCAACTATTGTTTGGGATGATTTTGCCACAGTTAATGCTCTGTGGATGAGAAAACAAGACCTACCCGGGGTGTGGTATGTACGGTGGCCTCCCACCTGTGAATGGGCCTGCACACATATACACAGATGCATGGATGTGCATGCTTCTTGTGTACAGGTGTGCAATACATTCACATGCATGTGGACCCCCCAACAGTCATGCGTGTGAGTGTTCATGTGTTCACACATGTATGTGTTTGCACACGGCCATTCCTGCCACGGTGCTGCGAAAAGATGGGGCAAAAAAGGAAAAAGCAATTTAAAGGTGCAAAATGTGGGCAAGGCATGTGAAAGACAGTAGGATGTGGTGGCTAAGAGCATGGACTTTGAACTCGTCCTGGGTTCAAATCCTCTCCCTGCCAAGAAGCTTGTCACCTTGGGCAGTCACTCAACCTCTCTCTGCCTCAGTTTATCATCTATAAAATGGAGATTAGAACAATAGCACCTGCTGATTAGGACTGTTTGGAGGATTAAATGATTTAAAATCTGTAAAGTGCTCAATAGGGTTTGGGGCAAGGTAAGTGCTTGCTTAAAACACGCCGGTGGAGGGGGATGCTCGACACCTTCTTCTTACTCCCCTCTAAGATGTTGCCTCCCGGAGTCTTTCCCTCCTCTCTCCTTCTCCCCTACATCACCCTGCGTGCCCCCCATCCCCAAGCAGCGTCCTGGCCTTTGCCAGAGCCAGGCTGGGAGCCGGCAGCACGTGCCACTGGCAGGGAAAGAAAGCCAAAGGGAGCAGGAGGAGGTGGAGACGCTGGCTCTGAAATGTTGCTTCTTCTTCTTCTTTTTTTTTTTTTCTTTTTTTCCCCTGTTTCCCCAGCCATGCTCCCAGAGGCAGGAGGTTTGGGGGGCAGTGGGAGGGCTCCAAAGAACAGACAATCCCAGCCATTCCCCGGTGGGCCGGGGGTCAGGCCCCCTCCCTGCTCCATCTGCCTCTGCTGCAGCCTGTGCCATCCGGTTTGCCAGCCCAGCCCAGCCCAGCCCAGCAGGCTGGGACCCTAGGCCATGCCAGCCTGGGCCCTGCTGGGGGTGGGAGCGGGCCGCGGCCTGGGGTCTGCGAAGGGTTCTCCTGGTTTTTTAATTTTTTCTTTCTTTTTTCTTTGCCTTCTGCACTCTGGTCTTTCTCAGCCCCATGGCTCTGACTCTGTCCTGCGCCAGCCTCTCTGGCTGTCTCGCCCATCCCTGCATCTCTGCCACCACCTGCCCCGGGTCTCCTGCCAGCTCTGGGCTCAGGGAGCATCAGGCCCTGTCAGCCTCAGCTCCTGCACACAGCCCTCTCCGCCCCCCGGGCTGCAGGCTGGCAGCCCAGCATCTGGAGGGGCTGGCTCTCTGCTCCGGCTGCCCCGGGCCGGGGGTCCCCTCCCTGTTCCCCAGCCCATCTTCCCCTGTCCCCCTCTCCCCAGTGACTATAGTCCTCTTCCCACCCCTCTGCCTCCTCCCTGCCCAGGACAGCTTGCTTCCCTCCAGGCCTTGGCTGGAGGCTCACAATGAAGTTGCCTCCCCCCACAGACTGGGAGGTGGAGAATCACCATGGCAACCGAGAAAGCCTCCCTTCCCTGCCCTCCCCTTCCTCTCCCTGGCTTCATAGAAGGGGCTAGAGGTCTGGGGAAGTTTGAGCCCGTAGGGATACAGGGTGGAGAATAACAGCGGGATAGGAGTAGCTGATGGGACATTTGTGAGAGATATGGGGCCGACTGTGGGACCATGATTCTTGAGGGGCTAGGTCCAACTGGGGATGTGATTAGGGTGGTCTCAGCCACCAGCTGAGTTTCCAAACATGGCTGTGACTTATCTGGACACCTTGTTAAATACAGAGCTTCTGATGCCATCCTAGACCTACTAAATTCCAATCTCCGGAGTTGGGTCCTAGAAATCCATCTTTTAGAGTCTCTCTAGGATGGGTAATTCCTATACATGCCGAAGTTGAAGACCCACCAGTATACAGACATGCATCAGACCTGGAGTCCATCGGGCCCGTGATTGTGATTGCCCCAAAACTCAGTTTATACTTCTGTGAAATGGAATAATAGTATCAGCTCCATAGGGTGTTTTGAGAATTGATGCTCACAGATAACCTTGCACAGGACTTGACCACCTCTGCTTCCTGCTCTAGGCTCTGTCATCTCAGGGGGACCAGCAGGGTCTGTGGGGGAGCGTGACCTCCTCCCCCTATGCCTTCCACGGCCCGAGCCTTCTCTGCCATTATGTGTTACAAGACACTGAGAATTCTCGACACTGGAGCAACACGAAATCATTAAGGCAAAACAATAAATAAAGGCCTAGAAGTTATTACAGAGCTGACAGTGCACAACGCCGTCCTGCAAAGCAAATATGAATTATTTCAGAACATTTTAAAATGAAAAATCTTTTCTTCTTCCTGCCCAGCCCTGTAAACCATGAACTCCTCTTTCCCCCTCTTTCGCCTGTGTGCAGAGTGGCCAGGCCAGGACGGGCCAAGCCCGGGACTTCCTGCAAATCAGACTGGAGGTCGAGCCTGCTACAGTTTCTTTGGCCTGAACACTGTTTGGTTTGCCAAAAGCAGCTCCTTGTTCCTTGTGTCCACCCAGAATCAGGGAACAAGCACTGCGGTGGGCCTCTCCTACTCCCAACGTTGTGCATCCTTCACACTTTCGGAGAACCCTCCCAACAGCCCTGGGAAGATGGGCTATATTCTTCCCATTTCACAGATGGATTCGAAAGGTTTCAGTGACAAGCCCAGGGTCTGATAAATGACTGAGCTGAGACTCAAACCTGAATCTCCTCACTTCAAGTTTAAATGAGATTAAATGTACATACATGGCATACTCCAAAAGCTATCATTATTATTATTGTTGTTATAACATCCAAGGGCTTCCCTAGTCATCCAGCACTAGGACAGGCCTGCTGTGGTCACCGGCCATTCTGACTGCTCGGCATCCCTCCCATGTACCGCTGGTACCCGCACCCCTTTCCTCTGCAGTGATGCCCTCGCTTTCCATTTCACTCGATGGGCTGTCAATCACTGTATCACGCTCTCCTGGCCGCCAGTGTGCACCTGAGAGCCAGGATTGTCCAGTCATAGTTCCCCATTTTTTCTGAGCTAAGGGACTGAACCTGAGCTGGAACCACTGGAATATTCATCTGGGATTTTATGTACAAACACTGAGTGAGGCAAGTTTCCCCCTCTCTGCCTTACCAGCTCCACCGGGCCATGCCCCATCCCTTCCCGCCATCCCTCACCCCACATGGAAGAAGCCCATTGGAGGAGAGCATGTGACTGACAGGGAGACACAGCATTGTAATATTTGCCATATTGCTTGAGTGCCTGGACCAGCTGCACCTGAAGTCAGCCCCACTTGCCCTTCCTGGTTATACAGGCCAATTTGGATTAAACTAGATTAGGTTGGGTTTCAGTGACTTGTTCTTATGGGGACAGGTGCTGTTTGGGTTTGGGTGGGTGGGTGGGGCGCAGCACATGGCCTTTGGCAGTCTACCCAGAGAGTCAGCCTCAATCCAGGAGACCCTTGGAGAGTAAAGTGTGTCTCATCACATCCTAGCCCCTCTGGAGATGTAGGGGGCAGAGTGTGCCCAGGGAAAGGGCCCTGGACCAGTAGGCCAAACCCAGGGGTATGATCCCAGCGGAGCCATTGATTCTGCCCTCTGGGTGATTTGGACAAGCCCGCTTCTCTGGACTTCAGCTTCCTCATTTGCAAAATGAAGCTGTTGGGGGTCAGAAAACAATTCCCCAAAATTTGGTGCTTTGGCATGTCGAGTCCTTTGAACTGAAGGACACTGGAAGGACTTCAGAAGCAAAGTCTCTCTGACCTTTGCCCTTTTTCCTTCTGCTCTCTTTTCTCCCCCAAGGTAGGCCATAGAAACTTGAAATATTTCTCCCACACTCCCCCACCTTTCTGTGTAGAGCTGGCCATAAAGAAACTCTCTGACCTGCCTTATCTAATAGTAGGTCATAAGACCCTCATTCCAGAAGGGTCCAATACCAGGGAGGAAGGAAAGCCACACAGAGAAGCCAGAAGAATCTGGACCCACAGGCCTCGCTGGGTTTCCCCGCAGTCTGTCACCCCTCTGTCCAGTCGCATTTCTACATGGCTGTCCATTCTTCATTGAACCCAAGCAGAAAAATAGACTGTTTTCCCTGAGTCTTTAGGTCTTTATTTCTGAAGCCTCCGGTGTCATATGAGACTTCGATTAAATAAATGTGTCATGCTTTTCTCTTGTTAAGCTGTCTTTTGTTACAGGAGCATCAGCTGTGCCCCTTACGATGGGGAGGAAAAGTATCATACCCTTTCCATCCCTACAAAGTGTAGGACTATATTGTCTCAAATGGGCTCAGCACTACTAATGTTCTAGAATCCACTCTGTATGCCAGTGTGTACTAGGCATGGCTACAGGGCCTTCCATGATCTCACCCCTGCCAACCTCTTCAGTTTTCTCTCCCACAGTTTTCTCATCCTACTCCCTTGTACTCTACATCTCTGTGGTTCTAGGTTCTCTTTCCTTGAACAAACCATCTATCTATCCACCCATCCACCCATCCACCCATCCACCCATCTAACCATCCAACCAACCAACCCACCAACCAACCAGTGAGCTCCTGGAATATGTCAGGCCCTGTCCCAGGTACTGTAGGTACCACATAGTCAGTCCTTGCCCTCATGGAATGAATGAACAAGTCAATGCAAGTGTGCTGGAGTTAGAAATGGGCAACATAGGATGCTGTGGCAGTCTCTGAGGAGGGATAGTTCTTTAAGGTGAGCCTAGAAGGTTGAGTAGGGAGGGAATAGTTAGGGAAGAAAGAGAAGAACATTCCAGGTAACTGGAACAGCATAGAGAGTGTCGTGGGGGAAAGAAACTCATCATGGAAAGTGCATAGTCAGCAAAGGGAGAGGAGCACAACGTGTGGTCAGAGATGTCCAGTGGGAGACAAACGATGACAATGCCCTTGCCACCCCGCCCACCTGGCAAACTCCTATTCATCCTTAAAAACCCTGCTGAGCTATCACCTCCTCTGGGAAGTGCCCTCCCTAACTGCAGTCCATCACTCCTTCCTCTGTAGTTGCTTGGACTCCTGTAATTGCACCTTCTCCTAGCCCTGTGCTGGCCTCTTCCCATGTTTGTGTCTCCTGGTAGAATGCATGTTTCTTTAGGGCATGAAGCGGTGCCTGGCACACGTAGGCACTCAATAAATGCTTCGGGGCTGAATTGAATCACATGGTGTGTATGTAGCCAGGAGATAACTGTTTGTGTTTAAGGAAGGGGCGGGGGAGTGGCGGGCGTGCATGTGGGTATCTCTGCGTTTGGATTTAAATTCAACAAGGTTTCCAGAGGGCTGTTTGGAGTCAGTGGACTGTGACAAGCTGCTGACCATTTTCTCAACACCAAGAAAACCGGCTCAGCTGGGGGTGCAAAGCTGGCTGGGCCTGAGGCTGGGCTGCCGGCTTCCCTGCTCCCCTGCCGCCTTGACTTTCTGCCCCTTTCTCGTCGTGGTCCCTTTAGGATCCCTCAGTCCTTCAGGGCTCTGTGGCCGGGTTAAGGGGTGGGCTGAGGCCGTGGCCCCTGCCTGGGTGCCCAAAGGCCTTGGTGAAGAAGCTGATGGATGGGGCCCAGGCCCAGGCCAGAGCCCTTCCTTCTAATCCACGGCCACTGCTCCCTCCTCTGCCTGCCGGTTTGTACCCAGCTGTTGTCTGCGGTGGTGATGGTGACAGGGTGCTGGCCCCGCTTTCCATGAGGGGCATCAGAAGCCTCTGTGCGGCTGGGGTGTGGGCCCAGGAACAGCCCTTCGTGAGATGGCAGACATTTAACCAGCCGAGGGCCACTGGGAAGGGGCTGCTCCAATGTTCCTTATCTTCTTTATCTGCTTAAACTCTGAGGGGCTGGTCCTTTCCCAGGGCAAGAGAGGATAGCCAGCAGGTAAGGGAAGGAGAAAAGGAGTTACTGCCCACCCTTCCCCCATGTCACCTGCAAGCCAGGCCCAGAGCAGGGGCCCTTTACAGCCCCAGATACCCCAAGATGTGACATCCCCACCCCAGCCATTTCTATCAATCAATAAGCATGCAGCCCACCCATTCTCAGGCGGGGAGGAGCCACCAGCATGCGCGGAGGGTCTGCTCTGTGCAGGCTCCTGGCGCGGTCACGCTGATTCGCTCAACAATCTTGGGCAGATACTATTATTATCCCCATTTAAGTGATGAGAAAGCGGGGGCTCCCAGAGTTTCAGAAGCATGTCTGAGAGCCAGAGCCTCTGCTCTCTTCTTGTCTGCTCTGCTTGACAGCAGGGGCCACCCCCTCCAGGGAGGACACAAGACACTCATGCCTGAAGGTGTAAACAGCGGCCCAGCCAGGCCCCCACTTATGAGCATGTGACACACAGGGGGCCCTCCCATCCTTGGCCAGAACTCCCTGCCCCCCTATTCTCTGCTTCTGAGATGCCTGGATCCTCTTCTTCCTCTGGTCACTGACCCTCAGAAACCCACACCTTCTTCAAAGCCTTCGTGCAAGAGTAAGGGCAGGAAAGCCCATTTCACTGTCGTTCTGGGGACCGATTCTGTGCCTGGCGGCTCAGGTTGGACCCAGAATGAGCTTTCACGTAGCTTTCCCAAGGTGACAGTGACCTTGAGCAGATCATGTAAAGCCTCTGGTCCTCAGTTTCCTCATTTGTAAAATGAGGATGCACCTCCCAGACTTCTATAAAGGAGACTTCAGCGAGATAGTGTGTGCACTGCTCTGCTGCAGTCACTCAAGGAGTGTTTAAAAATGGGACCGATGAGTTAGGCTAGGGGCAAGGGTCAGGGTGGGTGGGAGCATGGGGGAGGCCAGGCTGCTGTGTGTGGAAGTAGTGGTGGGGATGGGAGACCGTCAGGCCAAGTCACAGGGGGGAGAGGTGCGGGAGGGTGCTGAGTGCCAAGCTGACTTTGGACTTTGTCCTATGGATGAATGGTTTTCACACATGGAGTCCTTTGTTCAAACGAGGTTAGGCAAGCAGATAAAGTCTTGAACTGAGGCAGTGGGTGTGTGGGGGGGTCCTAAAGTCCTGCTTTTCAACCCTTCCTCCATCACCCCAATCCTAGGAGCTCCATGGAAGTCCTAGAGCTACATTGAGCACATCTGAAAAGCCTCTGAAGCGAGAATGAATCAGAGGAGACCCAGCTGAATTTCTGCCAAGTTCTGGGAGGCCTGAGAGAAGAGGCTGGGGGAGAGGGCTCAGTGTCCTTGTCCTCAGGCTGGGTGGCCCTGCCCTCAGTCTCCCTTGGGGCCCCTCATCCTTGTTCCATTTACAACTGATCGTGGCATCTGCTGGAAAGTCTTGGTCCAGCTATCAGCTCTCTCCCTGGACAAACAGCTGCCTTTGCATGGTGAAGAACAGGGTGCAAGGGTCACCAGGGAAGCCCTGGGAAGTGCAAGCTGGGTGTCCCTTGGTGGGGGGGCACACTCCAGGTGAGGGAGTGCAGTCAGTTTCACTGCTGGTGTCAAGGCTCAAAGGTGGGTGCCTCATGGGGTGCACCACCATGTGGGCAAGGGCCGGCTGCATCCCCTCCAGCCTTTGCCTGCTGCCACGGACACTCTCTAGTAGGCTTGGGCACTTCCTCTCTCTCATTCCACTTCTCCACCTGGCCGGCTCCCACTTGTCCTCAGGCCTCAGCTTGGACACAGCTTCCTCCCAAAAGCTTTCCTTGTCCCCTTCTGCTGTGCCACCACTGCCCTGGGCTAGCCTCTCTTGTTGCAAGGATCCCCATGTGCTGTAACCATCTGCTCATTTGTCTTTTCCTTGCTAGGCTTTAAGTTTGCCAGAGCCTAGCAGAGTGGGTGCTTAGTAGATGCTGGCAAACGAATGAATGCATGAGCCTTACTCCAGCATGGGTGCAGGGAGAGATCGAACAGCAGTGTGAGCTCATCACAGATGAGGGATGAACTTCTAGACAAAGGCTACTGAACCGGACAAAGGCCCAGTTGGCGAGAGGTAGGGAGGAGAACACGGGCACTGGGTTCCAGGGCTGGGGTGGTGCGGTCCCACGAAGCGTGTCTACCCCTTTCCTGCCAAGGGTTTGCCCTCCAGGTCGAACTTGCTCTGGGCGTTGGACAGTGTGTGCTCACCACTCCGCATGCCCACCTGTGGGGGTGTGTACACCCAGGTGTATTAGGAAGATCTTTGTGCTCCTGGGTCTGAAGAGCATGAGTGAGTACAGAGCTGCCTGGGAGTGTGTGTGTGAACACGTGCACACGTGGCAGTAGTAAGCACGTGTGTCGTTGCATATCCAGGTAGGGATGTGACACCTTTGTGCACAGCTCTGTATGCAGACATGTCTAGGCATGCCTTTGTGTCCATGAGTCTGTATGTGCTTGCACAGACATGCATATGCCCACAGGGGCAGGGTGGGGCTGGGTGTGTTCTGTCATTGCACCCTGATTAGCCTTCGCTTGGAAGCATTTAGGTGACGATTTACAGCCGCACCTGACCCTGGCCTCTCTGCCTCGGCCTGCGTGTGCTGCTGCGGCTGCCCCCTGCCCCCTGCCTGCCCCCTGCCCCTGGCCACATAACTGTGATTTATGGCAGGCCTGTGGGGAGCACCCCCCCCCACTGCCCACCT
>VBSM01003215.1:28198872-28212322 GCA_008086735.1 Cheirogaleus medius | reverse complement strand
CCCCCACCCCATCGCTGCCCTTACCATATTCTCTCTGCTCATAGAATAAAAAATAAAATACGTGGATAATAACAGATTTTATAATTAGCCACCTCAATGGAGGAGTCTCAGCTGCTTTAAAATTTTTCTTTTCAGAGGGAGAATGGGCTGGTCATGTGATTTAAATAAATAAGTACATAAATAAATAAGTATTTTTGAAAAGATGGAGCACAGAGTTCTGACTGTTTGGGTATTTGAAACACTTTTTGAACTTGTCACACAGCTCCGTGTGTGTGTGTGTGTGTGTGTGTACACACATGCATGTGTGCTGTATGTATGCAAACATGCATGAAAATGCCTGTGTGTTTGGGTGTGTTCTCATGTTCCCTTACCCATGCACACACACCCCTAGTGTGATCACACACCAGGCTCTCTTTCTGTCTACCAGCAATGTCTGCCCATCTCTGTGAGCTTGTGTATCTCGCCTCTCCCCTCCCCAGTCTGGAGAACTGGGGGCTCCAGCCTCTGAGGAGGTCTCCAGAAAGCCCTCTGGCCCTAGGAAGAGAAGCTTGAGTAAGAGATATCCCATAAGGCACAGGGTCCCCTGTCTCTTGCCAGACACCCCCTCCCCTCCTGGCTCCTCCTTGGCTGGGCAAAGGTGCCCACGGGCGCTGGCAGCAGAGCTTGGCCGGACAAGCACATGGGGGAGGGGCAGTGGAACCACGTGGGATGGGGGTCTTGTCCCCAAAGCTCTGGGTCTTGGGTGTACAGGGTGGGCTTGTTGGGGTGGGGATGGGCAACAGGAGGCATTGGGTGTACATGTGGGGGGTGAGGGGAAGAAGGGGAGTGGGAGTGTGTGCGTGGGCGTTCCCCTCCCTCCCCAAACTGGCACCTGCCTTGGGTCTGACTGTCAGAGCAGCTGCGAGACACAAGAGTCAGCCGACAGATGCCACGGCCCCAGCCTTTGTCTGAGCAAGAGAAAAATCACACTCTCCCCTGGAGCCCCTGGGGCAGCTGAGGCTGGGAGGCTTCAGCCATCTAGCCCTCCAACTCTATCTCCAACCCTGGAAAGCAACAGGGGCCTTTATTCTGTCTCCCAACTTTGGGGGGATTTGAGGGGTGATGGGAAAGAGGCAGGAAAGTGGAGGTTTGGGGGAGAGACGCTTTGAACCCCTTTGCCCAAACTGCATGGTGCACTCCCAGCATCCACGTAGGTCAGGGGGTGGTGCTGCTGGTGGGGTGGGAGGGTTATGCCTCCCAAATCCACTGGGAAAGGGCTGAGCTGGCAGGCAGGGATCAGGCTTCTAGTTTCATCTCTGCCACTTCTCTGTCACCAACTAGTTCACTCTTCCAGGCCTTGCTTTTCTCAGTGGTAAGATGTGGGAAGGCGATCACTCAAATGGCAGATGCAATGTTAAATAACGTGGACAGCTGTGGGTTTTAGACACCTATCAGGGCGACAGGGTAAGAACGTGCCTAGTTGTGACTAAATCTCACCTGCTATTGGTTGGGGCTAAGTCTGGAGGAGCCTAAGGCCTGGTCTTCCTGCAGGAAATAATCCCTGGAAAGTTACTAGCCTCTCCTGGGCTGAAGGGACCTTCTGGACTCACTTGCAAGCTATCTCTGGAGATGGGCTACAGAACAGGAGAACTCCCAGGGGAACAACTGTGGATAACCAGGCTGGGGCATGTTGGGGAAGAACACTGACCCCTTCCCACATTTTCTGCCATGGAGGACTTAGCCAGTGGGTTGAAAGAGCAGGGAGGCTGGGAACTGTCCCTTTAGAGCAAATAATGGAAGGAAAAGCCCCCAGGGAAGCCTAGAATTCATGGATAGGTGTCCTGTTGTTCTCCATATTGGCAAGCTGGTGTCTACATTGGGACATGAACCCCCACCTATCCCTATTGTGGGACTTTGGCTATCATTAATCTCACATTGGGACATTGACTGCTACACCCATACTTGAAGATCATTGACTGCCATTGATCCCAATCCTGGGGGCATTGATTCCCACATTGGGACATTGATTTCCCATAACCAACTCCGAATTGGGGCATTGATCTCTACATTGGGATGTTGACTTTCTTACCCATCCCTATGGTGGGACATTGATTTCTCTCAACCAACTCTATATTGGGACATTGATCTCTCACATGGGATGCTGATGACCTCACCCAGATCTTTTTGGGGGTATTGATTCCTACATTGGAATGTTGACTCCCTTTCCCATCCAACTCTGGATTGGGACATTGATCCCACAAAGGGACATCAATTTATTCATCTCTCTCAGTATCTGGACATTCTCTACCACCCAACCCTGAATAACAGCACTGACTTTTATTCCAGGGCTTTGTTCCATTCATGCCATCAATCAGTCATTTGTTACAGCTACTATGCGTCAGCTTTCGTGCTAATGGTTGGGATCCCTTTTTCTTTCACTTCCTACCATCATGAGTCCCCATGTGAAGACTTTGATTCCCTTCAGTCTTCATGTTTGAACACTGATACACACCCACTGCTTCCATCCCCCGTTCTTCCTCCCTCAGTAACTTCAGCCAAAGTGTCTGTTCATCAGTCAGATGAGGAGAGCCTAGTGAAGTTGGGAGCATGGTCTTTGTAGTCACCAGTTTGAATTCCAGGCTTCACCACTTACTGGCCTCAGTTTCCTCATCTTTCAAATAGGAATAAAGTTACCTACGTTTTAGGTTTCCCTTGCAGACTAGAGGAGAGAATGCATATGGGAACACTGAATGGGACTGGAGTGTGGTGAGCACAGTACTTTATAGCAAACCTTTCCCTTTCCTGCCCTCCTCCCTCCAGCCTAGGGAAATGGCTCTTAAGTGGGCGTACCCATGTGGCCCCATCACATACTGCTGCGGGGACTGAGACCTTCCCTCTCCCCAAATGCCATGGGCAGCCTCCCTTATGAAGTAGGTCCCTCACAAAAGTCCAGATCTAGCTCTCATTAAAAATCCTTATTATATAGATAGCAAAGAGGAGAGCAACTTTTGCAGCCCGAGCCTGTGTATAATTACATATTTTGGCTGCGTGCTGGGCCTGGGATGAATCTGCATGGTAATGCAGGCCAGGGGCTTACGATGTAGGCACACATGCTAATTTTTAAACCACAAAATCGCGGCTGTTTTTCATTTTCATTTCCGACAACACTGGCGGAGATTAGGTCCTATTAAGCACCATGGGGCCTGTCCTCCCCCTGGCCACCTGCAGGGCTCTTCATGGCTTTCATGGGCTCACTGGGCTTGGCGCTGAGGCAGACACATCCTTCCTAATTGTGGGGCAAAGCTGTGCCCAGGAGGAGGTGCCCAGGTTGGCAGATCAAGGCTGTCTTCTCCCCTCATTCCCACCCAGGCTGGAGCTAGGTCTCCCTCCCACCTGGGGAGGAAGAACTCACAGCCCACAGGAATTGAAATTGCAGGCTGTGCCTCTCCTCATGGAAAAGTAAAGTGGGCTGCCTTCCCCAAAGCCCCAGGACATCCTCAGGGGCCTGGAGAGCAAGGGCTTGGGTCACTGACCTGTTCAGTCCTGCCCCAGCCCAGGTGACCTTGTGCAAGTCACTTCCCTTCCCTGGGCCTCTGTTTTCCACCTGTCAAGTCCGTGAGTGTGACCTACACACAGTCTGGACTATTCCTTCCAGTTCTAACATTCTGCATTCGAACTTCCTGTCTCTGCCAAAGGGCAAATGGAGCAGTGATAACAGCAGCCCACGCTGGTTACACACATACCACGTGTAAAACCGTGAATGTTCATCATCTCATTTCATCTCACCCTTGCCTCCCTGAGGTAGTGGCGTGTTAAACACGAATCCTATTTTCACCACTCACTGCCCAGATGATCTGTTTTCTCATCTGAAAAATGGGAGTGTAATTGATAACAGTCCTGCCTGATAAGGTATCATCAAGATCAAGTGAATCGCTACAAAGTACACAAGATACTTAGAACAGCACCTGGCGCATGGTTGTCACTATTATTACAGATAAACAGAGGGAGGCTCAGACAAGGCTAACTCACTCAAAGCCACCCAGTTAGACCCCAGCTGGAACCCAGGTCCCTAATATCTCCCAGTAGATGCGGTGCCACATGCACCTCTTCCGGGCACAGAAGCTCCCTTCTCCACCTGGTGAAGCACTGGGCCTCCTTTTAGGCCTCATTCCTGGATACTGAGCAAAAATGGCCCCAGGGATGCTGAGATAAGCAAAAGGGTCCAAGGGACCCCTGAATGGGGCTCCAGCCTGCTCACCACCCCCAGCCTTGACTCCCAGGGGTACTTAGGCACAAGAGAGCCAGCCCAGGCTCAGCCTACTGCTGGGGTCCAGCAGACCCTCAGCTTGTCTGAGGACAGCGGAGGGCAGGCAGGGCTTGGGAGGAGGAGCCGAGCCCAGCCCCCTTCCATTCTTTCTCCATCTGCACCCAGAAGCAGTGGAGCGTGCAGCCGGCCACCCCTCCCGCCTGGCGCATTCTCCCCTCCTGGGCGGGAGCTGCCCCATCTCTGGGGGGGAACCTGGTCTGTGCTCAATTTCATGCCATTTAATTCGCAAGTCTGCCCGTGAAAATGGCGACAAATCGGCCCCAACTGCCCAAATGTCCCGTCCCATCTCAGACGTCTCTCTTGCAGCTCCCCCCCCCCGTCTGACAGCCCCTAACCCATCAGACTAGAGAGGGAGCGTCCAAGGTGGCAGCGGTGGCAGTCAGCCGAGAGGGCCTTACCGCTGACGTCCACCCCACACACAGCCCATCTCCAGCCTGCCAAACCCCAGTGTGGGCCAAGCCTGGACCCCAAGGTGACCCGCGAGTGTATGATCAAGGCTGGGAACTGTTTTATTTTAAATTTCAATGTGACTGTGTAATGCTCATCCTTTTAGTTTAAGAACAATTTAGTTTATCTTTTTTGAATGGGTAGCACATTCACATGAATCAAGTTTCAAAAAGCATAAAAGGGGGAGTAAAAGGTCTCCCTCCACTCCTGTCCCAGTCCCGCAGTCATCCCCCACTCCCCAGTTCCATTCCAAACGCAACAAACTTTCCCACGTTCTTGGGTGTCCTTCCAGAGATTTTTTATGCAAACGAATAAGCAACTATGTACAGACTCTCCCACCTCTTCCATAAATGGTGGTGTGCTGTACACACTGATCCATGTGACCTGGTGACCAGAGTCTCCTCATTGCACCCCCCCACTCCCCACCCAGGGGCTATTTGAAGTTCTCTCTGCTCTCCCTCCACCTGCCCATAACGGTTTTGAAGCCAGAGAGACTGGAATTCAAGTCCTACCTGTGCCAACTATTCTCTGGGTGACCTTGACAAGTTCATTTTCCTCTTGGACCTCAACCTCCAATTCAGTAAAATCGACTATTAATGTACACCCTTCTCACCAGACTATTGGGGGTGGGTGGGTAATAAAGAAGATATCAGATGCAAAGTGCCAGGAGGTGGAGTGTAACTGCTCACTCTTCTCCCCTTTCCTCTGCATACGCCATCAGCGAATGCCCACTCATTCTTCAAGCCCTGATTCAATGTCACCTCCTACTGAAGCCTTCCCGATGAAGGAATTGGGTCTCTTCTTTGCATCTATAGTGCTTTGGACCAGCCTCAAGGGCAGTGTCTCCGTGGCGTGGTGTGGTGTAGCCATCTACGTTTGTCTTCCCTCTACAAGGCTGTGGGCAACTTGAAGGCTTCTGTTGAGTCAGGAGCCAAAATATGAAGGTGTAAATATTTACAGCCTTTTTCCCCCCATTCCATGTTCCCACACTGAGCTGATCAAGGTGACAGGTACAGATAGACTTGAAGAAGTTCCACCCAAGAAAGAATATAAAGTCATCAGTGGCAAAAACTGGATCAGAATAGAATCAATTCAGTTAGCAAGTGGTGGATGCAAGAGAGCAGAGCTGGAGTTCTAGGAGAGACAAAGGAGAAAGGGGATGGGAGTGAGGGTAGTGACCTATGACACTTGGAACGACAGGACTGAAGAGGATTTTGAGAGAGCTTTGCTGTCTGTTGTATGATGTAGTTTCCTTCCCCGCCTTGTTGCTTGCTCAAGAGTTTTATAAAGGCTTCATTGCAAATCAATGCTCTTGGAGGCTATTAGGGTTTCTTTTGGATATGACCCAGGCTTTGACTGGCCTAATATTTGTTCAGTTTGCATGGTATGTTTTGGGCCCAGTTCAGCAGATGTGCAGAATAATATAAATATGAGAAGAGCAGGTAGAGGGAGAGGAGGGGATGCTCACACAGGCTGTGGCTCTCTGTTTCTTCTCTGGGAAGCCCACATGATGGACAATGTTCACGTGTTTATGCAGCACATTTTCCAGGGAATCACAGATTTTGATGAACCATCTCCCTACCTCCTGCTCCCCTCAAATTGTGGATAAATAAATCCTTAAGATTTATAATTGGCGCAACTATTGAGGACATATCAGAAACACTCCCTCTCTGTGGTTTTGGTGCAGACAGGAGGGGATAGATGTCGGGTGTGATTCTCTATCGGCCTCATTCTTCCCTTCTCAAGAAAGCTTATCAGGAAGCATGTGAGCTAGATACTTCTAAATATTATTTCATTTTACTCCTGCCAAGAATTTTATGAGGTGGGATTAACATTCTTATTTTAATTTCAACTTCCAGTTGTTTATTGTTAGCATGTAGGAATACAATTAACTTTTGTACATTGACTTCCCATTCTGAAATTTTGCTAAACTTAATAGTTCTAGTATTTGTTTTTTTGTTGATCCATAGGGTTTTCTGTGAAGATGATAATGTTGTCTATGAATAAAGATTTTTTTCTTTTACCTTTCCTATCTATATCTTTTTTTTTTCTTTTCTTATTGCACTGGCCAGGATTTCCAGGGCATTATAGAATAGCAGTAGCAAGAGCAGATATCTTTGCCCTTTTCCTGATTTAGGGGGGAAAAGTCCCCATTTTATAGCTGAGAAAATTGAGCCCCAGAGATGTTTAACAATAAGCTAGTCAGTGACAGTGCCAGAACCAGAGCCCAGATTTGCCTGGCTCCAAAGCCTGTGCTCTTTCTACTGCTTCAAGCTTTGCTGTACAAAAGTATGGAATTATACTAATCTCTTCTTTGAAGCTCTCAGTTCTCCACCCAGTTCTGGGAATATAACAGCTAGTTGGTGAAAACTCGTTATCTGATTGGAAGTGGTGGAGGTGTGAGCTGGAGAGTGACATGGGGGTTCACAGTGAGGTTGCGGATAGAGGAATCTTCAACCCACTCTGGCGTGTTGCTTCAGGAGGAACGCTCCCTTGGGTGCAGAGAGCATGTCTCTTAGAGAAAAATGAGGGATTCGATTTAGAAGACCTTTAGAGGCAAAAGGGGGTGTGGGGCATAGCTGGATCTTTAAGAAGAACAGGTGATGGATGAAAATGAGGACCGTGGAACAGACTTCTCAAGCTGGAAAGCCCAATCCTGCCACCTACTAACCACACGACCGTGGGAGAGTTACTTAGCCTCTCTGGGCTCTGGTCTTCTCATCTGTAAGATAGGAATCATTGCGTGTCTACCTCGTAAACTCACTGTGAGGGTTACACACGTTGATACACAGTAAGTGCTCCGTGGTAAGTGCTGTATCAGGGTGAGCAATTGTTATTTTTGAGTCACAGGACTGTTGGGGGGACCCCTAGAAGTCACCAGGGACTGTTTCTCCTCCATCTTCCAACACACACACACACACACACACACACACACTCCCCCAACGATCGTATATAGAGAGAGGGTTGTACCTCTCCCAAGTGACCAAGTTCCTTAATTTCTGAGAGCCTCAGTTTCTTCAGTTATCAAAAGGGATGACAAGCCATATCTCACACTGCGAAGAGACAAGCAGATGAGGCATGGTAAAGCACTCTGAACACTCGGTAAAGGCAAAAATCATTACAGCTTCCAAGTGCCTCTCTCTGCAAGGCAACGGAAGGTGCTTCATCTGTGTTTATACACCCCAGAAATCAAATGACACGAGGGTCGTCAGTCAGGAGGGAACCCCGGTAGGCCCACCTCCAATGTCTGGATCTTTCTGTTTTTGCAGTTCTCCTTCCGGGACCGAGGGGCTTGAGCTGCAGCATCTGGGTACAGGTGCCCCCTCCCGCAGCCGGCCCCTCCCCAGATTCCCCTGGGTAAGGGGCTGCCCTTCAGTCACTCCCTTGTCCAGCCAAATGCAGGCGGGCGGCGGGCGGCTTTGGTGCATGAGGCAGATGGGACCTTCACAAAAGCCCCCGCACCTCTCCAAGCTGGTCCCCCCCACACGCCTGATTACCCCCCAATACCCAAGTTACCATTGATACAGTGGTGCTGGGTGATTCAATTAGTGCAGCCGGCATGAAGGCAACAGCACAAAGAGCCGGGGTAGTTAGAAACTCATTTTCTTTTGATTATTATAGCATCTCACACGTGGAAGCAGAAAATTATAGGCTCATGTGTCTTTGCTTAATATCCTCTGGGGCCAGATTTGTCGTCATGTTGAAGTTAGCTGTCAGAATTGACAAAATCATGTGGAGTTGATGGATTTACAGTGCCAGGGCCCAGCCAAGCCGGAGAGGTGCAGACTTGCACAGGCGCACAGATATACAGACACGCAGACACTCGCGTCCGCACACGCGGGTACACCCTTCACAGACACACGCGTGCCCTGCTTGATGGACAGATACTCCCGGTAATTCATGCACACATATGCACACTCCTCAGAAGCTGAAACACACACTTTTAGACACTCACAGAGATACACACGCACACACTGCATGCGCCAATACACCCACACAGACACACAAGTACTCATACCCCACACACTACTGTACACTCACCCGGTCTCACATAGGGTACACATCCCACACACACTGATCTACTCCTCCCAGACACACACACACCCTATACCACACGCACTGGTAAGAAGATACACACAGTGATGTGCACAAAGACACTCACACTCCATGCTGATACCTCCACCCTCCCACACACAGATACACATCCACCTAGACACACTCACACCCACACACACGGACACACGCCCACACAGATGCAGACGCATACAGACATGCACACACACTGCTGACTTGTCCCCGCTCAGACACTCCCTCCACGCTAATACACACTCACCTAGACACACTCAGATCTCCACCCACACGTTGATATGCAGCCATGCAGAGGCATTCAGATACAGCCAAACATGCTGACACACACCTACTCAAATATACACACAGATACACACCCCCTGCTCGGACAGACTCCCATCCAGACACGCATGTACACAGAGACAACCCTCTGCTCCACACACACACATCCCGCACAGAAACAGGGTGCACACACCACACACTCACACAGAGCAAGAGACACGGAACTCTCCAGCATGCACGGGCACAGAGTTACAGAGATGCACTCATACACACACCCAAGTGCCCAGACAAGTACAACACATACGGGGACAGAAAGAGAGAGAGAAAGAAAGAGGAGGGAAGGAAGAGAGGGAGAGGGAAAGAGAGATGTAAACACTAAGACAGAGAAATGCATGGCACAGGCACAAGGGCACGGAGCAGCAGGCGGCTTCCAGTGTCCGCTGCTGTACTGCCCTCTTCCCTTTCTGCCTCTCCCTCCTCACCCCCACCCTCCATTGCCCTGGCTGGGCAGGGGAGATCCTGGGGAGCGACACAGAAATAGAAACATAGGTAGGGTGAGGACAGGGACACCCCTACCGCTGGGTGCCCAGCACCGAAGCTCCAGGTTTCTGTTTGTTAGAGTGACTGGCAGCCAAAGGGGTGCCGGGCTGGGGCTGGCAGCGAGGGGAGGCTGTGTGTTCACAAAGGGAAAGGGACATGGGCAGGGACTTAACCTGCACTGAGCACCCATTGCTGTCTCCATTTCACAGAGCTGGAGATGGAGGCCCTCAGAAGGAAAGTTCTTCCTTGATGACACATGGGGTGATTTTTTGACAATTAGCAAAAGCAGCCCCTTCTGGGCGGAGTGCACAGGTCGTGAGTGGCTCAGGGGCTGACCCTCAGCCCCACTTGGTCATGCGTGTAGGGAGCAGACTTACTCAGCAGCCAGGACACAGAATGGTTCTCTGAGGTGAGTTTCTGGGATAGAGAAGGAAGGCTGGTTAGTGCTAGAAGGTTCCTTGGGATGGCTCAGGCCCACTGCCTTTCCTTATAGAAGGAGAACTCAAGGCCCAGAGCCCACTCTTCCCTGCCCACCAAGTAATGGGGCACCTGGTATGGGAGAGGTGCTGGGAGCTGCACCCCAAGGTTTCCATGGGCTCCTGCTCCTGGGGCAGAGGGACCGGTCCCAGTGCTGTCTCTGTGGGGCAGGTGGTGGTTATGAGCACAGACCCAGCTCAGACAGGCCTGGGTCCAGCCCCAGCATGTGGCTTGGGAAGCACTGGGTTAATGCTGGTGTAGGACCAGAGTGGGGGAGGAGCCTGCGGCAACCCTGCCAAAGCCCCAGAGAGATGGGGCTCTGGGCCTCTGAGGGTGAGAGTTGAGAGTTAGGAGTCCTAGAACCTCTGAGGCTGGCCAACCTCCATCCCCTCAAAAGAAGAAAATGTACCCTGTTCAACTCCATAGCACACACGTGAGATACCTGACCTCACCTCCTCGTGTCAGCAACCCTGTGGAATTGGTCTTTTCATCCCTATTGGCCAGGAGGAGCCTATCAGGCACTCAGAGAGGGTAATGACTTGCTCAAGATCACACAGCTGTGAAGAGACAGGATTTGCACCCAGGGTTGTTTGACTCCCAAGCCCTCGCTTGCTCCCGCCATCACCTGAGGGGGCAGACAGCGGTGGGGCCCAGCTCAGTCAGGCCTTAGGGTCCAGGCCTAACCACTAACTTTCTTGAGCAAGGTTACCCCCTCAGTGGGCAGGGGACAGTGGCTACAGTGGAAAGAGCATGAGCTTTGTCACATGCTAGATTCAAATCCTGACTATATAACCTCAGGGATACTGCCTCTCTGAGCCTAATTTCCTCATCTGTCAAATAGAGATGATAATATCTCCACTCAAGAGTCAAAGGAAGGGCTGGGCAAAGTGGCTCACACCTGTAATCCCAGCACTTTGGGAGGTTGAGGCAGGAGGATCACTTGAGCCTAGGAGTTTGAGACCAGCTTGAGCAATAGAGTGAGACCCCATCTTTACAAAAAATTTAAAAATAGGCCGAGCATGGTGGGTGTGTATCTGTAGTCCCAGCTACTCAGGAGGCTGAGGCAGGAGGATCACTTGAGCCTGGGAGTAGGAGGCCACAGTGAGCTATGATCATACCACTGCACTCCAGTCTGAGTGACAAAGTGAGATCCTGTCTCTTACAAAAGTCAGAAAAAAATACACATGCACGGCTTAGTCCATCGTAGGCATTTAATACATGAGAGCTGTTTTCTGTAGCTCCCCAGCAGACCCAGGGCAGTGTCCTGAGCCCACTCCCACTGTGGGTCACTCACCCCATTTCCTGCTCTTCCCTGCCTCTCTTATGGCCCCAGCCTGGCTCTCTGGCTTCTGGGGGTCCCTGGAGTCTGGATAGATCCATGGACTTCTCAGGATTCCAGGCATCAGTTAGGTCAAGGGTTAGCAATCCAGGTTATACATCAGAATCATTTTTTAAAAATATACCAGGGTCTAGGTTCTTCTCCCAGAAATTCTAGTTTAATTGGTCTGGGGTATGTTCCAGGCATTAGTAGGTTTTTTTATGCCCCCCAGATGACTCTGATTGCAATCAGGACTGAGAACCACCGAGCCAGGCCCTCTAAAGCTCAGCCTGCAGCTGACAAGGGTCTCCAGGTGACTCGGACCCAAAGTTTGAGAAGCCCGCTCATTTGAGAGAAGAGCAGGTGGCCCAGGCAGATTCAGTACACACGGCAGGATCAAGGCTCTTGTTAGGGTCTCAACTGACTTAAATGAAGTATCCTCAACTCCAGAAAGGGACATCCAGGATGAAGACACCTCTGACCAACCACCCTGGGTGGGACTCTGGGTCACCTCTGCCCTTCCTGGTCTCCCCCACTTCAGTCTGGTCTGGGAGATATGCTAATCATCGTGGGAGCCCACCCTTCCACGTCATTATATACCAGATGCTCCTGTCTCAGGATAATTTTCTCATCTGCATAATCGTCTTCGACTTCCTTACAGATGTAGAAACCCCCTTACCTTGAGCGAGTTAATCTTCATTGATTGAATATCAGATTCATTCGGATGTGGGAGAAGAGGCTTTTCTCTCTCAGCAGCAGGACACTCTGGGGCTGAAGGCCTTGCCTGGCTGGGGGTCTATGGGGCTCAGCTTTGTCCCTGTCCTTGCCTAGCTGGCTGAGCGTCCGTCCCCCCTGACCTCCTTTCTCTGTGACTGCCCCTTTCCACCTGTCTGCTGCTCTCTCTTGCCCTGTTTTGCTCCCGCCTTTCTGTCTCTGTGTCCCTTAGTGTCTTGGTCTTTTGGTTCTGGTTTTTTATTTTCCTATTTTACCTTAGTTTCCTTTCCTTCGTGGTTTCTCTCCTCTCCTCCCCTCCGCATCTCTCCAAGTCTCAGACTCTCTTTTTACTTGAAACCCTGAATGTCTCTGCTGTGTCCCCCACTCACAACTTGGTGGGAGAAAAAAATACCCGATATGAACTCACTGCAGAAGCCGCTGAGACTCTCAGGGAGCCAGAGTTGCCCCGACAGGCGAGGATGTGGGGATGGGAGGGAGAAGGACAGGATGCCGGGGGGCCAGTGATGTCCCTGTTCCCAGGCCCTGCCTGGGAGGCCTATTCTCGGGTTAGAAAATGTCAATCCCAACTGGTAAGGAATGTTTCAGGTTTCCACAACAATCTTGTGAGTTGGGTGGCATTTTCCCATTTTATAGACAGGGATATGAGCAACATGTCCAAGTCCCACGAGTAGCGGCTGGTTCAGGATTCAAACCCAGGCCCATCTAACCCTGGAGACAGCCCCCGATTATCCAGGAAGAGGCTGAGGCCAGGCCTTCTGCTCCCAGTAGGCCTTACAGCAGGTAAATGAATCAGCTTGAGTCTAGAACTTGTCATTTCTCCTCATTCTCTCCTCTGTCTCAGGATTGAGCCCCAAGGGGTCATCTGAGTTTTGGCCATGGAAGGAGTTTTCAGGGACTTTGGATAAGAGATGACACAGGGTCGATTTTCCCTCTGGGCTCCTAGGCTTGTATCACTTTGTCTCTGAGGGCAGCAAACTGACTTCCCAGTTTCACCCTGTGGGAGGATTTATGCCTGAGGCTAAATCCTGCACAGCTGGGAGCATAAACCTTATCCTTCATGTTGTTTGTTGGTTTATCCACACCTTCATTTCTTTGCTGAGCACCTTCTATGTTGGAAGCATCTTAGGAGGCATTGGTAATATAAAAATTGTTGGAGTATAAGTCCAGCCTTGGAAGAATCCACAGTCTGGTCAGAGAGTCACCCAACTGGGTTGGCTGTGGTAGCTCACGCCTGTAATCCTAGCACTTTGGGAGGCTGAGGCAGGAGGATCAATTGA
>VBSM01003215.1:28124165-28136544 GCA_008086735.1 Cheirogaleus medius | reverse complement strand
TGATGGAGGACGTAGAATTTGGAAAAGCCCCTCTCTGTCCTCCATCCAGGGGCGGGGGCGGGTTTCAGGGGAGGCAGCCCATCCCTCTGAGATCTGGAAGGCCCCAAAGCACGTAGGGCTGCAGGGCACCTCCTCCTTCCACTTCAACATCTGACACAAATTTATCGAGAGCCTCTCTCTGCTGTGCTGGGACCACAGGGTGAGTGAGATCTGCCCACTTGCCTTGGGGAGCTCATCCTCTAGTGCAGGCAAGCGAACCATTACAGTATAGCCAGATGCACGCTGGGGCCGGGGGAGCAGGGAAACTTGACCCCATCTGGGGTGGTGACAAGCGAGGGTGGTTGGGGTTACTAGAGGAGGGAACACCCCTGATGAGCTTGGACAGATACGCAGCAGTAAAAAGTGGGCCGCTGCATTCCAAGGGTTGTGGAGGTGGAATCTTCAGGCAATGCCTTACTGGAGGCAAACATGCACTGGCAGCTCCAGAGCAAGCAGCTGTTGCATTAATGACTCTGAGACTCAGTTTTCTCATCTGTGAAATGGATATGGCAGTGGAATCTGCTTCATGGTGTTGCTGAGACTATTACATGAGACAATCCGTATAAAGTATTTATACCATCTTGCAGTACGTGATGACTATTCTTGTTTTTATTATTACTTTCAGCTGTTATGATTTGAAACCTTGCTTCCGATCTGGAGATTCCTCCCTCAATCAGGTTGATTGAATGAAGGTGGAAGGAGACCCCTCCTGCCTCTCATAACCCCTAACAGAAGCTAGGTCCTGTGTGTCGTGAGGAAGCCAAATGAATGGGGCTGTGGCAGGATGAGGTATCTGACCTAGGCCAGAGCATGTTTACCAGAATGACCTCTTTCCCCAAACACAGGCCCTGGGCACAGACAGCAGAGAATGCCTGCTCTAAGGTGGGTCTTGGACAGAGCAGCTACAAGGGTGTAAGGCAACTTAGGCTGTCATTACCGATCACTTGGATTATTGCAGTAGCCACCCTCCTTGGTCTCAGGCCTCTCCTATCTACCATCTACACCACCAAAACAACCTTCCCATCTCAGATCTGACCACAACACCTCTGTTTAGAGCCCTCCAGTGGATCCTCATTATCTTCAGGATCAAGACAAAACTCCTTATCCGGCATTCAAGGCCTTCCCTACCTTAGGTGCCAACTATCTTCTTAGTCTCCCGTAAGTCCCCATATCATACCTCTATCTTGTGATTACCTGTTTTGCATCATGCTAACCATATATCCTATGTGGCCCTACTACCTGGCCTTTGTGCAAGCTGGTCCCTCTGCCTAGAACACCCCCTTCACCTCCATTTTAGTAAGAATTCTCCATTCTTTCTCTCATTGTACTCCCATTCTAGTCCTTACTGCCCTCGATCAGAGTGATTCTGTCCGCTTCTGTCTCCTGCCTAGATTGAGGGCTTCTGGGGCCCAGGAGCCGTTTTCGGTGCAGAATCCTTCACACCAGTTAACTGTGTATTGACTGGAATGTATGGAAAATGCTAGAATCTTACAGAAAACTTAGGAACTAGTGAGGGGTGGTGACCTAGGAGTGGAGATTCTGCACTTTTGAGAAACAAAAGATAATGGTAAGCAAAGAACTTGAGTTTTCAGATCAATCAAAGTGTGAGGTCATTAAAGTCATGATTATTGCCATTGCTGACTCACAAATGGCTTAACTTAAAAATTTTAAAACACTGAAAATACACCATATTCATTGTAGAAAATTTAAGCAATATGGAAAAGTATAAAAAAGGCGGTAAAATTCTTATAAAATCCTCTTGTGTTGATTAGGACTATTTCTTCTACAACTGATAAAAAATATTCCAGCTCACACTGGCTTAAATGTAAGGGGATTATCGGCTCTTGGGACAGAGGAGAGAGGGGTGGGGTTGCCCTATGCACCTGTTCTCTCCCTCAGTATCACTCTCACTCTCCTAGGTCCCTTGGCTTTCCTCCAAGCTGGCTTTTTGCACAGGCTTCCCCTTTGTGGTCCCAAGGCGGCTGTGGCTATTCCAAACCTCACACCTCTCAGCTTCAAGTCCAGCAGGGAAGAAAGACTGTCTGTGGCAGATTGTCTTATGGGTAGAAGGTCACAACAATATCTTTCATCTCACATTCTCTTCTGCAATGTGACCTTGTCACTTCCCCATCAAGAGGTGGACCCTAATTCCCCTCCCCTTGGATCTGAGCTCATTTGTAACCAATAGAATGTGGTGAAGTGATGCTAGCATGGTTCCTGAGGCTAAGTCAGAAGAAGCCGTGCAGTTTTTGCCTTGACCTCTTAAAATACTCTCCAGATTCTTCCCTCTTGAAGACACTGCCCCTGGGAACCCAGGGGCCAAGCCGTCAGAGGTCCAGGCCACATGCAGCCCATGTGTAGTTGCTCCCGCCAACAGTCCCAGCTAAGCCCAGCCTTCCAGTGACTCCAAGTGTCGCATGTGTGACAGAAGAACTCTCCAGATGATTCCAGCCCCCAGCTGGTCAAGTCATCTACAACTTCCCAGCTGAGGCCCCAGATACCGTGGGGCAGAGATGAACCATTCCTGTCATGCCTTCTCCGGATTCCTGACAACAGAATTTGTTATAAAATGGTTGTTTTACATCAAGTAAGTTTTGGAGAGCTTTGCTATGCAACACAGTCTTTCTCAGGATCTCCAGAACAATCCACACTGATCTGGTCCCTAGGGTGTATCCTCATGAGCCTATACAGAGGGCACGGCCAGTTGTGATCAACTCCATCAGAATGGGAACAGGGGCAAGTGGCAAGCCCAGAGGGTGACTGGGCACTTGTTACCCAGAGGAGACACAAACCACAGAATCCACCATTTCTGCCACCCAGAAATTTTGGTGAACACCCTCTACACTCCTTCCTGGGCCTATGTACACAGGTAGGTATAAAATTCAACACAAATGAAGCATACTCTACATGATCTTTTGTAACCTTTTTTAAAATATAATGAATCACGGGGCTCTTTTGATGTGAGTGGATGCAGATGTCATTTTTAATGGCTACATAAGATTCCATTGTATGAATGAAGCATAATTGATTTAACCAGTTCTTTATTTATGGATCATTAAGTCATTTCCATTTTTTTTTTTTTGCTATTATAAATAGTGCTGAGATAAACATCATTGCACATACACCCTTGGGCATATCTTTCAGTGTTTCCTTAGGATAAATTCAAAGAAGCTGCATTGTAGATTCTAAGGTTGTGCACATTTCTAAGGCTTGCCAAGGGTTTCTAAATTGCCTAACAGAAATGTACTTCTTTTCACTGCTGTTGTCCCATCATCAGGACACAAGAGTGGCCTTTTCTCCACACCCTTATCAGCATGGAATATTTGCCAATCGGAAAAATGAATAAATGATTCCTCATGGCTGCTTTAATTTGAATTCCTTTGATTACCAGTGAGGTCAAGCACCTTCTCATATCCATCTCTTCTTTTGTAATATTGCCCGTTCATGTCCTTTGACCAATTTTTTTAATTACAGTGTCCATATATTTTATTATTGATTTATAAAACCTTTTTCTATATTAGAGCCTTAACTTTTATTGGTCATATATCTTAGAAATGTTTGTCCTTAAGTCCGTGTAGGGGTGCCACTCTTAAACTAGATAAGCAAAGCCCCCACATGAGGCAGAGCATAAGCCTTCAACAGCAGTTGGCACCTGGCAAGAGGGTTAACTGGAGCTACTCCGGTCAGAGGGGATCAGTTGCCTAGAGAAGAATCCAGGGCCAGGGAACTGGAAGGGCCAGTGGCATTGACCACCCTGAGAAGAGGCTCAAATGCATACACCAGATCCAAGCTGAATGCCCAAGTAGCAGACAAAGGTCAGAGCTGGGGAAAGTGAGGCAGAGGGAACCAGGAGGCCAGACTCTGCTCTCCTCCCAGGCAGCCCCTTGTAAGTGCGGCTCCTGCAGCAGCTGCATCCCAGTGCAAGGTGAATCTCTCTGGTTGGCTCCTGCTCTAGGGTCCAGGTGGGAGCGTGCCCCCCTCAACCCTAGGAGCAGTGCCAAAGGTAGGAGGCCCTTAAGGTCTTGGAGAGGTGTTTCTAAGCAGCTAGAGGCTTAAAAAGGTGATTTGGCCCAGGGATCACCGAGGGACTCCGGTCATTGTCAAGGAAGCAGGACTGAGTGTTCAGTCTGAAGGGCAAGGCAAGGTGTCTGTAGTAGACGCTCTGTCCAAATCCTCATTGCTGCAGAGAGCGTGAGCTACCAGTGACTCTCAGCTGCCCTGTCTCTAGAGAATTGCCTTGGTGAGTGGGAGCTGCCCGCTCCGAAAGGTTACAGGCCTCTGGGAAGCCCACAGCCGTGACAGACTGACATGAGGGGAGGAGGGGTGCAAAAGGCCAGCTCCCTTACCTCAAGGAGAGCCCAACGCTTTGGTGCAGTTGATGCTCCAGAGCTCCGTATGACATCAGGCTAAATTTAACTGAGCCTGTCCTTGCCTACCTCCTCCCTTGCTTAATTCTGCTTCTTTCATGCCCTTTCTCCGGAAACCACTCCCCTGATCAATCACATGCACCTTAATCCTTGTCTCGGGCTCTGCTTCCAGTGAGCCTGATCTAAGATGGAGCCCAAGCTGCAAGTTCAGGAGCAGGATGGGATGGGGTGAAGGAGAGAGGCAGAGAGTGATTCAGAACCCAAGCCAGGCTCTTTGAATGGGGGCCGAAGTTCTCTTTGCTGGGGGGAGATAGAGGAGATATTGCTGTGGCTGCCCAGCACTCGCTGCCCCTTCTTCTAAAACCTGAAGCCCAAAATTCCCTTTGGGACACTCCTCCCCCATTCCCCAGGTGATTCGGTGGGATTCTCCCGCCCACAGCTTCAGGGATGGGCTCTGGATTAATTCAACCATTGAGTCCTCCACCCTCACTTCCAGCCATAGTGATTGATTTGGGGTATAAACTAATCAGAGCCAAGAAAACGCCGGGCCTTCTGTCAAGGGGAGCTCCCGCGTTTCTGTCGGAGCAGGGGTCTTAGGGCAGCGCAGCTATTTCTGCCAGCTGCGGAGCTGAAGAACAGAGACAACCGTGGGCAGCTGCACTGAGAGATGGATTCAGGTGATGTCATTTGGGCCCTGAATCAAACTGCACCTGCACCCATACTTACACCTGAACTATTCCACTATGAGAACGAATAAATCCCTCCTATTTTCTGAAGCCAGTTTGAGGAGGGTTTTCTGTCACTTGCAACCAGGAGTTCTAAAAGACAAGTGTGGTGTGTATGGAATGGCTAGTGCAGGGATCTAGAGAAACCCAGTGAGCGCACACAAGTTAACGCCAGAGGAGCACGCCTAGTCTATCATCCTTCACTTCTACGGTGGGCTGCTGGCTCCCTCCAGGAGTCTTTTTGGCCAGAGTGAGGCCAGTCCAAGGCAAGCCCACCACGACTGTTATCATTCGGCCTTGGTGGCCAATTCGCTCCACTGTGGTCTACAGATTCCCCTACCTGCCCCCTGAAGAGAGAATTCTTTATCTCTTCTTCTGCCCTCTCTGAGATGGAGCAAAGAGAGTCTATTCCGCGCAAGGGGGAACAGGACCATTTCAAATGCCACCTTAATTAGGTGAGGGGGAACATTCTTTGTTGAGTGTTTCCTTTCAGGAGGAGGATCCAGGGAGGTGATGGGGTATGGGAGAAAGACCATGGGCTTTGCAGCTGGATAAACGTGGGCTGTAGTTCTGGCACTCCCAGCTGTGTGGCCTGTTGTTTGACATCTCTGAGCTTCAAGTTCTCCATCTGCACAATGTGGATAACCACGTCACCCTTCCAGGAGGCCCAGAGCATAGAGCTGACACAGCAACTGACTAGGTTGAGGATCCCTGAAGTGTAACATCGGGGTGTGTGCGTGTGGGGGGGTGCAGATCCCTAGGCCTCACAGAGGCAAGCAGAAGTTCCGTTCCTGGGATTCATAGTGGGAATGCCAGGAATTTGTCCAGCAGACAAGACAGATTGGGGCCTGGTACACCCACTCCCCCAGCCAGCTCAGGAACTGGGGCTCAGGGCACCTGCAAGGGAAGTTAAATGGCACCCTGCAGGGATAGGAAAGTGGCCCATGTAGGGCTGGGCTCAACACTTCACCCTCTTCATTGACCAAACCAGTCTCCTAGGTACTTCCAGTCCCAGCAGCCAGTGTCTGGAGTCAGAAGGAATGAGGTCCCAGGGCTGGAGGCAAGGCAGAGTCCTCCAGCTCCACCCCACACATAGAGGGAGAAGCCAAAGTGATAGGACCTCAGATGGAAGAAGGGGCTCAGTAGAGGCTCTCCAGGTAGTTTCTGCTGCCCCAGGTAGAGTGGGTGGACACTTTCAGGCAGATCCCCTCCTCAAAACCATCAGAGAATGCCCTCAAAGGAAGATCTTGAGGAAGTTCTAGAAAGAAGATGTCATGGGAGGGAGGGAACTAGTGTTTACTGAGCACCTACTAAGCACCAAGCCCTGGTGCTTTAAGTCCATAATCTTAACTAATCCTCATGGCAACCTGAGGAATAGGGATTATTCTCCCCATTTTGCATGTGGGGAAACGGAGTCCCTTTGCCCTGAAGAAGCTTGCCTGAGACCAGCTGATGGGTGCCAGAGCCAGGATTCCAGCACAGACGGGTTAGGCTCCCAAGAGCTCCTGCCTTTTGTCCCTCCCCCAGCTGGGGCCCAGGTAGGTGGCATAGAGGCACCTCTGTCATGGCCCCTGGAGGAAGTACCTTGCCCATTGCCCTGCAGCCTCCGGGGAGCCAAGGCCTGAGGCACCATCTGGAATTGGCCTGGAGCCAAACAGGCTGAGCCCAAGAGGCAGCCCTGGCTCAGCTGCGGGAGAGAGGAAGAGAGGTGGGAGGACCCATGGGAACTCAGGACAGCCCTCCACCCTGGGACCCCACCTCAGCCTCAGCACCAGCTCCACTGCTCCCTGGAGGGCTGGACCTTGGATAGGGTCTGGGAAGGGTTCCAAGGCTGAGGGGAGACAGGGCAGGGTGTGCCTCCTTCCAGAGATCTCCCTCTGAATCCCCGAGTCAGTGCAGTTAAATAGAAACAGCATAGAGCACAGAATTACACAGATATGGGCTCAACTTCAGTCCTACCATTTCCCATCCGTGTGTTCCCAGGCCTATTGCTTAACCTCTCAGAGCTTCAGATTCTTTGTATGAAAGCCAGGGATGCCGCCCACCTCCCCGCATCCTTGTGAAGGATGAATGAGGAAGAGCACATGGACATGCTAGCACCCTGCCTGGCACACAGCAGGTGCTCACTGAATGTTAGCTATCACTCTGCATGACAATAAAATCTCATCTAGCCCATTTATGTGACTACATTATAAATAATACCTGACCTTTCTTGAGTACCCACTATGTGTTGGGCATTGCTTTGAATGTTTTACATCTGTTACCTCATTTAATCCTCAAAGAACCCCACGAGGAAAATACTATTATTATCCCTACTTGGCAGATGAGGAAACCGAGGCACAGTTATTAAGCAACTTGCCCAAAGTCACACAGCTAATAAGCGGCAGAGCCAGGATTCGAAGCCAAGCCCAGCTGGGCTCTGGAGCCCGGACAGTGAGTGCGCCCCCTACTGGAGGCTTCGAAGTCCCTGCTGTGAGTAAGCACCATGCTGGGGGCCACAGGGGACTCAGTGAGATGCTGGAGGAGCTCATGGTCTAGGGCAGGAGATAAAATGCACAGACACACAGGCAGGAAGTGGGTAAACGGCACAAGAGAAAAACTGAGTTGCAAGTTGAGAAGAGGGAAAGATCGATGCCAGAGACTGAGGGATGGCCATCCTGGGCAAAGGGACCGGCGAGGAAAAGCTGTGGAGGGAAAGCTCCGCGAGGGCACAGGGTACATGCAGGGGAGTTTCATGGTCAGGCTTAGGAGGGTACGTGGGGGCCAATCAGTGAGAGCCTGCCTGGGAGTTTAGGCTCTGCACCCACGGGGACAGGAGACTGAGGGATTCCCTGGAGAGAAGGTTTGTGCTGTCAGCAGTGAGGAGGAGACGGGCTGGGGGCCAGGCACAGGGGCCAGTTGGGAGGCGGTTATAATGGTCCAGGTGGATACTAACACGGGTCTGAACTAAGGTGGGGACCACTGGATGAGATGTCCCATGTCTGTCTCCCCGGGGTGCAGCGACTATGAAAGGTTGTCTTTATCTGGACCACAGCTGGTGCCTCCTAATTCAGCCAGCCCCATTCCTTGGATGGTCAGCTCGGTCTTGGCCACCTGTTCCCACCACCCAGTGATGTGGGCGGCAGGGATCATTAACCCAAGCCATGAACTCACCTTCCCTCCCAACACATCTGGCCGGATAGACACCCCTCCTCCACTCCAACCCCCTCCTTCCTCCAGGGGAAGAAGAAACTGGGCTTCCAGCCCAACGGAGCATTTCCTGCCCTGCAAGAATGCAGGTGCCAGAGAAACTATCTGCCACCATCACTATATCATACTGCCCACTAGTACCATGCACATGTACCCGAACCACATGGTGTCATAGAAGGAGCACTGGACTAGGAGTCAAGACGCCTGGGTTTGAGTCCCAACTCTGCTGCTCCTAAGCTCTGTGGCCCTCAGAAACCTATTTATGCTTTCTGAGACTCGATTTTCTCATCTGTGAAACGGGGATAAAGTGCCTGCCTTCCAGGATTGCTCTGTGGACTGAATGAGAGAGTGTACATGAACATCTTCTGTAAACCTATGAAGTACTGCTTAATTGTTGGAATTTGTGTACATTTTCATTCATTCCACCAATTTCTGTTGAGCTCTGACTCTCTACCGGAGTGTGAACACATTTTTGTACTTCCACATTCACGGCCCTATTCCAGCCTTTACACATCCTGCGATGGGGAAGAACTTTGCTCAGAATATAAGCTACATTCACATCCTGTGTATGACAAATGGGAAATGGCTTAAATTAAAAGAGGAAAGATTTTATCAGGACTAACTTCCCAATGCAGGAGGCTGGTTGATTCCTGGAAATCTTCCCAGAAGAAGAGAATCAATTAAGTACTTTGCTCAGAGTAGACACCAAATCAATTGTTGAGTGAAATCGACTCTGTCATATCATTTGCTGGGAGACAGGGGAATGTATCAGATGACTTAGGACCCCTTCCATCTGACTTTCCATACACTGTACATGCGTGTTTGCATGTTTGGTGCAGAGCAAAGAGTCTTGGGCTGGCACTCAGAAGACCTGCTTCAAATCAGCTGTGTGACCTTGGAAAGATCTCACACCCTCTCTGAGCCTATATTTCTTCTCTTGAATGTCATCCTGAATGAGAAATGTAATGAACCTCCTAAGAGAGTGTCTGCACTTGATATTTCACAAGTGTTTGCTGAATGAATGAATGAATGAATGGCACTTAGTAAAATGCACAATTCATGGTAGCTCCTCTTCCTCTCCGGGCCTGAATCTGCCCACCCGTCAAATGGGGGCACTGGGCTGCTGGTCTCCAGCTTCTCTGTCACTTTGGACTTGTGTGATCTGCCTCTGTGCCTGAGGCCCAGGCCCAGAGGAGGGCAGCTGGGGGATTTGGGGTCTGCGTCTTCACACCCAGCAGCTCGGGCTGCCCTCCCGTTTCAGGGCATGGGCAGGAGGTATGCGCTTCTGTTCCCACGGGGCCGCCTGGCTTAGCCTGAGGCTCCCTTTGCTGGGAGAGTAGCCTGGGCTGCAGCCCCGCACTGACCCGCTCTTAACCTCCAGGAAAGTTACACAAACTCCTCCACGCTCTGTTGAGAGCTGGGTTGCACAAGGTGGAGGCAGGAACAATGCTTCCCCTTGTGCCCTCGGCCTATTCCACATCAGTACACATAGGGGAGGGACACGGGAGGCAAGCAAGTGGGGGCTCCCAGCTCTGGTTACCACCATGCCTGGAAATTGGATCTTCCTCCCTGGCTAGAGCTTCCTGGGGCATGAAGTGGGGCTGGAGTGTGGGTCTCAACAGGAGCCCAGCTTCTCCTCCTCGAAGTTCCCCCTCCAAGACCAGCCCTGTGCCTCAATCACAGAGCAGATCTGCACAACTCCTTATCATTGCATCTCCCTTTAGCAAATGTACCCGAGTTATAAGATAGTGGGGAGGAAGGGTTTGCCCTGGAAATCAGGAAGCCTGTGTCTGGTTCTGCTGTGGCCAAGACATCAAGGGTTAGACTAGCCAGGGGCTGAAAATGCAGAATTTGGAGACAGACTACCTCGGGCCAGGTACCTACCACTTTAACACTGCATTTCTTCATCTGCTGTAATGGTGCCTACCTTCCTGAGTCATTATGAGGAATAAATGAGTTCCTACACACAGCATGCTTAGAGCAGTGTTCAACAAATGCCAGCTGTGTGGTTTGCTCTCCACAAAGCTTTAGTGGAAAGCAGAGGCATGCACAGTCCTTCCTCAACTTTCCAGGGAAAAGTCAATTGCTCAAATTGTCTAAAACACAATAGAACTACTTAAAGTACATGAAACTAGCTGTCAAAATTGTGAAACATAATCACAGTTTTGATTGCTTTCTGACAGTGTAAAAATTGCAAATTTTTCATCAGGCAAGAAAAGAAAAACAAAGAATAACTACGGTCAACCACATCACTCCTCTCATTTGTGTTCTGCATGCCTATCTGAATTAGTTTGCTCATGTTGACACATGTACAGCACAGCTTTGTATCGTTTGAGACACACGTTTCTTATTCTTCTTCTGCCATTTAATATTTAGGCTGTAGTTGTATGTCAATGGGTTTCTTTCCAGGTAACTGCCATTGTTTGAAAACAATGTCAAAACAAAAGTTTCTTCTCTTCTCCCTGACAATTGGTCGCAGCTATGCGTCTCTACAGCCTCTGTCCCTGTGCCCTTTTTCATCAGTGACTTCCCTTCTGCCCCATGACCACCTCTTCTCTTTCTTGGTTTGGAATTCCTGGAAGAGAACAAACAGAAGTCATCTATGCCCCAGAGCGGCAGAAATAATGATGATTTGTATCAATGATATGAGACGTTTCAGGACCATGGACAACAGCACACATACCCTCTCCTGCTTACTGCCCAAATCCCAGGAGTTATAGTTACGTTGTGACTATACCTCCCTGAGATTCGACTTTCTCTTCTGTAAAAAGGGGAGGCGGAGGTGACTGAGAGGTTGGAGGTGGAAAAGACCGTCTATAAGACTTCTTACAGCTCTGTGACCCTAGGAATCTTTCTTTGACTTCATGCTTGCCTTCCCTTCCCTTTCTCCCCCACCATTTCCTTCTTTCCTTCCTTCCTTTTTTCTTTTTTTTAAATAGGGACATTCCATTCATTTTAATGGACTGATAGCCACCACCCAGGGAGAGAGGTCAAAGACAGCTCCTTGTGAGCACAGTGGCACGCTAGCCCTCAGGAACCCTCAAAACTCAACATTGAGGAGTCACTTGATTTTCCCCTCTGCCCCTAGTCACCTAGAGACATTGTGTTAGTTGTGGCAAAAGGCTGAGCTGCTGTAACAAAGTCCACTTGCTGAAAGAGCAGAAGGGTGGGTAGAAGGGATGCTCTGCTCCACACAGCTGCACAAGAACCCGGTTCCCTCCATGCAGTTTCCCTACCACCCCCTGGTGATGCCCTTGTCTACACAGTGCACTCGGGTCACAGGCGTGCCCGTGCAATGTCTTCAAGAAGGACCAAATGTGGGAGGAGCACATGAGCAGTGTTTTAAGGGCCAGGCCTGGAGACAGCACATCACTTCTACTCCCAATCTAGTGGTGGGGCTTTGCCACATGGCCACACCAAGCTGCAGGGAGCTGGGAAATCGAATCCCTAGCTGGGCAGCCATGTCCTGAGCTAGCACTTTACTACTTCGGTTCAACAAGTCTGCCACAACATTATCCTTTATTTAATGGATAAAGTAGAGATGTAGGAATGGAAAGTTTTGTTCATGGAAAGAGAAAGGAATTTGTTGAGTCAGATACCATACTAAGTGCTTTTCTATACATTTCAAATGACCCAGGATCTCATCTCCCCAAATGCCCAATCTTTGCTTGTGCTGTTTCCTCTGCCTGGAATGCCTTTGTCTCCTGGATGAGTGGGTCCCATCCTTCCTTTCAGCTCAAGAATCACCTCCTTGATCATAAACATTTAGAGCCAGAAGGAGCCTCAAAAACCATTTAGTTCAATGATTCATCTTATAAGTGAAAAAACTGAGACCTAGAGAGGAAAAAGCACTTGTCCAGGGTGACACAGTAAGGTACCTATATAGCTGAATAGCCCATAACTAGGGCTCAGGACTCCAAGTCCAGTGCTCCTTCTAAAGATTCTACATAGCCCTGAGAAACCCCTGCTTATCTCATAGGCTTCAGCTCTGCCTCTTGTTTTGTGATTTTGGACAAATCTCTTGGCCTTTCTAACCACCAGATTCTTTTTTTTTTTTTT
>VBSM01003215.1:28107285-28124065 GCA_008086735.1 Cheirogaleus medius | reverse complement strand
AACAGTGGGTATTATTATCTCCATTTTTTAGATGAAGAAACTAAGGGTCTAAAAGTTTAATGGCTTTCTGGAACAAATGGATTAGTCTTGATCCTGGGGTCCCCCAAATAGGAGGTAGGACCAGTGGCGGAAGTTACAGGGAGATTTGGGCTTAGCACAATAAAGAACTTCCTACTAGAGCTGCCTCTAGAGAGAGAGGTGGTTTTGGAAGGGGTGATTTCCTGGTCACTGAAGGTGTGCGCACACTGGGTGAAAGATCAAAGGATTTTAGTACCGGACGGGTAGAGGCAGGGGCAAGGGAGTGAATAATATCAGTGATTCCCAGAGTTTCTTTCTGCAGATACATTGACCAGCATTAAATAATATTGCTTACACGGAGAAAAAAAGTTACTCCTTAAATTATTTTTTCAAAATTTCTGATTTTTTTTGACCAAGAGAAGGTCTCGATTTGGGGCTGGTACAACTTGCATACCTCTCTACCATTTGTTAGTTTCCTTTTTAACCAGAAATACTGAGCCTCAGGCTCAGAGCTCAGGAGCAGGTGGCAGGACTCAGCGAGGATGGAAAAACATGGGGCTTTTTATTTTTCTGGTTTTTTATAGTTACTTTCTTTCACAGCAAATTATTTTGGTTTCCCTATTACTGTTGTTTATATGAAGTTTCACTTTAACATGGATATATTAATCGTATATTTTAAGAGAATGAACAGACAAGCCACAGACTGGGAGAAAATATTTGCAAAACATATATCTGATAAAGGACTTTGTATCCAAAATACACAATGAACTCTTAAAACTCAACAAGGAGAAAACAAACAAACCCAATTAAAAAGTGGTTAAAAGATTTGAACAGTCACCTCATCAGAAAAGATAAGATGGCAAATAAGCATATGAAAAGATGCTCAACATCTCAGGTCATTAAGGAACTGCAAATTAAAACAATGAGATGCCACACACACCTATTAGAATGGCTAAAACCTCAAACATTAACTCCACTAAATGCTAGTGAGGATGTAGAGCAAGAGCAACTCTTGTTCCCTGCTGGTGGGAATGCACAATGGTACGACTTTGCAATACAGTTTGGCAATGTCTTACAAAGGTAAACACGGTCTTACCATATGATCCAGTAATTGCACTCTTGGGTATTTACCCAACTGAGTTGAAACCTTATGTCCACACACAAAACTGCACACGAATGTTTATAGCAGCTTTCTTCACAACTGCCCAAACTTGGAAGTAACCAAGATGCCCATCAATAGGTGAATGGATAAACAAACTGTTGTAAATCCATACAATAGAATATTATTTAGCATTAAAAAGAAATGAGCTATTAAGCCATGAGAGGACTTAGAGCAAACTTAAATGCATATTGCTAAGTGAAAGAAACCAGTCTAAAACACCACATGCTGTATTCCAACTATTAATATAAGACATTCTGCAAAAGGAAACTAGAGACATAATATGATAATAAGATCAGTGGTTGCCAGGGGTTTAGGGGGTGGGAAGAAGGGTGAATGGGTGGAACACAGGAGATTTTTAGGGCAGTGAAACTATTCTGTGTGATATTATAATGGTGGACACATGAAATTATGCATTCATCAAAACCCATAAAACTGTACAACAGAAGGAACCCCAATGTAAACTTTGGACTTTAGCTAATGATAATATATTGATATTGATTCATCAATTGTAACAGATGTACCACAGCAGTGCAACACCTTAATAAGAGGAGAAACTGAGCAGGAAGACAGGGTATATGGTAACTCTTTGTATTTTCTGCTCAATTTTTCCATAAACTTACAACTTCTCTAAAAAATAAAGTCTATTAATTTAAAAATAAATGAATGGCTGGGGCATGGTGGCACACACCTATAATCCTAGCACTTTGGGAGGCCGAGGTGGGAGGATTGGTTGAGGTCAGGAGTTCGAGACCAGCCTGAGTAAGAGCGAGACCCTGTCTCTACTGAAAAATAGAAAGAAATTAGCTGGAAAACTAAAAATATATAGAAAAAATTAGCCAGCATGGTGGCGCACGCCTGTAGTCCCAGCTACTCGGGAGGCTGAGGCAGAAGGATCGCTTAAGCCTAGGAGTTTGAGGTTACTGTGAGCTAGGCTGACGCCACTGCACTCTAGCCCGGGCAACAGAGCAAGACTCTGTCTCCAATAAATAAATAAATGTATTTAAGACATTTGTCCACTAGCAATTCCACTTCTGGAAATACAGACATGTGTACACCAAAGACATGTCCAAAACTCTTCAGAACAGCACTATTTGTAAGAGCTGAATATCCACCAATGGAAGAGCAAATCCATCATCGCATATTCACACAATGTAATAAGATACAGCAATGTAAAAAAAACTACTGTTACACACAACATGAATGAATCTTAGAAGTATCATGTTGAGTGCAAGACACCAAATCCCAAAAAGTCTAGCCCTTTTGATTCCATCTTTATAAAGTTTTTAAAAGTGCAAAACTGATCTGTGGTGTTAACAGTCAGGAAAGCAGTTACCCATAAAGGGGGTTTGAAACTACAAAGGGTAACATGGGGCTTCCGGGGTGCTGGTAATGTTTTGTTTCTTGTTCTAGATGCTGGTTACACAGGTGTGTTCCCTTTGTGAAGATTGATCTAGATACTCACTTATAAGTTGCATGCTTTTCTGTATGTGCAGGATAAAGCTTTATATAAAAGTGGGTCCATTAAAAATATTTTATGTAAACGGTAATATAGGATGAAACCCCAGAACCCAACATTTCCTCCCCCCCCACCCCAGGGATATGCCCAACAGAAATTCGTTCATGTATCCATCCAAAGACATGTGCAGGACTGTCCACAGCAGCACTGTGTTTAATAGTCTCAAACTGGAAATGATTCCAATGTCTACCAGCAGGAGAATGGCTGAATAAGTTGTGTTATATTCAAAGAATTGAATGCTAGGCAGTGTGTAAAAAGGACAACGTACTGCGCCACCCAGCAACATGGTGGAGCTCACAGATATGATGTTGAGTGAAGGAAGCAAGACAAAGAAGAAGGCCTGGTGGATGAATCAACTCCTAGAAACGTCAAAAACATAAAACTAATCTTTGGTTGCTTTTGGGGGGTCCTGAGTAGGAGGGGGTATGGGGGAGGCTTCTGGGTGCTAGAAATATCCTATATTATCACAAGGCACGATTACATGGGTGAATATACATGTGAAAATTGATGAAACTGTACGCTTAATAGGTATGCATTTTAAGTTTAAAATTGAAGGGGATCCGAGTGTGGTGGCTCACGCCTGTAATCCTAGCACTCTGGGAGGCTGAGGCGGGTGGATCGTTTGAGCTCAGGAGTTCGAGACCAGCCTGAGCAAGAGCGAGACCCCGTCTCTACCAAAAATAGAAAGAAGTTAACTGGACAACTAAAAATATATAGAAAAAAATTAGCCGGGCATGGTGGCGCATGCCTATAGTTCCAGCTACTCGGGAGGCTGAGGCAGAAGGATTGCTTGAGCCCAGGAGTTTGAGGTTGCTGTGAGCTAGGCTGATGCCACGGCACTCTAGCCCGGGCAACAAAGTGAGACTCTGTCTCAAAAAGAAAAAAAAATTAAAGGGAGATTCAGAAATGGCCAACATTGTGAAAGTAGAATGTAAATGACTAAAGTCTGGGAAATCGTGGATGAGAAGTTCTTTCAAGGGCTTCCTGTGCTGAGAGAGTGGGATCCTCTAACTGCAGTACCACCACCCCCTCCCCACCAAGGCCCTAAGGTCAGAGGGTGGCCTGTCCCTTATCTGGCCTGGCGATCGGTGGAGGCACCAGGTTTAGGGGGTCAGACACCAGTTGCCCCCATCCTGTCCCCAGGGCCAGCTCTGAGCCCTGCAACCCGAGGCCTCAGGATCAGGAGGGCAGATTCCTGCCTGAGCCTTTACAAACAAACGCCAGGCCTGTGGGGGTGCACATGCTGCCATCCCTCCCTGCTCACCCCCAAGGCATGGTGGACGTTCTCCTGGGCTGTCTGGTGCCTCCCCTGGCCTGCCACCATCCTGGACCCAAACATTATCAGACATCTCTCCGTGGGCTTGGAGATAAGGAGCACCTCACATTATCATCCACCTGGTCTTCACTGGCTCATCTACAGACTCACCATGGGGCCAATCACAGCCCTTCAGTTTGCCACATCTCATTTCCACCTCTGCAAAGTCTGAGGACAGAGAAGATTCAGGAGCCATTCAGGCTAGAAGCATGGACCAGCTCCTGCAATGCCAGGTTCCCATCCCTAACACCCCAGGCAGTCACTTAGCCTCTGTCTAAACACCTCCTGTAAGGTGGGGCTCACCTGGGCTGTTAGAAAGTACTTTCTAGAAATAAGTGCATCTAGTATGTGCCTCTTTTTGCAAAAAATTAAAACGATCTATCATCTACCAATCTAAATGTATGTATATAAATATATAAATACGTGTATGCCTAATATGCATAGATAAGTTCTCTCTGGACGGCTGTACAATAAAACAAGCAATAATCGCTGCCTGCAAGGAGGTGAACTGGTGCAGGGGTAGGAGCAAGATTTACTCTCTCACTCTTACTCATTTGTACCTTTTGAATTTTGTACCATGTGAGTGCATTACCTAGTAAACATAGAGAAAAGACTTCAGAAAGAGAAGTTCTGGTTCTCATACGCCTTGGCTGACACCCCACCCACCAGTCCCTCACTGCCTGGTGAGATTAAGGCTTTGGGGACAGACATCTGAGCTCCAGTCCTCCTCTGCCAGAACTTGTGAGACTGTGGTAAATTGCTCAGCTTCTCTGAATGAAGGTTTCTTTGTCTATAAAATGGGAGACTGATAATGTCTGCCCGCTGGGTCACAGTGAGGATTAAGTAAGACAATGTCAGAGTAGGTGCTTGATAAAGTTTAATTATTAATATTATTATTTAATCTTGTCCTCTTATTTTGCCTGCATATGTATGCCTTTTGGTTTACAAAGTATTTTCCTGTTCAATTCTCATGACAGACAAATTTGGGTGTTTTTAACCCCATTTTACAGATGAGGAACTGAGGCTCAATGACTTGCCCATGGTTACCTAGCAGATAGGTCGCTGAGCCAAGAAAGAATCAGGCCTCCTGATGTCTACGATGCTCCTTTCTCACCTGGCTGTGTCTGAGTGGAATCTTCATCATGCATCTTAAATTATTCTCTGAGGGTCATAGAGGTGCCTCTGCCCATCTCTCTCCCATCCTCGCCTCTGCTGCTCCAGCAGTGTCTCTGTCCTGAGTCCTTGCCCTGGTGCCCTGGGCATCTTGAGAAGCAGGGAGGGAGGCAGGGATCTCCCTGTGCTCCAGCCCAGCCCGGGCCAGGCGTTACCCTCTAGAGAACTGGGGTCCCTGACACTTGGTTAGAAGAGACCAGGAGAAGAGATCAGCGAACTTGATGATTCCAGAGCCATATGAAGATGTCACCATGAGAGGCACAGGCCAGGCAGCTGTAATTAAGACCTCGATTGGAGGTCAGTGTGGGCCTGAGACCTGGCCCAGACACTGGAGGGCAGTGATTCCCTCAGCTTCCTTCTGGCCATAAGGAAGCAGCAGGGAGGCTCCCCATCCCCTGGAAGGAAGTGTTTGTGGTTTTTCCATTAAAGTCCCTGTCGCCCCGGGGCTCCAGCGGTTCGGCTCACATCTGTCATGCTCGGCAGCACCTGGCACAGGCAGCACCTGGCACATGCGAGGCTCCCATTAAAGATTTGTCAAGTGGATAAGTGGTACCTCGCAGGGTAGCCCATGCACCCCCAGCCTCTGCACATCTCTGCCTCCATCACTCACCCGTTCCTGTGTGCTACGACCATCCCAGTGTCTGGAAAGTTCTGGCTGAAGTCTACCCCCCATCCTCCCTGCAGTAGCCCCTGTGCACTCAATGTTGTGCCTGGCTGGGGGTGTGGGTAATATGTACAAGGAGCCACAGCAGAGTTACTGCAGCTCCCGACGACATGGAGGAGAAAACTGCTGTAAATTTCCCCATCAGCGCCCCGCCCGGCTCCTCCTCCCAGATTCCAGCCCCTTAGCTGGTGATTTGCAGAGAGAGGGAAGCAGGAGCCACCTCTGCAAGATGGAAGCAGACACCAACAATCGGGCAGACGGGACGTCTTCACCCAAGGCCCGGGGCAGGGAGCCCAGCCATTCACCAACACCCCCCTTGACCCCAGACATGGCTCTTATGCCTCCCAGCTGGTCCACCCTGCCTGGGTTCCCTGAACCCCAAGACATGTGGGAGGGGAAGCCAGGAAGCATCAGATCCCACAGAGGCTCATTGCACAGCCACTCGCCTTGACCTCTAGCTTTTCATCCGTCCAGTGGGACTCCTGGCGGGGGTCGTCACTCTGAAATGGGGAAGGCTCCAGCCAGGGCCCCTGCTAGAGCTGAGGAGAGAAACACAGCTTTCATTTTTATTTTTCATTCATTCATTCACTTGCCCACTTACAAGCAGCAGGAGTCAGACTACACAGAGATGAATTTGTGGCGTGTCCAGAGGGGATGGAGCTGGAGCTCTCAGCCTCATTTTCTGGCTCGGGCCTGGTGGGGAAAGAGCACTGCACTGAGAGTCCAGAGGTCTGGTTCTGGTGCCTGCTCTGCCAGTAGTTCTCGATGTTCCCTTGGGTAAGTGTCTGGCCCTTTCTAGCTGTCAGTTCTTCTGTCTGTAAAATGGACACCTGGGCCAGGTGGCCCCTGAGGGCTAGGAGGAGCCCTCTTCACCCCTTGCCACCTTGGAGTCTGCCTCACATCCCAGGCTGGAACCCACTGGTCTGGCTCCACAAGCAGTGCCCGGCCCTCAAGCCATGCTGCTCCCTAGATCTGGAGGAGGCCGGGATTGGGGCCTGCCATCCTAGAACATTTGTAAGGGAGAGTAGGTGAGCAGCTTCTGCTTTGGGGTCCCCCTCATCCCTGGGGCTGTCCCATGGCAAAGGGCCCCCTCTGCACCTCAGCCTGAGGGCACAGACTCTTAAAAGGCCTCCTACGACTGCCATCAGCAGGAGTCCTCCTCCTCCTTCCCTTCCCTCTCCTCCTCCCCTCCCCCTCCTCCCCAATCCCTCCCAAAGTTACCCAGAGGCTGAAGTCACCCCCTCTGCAGGCACCACTGTCCTGCCCGAACCAGGCTGGCTTTCCTCCAGCCCCAGCAGGAAGCTGGGAGCCAGGGAGCTTCTGAGAGGTCCAGGTTGGGGTGTGTCTCTTCTGCCCACCCCAGCAGCAGGCAGGCATCAGGGTAGCTCCTTGCATCAGGGTCCCAGGGATCCGAAAGAGGAATGGGTGATGAAATGTCTAAGGTGAGGGGACAACCACCGCGGTTCCCGTAAATGCTCAATGAGCTTCAAGCTGCCAATCCGATCGCTGGGCTGTGGGCAGCACGCTGGGCCTGCTAGTCCCCACAAGCCAAGCTGGGCTCTGTGCAGGGCTGTCTAAGGCGCCTATTTCCTAGCAATGTCATTGATAGATAATCATAATGACAGCAGCACCTACTGAGCCAATCCCTGTTCTCCGCACTTTGCCCATAACAGCTCCTTTAACCATCACGGCGACCCTAAGACCTGTGGGCTGCTGCTACCTCCCACCCGCAGACAGGGAAATGAAGTTCAAAGGCTGAGTTGCCCGGCCACAGTAACAGACTGGAACCAGATTCAAACCCCAGGCCTGGCTTGGAAGCCTGAGCTCCATTCTTGCTGCTTCTGAGAATTAGAGGGGTCCCATGCCTTTGTTCTACTCCTTTTGTGGAAAACAGAGGCCCAGAGACAGGGGGCAGATCTCCAAGGTCACACAGCAAGATAAAAGCAATCTTGTCGCTCAGACTCTGTTTCCTAGGGGCCTATCCTGGGATCTAGTCCATATGCAGCCAGTCCCTGCTGAGCCACAGGACAGAGCAGCTCCCACCACCCAGAAAAGGAAGAGCATGTCCTCCCCTGCCCCCACCTCCCCTTGGCATAAGACAAGCCAGGTCTCCTCAATGTACGAGCTGCTCCGTGGCTAGTGGTCAGTGTCTGTAAGCTCTTCCTGTAACACACACCCATGACTCAGATCATCAAAAACCCAGCATGTCATTTTTCATTTTTATATCAACCTGTATTCTTAGGTATCAGCTTTGCCCTCCTGGAATTGAGCTCGGCTGTTGGTGAAATCGTTTGCCTGCCCTGAGGACTTGCATGGGAGGCAGGGGGGTGGCGAGAATCCCCTCAGGGCAGGGGATGGGTTTGCCTCAGATGCCAGGACACAGAGGATCGAAGTCTAGTTTAGTCAAAGTCATGAGAGGCTTTTTGCCCGCAAATATTTTATTATTACAATGCCTAAACTCCCCCAAGACAAGATCTATTTTTTTTTCCATCAGGCTTGGGGAGGTTTCTGAGGCAGAGTTGTGTCTTCCCCATCTGATTGTGGGTTCTCCTAAGACAGGAATTTTGTCTACCCCGTCAGATTGGGGGCTCCCCCAGGCCAGAGCTGTGCCTCCCTCATCAGACCGAGTACTCCCCAAGGACAATGCTGAGTCCCCCATCAGACTAGCTACCCCCTGAGGATAATGCTGTCTCCCCCATCGGACTGGGTAGAGTCTGCATTCCCCCTCCAGCCAGTCCCCATCCTGAGCATGGCTGAATCTATACTATTTGGCGCAGGCAGCTTCTCCCAGAATAAGGCTTTATATGGCAGAAAAACTCCCCTATCCCTCCCCACCCCAGGGAGCCAAGCCAAGGAGGCCACTGTGAGGGGTTCCTGGGGCCTGTCCCAGACCAGCAAGACCCAGCCAGACCCACAGGCTCCTCTCCCCACCTGCCCCCCGCCCTGGGCTGCCCAGCACCCCCTGACCCCATGGCCTTCCATCATGGGAGATCTATAACATTTACAATCCCAAAACAAAAGACCCCGAGAGCCGAGGACAGAATTCATCTTCCCAGCTGACAAGCCCCGTTAATTAACGACTTAGAAATCGATGACGAGAAGGGACAGGCAGCAAATGACACCTCATCGTGGGCCAGGAGGAGGGAGGAAATGTCCGGGGACTGGTGGACACGCACCGTGGGGCTGGCCGGGTGCCTGGAAGAGCCACCCCCCCATCCGTCACTGTCACTTCAAACGCGGCCGACTACCTCCCAAACCAGAAATTCTCATTTCCCACCGTGGCAGACCCCCAAGAAAAGGGGGAGGTTGTGCCCAAAGACTGAAGGGAAGGTGATTTATGGAGTCCCTACTATGTGCCAGGCATTGAGCCGGATGCTTTTCATTCATTATAACCTCTTACAGCAGCTGTGGGAGGTGGGTTTTGTTATTCCCATTTTAAGGATGAGAAAATTAAGGGCTGGAGGAAAGTCAACCTAAGGTTGACTAAGGCTGGGGCTGTGCTTTGAAATGCCTGCTACAGGTTGATGAAACCAGCTTTGTTTCTAAAGAGGCAGTTTTGTTGAAGCAAAGAGCTCTGGATTTGAGAGCAGAAGTCCTGAGACCAACGCCAGCCTCCATCCCCACTCTCTGTGTAATATCAGACAAGTTACTTGATTTCTCTGAGCCTCGGTTTCCTCATCTGTAGCAAGGGGAGAATGATCCCTGACCCTTCACTTATCATGTAGAGGACTCACATATCCTCATGGCTGAGCTGAGGACACCCTAAGGCCCACACTTGGGTAAGGGGTCAGATGTTATTTTCTCACCACCAGGCCTGTTGGTCACCCTCATGCAACTTTGGGGCAAGAAGTGGGATGAAGTGGCACGAGGGGCCAGAAGAGCTGTGCTGGAGAAGGGGAGGCTTGGGAGGGCCCAAGAGTGGCCATCAAAGATGCAAGGGCAAGGCCAAGACACAGGCCTCCGTGGGCCCAGCTGGGAAGGGTTTGATCTTTCCATAAAAAAAAAAAAGAGATAACAGAAGTGCCTACTCTGTGGGGGTTGTTGTGAAGTTATGACAAACAATACGATTAAAGGGTTTGGCATGGCCCAGCACATAGTAAGTGCTCAATAAATGTTAGAAAGTGTCAGTGTTCCCCTATTCCCTCTCTCCCTCCCAAACAAGTATTTGTTGAGACGTGGTGGAGTAGGGAGACGAAAACATGTGGAGCACCTGCCTGACCCGGGGCTCCATGCTGAGGGCCCAGGGAGGGAGCACTGCTCTTGCTCCCAGAGAAGGCCCTGAAAATGGACTTCACACTTGCCATCACCATGAGGCACCTCATGCTGGGACATGGACGAAGATCTCTGGGAGCACAGAGTGGGCGCTATCTGACCTGGAAGGATGAGTAGGAAGGCGAGGGAAGGGACTCAGCAAGGCAGGATGAAGGGGTCCCAGGAGATGCTGCCCCTTTTTCCATCCACCCAGCCCAGAGCTCAGCAGAGGCCAAGAGGTATCTGGAGAACGTGGGAGTTGCTTGTGGCTGCTGGGGGTACACGGGTGGGGCAGGATAAGAGCCTAGAGTGACTGGGGCCAATTAGAGAAGGGCTCAGGATGCCACACCACGCCAGGGAGTTAGAGCCTCAGCTTCCTGATGTACAAATGGGGCCAGAGTCCAGAGAAGATAAGCAAATGGCAAATAGGCATAAAAAGATGCTCAGCATCATTAGGCATGAGGAAAACGTAAGTCAAAACCACAAGAAGATACCACTACACCCTACTAGGATGGCTATAGTTTAAAAAAAAAACACCAAAAAGTAAGTATTGTCAAGTATGTGGCAAAACTGGAACCCTTTTGTATTGCTGGTGGGAATGTACGATGGTGCAGCCACTGTGGGAAACAGTTTGGAGATTCCTCAAACACTTGAACATGAAATTACCATGTGACTCAACAATTCCACCCCTAGGTATGTACCCAAAAGAAACTGAAAACAGGGACTCAAACAGTTGCTTATACACCAACATTCATTGCAGTATTATTCACCAAAATAGCCAAAAGGTAGAAAAACTCAAGTGTACATCAAGAAATGGATAAACAAAATATGCCCTACGCATATGACATATTATCCAGCCATAAAAAGGAATCAAGTTATGACACATGCTATAATTAATGCCACTGAATTGTATACTTAAAAATGTTAAAATGGCACGTTTTAAGTTATATATTTTGCTACAATTAAGAAAACAAAACAAACAAACAAAAACCCAATAGGAAAACAAATGGGGCTAAGATCTCTGGCAAGAATTCTGCTTTAGTTGTCTTCATAGGGACCAGGGGAGCCCTGCATCGGGGGGACCCTCTGAACCAAGGGTGGGAGATTGCATTGTGCTGCCCCCAAAACCCCTCTCCCACGTCTCCCCCAGCCCAAGGCACGTGGGGAACGTTGGCCAGGCCTGGACAAGCCTGGGCCTTCCTCGGAGAGCAGATGGCTTCACTCTCCTCCTGTCCCTCCGCCCTATCCCCTACCCCCAGCCTCTTTAAAGAAGAGGAGACCTTTCCAGGATACATCATCTCACCGGAGCCGTAAATGTCAAATTTAAATTCATACTTTGTACCACCTTTGATTTCAAAGCGGATTACACCTCAGTGGTGAAAGGCGGCCACAGCGCTGGGCCTGAGCAGGCCTCCTGGGCCTGCACTGGGCCCCGAAGCATTGTTAACTCCTTCCAATTCATTAGGTCTAATCCTGGCTGCCCTGAGTACGGGGCCCCAGGCCGCACCCGGCACTCGGGGCCATATGTGCCCATTGTGTCACTCAGCTGCTAATCCAACACCGTGGCGGGCACCAGACCACAGGAAAGGGGCTGTGGCCTGGGAGGATGTCCTGGCCCTCGGTGGGGGGTGGGCAGCCAGGCGTTCAGCCTCAGAAAGCCCCCAGACTGGGGAGGAGTGAGTGAGGGTCCCGGGAGAGGTGGAAAGACAGACAGTCATCAGTCTGTGCTGCTCTGTGTTTTCTCTCCCCAGTACACACCCACTCACGTATACACACTCACACACCCACATGCACAGTGTCACGCCCCTGCACACTCACTCCCAGGCAGCACCCACACCCACAGCGGCACCTGTGCACCTCCCACCTCACACACCAGACCCAGCCACACCTGCACACCCTCACACGACACATCCACACACTCACAACACCAGCACCCAGAGATACACCTGGGCAGCTACACACAGCCACGTCCACACTCTCACAATACCCACACACTCATGTCTACTCCCCCCCACACACACACGTCCATACACATCCCCATCCACTCTGCAGAATTTCCCAAGTTTGTCTTAAAAAAATAAAAGAGCTCCTGGCATTTTCTGCTGTCCTTTCTACTGCCTAGAATGTCACAGCTGGGAGGGACTTTAAAGAGAATTGAGTCCACCCTTCTTGCTTAGCAGTGGGTAGACTGAGGCTCAGCAGGGCGCAGGGGCATGCTGAGTGGTGTGGAGGAGCAAGAGGTGGGCCCCGTGGCTGCCAGCAGTGCTGCCCTCACTGGCTGGCGACATTGGGCAACTCTCTCCATGCCACGGAGCGCCTGTCTCCTTGGCTGACTGCACAGTATGGCAGCACTTGCCCTGCAGGGCTCTCATCACGGTGAAATGGGACAATGCATATCCTAGTGCTTTGTGAAGACAAAAGCACCCTACACAAGTGTGTAAATGTCATAAATGGGTTCCCATGGACACCTATTCATAAGCATCAATGGGAAACTAGAATCCAGAGCTTTGGACTCTGCCCAGGTGCTCCATGGCCCACGACTTTTCAAATGAGAAGGGCGCCAGCCCGGCCCCAGGACGTTCTGGTAGTGTGGGGTGAACAGGCTACAGCTGGGGCTGCTCCCACACAGCGATCTCAGGCTCAGGAGAAATCATGTTCTCAGGTGAAAAGAGTAAACGAGGCATGTCTGCCCACTGATAGCTCCCCGAGCCTGGGCTCCAAGCTCCCAGTGCTCATGCTTGGGGGAGAATCTGCTGGAACAAGTCTGGCTGAGGTGATGTTCAGTTAGGATAGGGGACAGAGGCTACCATGTCACTGATCCTGTCCCCAAGAAGGGAGACAGACACATGCAACACCAAAGGCTAAACCATATGCGGAGGCACTTCCACAGCACCATCTGTCTGTCTGTCAGCCTTTGAGTCCACCTGTCCATGTTTAGGGGCGTGGAGAGAGTGGACAGAGGTTAAAGTTGGTGGGGGAGGGGTGGGTCTATTACTTGTGATATTTCTCTTAGGCCAAGAAAATATATGTACACATGTAAGTGAGTGATGTGTTGGAGTCACTCCTCTCTCACAAGAACCAATCGCGTGCATCTCTTTCCAATTCCATACTCAGTGACATCAGGTTGGTAACTTGAAATACACCAAAGTGGGAATATTTACACCACAGAAATTGGAAATGCTTCAGATCAGGACTCTCCCCTACCCCACATCTGCTGGCACAGCACTGCACATGCTCCCTGCTCCCCACTGGAAACCTTAAGTACCGGAACTCTCCACTCTGGCAAGGCCTCATCATTTTCTTCCACTTCAGAGCCTCAGTTTCCTAAACCATAAAATTAGGAGAATAATAACAGCATCTGGAGCAGAGCCTCTTGAACTTCAGTGTACACACAAATCTCTGCAGGATTCTGTTAAAATGCAGATTCTGGTTGCTCAGTATCTTAGTCTATTTCTGCTGCTATAACAAAATACCACACCCTGGGCCACATATAAATAACAGACATTTTATTTATTTATTTATTTATGGAACAGAGTCTCACTCTGTTGTCCAGGCTAGAGTGCTGCGGCATCAGCCTAGCTCACAGCAACCTCAAACTCATGGGCTCAAGCGATCCTCCTGCCTCAACCTCCTGAGAAGCTGAGACTACAGGCGTGCACTACCATACCCGGCTAATTTTTTACTATATTTAGTTGCCCAGCTAATTTTTTCTATTTTTAGTAGAGATGGGGTCTCACTCCTGCTCAGGCTGGTTTCCAACTCCTGACCTCAAGAGATCATTCTGCTTCAGCTTCCCAGAGAATAGAAATTTATTTCTCATATTCTCTCACATTTCTCAAATTTATTTCTCCAGAGGCTGGGAACTCCAAGATCAAGGCACCAGTGTCTGGTGAGGGCAGCTCTCTGTTTCCAAGATGGTGTCCTGTTGCTGTGTCCTCATGTGGTGGGAGCCAGAAGGGCAAAAAGGGCATGGCTAGCTGCCTCCAACCCTTTCATTAGGGCACCAATCCATTCATGAGGGTGGAGCCCTGGTGACTTAATCATTTCCTAAAGGCCTCATCTCTTAACACTTAATACTTTGGGGATTAAGTTTCAACGTGAATTTTGGAGGGGTCACAAACATTCAAACCCCAGCAGTCAGTCTGGGATGGGGCCTATGATTCTGGATTTCTGACAAATGCCTAGATGCTGCTGCTGCTGTCCCATGGACCATGCTTTGAGGAATCAGACCTCTTTATTAACATCTAGTACCAGGTACAGGTGTTAAGGCTGCCTTATATCTCTAACCTCTGGCCTGAGCCCTCTCCCCTACTCAGACCCCTTCTCATGGCTTTCATCTCTATTTGAATGTTACTCTGGGACCTCCAACTCAGTGGTTCTAAAACAAAAGTTAAAAAACAAAAGCAAAACTGCAAAGATTAATTCCTTCATTCCAAATGCCTCCCTGCAGACTGTCATTCTCCCCAGCCACCCTCTTTCTCTTCCCCATGACCAGCTGATCACAGGAACATCTTCCCTAGATGGTCAGAGCCTGCTCCTTCTCTGACTCTGTCCCCCAAGCCAGGCCCACATCCCTCCAGCCCCCACTCCTGGAAGTCAGTGGCGGGTTTCCTCCCCAACCTTGAGGGGGCCCCTGCCACCTCCAGCTTGAAGTCCCAAAGTTCTTCTCTACCTGGCCTTGGCCATTTTCTCCTTCAAACAAATTCAATTCAGTGTTGCAGTTCACTGTTCCCAAGAGGTTCCAGGGCATCCTGGCCAAGAATTTGCCCTCTACTCCCTCAAAGTCAACAGGGTAGTTATTTCCCCAAGGACGTGCCCTCTCTACACTGTGCACCCTCCTTTGGCACTCATCTCTGTGTTACTCAAAGGGCTCAGGACCTCTCTTCTTAGGTTTATGTCTTCTGTTTCATTCCCCTATCAGACCAGGAGCTTCCCCAAGCAGCAGCTGTGTCTCCAACATCAGACTGGGGACATTTCCCAGGCCAGGAGCTGTATCCTACATCAGATCAGGGAGACCTCCTGCCAGGGGCTGTGTCTTCTTCTTCAGCTCTGGGGTACCCTTGGCATATCTCCTCCATCAGCCTGGAGTAGCTAACGCTGCATTTCCTATTCCTTCTGCAGCTCTGGCCGTGGGACTTGGGCCTCATCCGATGGGGATTGAATGAGCCCCCTTCCCTTCCTCCCATCCTTTCCTAGCCGTGGCTCTCCTGGGCCCAGCTAGACAAAAGAGAGAGCAGCCACTGCAGTCACTCCTGGGGTGGGGGCCTCTCTGTCCAGGGAAGGGTCAGTCTAGTGTCCTGTGTCCTTCACTGGCCCCCAACACCTGTTTACGGCACTGTTCCAGCAGGCCAAAGGAGTCCAGGACTCCCAGAGCCACAGAGCCACTTGTTAATTAATTGCACCAATTAGCAGGGATGAGGTTGGACATCTGGACCCTCTCATGGGTGAGTTCAGACCCTCAGCATTCTCGGGTTGAGGACAGCTGCCCAGCAGGGACATTGTCTCCAGCCTGCCAGACCTGGGACGCCCTCCACAGGCACAGAGCACCCCATGTACACTCTGAGCACCCCAAATGGATAAGAGAAGCCAGGGCAGGCTGGAGTCAGGGAGCCGTAAACTGGATTCCTACAAAAGACTCCCCACTGCAGGTTTCTCTTGAGTGAGGAAGAGGGTGGCAGTGCTTTGCCCAGGGCAGGAAGGAGTCCCTTTAGCAGGGGAACAGCTTCACCCCCCTTCATGCCCTTGTTTATGTCCTGTTTACTCCTCAGCCCCCTTCATCCTCAACATCCAGGGACACTCATTGTCATCTCTATGTGAGTACTCCTCTAGGATCCCAAACACAATGTTTCTAAAACAAAAGCAAAGCTGTGAAGACTCATCAACCGTGCCATTCATCCACTCACTCACTCACTCATTCATTCAACAAATATTTATCGAGCACTGACTATGAGTCAGGCACTGTGCTAGCCACTGAGTATGCAGCTGTAACTGATATGTGGCATCTACATACCATGGAATGTTATTCATCCCTAAAAAGGAATGAAATTTTGATATATGCTACAACACAGACCTCGAAAACATCATGCCAAGTAAAATAAGCCCAACACAGCAAGGACAACTATGTATGATTCCACTTATATAAGGTACCTAGAACAGGCAAATGCAGAGGCAGAACATAGAAGTTTCCAGAAGCTGGGGGAAGAGGGAATGGGGGTTACTGTTTAATGGGTTCAGAGTTTATTTTGGAGATGATGAAAAAGTATCGGATATGGACGATGGTGATGGTCACACAACAGTGAGGATGCACTTAATGCCACGGAACTGTGCACTTACAAAGGGTTGAAATGCTAAATACTGTGTGTATGTTTTACCACAGTTAGAAAATAACGAGAAAAACAGAAGTCCCTACCCTCATGAAGCTCAGATTCTAATGGAAGGAGGCAGACAATAAAATAAGTAAAGTTTGGGAAAGATGGTCACAAGTGCTACAGAAAGAAATGAAATCAGAGAAGGGAAGAGGCAGTTCCAGGTGGGGCTGTGGGGTTGAACATGGTGGTCAGGGAAGGCCTCATTGCCGGGGGGACCTTTGGGCAGTAGACTTGGAGAAGGCAAGCGGGTGTGTGGGTGCCTGGGGACAAGCACCAGGCAGAGGGAACAGAATGCCCAGGCCCTGGGGAGGAC
>VBSM01003215.1:28072279-28092892 GCA_008086735.1 Cheirogaleus medius | reverse complement strand
TCCTTACCTCCTCCATCATCCCTTCTCTCCCCCCTCCCTTCCTTCCTTCCCCCTTAAACAGGTTTGACCGAGTTCAGTTCCTCGTACGCCATCTCTCACCCTCCCCGAGCCTGGCCCCCTTCCCTGCCCCGTCCGCCAAGCCGCGCAACACACGGGACCTCTGCACCTCCGCAGAAGCCTTGGCCCTGGGAAAGAAGCCCCTGCAACCTCTTCCTTTCCTGATCAGTGAAATTGGGGTGTCGAGACCTAATTCAAAGGGTTGCTGTAAGGAGTCATTGAGAGACCGTGGAAAAGCCCAGAGCAAAATGCTTGCACGTGATGGGCACTCACAAAATGCGGCTTATTTTCACTGTCATTATCCCCAGTTCTCTGCAGCATCCCCAGTCCCCTGGCAGTTCCTGGCCCTCTGGACTTCAGGCTCATGCAGTTCTTCCCTCCTCCAAAGACCAGGCGTCGAGAGCACTGAGGGCTGGACCCTGTGCCAGGGGCTGCGCTGCGATGTTTAATCAGAGGCTGCCCTCCAAGAGGACCCCTCACCTAGCAGAAGAGAGAAGCGAGGGTTGCAGCAAGTAAGGGAGACGGCTCCATGCACAGAGAAGCCTGCAGACAACCGGCTCCAGTGGACCTCTCTGTGGGGTGCACATTAGAATCCCCTAGGACTCTCCAGGGTGCATCCCAGATCCATCACATCAGAATTTCTAGCGGGGGGGTGGGGGAGCCCTGGCATGAGTATGTTTTATAATAAATCCCCAGAGGCTGAGACTCGCTGCTGAAATAAATGCTGCCCCCCAGGCATGAGCAGAGAGGTCCAGGGCTCCCTGGGGAGGCCACAGCAGGACAGGGCACTGAGCACACAATCTGACCAGTGGCAATCACCCACCCACCCCACACACAAGAGAGGGGGATAGAAAGGAACGGTTGGGCAGTTGGGCGACTGTGTACCTGGGGTGGTGAGTAGGGGAGGGTGGGAGAGCCCAGGACTCATCCAAGCCGCACCCACCCCTCCCCCTCACTACAAAATTGTGGAAGTGGGAAAGCTTAAATTTAAAACAAAAAGAAAGAAAAGATTGCCTTTAGACACATGAGCTCTTTTTTAACATTTTATTTTATTCTTAATTGATACATACTAATTGTACATATTTATGGAGTAGACTGTGATGTTTCAATACATGTATACATTCTGGAATAATCCAATCATGGTATTTAGCACATCCATCACCTCTAACATTTATCATTTCTTTGTAGTAAGAACACTCGAAATCCTCTCTTCTGGTTATTTTGAAACATGCAATACAATATTGTTAATTATAGTCACCCTACTGTGCAATAGAACACCAAAACTTATTCCTTCTATCTAACGGTAACTTTGTACCTATTGACCAGTCTCTCCCCAAGTCCCCTCCCTTCCCTCCCAGTTTTCTGGTAACCACTATTCTATTCTCTACTTTTATGAGATTTGACTTTTTTAGATTCCACATATAAGTGAGATCATGAAGTATTTGTCTTTCTGTGCCTGGCTTATTTCACATAACATAATGTCCTCCAAGTCTATCCAAGTTGCTGTGGCAAATTCCAGGATTTGATTCTTTTTTATGGCTAAATAGTGTTCCATGGTGTATGTATACCACATTTTCTTTATTCATCCATTGATGGACACTTAGGTTGATTTCCTATCTTGACTATTGCTGTAACAAACACAGGAGTGCAGATGTCTCTTTGACATACTACTTTCATTTCCTTTGGATTTATACCCAGTAGTGATATTGCTGGATCATATGGTAGTTCTAGTTTTAATTTTTTGAGGAACCTCCATACTGTTCTCCGTAATGGCTGTACTAACTTGCATTTCCACCAATAGTATATGAGTTTCCCTTTCTCCACATCCACACCAGCATTCGTTACTTTTTTGTCTTTTTGGTAATAGCCATTCTAACAGGAGTGAGGTGATAGCTCACTGTGGTTTTGATTTGCATTCCCTGATGATTAGTGATGTTGAGCATTTTTTAATATACCTATTGGCCCTTTGTATGTCTCCTTTTGAGAAATGTCTGTTCAGGTCTTTTGCCCATGTTTTAGTCAAATTATTTGGGGTTTTTTTGGGGGGGGGTTGGTTTTTTTGTTTTGTTTTGTTTTGTTTTTTTGCTATTGAGTCGTTTGTGTTCCTTATATATTCTGGATATTGACCCTTATCAAATGGGTAGTTTGGCATTGGTAGTATAATGGTGAGCATAGCTGCCTTCCAAATGGGTAGTTTGCAAATACTTTCTCCCATTCTGTAGGTCGTCTCTTCACTCTGTTGATTGTTTCCTTTGCTGTGCAGAAGCTTTTTAGTTTGGTGTAATCCCATTTGTCTATTTTTGCTTTTGTTGCCTGTGTTTTTGAGGTCTTACCCCCTAAAAATATCCTTTTCCAGACCAATGTCATAAAACATTTTCCCCACGTTTTCCTCTGGTAGTTTGGACTCTTAAAGCTAGAAAGGGCTTTAGAAATCAAATTGTCCAACTCCTCACCATACAGATGGAGAAACTAAGGCCCAAAGAAGGGTGTGCTGGAAGTCACCAGCATCTAGGTGTCAGTGTTGCTGGTGAAATTTCCTGCACAGTCCTTGGGTTGAGGGGCAAGGACGTGTGATATCCTCTTGTTATTCTAGGAGGCTGCCAAAAAATCATGCTTGAGGCAGGTGAACCAAGATATTGAGAAAGGGGCCTTATTTGTTTCCTGGGGCTGCTGAAACAGATCACCACAGCTTGGTGGCTAAAACAACATAAATGTATTCTCTCACAGTTTCAGAGTCCAGAAGTCTGAATTCAAGGTGTCGGCAAGGGTGGCTCCTTCTGGAGTCTCTGAAGGAGAATCTATTCCATGTATTTCTCCGAGCTTCTGCCAGCAACCTTGGTGTTCCTTGGCTTGTGTCTGCTTCACTCCAACTCCTGTTCCATCTTCACATGTCCTTCTTCTCTGCGTTTCTCTTGTCTCAAATCTTCCTCGCTTGTCTCTTATAAGGAAACCAGCCATTGGATTTAGAGCCCTAAATTCAGAATGATCTCATCTCAAGATCCTTAACTTAATTACAACTTCAAAGACTCTATTTCTAAATAAAGTCACATTCACAGGCTCTGGGAGTGGGTTTGGGACATACCTTTTGAGGAACATAATGCAACCCACTGCAGGAGCTCTCTGGGTTACCAGGGAAGAGGGGAGAGCAGTGGTGGCCCCAGAGACAATGCTCTACATGATGGCCTATCCTCTCAGACCCAGCCAGCGTGGAGTGTGCCCTCCTTACTCATGCAGATGAGTAAACTCAGACCTCCTGCTGGCTGCTGCTATCAGGAGCCAAGCCCAGATGTGTTCTGAAGCACAAAGTCTTGGACAGGACATTTTTTTGCATTCTCCCCACATGCCAGGTACAGTGCTAGGTGGTGGGGAGGAGCTGGTTTCCTGGTTCCGAGGCTCTCACAGTCCCATGAGGGAGCCACAAGCCACCTCCCACATGGAGACCTGCAGGTGCCTGGCAGAGGCTGACACAATGCTGTGGAGCAGAGTGTTTGGGGCAGCTGAGGGGACAAAAGGAGACAAACGAGGGTCAGGAGGTGACGGGAAGGACTTCAAAGGAGAGAAGTAGGGAGGAGATTCCAATCTGAGGGCCAGAGCCCTAAGAGCCCTTGGTTCGGAGAAAGAGTCATGCTCCAGCCCAAGTGTGTGATTGTTGGGGTGGGTGCAGGGAGGCCCCCCCACTGGGAGCTCCCAGGTTGGCCCCAGGAGATTCTTACCGCAACTGGTATCATGGGCTGTGTCCTTTGCTGACCCCTCTGCCAGGCTCTGAGCTCCTGAGAGCAGAGGCTAGGTATTCCACCAGAGCATCCCCAGGGTAGGGCCTAGCACAGCACAGCTGTTCAACACATTTGTTGGCTAAATGACCAAAGGAACAGGGCTGCTTTAGAAAGGAAAGTCGCCTGAGCACCTCGAGGTGGGGGACAACCCACCAATCTCGCCTCCAACACACTGCACCATGACTACCATCAGTGACTTACTCCTTGGTTTCTTTACATACCACCCTTGACACACACACACATACCCCTCAAGGATTTGAGGCAGATTGTTAAAAACACACAACAGGGTAAAACAAAACTTAAATAAATGGAGGTGAAGTTGGAACCAAGGGAAAACGTGGGTAGATGCCAACATCAGCATCACCCATTGCGTACTCACTGTGTGCAGGACACAGATGGGTGCTTCCAGTCTCTCAGGGGAGGAGCAGAGCCTGGCAAGGGAGGACACTGGTCACCTTAGACTCCCAGAGCTTTAAAGTTGGAAAAGCTCCTGAATTCAATCTCCTACACCAAGTGGAATGCTCTCTACTTCATTCATTCACTTGTGCATTTGTTAATTTATTCAACAAACCCTTATTGAGTACCTGCTGTATGCCTGCTGATAAGCACTGGTCAGAGACGGTCTTTGCTTTTTACAAGGTGCCCTACAGGGAAGACAGACTCAGATGTAAAGGCTGTGGCCTCTGAGTAGAAGAGAGAATGGAGCCCAGGGCCAACCTGGGTTTTCTGAACTGGGAAAGGCATCAATGTGAAGCATTCTAATACGCCTTTTTCCATATTGTATTTCATCAAATGTTTCATGGTGCAGTGTGACCTTGGGCAAGGTACTCAGTCAGCGTCTCTGTGCCTCCAGAAGCTCATTCATAAAGTGGAGACAATTAAAACTTAAAGGACCTAATATACCAATGTTAGTTTCTTAGTTTTGAGAAATATACCATGGTGACACAGGATGTTAACAATAGGGTAGACTGGGTGAGGGGGTTATGAGAATTCTCTGTACTGTCTTTGTAACTTTTCTATACATCTAAAATTATTCTAGGCCAGGCACAGTGGCTCTCGCCTGTAATCCTAGCACTCTAGGAGGCCAAGGCGGGAGGATCGCTTGAGGTCAGGAGTTCGAGACCAGCCTGAGCAAGAGCAAGACCCCATCTCTACTAAAAATAGAAAAAATTAACCAGTCAACTAAAAATAGAAATAAAAAATTAGCCGAGCGCAGTGGCTTGTGCCTGTAGTCCCAGCTACTTGGAAGGCTGAGGCAGGAGGATTGCTTGAGCCCAGGAGTTTGAGGTTGCTGTGAGCTAGGCTGACACCACAGCACTCACTCTAGCCCAGGCAACAAAGCGAGACTCTGTCTCAAAAATAAAATAAAATAATTCTAAAATAAAAGGTTTATTTACAGAATGAAAGGATCTGTCTCATGAGTTTGTGGTGAGGAAGGCTTCCTAAGCATGTTATAAGTGTTGGTAATGATTGCTTAATTCTCACAAAATATTGTGATGGAGGTTTATTATTCCCATTTTCCAGACTGGCCTCAGAGAAGTTTGGTGACCTGCCTGAGGTCATACAAATAGCACTAGGCAACATCTGGATTCAAACTCAGGTCTGACATGCTCCAAAGGCCACAATCCTTCTACCACCCTGTGCTCCTTCTAATATCTTAATACTTTTAGTGACAAGGAAATGACTGTTTCACCAGGCACAGTTCTTCAGGTTAGGAACCAATCATTGCACTTATAATGATCAGATGTGCTTTCCTGTAGCTTTCACGGGTTGACTTTTCTTCCACCCCTGGGGATTACAGGGAACACATCTCCATCCCATGCCTGGCCAGCCCTCAGGTGAGTTAAGCAGAGTCCACCTTCTACACTGAGGCCAGACATCTTAGGTGCCTCCCACAGCACAGCCAGAACACATTGCTCAGGCCTTGGTTCCAAAGGCCAAATGGACATAGCCTGCCCCTGTCCCTGGTCCCCGGAGCAGGCACACCTCATCTGACCAGCACCTACTCACCAACGTCCCTCCTTAAGTGAGGAGCTCAGAATAGACCCAGGGCTCTTCCTCAAGGGATCTGGACGTCATGGTTCTGCTTATGCAGCTTGGGAGTGAGGTAGCTTTCAAGCAGCCCTATCTTACTACCTGAACAGGGTAATAAGAGCAAGATCCAGGCTGCTAGAATGTCCCCAAGTCTGAAGCCACAGTGTTCACTTCTGGTGTCTCTGTGCAGCAGTGTGGTCTTGGGCAGTCCTTTAACCTTCCTAAGTCTCAGTTGCCTCATTTGTAACATAGAAAGACTAATAACAGTACTTCTTGTCCCTACCTACCTCTCAAGCAGAGTCTCAAATGAGATAGGATGCCCGAGCTCTGACCTTCCCACTCCCCTCATATTTCCCAATAGCAAGTGTAGCACATCCCACTCGGGACCCTAACACCAATTTTCTTGGATTGCTTCCCCCAGGAACTATGTGATTTCTTTCGGGGCAGCAACTCTGTTTTATTTACTTTTAGATTCCCCAGTGCCTAATAAGATTAATAGCAGAAAACACTTACATGGCACGTACTCTGGGCCAGGATCAACCCTCTGAGGGAGATCCTATTATCATCCTTATTTTATGGAGGAAGCTGAGGCACAGAGAAATGCCCAGTCCTGTACTTGGTGCATAAAATGTGTCCAATATTTGTTTTCATTAGACAGACGGAAGGGTGAACAGGTGAATTAATGAGTGCATTGGTGGATGGGTGGGTGTACGGAAGGATAGATGGCTGGGTGCATGTGTGGGCAGATGGATCGGTAAATAGATGAGTGGATGGGTGAATTCATGAGTGGATGGATGGATGGTGGGTGAATGGATGGACAGTAGGTGGGTGGATAGATGGCAGGTGTGTGGATGAGTACATGAAAGGATGAATGAGTGAGTGGATGAGTGGACAGGTGTGTGGATAGTGGTTGAGAAAGTCCTTGTGTTATCAAGTCTTGAGAGTGGGGAGATAACCTTGAGACCATTTAAAGGGCGGAGGCATTTAGAAATAACAAAGCAAACCTCCTCACTCTAGCAGCAAGAAGACCCTGGGAGCCCGAGTCCCATGCCTTCCCAGGTCCCGGGCAGGCCGCCATCTCATGGGCCTGCGGACTTCTCCCCGGCCCTGACACCGCCCAGGCAGCCCCCCACGCCTGCGGATGAAAGGTTGGCAGAGGCGGCGGGTGGGCGGGCGGCTTGTTCTCTCATTGTCGGCGGTAACCTTCCTCCTGGCTGCTTGTTCTGCGTAATGTTACACTTGTCTTCCCGCAACACTTGGATACCCGAGCCAATTTTGTCATGCAAATGAATTCAGCACATTGTAAATCCCGAGGAGGGGCGCAGGTCTCACCGAGCTGCAGGGGCGGGGCTGTGCGGAGATCTCGGTGGCTTCCCTGCTGCTCCTTCACTGCCACAGAGGAATGGGGTTACAGACCTGTGCTGCCCACCCGGCCCTTCCTCCCTAGAATCTAAGACCTCTAGAGCTGGAACAGGCATTAGAGATGGATTCTCTCCGATTACTGGTTAATAATCTGAGGGCCAGTGAGGGCCAGCGTGTTGCCCACAGCCACACAGCCAGTTAGCCAGGGTTCAGCCAAGTCTTCATCCATCCACCCTGACTCTCAGCCTTAACTCTCTCCAATAGTTTGAGCTGAGCCTGCCATCTTCCTCATTCAGAGCCCTCCGGCCACCAGGATGGCCTGATTCTACTCCACCAACCAAAGCTGTGGGGGGACCCTGAGACCTTCCAGGGGCCAGGACTTCCCAGTGGCTAGCTGTGTTACAGGGGGCAGGACTGACATGTGGACAAGGGATAGGTTTGGCCTGGACAGCCAGGAGGGTCAGGTGACACTCTGTGGGTTTAGGCAGGTGTAGGTCACGTCCAGGAATGTTGGCCAAGGCAAGGCTGGGCTGACAGGTATTGCTGGTCAGGGGTGGGGGTAGAGTGCAAATGCCAGGTGTTCTGCCAAGAAGGGCAGGCTGGGACCAATGCCAAGCCATCATCGTCAGCAAAAGCAAGGGGGTGAGTGCCTGAGCCCATGGGCTGCCTGGGGCCCCATGGAGAGGTAGCCCTGCAGGTGAGCTCTGCCTAAGGGCAAGGACAGAGGGAGCAAGTGGCCCCACTGGAATGTTAGCAGTGGGGGTGGGGTGACGACAGGCATATTTGTTTCAAGGTTGCAACATGCTAGGCACATTACACCAGCTTCAGATATTCTAGTAGTTATTCTTTGAGATAGATGGTGTCCCCACTTTATAGATTAGACAACTGAGTCCAGGGAGATTATATGTCTGGCCCCAAAGCCACATGGCTTGAAGTGGAGATTTAATTCTAAATTCATGAGATTCAGGCATTCCAGAGTCTATGTTCTTTTTCCACTCCACATTCTGCCACTCCTACCAAACTCTGCCATCAGGAAGCAGCCCCTTATTGAGCTAGTGGCAGCTGGGGCAGGGGACAGGGTGTTGATGAGGGGAGTAGTCATTGGTACAGCCGATTTTCCAGGAGGTGAGAGTTTCCAGCTATTCGTAACACTCAGGGGCTCCCAGTGACGATCTGAATACAGCCCTGTCTCCTTCCTCTGGCATTTAAGGCCCTTCCCTGCATACCCTACCTCCCACCCCCATGCACACCCCCACCTACTGACTGGTCTTGAACATTCCAGGGCTTTGCACAGGCTCTTTCTTCTGCTTGGAATTCCCTTCCCCCGACTTGGCCACTTGCTAATCTTCAGGACTTGTCTCAACTGTCCCCTAGACTCTCCTTTCCCTACCCTAGACAGTGCTGGCTCCTCCCTCCTGTGTACTCCTGTAATTTTCTCACTCACACCCATTATATTGGTTGTTTGCAAGAATGTATATTGTGTTGGTTTTCCCCACTAGTCCTGGAGGACTGAGGTGGCTCCCAATTGTTCACAATGCAGACTCTGTGGCCAGCAGCCCCCAGGCTGACCCTCTGTACTCCCTAGTGTCTGTCTGGGGCCCCTCTTCCAAGACCGATTCCACACTCACTCCCTCACTAAATCCTGTGCTACTGCTGCTGCCTCTCTCAGTTGGCCTGAGTCAAACCAAACGCAGGAGATCAATCAAGTGCTAAAAGTGTTCACATTCCCAAGCCTGGCCCTGGTCATTCTGAGGAAGCTACAGACCAGAACAGCCTCAGATATGGGCTCAGGGCCCTTGGGGCCAGTAGCAGGGCCTTGGGTCCCCTGCCTTCATGGTTGCAAGCACCAGTGCTCTCTTCTGCCTGGCCAGCCTCCCAGGCAGAAGCAGCCCAGAGAGCAGGGTGCTGCAAAGGAAAGCAGCTCTCCAACAGCTGTGAGACACAGTCCTTTGTCCAGTTCTTCCTGAGACCTGCAGTGTGCCCTGGGCTAGTCCCTTTCTTCTCTGGACTCAGTTTCTCATCAGCCAACTGAGAGGGGTGGATTCAGGCAACGCCAAGCCCCCCCCCCCTTTATGGGAGCCAGCACCAAGGCTAAAGCACCCACTTACAGCTCAGACCTCTCCCTGGAGCCTCCACTCTGGGCCAGATGAAAGCAGAGGTTTACCAAGCACTTGCTATGCCCAGGCACGGTGCTAACAAACCTTCCTTAAGTCATCTCATCAGTCCTGGCAACCACCCTATGAAGTGGGCTGCATGGTTATTCTCATTTCACAGATGGGAAAGGGCCCTCCTTCCGGGCCACAGAGAGCCCAGTTCTACTCCTTCACTCTGTGGCTTGGTCCCAGCCTGGCTGTAGGGCATGGCGACATTTGTCTGGTGAATGTGATAACCACTACACTACAGAAACACATCTTGGTGACATTTGTGAGCCTTTCTGCCCAGATCTGCCCCCTCCCCTTTGCCGGATTCTGGGGGGTGAGGAAGGTAGAAGAGGGGTGGTTCCACGGTAGATAGAGGCAGGAGTGTGGCCAGTGGGGTTACACACTAGCACCCCTGTCTGGTGCACCCCACAAAACGTGCTCGTGGCATTCCCCAGCACCTGGCACAGGCAGTAAGAATGTGTTGGAGGAAGGGAGGGAAGGAGAGCCCCACAAGTCGCTGGTGTGAAGAGTATATGACCCCTCCACACCTCCACATGGGCAGTGGTCTGGCTTATGGGAGGGCTCCCCTCTCTTAGCAACCCCCTGTGTCAGGCAGGGACTCAGGGCAAGGCCCCAGAATCCCAAGAACCTGCTCTGCCCTACCTCTCCTGGAGGCCTCAAGCACACCCCTTCCTTTCTCCCGACCTCACTGTCCCCATCCATGCAATGTCAGAATTGAACCAAAGAATGCTCCACCCCCACACATTGCTCTGCCACAAATCCCTGGAGCCCCTGGGTGCCCCTGGCTCACATCCTTGCTGCTGACCACGCTGAGGGCACCATCCGAGTGCCCCTCTCGGCCATCCACCGAGGGCCCCGGGTCCACTCTGCCACCCGCAGGACTGCGGCGCCTCCGGCATTGCCGGCATAATGTATGCCCCGTGTGCCGCCCCAGTCACTCAATCCCCGCAGGCCTGCGGAGGCTGAGATAGTCCTTAATGAGAAGAGCCCGGGCTTTATCTGCTTTCGACTTCAGCCATTATCTCTCCCAGTCTATAGACACGCAGTTACCTCTGACAATAATGCTCAGAGGCAACAAATGCTGATGAGTTTTCTATGCAGTCCGCACAATAAGTCTATCAAAACAACCTCGGAAAATTATGAACCCCCGTGACAGACAAATACAACTGGCTTCGGCGTGAATTTAGAGCCCCCAACGCTACGTTTCTTTTAATTCTTCAGGCTTCCCTTATCTCTGCTGTTCCTCTTCTGGTGGGGAGATAACAGTAATTCTTCTCTGTGCTGGGTTTTTTTTTTCTTCCCCCCCCCCTTGCTTTTTTTTTTCCACCCACTGAGTGAGATGTTTTCCGTGTCTTTCTGCTTGCTAAAGATAAAGGGTTAAAGACCAACTTATGTTGGGTGCTGGGGAAGGGGGAGGGGGCAGGGGAGAGGGGAGAAAAAGTAATCAGCATTCAAGAGATTGCTATCGGAGAAACCGCGCAGAGAACAGTAATTTTGCTGGCTTCGGCGAGGGCTCTCTCCACTCCCCCCCCCCCTTTTTTATGAATGCACATAATGCCTGGAGTGTTGGGGGCAGATAAAAGAATTAGCAGCAGCCAGGGGGACGGAGGCCCGGAGAACAGGGGAGAATTAGAATGTCTATCTTTGTCTCTTCCGGCTCATCCAGCCAGCCGAGGCTCCCGGCTCGTAAACAATTTAATCTTTTTGCTACAGTTAAAATACAAAGACAGCAAGCCTCCTTCTTCCAAATGGAAAAGGGAGGAGGAGCAGGACAGGAGGAGGATTGGGTTGGGGGCTGGAGGGGGGGGTGCGGTGGATGAGGGAAAGGGAGATAGAAAAGGGCTGACACCACAAACTTTTCTGCTGCTGGCTTAAACCCCTAGGCCCTTGAGACCTCAGAACTGCTGTCCCCGCTGGGAGACAGGTGCAGCCTAGACCTGGTGAGGTCCAGCCCACCTACAGGGCAGGAGGCTCGGCCATGGAAGGTGGGAGTCCTGCTCCTGCCTGGGGTCCCTGATTCCTGTCTTCCTGGGAGGTGACAGCTTTTGGCTGTCCCAGGATTCTTCCTTTGATTGATGGCCCCACCCTTACTCCTCCCCGTCTTCCTTCTTCTCCCACTGGCTCCCGCTTCTCCTGATACCCAGGTGTGGTATGTGCTCTCTAGTCATGCAAAATGAGCACGCCTTCTCTTCCCCGCCTGGCTGCAAGCTCCTTGAGGGTAGGGACCACTGCTGGGAATATGTCCACTGTGCTCCCTGCACAGGGCAAGGATGGGGTTCTGTGTACAGAATGGGGGCTCTAGCTCTCCAGCTACTGCCTAAGACCAGCAAAAGAGAACAGCTGAAATGGGATGCACGGATGTGTGCCCTTCTCCGTCTCTCTTGCTGTCTGACACACTCTCTCTCTCTCTCTCACACACACACACACACACACACACACACAGTGGGGGTGTACAGAATTCTAGGGAAGAACATTACCTAGAAAAAGGAGAAGCCTTTCTGAAAGGACAAATTAATTTTAGGGACCTGAAAATTAGCCAGAATAAGGAAGCCTCTGAGGGGCCCTAGGAACACAGGATCAGAGGAGGGAGGACCCCTCCCACCTGGAAGGCCAGCGGCCCACTGGAATGATCAGCTGTGCAACCTCAGGGCAGCCAGTGCCCCAGCGATCACTGTACCCCTTATGGTGGGCATTCCCATCCATTCCAGCTGCACCCTTGCCACATGCAACATGAAAGGCCAAGTTCACATAGGCTGGCTTCTCCCTTCCCTGCCCTTATACTACCTATGGAGTGCTGATCCCACTGTGTTGGCATACAATTTACTACCCTCTCTTGCTTGAAAGCTCCTAAAGGTCTTCCTCACTCCTGGACGCCTGAGCCCTGCACCATGCCTGGCCAAACCTGCTTAGTGCTTGCTGAGTGATTTGGCAGACAAATGGAAAAATGAATGAAGTAAAACACACACACACGCAAAACGGCAAAGGGAGAGGGTAGGTGAGAGCTTCTCGTGGCACCAGACACACACTTGAAGAGGGCCACTCTGGAAAAAGGATGGAGTGGCAGCACCAGGAAAGGAGGAATGAGGGGCCAGAAGAAGAGGATGGGGTACAGCCCCTGGAGCTGGTCCCCTCTCCCCAGGCTCCACCAGCCCGAGCCTTTCAGATAACGGGTGACCAAAGCAGTGATCAGGACTCAGCCAGTTGCATCCTGGCTGAAGCCAAGCCACATTGAGAGTGAATTCCTTAACCCCTTACCTTGGGGCCCTTCCCAGGAAGGTCTGGGGGGGAAATCATGAGCCTTGGGGGCAAGGGATCTGGGTTCACCTTCCAACTTTACCTTGGCTGGAAACTCAAGTTTGGCTGTGTATACTTGAGCACATCAATCTCTCTGAGCCTCGGTTCCCTATCTGTGAAATGGAAATAATAATGACCTCTACCTTACATACAGGGTTAGGGGAACACATGGTAGGGACCCAGGACGTGTTGGTCAAACTAAATAGAAGTGATGTCTTGTAGTTACAAATATAGCAGACACAATAAACCAAGGATGCTAAAAACACCTTAAAGCGTCACAGAGAAGCTTTCTTTTTATTATTATTAGTCACAGTAGTAGTTATTCATTCTTGCACTACCCTTTACTCCTTGGAAAACTGAGGCTGGGCTGAATCACAATGTGGGGAACAAAGCTGCTTCCTCCAGCTCCTGTGTCTCCCTGTAAGGCTGGGGAGTGACAAATTTAGGTAAAGCTCTTTCTCTGGAGACATCGTGGAGGTGGTGTTCTGGCCAAAGGAGGTGGCTGTAGTAATTGACTCATTTGTACTGCTTTGCAGATAAATTCCAGCCCACTCTCTCTCCCTTGTGGTTCCTTCTCATCTATGATCTGAGCCAAGATCTCCCTCCCGTCCCAATTCCAAGCCCCACTCAAATATTCCTCCTTCCTCACCCCTGACACCAATGTTACCCTGAAAATGACCCCCATGTAGTTGAGGAAGCATCAGAGAGGAACATGACTATGAACATAGGTGTTTATAAACAATGTTTAAATAATAATTTACCGTTTAGTGTTTATATCCTACAATCACATAACAGTTCTTTTCAAATGTACATTAAATATATATCATCTTGGTCATGTCCTAAGCCAGGATATCCCCAATTGTCCACACGTCGGAATCTCTTGAGTAGCTTTAAAAAATATTAGTTCTCAGTTCACGCCTGGAGATTCTGAATCAGTATGTGTGTGAGCGAGAGAGTGGATGTTGGATCTGAGAAGCAAGAAAGTAGATTTCTTAAAAGACCCCAGGTGATTCAGCTGAGGAGCCTGGTTTGGGATCTGCTATCTTTAGCCACAAAGAAATAGGCTTCATTTTATTCATTAATTCAACGAACACTTTCTGAGCACCTGCTATTTGTCTCTCTGTGTGTTGGGAGGGGAGGGAGTGAGGGGAGATTTTTTAAAAAGCTGAAAACCCACAGCACACAAAAAAGCAGTGTCTGGCCCACCCAGGATGGATTCCCAGCCCCCAAGCCTCAATCCAAACAGCCCACCCAATACTGAGCTCTCCTCTTCTAAGATCCAAAAGGTTGGATGCCTGTTCTCTACTAAGGAATAGAGCAGGAATACACATTCAGTAAGGATCTATGAAGCACCAAGCACTACACTGAGGATTTAACCATACATATGATTGCATTAATCCTCACAAAACCTGTATGTGGTAGCTGTTATTATTTGCATATTATTAATGAGGAAATACAGTCACAAAGAGGCTGAAGAACTCACTTAAGTTCACAAAGCAAGTGGTAGGGCCACCTGCCCCACCTTCCCACTCCCAAAATGTATGCTGCCTAAGTGCAGGGTCTTAGAATTCTTTGTCATTAATCACAGTGCCTAACATTCAATCATTCAGTTACCCATTCAGAAAACTGACAAACCACCTACTGTGTGCAAGGTACTTAACTGTGGGGGATAAATAAGACCCTGACCTCAAGGAGTGTTCAGTTTAGGAGGGGAATTCAGTCAATTGCACAAATAACTCTGAGATAAGGAGAGATACAGCAGCAAATGATCAGAGTTCAGTGGAGAAAAATTCCTTCCAGCTTCAGGGACTCACAATCCCAGAAATCCAGAGGTCCTTGGCAAACATTAAGGTCTTATTTCATCAGAGAGGTGAAGCACCTCGCCCAAGGTCACACAGCTGGAGGAGCCATAAATACGAGATGAATCGAATGAGATTATTCACCAACTCCAATTACATCTTAACCACTAATAACTTGGCTCCCGCTCGCCTAATGGGATTTCCTCCTTGGACATCAGCCTTCCCTTCCCCCTTCCACTGACATCAGCCAATTAGACAAGGGCAGGTGCTGTGATTGGGGTCACAGTGAGAGGAAGAGATGGAGAGGACCACAGCTCACCCCCATTCTAGGCTGAGAAGGAGGTGATCAGTTTCGGTGCTCACAGCCTCTTATGAGGAAGAGCCTGGGAAAAGCTTGCCCATGTGGACAGAGGGGCAGATTTGGAAGCTCAGTTCTGCCAACATGAATGCCCAGGGGACACCTGCTTTGGACACAGCATCCTTTATGCTCCATGTCTGAGACCAGCAGGCATGGGGAGAGATGTGAGGCCACATGCTGAGACCTTCAGGCAGATCAACAAACCTGAAGACAGACGTAGACAGGGAGAGAAAAAAACACCCCAAGAAATACACATATGCATGAGAATAAACCAGATATGCCTCTACATAGAACCACAAAAGTAGCTTCTGAGAGAGTCCCAGAGACCCAGACACAAAAGGATTCTTAGGCAGAGTCAGATATCCACTCATTTATTCCACAGAAATGTTATTAGGCACCTACTATGTGCAGGCACAGGGACATAAGAAACAGTCTCTGCCCTCCCAGAGCTCACGGTCTGGTAGGACAGAGTCAGCATGGAAACAGCAAGTACAATACAATAAGCAAAAAGCACAAAGATGAAAAGATGAGGCCTAGAGAAGCACAAAAAGAGAGACAGAGAGAAAAAGACACAAAGAGAAGCTCAAAGGTGCCAAGATAGAAGGCAGGAGGGGAGAGACCAAAGTGCCCGGAGAGAGAGCAACACAGATGTGCACAGATGTGCGAACATGCACACGCATACACACACCAACACCTCTGCTGTGCAGGAGGACAAAAGAAGGCCTTTCCAAGGACCCCCTTCCAGCAGACCCCAAGCTTTCCCCATGGGGATGAGGGAGTGGGGCCTGAAGAGAGCTAAGCTCTCTGCTTGAGGGGCACAAAAGGCTTATGTGGAAGAAGAGCCAGGCTCTGCTGAAGGCAAACAGATCTGCAGATGTGTGGGCAGACGACAGGGAGATGGCAGCTGCTTCAGCTGCCCCAGCTGTCCTGGGAGCCAAGGCCAAGGGTCCAGCTCCTGCAGACCCACTCTGAGGCACAGCACAGCTGCGGCTGTGGTGACTATGCTCCGGTCAGCATCCCCCTGTCCCAGCGCCTTGCAGCTGGCCCAGTGCAGAGAAAGGTTCTCTTCCAACCTTGACAGAGTCTTCAATCACCTAATCTGGAACCATGTGGTCCTTAGAGCTCAAATTCTTTGTGTCTAACTTCAGTCCTCCTACGGTCCAATTCCACTGGCAGAGTGCAGGAGCTCAAGCCACAGAACAGGTGTTTCCAGGATGCCGGCCTCAGTCTGGCCCACCGGCTCACAAGCCTGGCCTGCTCCAGGCTGCCTAAAGCAGCCTCCCTTAGGGAGGCTCTGCAGAGCTGGATTTGGAAAGGGGTGCTGACTCGTCAAGCCACACCCCTTCCCTCTCCCCACCTCCCCGCAGCACCTGGCCACTGGTTCCTAGTAGGAGAGGAGGACTCAAAGCAACAGACTGGCTCCTGCCACAGCCCACACACAGGGGACTGAAGACAGCTTGGGTGAAGTCCTGGGGAAGGGAAGGGGAGTGGGACATGAGCCTGCCCCAGCCACCCCAACAACTCCACCTGAGCCTTACAGCCCACCCAGCAGCACAGGTCAGACTTGCAACAAGCTCCGCCCCATGCCACCTGCCATCCTGCCCTGCTAGCCCCCTCGCTCCCTGCACCACCCGAGCAAGTCACCCCACAAATGGCTCCATCAGGGTAGACAGGGCTTGGCGCGAGGAAGACGTCGTGGCTCAGGGGCACCCCGCGCCCCCGGCCAGGATGTCTGTCCCTGGACCCCGCCGGCCTCTCCCTGTACCCTCCCCCTGTACCCTCCCGCTGCGTGCGCGCCTGTCCCTGCCAGCAGAGAGCGCGTGCGCGGCGGGGGCGCGCGGCAGGGCGGGGGCGCGCGGGCCGCCTTCGAGGCTGCCCCCCGGATGTTAAGTGCGCGGGGGGGGCGGGGGGGGGGCCCAGGCTTAAGTAGCAATTAAGGCTGCCGGGGAAGAAAGAGAAGGCCAAACCGCCTGTTTATTTCCATCCCCCGACTACCCCCATCACACACACCTCCTAGTTGGAAGAAAAGAGGGAAAGAGAGAGAAAGGGGGGAAAAAAACTAAACCAAACCTCACTGCAATTAGGAGAGCCGGCTGGGGAAAAAAGATATGCATTAAATGGATGTTTCTGCACAAAAACCCCAGGCTGACAACATCTCTGGCCTTGTAAGGGGGAAATGACTGTGCCTCGGTGTTTACATAGCCGAAATCAGGGGGAATTATGCTGTCATACTGACAACTGTAGGAGGACAATTTTAAAATTACACCGTTCAACACCTTTAATGATTTGTAACAGAAGAGGTGTGGCTACTCCTATTAAATGTGTTGCCAAATCAATAAAAGGGATAATTGGAGTTGTTAGAGCAAATTATAGCAGCGTCTCTTCTGTTGCTGTACAATGTTCCCTTGTAAACTGCTATTACAGGCAGCGCTGTATTTCTCTCTTATTTGGCCGCTTTGTAATGAGTTGGCATTTTGCAGCATAATAGTTCCACTTTCTTTTATGGAGCTCTCACTTTAACTTTTTCTCCTTTGTGCAGCCTATAATTTCCTTGCCCTCCCTGCCTCCCCGCCTGTGTTCAGAGGTGGCCACACTGCCTGTCAGCAGCCTCTGGGTGATAAACTATATTATTTCACATTATTTTCAGGCCTTTTCAATTGGCAGTCGGATGGGGTTGAGGGGTAGATGGGTCTGAGGGGATGGGGATGTGGGAAGGGAGGGCGAGAGGAGACAAGGCCAGGAGGAGAACTAAAAAATTCACAGAAATTGAAGGGAAAAGGGATGGAGAGGGCACAAGGTTGGCCTCGCTCCCAGGGTGGGGGCCTGGCCCTTTAAACATAGGACTTTCCAGGGCCTTCTGAGCTAGGCAGAGACTCTAGCTGATGGCTTAGCGATGGGTGTGAGCAGGTGTACTGTGCCCTGCCAGACCCCACCTCACCCTCACACCCCAGAACCTCTGGCTCTCCCTGCTCATGGAGATAAAACTGATAAACAGCTCAAAACTGAGGAGCTACCGATTTTCTCTGCCCCCTCAGGTACCAAGAGCTTAGGCCAGGTCACAGGAAAGGTGTGGGGCTGCACCCCTAGAAGCATCTTGGGAGTCCCAAATGGATAGGTCTTGGAGAACGGACAAGCCATTCCCACTGCAGACAAAGCCTGAAGCCACTGAAGGTTCTGAGGCATGGTCCTGGCTGAGGCAGGGAGCCGGAGGCCATCACAGGCCTGTTCTGGGGATGCATGCGCTGTCCTGAAAGTAGCACTGGTCCAGGAGTCTGGAAGCCTGGTTCCAGACTTGAAGGTGCCTCCACACCTCACCCACACTCGGGCCTTGGCCCCGGCTGGAAAGGACAGAGTCCCCCGGCAGCTGGGGACCAAGCTCACTGTGTATATCATTCAGTTCCTGAGACAGCAATAAAAGTCCAGGCCCAGACAAACTCACTCACTCAGTCCCCGAGTTGGACTATAAGACAATCAATCTGAATTACCACAAGGTCTCAATGAGAGACAATTGGAAAAGAAATGCCATTTTATTACTTCCACAGAGCTGCCATCCCTGGAACCCATCTGCTGCCAAGCAGTGCGGCAGCAGGACCTGCTATGATGAACAGATAAGACTTGATGGTGGACAAATAAGATTCATTTGTAATGAGCAGCATCAATTTGCTTGCCAACAATGAGCGAAGTCCTAATTCTCTTTGGTAGGTTCCTTGTGGCCTTTTGAGTGTCCTCTTATTTCCATCCTTCATGATCCAAGCTAACTTTTTCCCAAGAGGGCAAGTGAAAGTCGACCTGCCTAGGTGCAACCAGAGCAAGTTTGGGATTACTGAGGTTTCAGCAAATGCCATCTAGCATGTGACAGATTTTCAAGTATCCGTCACCAGCTTCCTAATTTGAACAATAATCAGTCTCATAAAATCCCAGCAAAATGTAAACATGTGGACAGTTCCATAGCATCTGTTTTTAGTAGGAGCTGACATTTTTCTTTATACTGGTCTATGCTCACAACGCTTCAATCCAACAAATAGGCTTGTGAATTGTCTCCTATATTCTAAGCACTGTACTGAGTGCAGGGGACCCACTGGTGAATGAAACATACCATCGCTGCCCTCCTGGAGCTGACATTTTGGTAGGGAGCAGATCATAATAACAACGAGAATCATAACATAGCAATCCTCACACTAGAATTGCACGAAAGCAACAGGAAAGTATTTTCACTCGTCATCTCATCAGAGGCACTGGGGTTTGGTGGGAAGGGCATGGAATAGTCAGGAAACCTGGCTTCTAGCCTCAGGTCTGCAACCTGAAGACACCTTCCTTCTCAGAGGCTCAGCTTCTTCATTTGTAAACTGAGGGTGTATTTCTTCATTCAGCAAATATGTATTGAGGATCTACTATGTGTTGAGCACTACTTTCGGCACTGGAGATACAATAGTGAACAAGACAAGTGTAGGGCTTGCTCCTATGGATCTTACTATCTAGAAGCAGAGATAGACATCAATCGAATAATCACATCAGTATATAATTACAGAATATATGATACATGCTGAGAAGGAGAAAGACATGAGCTTATTTGTAATAGCCGAAACCTAGAAACAACTTAAATGCCCAAAGGAGGCCAGAGTAGCAGAAGTACAAGAGGGAGAATGGTCTTAGAGGAGGCTGGAGAGGTGGGCAGGAGACCTGGGCAGGCAGGAACAGGTCAAGGCTTTGGCCTTCGATCCAAAGGGCAAATGAAAGCTACAGTGGGTTTTAAGCAGGAGACTAACAGGACCCAATTCCCATGGTAGGGATACTATTCACTTCAGCTATACTGAGCAGAAACAGGGAGATCAGTTAGGAGTCCTTCACAGCGGTCCGTGAGAGAATTAACAGTGGCTTGTGAGAAACACCTGAAAGCTTGCTCAATACCATTTATCATCAGAGAAATGCAAGGTACACGAGATTTTACTACAGAATCAGAGTTTCCAAAATGTAAAAGGCTGGCAATACCAAGGGTTGATGGGGATGTAAAGCAACTGGAACCCTCATACACAGCTGGTGGCAATGTAAATTAGTCTAACTGCTGTGGAAAAAATAGTTGGTAGTATTTTTTAAAGCTAAAAATAAGCATACTCGATGACCTAGCATTAGGTCCATCAAAAGACATGAGCTTTATGTGTATTAATAATAGCCAAAAAGCTGGAAACAACCCAAATGTCCAACAGCTGTAGAGTGGGCAAATAAATTAAGGCATTACCACATGATGGAACATTATGCAGCAATTGAAAAGAACAATCTACTCTTATATAGTATATGGATGAATCTCACAATACAAGAAAGGACATACTGCATGGCTCTGTTTATATGAAGTCCAAAAACAGGCCAAAGAAATCAGTAAGAATAGTGGCCAGGATAGTTGTTGTCCTTGCGAGGGAGGCAGCTGTAAGGCTGGCAATGTTCTAAGTCTTTATTTGAGTGGTAGTTACATGGGTATAAAAATTCATCCAGCCATATGTTTAGGATTCATGGGCTTTATTAAATACAAGTTATACCTCAGAAAACCTTAATAAAAACAGTTGGCAGGGTGCGGTGGCTCACCCCAGTAATCCTAGCACTCTGGGAGGCCAAGGTGGGAGGATCCCTTGAGGCCAGGAGTTCCGGACCAGCCTAAGCAAGAGGGAGACCCTGTTTCTACAAAAATAGAAAAATTAGCCAGGCACGATGGTGCACGCATGTAGTCTCAGCTACTTGGGAGGCTGAAGCAGGAGGATCCCTTGAGCCCAGGAGTTTGAGGT
>VBSM01003215.1:28023614-28049321 GCA_008086735.1 Cheirogaleus medius | reverse complement strand
GTATTTCTATTTCTAGCTGCTTGAGATATCTCCAAATTCTTTTCCACAAAGGTTAGAGTCTGAGATTTGTGAGCTACATAGTTCCCCAAGCTCCCTATCACTGTCCCCTTCTCCAAGTCAGTCACCCCATTTGCTGGCTCTGGGTCCATCCTCCCACTCTGCAGCTGTCCTAGACCCCTGTGTCATGCCTCAAGCTGTTGCAGTGTTGAAGGTCTGGGGGAGTGATACTACAATTCCTCCAGAGGAATTCCTTGGAGGAATTTTCTTACAGACAGCAAAGTGAGACCAGAATGCAAATCTAACCACCCTCCCCAGCCTAATTTGTCCCCCCACCGTCACACCTATCCCCCAAGGCAGGGGTTCTCATATTCCATGATCACTGGCCATTCCACCCCATATTCCATGGCTCTTGCCTCTTATCCAGCTGCCTGTCTCTCTGCTGGGCAGATTATATGGAATTTCCTCAGTGCATTTTTACAATAGTGCCATAGCCTCCAGATCTGGCCACACAGAGATCAAAGCCCCCACTTTCCAGCAAGCCCAATAGGAGAGCTCTTCCCTCTTAGACACCAACTTCCAAATAACCGGCATAAATACTCAGATTCCCCTGTGTGAGCTGTCTGTGAAACTGAGGCCCCATCCGTTATGTCACTCTAAGGCCTTCTTAGCTAAAGAATCACTAGAAACAACCTTTCAGAGCATAAGCCCAGGAAGAAAAACACGCATCCTCTTGTTAAACAATACAAGCCATGGAACCACAATGTTTTCCTTTTTGCTTTGGCTGCTAGGAAGCTCAGAGCTCAGTTCCGCATTTAATTGCACAGGCTTTCATCACACTGATTTTTTCAAAAATAAATAGATACCTTGGGTTTTGCCCTCTTTTTCAATCCTTGTATTCATGATTACAGACAAGGGTTGGAAACCAGGAGAGGCTGAGGGGCAGAGCGAGAGCTCTGGGAATGGGGACAGGCATGCTCTGGTCATCTTGGTCTCTCCACAGACACTGGGGGTGTGACAGCAGGGAATGTGCAGGGAACAGCCCTAACCAGCCAAAGAATCCTGGTCTGAGGCTGCCAGATGCTGAGACTCACGGGGAGAAGGATCCCTGAGATGGAGTCAATGAGGGAGGGACAGAGACAGTGGGAGAGAGAAAACAGCACAGAGGCGAGGTCAGGGTCCCCAGCTGGCCTCACTATCTTCCATTTCCACCCACACACCCTAGGGGCCTCTCCACAGAGCTCTCCAGACCCTTGCTTTAGACTTAAGTCTCAGGGGACAGAAAAATGAGGTAATCTAAGTTTTGGCTTCTTGGAAACAAATATTAGGTCATAGCCCTGGGACAAGGACCCACAATATTCTCCTGGTGTAGCTCACACAAAAGAGACTTCCAGGCTGGGACCACATGCTGTGTGGTTTGAGGCAAATCACTGCCCTTCTCTGGGCCTTAGCTTCCTTCTCCATAAAAATTGGGAGAGGGAGGCTGCATCACTGGTTTTTCAGACCCTGCTCACTAGAGCCCTGGGGTTCCGGGAAGCTTCTTCTAGAGTCACACAGGGGATGTAGGAGGAGCCAGGAAACAGTCCCAATGTTCCTCTTTCGCCAGAGCATCTCCACTTTTACTAGTCTGGCATATTAACCTTGTGGGTAGAATGTTGATTAATATTTAAACCACAGGTACCATGGCTTTAAAAGGTGTGGAATCCCTGGAACTAGAACCCGCACCCCAGGAAACCCACGTCCCAGCCTTTCCAGCTCCAATTGACTGAGGCAAACCAAAGTCCTGAGGCCCTGACGGCAGGTCAGGACGTCCTTCACCCCTGCACAGCCCCAGATAAGTGCACTCCCTTCCCTGCACCTGCTTCCCACGCCTCTCAGATGAGGGTGAGGCCACCTCTCTCTTAGGGTCATGGTGAGAATTAACAGAAACAATACACGGGAAGCACCTAGACAGCCCCTGTAACACAGTAGGGCTGGTGACACCTTCTTCTCTCACCCTCTCTGGGGCTCCAGATAGGCTCAAACAGGGTTCAATTCACAGACCCAGAGAGATCTCTGGGTTGCACCAGCCCACCGCTCCTTCCACTAATAAATCCTGGAGTCCAGGTACCAGGGCAGGCTGAGTGCAGTTCAACAAACCTCTGGCGGGCACCTGTTGTATGCCAGGTGCCTTAACCGTGGCTGAAGATGCAGAGACGGAACAAGAAAAGACCCAGAAACTCCAGTGTGGTAGGGGAGACGCATTTATATTGTATTCTTAAGAAGGAGAAATAGAAGACGAGAGAGGAGGCAGAGTGGTACAGAAAACAGGGTGGCTTTGGACACAGACCTGAATTTAAATGTTGGCTTTGCCCAATAACCCAGGTACCTTATGCAAATCACTTAACCTCTTTGAGTCCCCTTTTCCTCCCTTACACGATGCAGAAAAAACAAGAACTTCAAAGGGTGAGTCTCATAGATGTTGTGGGTAAGCACCTGGCACATGCTGGAAGCTCAGAAGATGGTGTTATTATTACAGTTAGGAAGGCAATGGGCTTCCTTGTCCTCCACAAGCCCACCTTGCCTCTGCAGGGTCGGAGTCTGAACAGTTCTGGCAGCCCTGGGCTTTGGGGTTAACCAGATGATCCTTTAATACACAAAGAAACCCCAAACAGCTTAACCTCAGCCGAGGCACAGAGGGCCCAGCGCCCCATGAATGCTGGCCCCGAATCGTGTGCGCCATTATTGCATCTGAAAATCCGTTAAAATTTCACACAATTTCCTGCACAGCAGTGTGCTTCATAATGCTGGGAGCCAAGCCGGCCCAGTAATTGGGACCGGAGCGGGGCAGAGTCCAAAGCAATTAATCCAGCCTCCTTCCTTGTTTGCACCAGGATAAGCCTGACGGGGTGGAGAGTAATTGGAAAGGAGCGGCCTCCATCCCCAACTCCAAATTAATATTTTCCTGCCCTGATTTAATTCCGCCCGGGAACAGTGACACAGAGACACGCCGTGTCAAGCGCTAAGTAATCCGCCACGAGCCACCTGAGGAGGAGGAAAGGACTTTTCCTTTTCTTTGCGGTTGGCCAGGGGTAGAGGGAGGTGGCAGCTAACAAGGCAGAACCTCAGAAGCAGGAGGGCCCTCCGAGGACATCCGTAGTCCAAGCTCGTGCCCAGTGCAGGGACAAGCCACATAGAGGAGAAAAATCAGGGAAATGGGAAGGCAGACAGATCTAATCCTGGCCGTGCCGCTTAGGAAATAATGTATGCCCCAGGACAAGTCATTTCACCCCACTGAGCCTCGGTTTTCTCCTCTGTAAAATGGAGATAATAGGACCAACCATAATGATTGCTGTAAGGATTCATCACAACAAATATAGTAGGTGACGATAAAGGGTAGTAAAGGTAGCTATTTTTCCTCTTATTTTAGGTTTTACAACCAAGAGCTAAACACGATGGTAGGCTATGAGAATCCAAAGGTAAATAAAACATGGGCCCCAGCCTTTAAGGAGCTTGCATTCTAGTTCTATCTATCCAGGACTGGTATACAGAAAGTGTTTAATATTTGCTAGTTCCCTGACTTCTGCCTACAATATCTCTCGGCAGGTGAAGATTCAACCTCCATTGATCACTTCTAATCATTTGCTCGTCCCCCGCCCCTGCTGTCGTCCATATGTCTGCCTGTGTGTAGGCCTCTGTTCTGGTTTCTAGCTGCCCCCCTGTAACCTTATCCCACTGGTTCCAGCTTTGCTCTAGAGCCAGCTGGAGAAGGGGGGCCAGGCGCAGGAGTTAAGACTCAGGGATCTGCAGATTTCTGCTGAAGACCTCCCTGCCCCTCCCCACCCCCCTGGCCCCTGCCTCAGCTGGCTGAGCAGCCTTTTAGTAGGAAAGACGGGTCCCCACTGGATCCTCTCCCCGCAGGGGTTCAGGAAGGTTGGGTAACCCGGAGAACTGGGGCAGGATTGAGCTCACTGTGATACCACTGTGAGTAGTCGCAGTGGTATCTTACTTCCCAGCCTTTCCTAGAGTTTCTTTCACCTCCCAGATAAACCACTGCCATTGAATCCTTGTCTTGGGTCTGCTGCTGGGAGACATCAAATTAAGACAACCAGGTACCCGTAAGCCCCGAGGTCTGAGCAGCCTGCCAGGGATGCCTCTAACCAAAGGCAGCACCAAGGGACAGAGGGAACAGAACACACCCATCTTGTGGTTAAGCTGTGCCAGCACCTTAAGGATTTCGAGCCATTGGTAGGGGTGCCTGGTGGACAGGCAGAGGTTACCCAGCAAGGGCAGGCTTGCGCATGAGCACAGAGACCCCCACCCCACCCCCAGGATACTCAGGAATACTTGAAGGCCACACGGAAAAGCAGGAATCTCAGGGAGGGGCAAGAGCCAAGAAGATCTGGTTACTTACGTGCCCCTCTCCCCAGAGGGTGGAAAGAACCCAAGTCCAGGTTAAGGGAGGAAGAAGATGCCTCATTGGGCTCCAAACTCCCCCCAAAGAAAACCGTTCAAGCCAAAGCAGGGAGTTACCAGAAAAACCCCCATGTGTTCGACAAAACTGCAGGGAAACACTATGCAAATGTCAAACTGATGAGGAGAGGAGGGGGGAGAGGGACAGGAATAAACCAAACATTAAATCAAATCAGTAGGAGAATAATAGCTCAACTCCTTCTTACTTGTAGCACTCAATTCTGTAGTCGATATGGTCAGGAATGAATGAATGGCCTGCTCAGAACCACATCTAAATTCTATGTGTGTAGCACCCCAAACTCCACCAGGGGAATTTGCCAGCCAGAAACGATCCTGCTCCACCCTGCCCCACCCACAGGGGCAAATGTTCCTGGGAAAGGGGACCAAACCCAGGTGCTCAGGGGGCAGTGGGAGGAGCCTGTGGAGAAGCTGGGTGAAGTGGCCCCTCTCTGAGCCCCAGAGCATCCATGTGGAGGGCCCCTGGGCATGCAGGGGCATAGAGGCCTGCGTTTGGATTAAGTAGTTGTGGTTGGCCACAGTAAGCAAAGATGGGGGCAGGGTGGGGACAGTGAAGCAGGCAGAACGAGGCCCTGGGGGAGCATGGCCAGGGTGTCTGTGTCCTATCAGGCTTTGTTTGGCTGTATTGGGAATGCAACATGAGGGTTTTGTTTTGTTTTGTTTTGTTTTGTTTTGTTTAAGAAACTAGGATTGGAGAGGAGGGCAAGATTGCTGCCTGGAAAAGACAGAACAAAGGAGAGAAAAGCCTGGTGGTGGTGTGATTAGTTTGGAGTGTGATATGCAATGTCACCTGCTTCCCATGACAACGTCAGTAAAATTCACACTGTTTACCTCCACTTTGGGAACTGGATATACATGTGACATGGCTACAGGGTAGGCATGGCGGTAGAGCAGAGGCTTAGGGGGACCCAGCTACATTTGGGTCCCATACATGCAGCCATGTTGTGTGGAGACATCTGACAGCCGATCTCTGTCACTCCATTGCACAGCCATTCACAGATTGCACAACCACACAGCAGGCACAGTGCCAAGGCTGGGAACAATCACGAATGTGACACGGTCCTGCCCTCGGTCAAAGACCAGAGGGGAAGACACAAGCAGCAAACATATCAGTGCAGACCAGGGGATAAATTCTGCATGCCAAGGCAGGTTCTAGGGCCAGAGGGCAAACCAGTCTTGCCTGAGCACCGTCTGGGAGCCGGGTGGGGCTGGCACTTACATTTTCTCACTCAATCCTCAGAAACTCAGCTCAGAGAGAGTAGGGGACTGGCTCAGCGGCACACAGCTGGGAAGGGGTAGAGCTGGCTGGGAACCCACATCCGTAACTTTCGAAACCAGCATTGCTCACACCTCACCTGGTTGAAATTTCACCAGCCATGGGTATGTAGAAATGGGGATGCTGGCAGTGGAGATGAGGCACTCTTTCCCTTCGCCTGGGGCAGCCACAGGGCTACACTGATGTCCCCAAGCTCCCCCAACATGTGAAGGACTCCACACCCCCAGCCTTGGGCTTTATCCCAGCTGTCTCCAAAGTTGCAGACATGACTTAGAGTTAGAAGAGCCTCACCTACACTGCCCTCACCCTGCTCACTGCCCCTGCCCCTAACCTCAAGGACTTCAGTGGACAACTATGGCTTTTATCTGCCCAGAATCTATCTCTTTTGAACCTGTACCTCAATTTCCCTTCGGAACTTGCATCCCTCTCCTATGATCATCCATGTGGTTCTATAGAAGCAGAGGCCACTCCTTGGCCAGGGATGACCATGGGCCTGAAATCCTTCCTCTGCCCCTGGCTACAGTGATTGATTCATGGATGAACAGGTGACCTAAGCTGGGCCAATGAAGTTCAGTCTTGGGAATTTTACTATTACTATCGGAAAGGAAAAGCCCCCTTCCTCCAGGGTGTTGAACCGTTAGGATGTGGGCCTAGTGGCAGCCATTTTGCCACCATGAGGAGAGATCATTCATGCCTAAAAAAGCAGTCAACCTAGAGAAAGACAAGGAGAGCCAAGAGATGAAGACAGACCTCTGATAACATTTTCTGAACTTCCAAATCACACTGCAACTGAAGACTCTCTTGGCCCCTTCAATAGACAATAACTTCCTCTTTTTGATGAAGCCAGGCTGAGTTTGTATTTCTATTATATCAGCCTCTTTCCCCAAACTGAAAAGAGTTAGGACTGATATCAGCATCAATATCTTGTGGGAATTGTGCCAGTGTGTTAGCCTCTGCTTGCTCTAATCCCCTGCAGGGATCTCATAAGGCCTGAGTCCAAATTCATCTTTGGCAGTAGAAGAAATTGAGTCCCAGATAAAAGAAGTTACTTATCCAAGGCCACACAGCTAGTTAGGGGAAGAATTGAGATTCAAACTCAAACCTTAAGACTTTTACTTCTACGTTCCTTCTGGATCATGCTGTGATCCATTTTGTCCAGTTCTGAAGAGGTTTGTACGTAGAGTATGAACATGTGTGTGTGTGTGTGTGTGTGTGTATGTGTTTCTGTGTCCCCAGAGAGATACTGAAATCCCCAAGGCCCAGACTTGTGCCACTGACATCCCTGACATCTCCCAGACCCAAGTGAGTGCAGCAGGTCTCCCCACAAGTGATCCCTGGACATCAAGTATAAATGGGCTCCCTGAGTGTGTCACCCTGGTATGTCCAGATCTGGGCAGTAATGTGGCTCTAGGAGCACCGTGCTGTGTGTCCAAGGAACAGTTCAACCTCCCCGAGACTCAAGCTGATGTGAAGTTGAACATGATAAAAACAGTATTAGCAAAAGAGATCACTGGCGTGAATTATCTCTTGTGAAAATGTAAGACACTCACTGAAAAGAAAGCTACCCAATGCATTCCACTTTAAGAAAATCCAATATACAAAACTAAATTTGCCCTCTGAATTTAGAGGATAAAGATCAGTTTTACAAAAGAAGTCTAATTATTACAGCCGTTCCATTGAGGAGCCAGGGTGAGTGTTTTCAGGCCTCGGCAGCAGGGAGGCAGAAATGAAGGAAACAGAGCTGCTTTGAGCCAACAGGCCAAAGCCGTGCCCACTGAAGACCCTGGGACAGGGGTCCTCAAACTTTTTAAACAAGGGGCCAGTTCACTGTCCCTCAGACCGTTGGAGGGCCGTTGGAGAGTGTGGCGCACATTCCACACATGCGCACTGTGGGCCCCGGACGAGTCTGCTGCTAAGTAGGACAGGCAGCGGTGGCAAAAACACCCAGCGGGCCGGATAAATGTCCTCGGCAGGCCGCCTGCGGGCCATAGTTTGAGGACCCTGCGGGCCTGGGAGGAAGGCCGGGATCTCAGAGGAGGTAAAGGAAGAAGCCAGTGGACAATTGTTATGGAGACACATGATTGTGTAAAGTAGGCACATCTCTGTAAAGTAGCAGGACAAGACTGTGGGCCCCAAATCCTGGGGCAGCCTGGACCCAAGCCCAAGCCCGGGAGAGTGTGGTACAGCATATTACAACATCCACGGCCTTCTCTCCACACCCATCCCTGCAGGGCCTCTCCCTGGTGCCCATCCCTGCCGGAGAAATGCACTTCCCATCCCACCGATGCTGGACTTGAGGATATGACTCCTTTTGGCAAATAGAGTAGGGGCATAAGTGACATATGCCATGTCCAAGCAAAAACCTTCGGAGCATCTCATTTCCACCATCTTTCTTGCTCTTTCCTTCTGCCATCAGAATAACATGGCTCAGATTGGGGCTGCCTTTGTAGCCTGAAGCCCAGAATGAAGACGTATGGAACAGAGCCACAAGTGACCCGCAGTACCTATGCACGATGGCAAAAAATTAACTTCTGTTGTTATAAGCCACTCAATTTGAGGACTGTTTGTTACCATAAACTAGCAAAAGCTGACTACTACAGAGGGCAATGTTCACAGCCTTAAGGCCACCTGTGACAACTCAATGCGATAAGCGGCTCAGACGTGTCTCTTCAGATCAGTGGGTGCAGCGCATGGCAGTCCCAGACACGGGAGTCACATGGGTAACATTAAAATGCAGATTCCCAGACCCCCTCTTGAGATTTAGAGCCAATTCCTCTAAGGAGGAGCCCAGGAATTAGCATTTTTCACAAGCTTTGAAGACGATATTCACACTTTGAGAAATCCCAATCTAATGGTCCCATGTTTTTGCTATCCAGAACCAAGTCCAGAGAGGCACAGCAATATGCCGAAGGTCACACAGCACAGTGCTTAACAAGAAACAAATCTTCAATTCTTTTTCTCTGAAGCACACTGTCCTTCCCCAGAGAAATAGGGAGGAGGTGGAAGGGAAAATAGAAACTCACAGGTTGAAAATGCAGCTCCAGAGAGAGACTGGTGGAGGCTAAGGAATTTGACTTGAGCCTGGGTGCAGATTGGGGCTGAGGAGGGGCTGCCCACTGGGGAGATGAATAGGTGACTCCCTGGGGCCTTCCCTGGGAGAGTGGGGGTGGGGAGAAGGGCGTCAGATTTCAGAGCAAAAGGCTAGAGGAAAGAGAAAGAAAAAAATATATAAAAATAGAAGGGGAAAAAGTCCTCCAGCCCTGGTGAGCCCAAACATCCCCAGCATAGCTGCAGGAGCCTCCCCAGCCCTCTTCGATTTTGATGTACAGTTTGAAACAAATCAATAGCGGTATAATAATACTCAGCACGCTGTGTAATTTTTATATCATTAGTTTTCATTTTCCGCTCCCCATGCATCAAAAAACTTACAATGGGCTCGTAAAGTTTATTTAGTATTCCATGAATTCCTAATCAGTTTCATTTCATAATGATTCAGGAGCCGCCCGCTGCCTAGGCCCCCGTGTCAAAAAATCGATAAAACCAACACAGTTTTCCTGATGGCGGCTGCAAAAGGATCTATTGTAGGGGAATTATGATTTATGCCCTGGCCTGAACCACGAGCAGCAGCCTCCACCCGGCGGCTCAGGGCTGAGGTCTTCGCCAATAATGATTTATGCACCTTCTGATGGCCCCACCCTGGCTCCCTCCCTGCCCCAGCTGGCCCTTGACACTGGGGCACAGGGAAGGCCCAGCTGGGAGGGAAGGAGGAAGGAGAAGGCACAGCCCACCCCCATGGTGACTGTCCCTGCGTGGACCCAGCATCTGCCTCTAAGTCCACCCACCTCCAGCAAGGCCTGAGCAGAGAAGTGAGGTAACTGGGGAGCCCCTCCTGGCCCCAAAGAGCTACAGAGGGAGCAGCACTGGGACAGGTGTGTATGGATGGAGCAGGAGTAACCCCGGATCTCCACCTGTAACCCTCACCCCTGTCCAGCCTCTGTTTTGACCCACTGGATGAGCTCTCGGCCCCCACCTCATACACACAGCAGTCACCTTCACCTCTCCCTGGCCCTGCCCCAGAGGCTCAGCGGGAGCTGAATGGGAAAGGGGTCCCAAGGGCCCCCATGGACCCCATGGGATGCAGACACAGCAGGCTTCCAGGAATTCTGAGGCTGGAATGGAAGTTTCCAAGACTCCCAGGGGAAAACAGGAATGAGCTTGAGTATCTCAGGCCCCTTCTCTTCCATGAAGTGGCTTGACTTGGGTTCCAGAACCCTCCATCCCCACCTGAAACTCCCATCCCCTCCCTCCACTGGTCAGTGATTAATAGGTCTGGGAGACATGTTAATGGGATGGGTATTAAGTCCAACAATTGGTTTAATTAATAGCAACTAACCTAGCCGGGATAGAGAGATCTCAGGGTGACTTCAGAGGAGAGGGGATGCTCTGGTCTGACAGGCAGCCCCATCCACCCCATCAGTGGGTTTCTTGGCCTCCACGTGGTGTCTGGGGAAGGCCGGGGGACTTCATTTAGGCAGGTTGAGAGAGGCAAAGATTCAGGGGCTAGAACCTGCAGGGACTCTGTCCTGAGTCAAAGTTGGCACTCCAGCCTTTGACTCAAGTTAGAATAAGCAGGCTTCTTCCTCACAGCTTCACTTGTGTTTTCATTCATTCACTCAGCAAACATCTGGGAGACACCACACAGCCACTCGCTTCACATGCTGCCCAGAGAGCAGAGAGGACTGGCCCAGCTCCATGCAGATGGACCCAGGTGCTCCAGGTCCAAGGACATGGGGTGCTTGCCCAACTGGCCCCACTGTGCCCCTGCAGGCTCCACCTCCTGGCCTGTGTCCCCCTCTCCAGGCCATTTGAGGGGCAGGGGAGTAGGGCATGACAGTTGTTCTCCCTTGATCTCACCCATACACACAGCAGCATGGAAAGAGCCCAGACTTCGGAGCCAGACCTGGATTCAAGTCCTGGTTTCTCCCACTCACCAGCTGAGTGACCTTAGGCAATTTAATTAACCTTTCTGGGTCTGGCCTTCCTCAAGTGTAAAACTGGAGTAATAATTTCTGCCCCACAGATGCTGATGAGTCAAAGGAACAGCATATATAAAACCCACCCCCAGGGGCCCCTAATAAATGCTTCCTGCCCCACCCCCTTCCCCATCGCCTCTAGGCCTCATTTCTCCCCAGAGAGTCATCTGTACAGCACCGGGAGTGAAAGGGGCTGGGTCTGTCTCCCCTCCTCCCGATAATCAGGAAACCGAAAACCAGCCAGGACTTGGCAACAGCAGGCTGGGGCTGGGCTGAAGGAGCCCAGCCTCATCTACACAAAGCAGAGCCGAAGCCCCTGCCAGTGCCTCGGTTTCCCCATCTGTGAGACAGAGGGGTGATTCCTTCCAAGGCTGAAGCCTGGCAGTTCACTGCCCTGGGATTTGTGTCCCAGGAACCAGCAGCTTCTCCCAGGTCAGGAGACGGGGGGCCAGGGAGGGGGGTACTGGGGGGAGGTGTGAGGACCCCTGGCCTGGAGAAGCCTACCTGCCCCCCTCCATCCTCAGAAGGGACATGGAGGAGGCTGGGACTTCTCCCTGTGCAGCAGAGTCCAAATTCTTCCCCCACAGAAACAGGGACTCTAGAGCCCAGACACCGCTCCAAGGACACCCATCAGGCTCTGCAGCTTCAGGGCAGGCTGTCCCCCAGGGCCCTTTCCTGTTCTCCCAGCTCTGTCCCCTCCACTTTCCTTCTGCCTCTTCTCCTCCACTCCCCGCTTCCCCCACTGGGGAAAACAAACACTTCATTCTCTGAGGCCGAGGGGTCCTAACACCTCCCTACCACCTGGCAGGGCTAAAAGTCCTGAGGCTTCAAGGGAATGACCTCTCTCCCCTGTTCCCCCTTCTGCTGCTGGGCCCCCTATTTGTCCCCTCAGCTGTTCTATCACCCCTGGGCCAGGTGACTGTCCTACAGGGAAAGTAACACAGTGGGGCAGGAGGCTGCTCAGCGGCCGGCTCAGGCCCAGAGATGGACTCCCACTGGCCAGGGCTCAGGGTGAACACCAGCCCAGCTCTGGCTGCTGAGGAATGGGGACCAGAAGCTCCAATCCATCCCTCCATCTCCTGCAGACCCCCACAAACACACAGGGCTCCTCAGCACCAAGGCCAGCTCCGCATTTGCGCTCTGCCCCTGAGCTCACCCCTCATTCTCCCAGGGACTAGAGCCAGCCAGGCCCATGGGGCTGTGTCAGGGACGTGGTCTCAGCTGCTCCAGCCCCTTGATGAAAGGGAAAGAGTCCAGCTCAGGCTCTCTGAGCATCAGCTGTTTCATCTGTGAAATGGGCTCAATGAGAGTTTATTTGTCAAACGTAAGGGCCAGGGTTGGACACTGCACTGTGGGCACTTGACTCCTTATTTAGCAATCCTCTAATGTCATCACACAGACCTCAGTCCCCAGGCCCTTGGGCCCAAACAAGGACCCTCCTAGTGGTGACTCTATAACTTACAAAGCTTCCCAACTGGCAGAGTCACTGGCGGCCAAGGACTCATTCAGGGGACACAGAGGGTCACACAGAAAACAGGAAAACAGAGACTTAGGACCAAAAGGCATCTGTGTCCCATGGGAGTCAGTGGGTCACTGGGGCCAGAGGAACCCAAGTTTGGAGGTGGATTTGGCCACCTGCCAGTGGAAGGGCATTGGAAAAGGTATTTAACCTCTGGGAATCTCGGTTGCTCGTTTGCAGAAGTGACAACAATCCTGAGCTCCCAGGAGGGCCCTGTGGATTCAGCAGCAAGTTGGGAAAGGGAGGCACAAGGCATGGGCTCTGGAGGAGAAGCAGCTGGGTCTGCATCGCAGCTGGCTGTCTTCCTGTGTGAACTTTCGGCGAGTTACCGGACCACTGAAACCTGCGTCATCTGCATCTGTTAAGTGGGGGCGATTGTCATCTCTCTCACGGGGTTCTTGTGCAGGCTCCAGATAATTGTGCATCATTTAGAACACCGAGCTGGCACCCAATAAGTGCTATTTACAACTTTCGTGGCACTGACATGGTGCCTGGCACAAGAGAGGGGTTCAATAAATGTTTTTTTGATTTATTATGGGGGTGGGTGGGGACAAGGATTATTATGGAGGACCCAATGAGGGAATCCAACTGAATGTGGTGAGGAGTGAGCTCCATCTGCTCAGGCCCAGAACACCTGCAACACATTTCTAGCCATTGATCATCTCTGTGTCCCCAGAGAAGGTTAGGGAGTTAGGTCCCCATTGGGCAAGTGAAGAAATTGAGGCTTAGGGAGGTCTGGTGGATTTCTTTCAAGGTCTCCCAGAAAGGGCAAGCCAGGACTGTCACCAGCCCACTCAGCACTACCCAGACGGAACTCCAGACTCAGATGTGTGCTGCTTCTCCTCCCTTCTCAGACAATTAGTGATAGCGATCACCACTTAACTGGGTGGCGCTTGGCGAAATGCTATGAAGTGTTCCTCTCATTCAGTGTTCACACTACCTATGAAACAGCTTTTCTTCACACTCTCGTTTTGCAGATAAGGAAACTGAGGCATGGGGAGTCAAGTGGCTTGTCCAAAGTCACTGCACTCACCAGCGCTGGGGGCTGGACTACAAGCTCTGGTATCTGGAGCCTGTGCACTTGATCAGTTGTTACACCAGCCCAGTCAGAGGTAGTTCGTCCATCCCAGTACAGGCTGGTGGGTCTCTGCAGCAGTCAACCTGACAAGCCCCTGGCCTCTCCAAAGGCCCAACCCTCGCCCCTTCCCAAGCTCAGGCAGATTATTTGTGGGGGAAGCCTGAGCTCCTGAGCAGCCCCTGATGCCCCAGAGACATCAGCACAGGCTCCCTGTGTCCTGCCATCCTGGGCAGTCGGGACCTGCGTTCTTCCCACAAGTCTAACCTGAACGCTGGAGCTTCAGGGCGGTCCTGGGCATCTGCTGCCTCCACCATCATTTCCACTCACCCACCCCTAACCTGGTGACAGCCTCTAAGGGGAGCAAGAAGTGAGGTCAGTGACCTCATTGGGTGTAGGTTGGGCCCAAAGCCCAGACCACTCCCTGCCCTCAAGACCCCCCAGTAATGCCCAGGCTTTGCAGTCGCTGCACCTGGGCTCCCACCTGGATTCCATCTGAATTCCTTAACCCATGTGTGACACTGAGTGAGGAAATTCCTTAACCTTCTTGAGCCTCAGTTTCCTCCTCTGTAAAATGGGTCCAATCATCCTTATTGTCATGAGTCTTAGAGGTCACAATGGGCTGGAAGGTCTGAGCACAGTGCCCCTAGGGCACATGGTAGGCTCACAACAAATGCTGCTCCCCTCCTCCTCCTCCTCCTCCTCTTCCTTCTCCTCTTCCTCTCAAGACTTAAGGCATTTCATCCCACCCACCAAATTCAACTACCTCTGTACATCAACCTCTTCCTCCATACAGTTCTCTGTGATTGCTCCCTGCTAGGGAAGGCAAAGGCAGGTGTGTGGCAACCTCTCCCCTCCTTCTTCTCACCTTCCCTGCAGGCCTAGGTGGGGGCCACTGAGGGTTAAGTTGGTTCCAACAAAGTGGGAGGAATAGCCTCCAGCTGGGCTGCATCTGAGGGTAGATGGTCCTCCCCCAGGATACCCCAGCAGCCTGCCAGGGGCTGTGGTGGAGATACAGTGTGTCACAGGTAAGAGGTGCTAGATCATTTGTTCCTCCACTTTACAGATGAGAAAAGGAGGCCTAGCAAAAATAAGAGGCTCAACCAAGGACACAGCTGGGAGGAGTCTGGACTCGGCCAGAACCAGCAGCCTGCCTCAGTTAAACCAAGTAAACTAATCTGCTTCCTGCTTCGGAGTCGACAGCTTCACTCTCCAGGGGTGAAGAGCAACTCCTCATCCTGCCAATCTGAGCCACTTGGCATTTAGGAGGCCAAGACTATTGTCCTCAAATCCCAAACCCCAATCCAGCCAGGACTAAAATTGCCCCTCCAACCTCCCAGGGCAGACCCCCCTTCAGGTCAGAGCCTGCAGAGGGGACCACACATTTGATTGCCTTCATGTCTGCCCAGCTGCAGGTCAAACTGCATCACATCAAGAGCTGTTATATGACAAAAGTCACAGTGCTACCAAAATATTGACAAAAGCAGCCCAGAAAGCATGCAGCTGGCTCAAATACTGCCTCCTCAAAGTCCCGGGCAAAACAGTGAACTGCAGGTCCCCATTTCACAAATGGGACATTTGAGGCTCAGAGAGGGCTCACAGAAAGGAAGTTGTAAACAGCCCATGTGGTTTTTCCATGCCCAGACCTTCCTGAGCCATGCCCCAACACATGCCCCAGGGCAGACACAGTGACTCATTCTGAGAGGAACACACGAGAGGGGGCGCTCCTACTATGCACCCTGGCAAATGCGTGTGACACGATGCCTCCCCCAATATGCATGCATGTGCCATGCACACACACACAGGAGCACGTGCACACCTACTCTCACTAGCACACACAAGCCTTAGGGCAGCAGTTCTCAACCGTGGATGCACACTGGAGTCACCTGGGGAGCTTTTAAACACACCTGTGCTCAGCCCCAGTCCCAGAGATGCTGGTGGAATGAATGTGTATTAGTTATCTACTGCTGCATAACAAATTACCCCCACCCCGAAATTTAGCACCTTAAAACAACAAACATTTGTCATCTCACATGGTTCCTGAGGGTCAGGAATGCAGTAGCAGCTTCCCCTTCCAGTTCATCTCCCCTAGAGGCCTTCTCAGGGACCCCCACCCATGGGCTCCAGGCCTGGCCCCCGCCCAGCATCACCCCTGCACTAGCTGCTCCCAGGTCTGGGGGCAGGCCCATGCATGTGTGTGGGTTTGTGTGCGTGCCCGTGTGTGCACGTGTGTGCCCATGCACCCACACAGGTTCATCTACTCACAAGCCCCGCCTCCCTGATGGGATGGCCTCAGCCCCTCTTCTCGTCACCCCTCCTCTGTCTTCCTTTCTTTCCCCTCCGCTCGTCCCTCTCTTTTCTTTCCTCCCTCTTGACTCATCCCCTTCTCTGTCCCACTCAGGTCTCTCTCTCCCCTTTCTGATCCTGGGGTCTCACACCCTCTTGGCCATCAGGAATATTCTGACGTGGTGACAAGTGCAGAAGTAGCCCAGAGTGGACAGGGACTTCCCTGCCCTCCATCCCCCAGGGATTCCCCAGGCCCACCCTGCTGTGCCCTCCAGCTCTAGCCACGCCTCCAGGCCACTCTCAGGTCCCAGCAGGGCCACCCTCCTTCCTCCATCACCTGCCTCTGCCCAGGCCCCACACTCCTGAGAAGGAGAAGGTAGGAAGGGACACGACTGAGGAGCCAGGAGAGGTGCCAGGGCAGGGTCCACTTGCAGACTCCTCAGCTCCGCTCCCCCGGCTCACTGCCTGTGCCGGCTTCCCGTGTCCTCCTGCCTCCATATTCTCTCTCTGTCCCTCCAGGTCCTTCTGTCTCTGCCTCCGTCTCTCCCTTCCTTCCGCTCGGGCTTTTTCTCTTGGAGAGGAGCAGGCCCTGACCACAGCTCCAAAGGCTGTGGAAATGAGAAGGCCGCCCCTCGCGAGGAGAGCGAGGAGAGCGGTTCTGCCCTGGTAATGAGGAGGAAGGAGAACTCTTCTTGGGAATTAATGAGACCACCAAGAACAAAAGAGGCGACCAGCAGAGGCCAGAGAGGCGGGGCCGCGCTAAGCCATCCCCGCAGAACCACATGCCGGCAATAATAGAGTGAGGAAAAATGGAGTCGAGATCCCTGTGGTAAAAACTATTAGAGGAGGCGAATTATAAAACTATTAACCAGAATGTAACTCCCAATTAAAAGATGATTTAACACTGGAACCTGATGGATGAATTTTGATTAAATGGAGAACTATTAGGAGCCCAGGGATAAGGCTGCTCCTGCCAGTTCTAAAAGTTAAAAGGCAGTTTGATATAAAAATTTATAAATTAAGGTTAATTACTTTAAATAACATGGCTGGAAGCAATGAAAGGAAATTTGTCAGAATCTCCAGAGTTTGGGGCAAGATGGATACAGATGTCCGGGCTGGCCCCAGGGAACCCAGAGGTCAGGGCAGGGGCAGTCGAGGCCAGCCAAAGGGCAGGGGACGTCCGCGCCCACAAAGCCCCACCAAGAAGTGAGGGGCTGGCTGAGGCCCCAGAGGGCAGATGCCCCTGACTTTCCCCCACCCACCGGACTCCACGGTGGGAGTCCCAGTCCATGAACCCAGGTTTACTGAGCACTCAGCAGGGGTGGCGGACATGTCACTCCACCTCAGTCCTGTCCCAGCTGAAGAGGAGCCACCAGCAACCCCATACCCACCCCTGCTCCACACCCTCCACCCGACAGGTGCCTGCCTGGCAGGACAAGGAGAGTCTGCAGGGGGCAGGGGGCACAGGCTACAGCCAGCCTCCAGGGCCACTCCCCTGCCCACTGGAGCCGAAGGTCTATGCTCCAGGAGGCCCAGGCCCTGCCCACACCCAAGGCCTGTGAACCCTCTACACTAGACGCTGTGCCCTGACCACTCATCCCCTCCCCACAGCCCACCTCTTCCCCAGGTGATTTCCCAGCATGCCGAGGAGGCAGCCCTGTGACTGGCCGAGTCCTGTCCTGGGAGCAGCCAGCAGAAAAGATAATCGGCTCAGAGAAGATACTTGGCTCAGAGCTATAGCCAGACCTTAGGGGGCCCGGGAGGAATTACTACAAGGCTTGACGGGTGGTTAGGGGCATGGGCAAGTGCCTGGGGTTCAAGCTCCTGCTCCCCAACTTACCAACATATGTCTTCAGAATCTACCCCTCTGGGCCTCATTTCCTCACCTATGAAATGGAGATAATAACCTCTCCTTGCAGGACTGTTGTACAGATGAGAGGTAAAGCCCTCACACGTAGTATGTGCTCAATAAACGGCAGTGATTCTCATCCCATGTTCACGGTGTCTCATCTTTAGTGAGAGACACAGTTGTCTGGCAGATCTCACGAAGAGCCCCCTATATGCAAGCACTCGGTAAACACTCTGCAGGTATAGGTGAAAATGCCTCATTTCATCTTCTCAGCACCCTTTGAAGTCAGTCATGCAATAATTCTCATTTCACAGATAAGGAAATGTGCACAGAGAGGTTCAGTCACCAGCCCCAGGCCTCACAGCTGGCAGCAGCCGAGCCGATTCAGGTCTCTCAGCTCCTGACCTCATCTCTCCTGCCTTCGGGGCACTGTGCTGAGGGCTTTTACATTCACTCCTGCTGCCGCTTACTGTGGACCTCAAGTCATATGTGGAAGTAGCACCAATAGGAAGGAAGAAAGAGGGCAGAGGAAGGAAGGGAGGGAGACAGAGAGAGAGAGAGAGAGAGAGAGAACAAGAAAGGAAGAAGGAAAGAGAGGAAGGAAGAGAGTGAAGGGAGCGTGCACAAGGGAGGCTTCAGGGGCTGGAGATGTCTTGCTTCTGATACGGGTGCTGGTGACACAGGTGCTTTGACGAGTCCCTCTGTGTGGACTTGTTTGTGCTCATTTCTTTACGTAAAAAAATTAATTATAATAAGCAATTTTCAAATAAATATGATAAGTGAATTTTATAGTACATACATTATACCTCAATAAAGCTGTTTTTTTTAAAAAATGAATATCGTACCCCCCAAAAAAACCCAACCCTCACTTTGCATTGCACAGTAAGTTTATAATATAAACTAGGCTGTGTAAGACTTAAGAGAGGTCCAGAGGAGCCAGGCGGTTGGTCCTGGCTGAGGTCATCGGAGGCGGCTTCCCAGAAGAGGGGAGTGCTGTGGAGGCCAGCACTGCGGGCAGGAGGCAGGGGCTGCTGGGGCGCGGGTCCCCACATGGCCCTGGCCAAATCACTTCCCTCCTCCTGTCCTTTCTCATTTTCCTCGCAAACAAGGCTGGGCAGGAGATGAGGAGAAGGCAACAGGAGGGGCACAGCCCAGGCAAAGGCTTGGTGGCGACAACAGAGACGCTCTAGGCACAAGGAACAGTGAGCCCTGCAGGTCCGACCTGCCCTGAGTTCAAGGGCACTTAGATCGGGGGAAGAATGAGAAAGACAATATCCAGGAAAAGCTCCCAAAAACCATGGCCAGAAAAATAATACTGCGACTGCTGAGACAAAGCTTATATAATGACAGTGATGATCCCACCTGTGGCGTCACAGTTAATGGCTGCTGTCCTCACACCCGTCGTTACCAGGAAAGCAGCAGGATGCAGTACAGCATTCCCCAAAGTGAGTTCCAAAGCACGCTTCTCCCACGGGATTCTCCTCAACAAACGTTTTTACAGCAAAGGAGATTTGGTTAATACTAACTCTGCACTTCTCTCAGAACTACCCAATGTACACTGGTACAATAAAGGCTCTGAGAAGTCCTGCTGCAAAGAGTCTGTTTAACTTTGTTGAAAACAGCCTTCCTTAAACAGATGTGATCACAGAAACTTTTTTTTTATTTTTCACATAACACTTATTTAACATTCCCAGGAATTGGGGCTTTGTGGCTCACACTTGGAGGAATGAGGAAAAGTGGAGAGTGCATAAGTTCCAAAATCAGACTGGGCTCAATTCCAGCTTGTTTCAGTGTAGCCTTGGGTAATCTGCTTAACCCCTCTGTGCCTCAACTTCCCCAGCTGTAAAATGGAGGAAATAATGCCCCTCTAATAAGTTGTGGTAAGATTTAAATCAAATGTGGTGCATTACAGGTAATCAAAAAATATTTGTCCAGCCATCTCACAGACGAACTAACTTGCCCAAGAACACATAAGCAGTGAATCACAGCAGGGGTTCAAATCTACGTTTTCTGTTTGAGGGAAGGGGGACCTCTGCCTACTGTTGGCATGTGGGGCAAATGACGTCCTTTCAGCAGAAAAGTCACCCTCTGAAGCATGAAGAATTCAGGACTACTTCCTGATTGCTTAGCAAAGACAAGCCCTGGCCCATTTGGGATTGGGTCACGACACCACCACTGAGAGGCCCACTGACCTGCTTGAGAAAGTCACTTAACTGCTCTGGTTTCTGCATCTGTAAAGTGGGGATAAACACAATATCCTTGGGCCGGGTACAGTGGCTCACGCCTATAATCCTAGCACTTTGGGAGGCCAAGGCAGGGGGATTGCTTGAGGTCAAGAGTTCAAGATCAGTGTGAGCAAGAATGAGACCCCGTCTCTACAAAAAACAGAAAAATTAGCCGGGCGTGGTGGTGCATGTCTATAATCCCAGTTACTGGAGAGGCTGAGGCAGGAGGATCACTTGAGCCCAGGAGTTTGAGGTTGCAGTGAACTATGATGACGTCACTACACTCTAGCCTGAGTAACAGAGTGAGACCCTGTCTCAAAAATTATATATATATATATAAATATAAACATATATAAATATATATATATATATATAACAGCATCCTTTATGTGTAGTTGTTGAGAGGCAGAAATGAGTCACTGCAGGTAAAGTGCTTAGAATGGAGACTGGCACCCGGTTAGCCCTCAGTAAAGGTGAGCCTTGTTCTCATGACTGTTACTATTCTTTGCTGGGCTCCAAGTCAGTTGATGGGCGATGGGGGTGCAAAGAGTCCTTTTACCCAAGGGGTCCTGAAAAGCAGAATGACAGCCCCTGTATGCCAGGACCCCCTCTCCTGGCTCTGTCCTTTCACAGACCCCAGCCCTGCCTGAGCCCCTCCGTGTCCCTATGGGGATCTTGCTAATGACATCTACGCCGATGAAGCTGTCCATGCCACAGGTCAGCCATGACGGGCTGGTCCTCACAGGCTTCGTCTCACTAAAGAGCCCCTGATCCCACCCTCACCCCCAGCTCACATGTGAACAGTGGACTTGACCTCGAAAATCACTGTCACTTCTCTGGCACTCTCTGAGATGAGCAAAATGGGCTCTTGCATTCACAGCATGTCAGTGGAGAAACTGAGGCATGTGGAGACGTTAAGGGACTCCCCTACAGCCAAAGGGGGCCTGAAACCTAGATTTCATGACATCCATGCCCAGGCTGTTCCTCCCGTATTGTGCCGAGCTAAGCCCTCCCTCTCCCCCCACTAAATAAAGTTGTTCTCAGTTGTAAGCTTGTCCCTTACCAAAGGGGCTACTCGTGCTGACAGGAGGAAGCTCACTGCTGTGGTGAGTCATGCAGTCGAGGTCGTCCTTGGTCACAGAGGCCTCAGAGCAGTAATCCAACTGCCCTGGCCCACTCCTCAACACGTCTCCCGGCACCATCCCGTTCCCTCCTGTGTCAGGCCTCACGGGAGGGCTTTCCCAGACTAACGAATCAAACTGTCATCTGACCTCTAATGGCTACAGAGGCCTTGGCCTGGGCCACCTCTGACCTCGAGGACAGAGCGGAGCTGATACACTCATTTTCTAGACTAATGAGCCTCCTACGTCTCCCAGAACACGGAACTCAGTGTCCATGGTGGCCTTACCCTAAGATATAGCTCTAGGGTTAGAGGTCTCAGTCAGGGCCAGATCTATCCCTGACCTTCTCCTCTTCCTCTTCTCTTTCCCCTCAATGTTCCTAAATTCTCTAAAGCTTAGTTTTCTCATCAGTTAAAATGGCATGCAAAGCACCTACCTTGCTGTGTTACTATGAGGACTGGAACAAAGCCTGTAAATGTGGCTCCCAGCCCCAGGGCAGGCATTCCCCAGCTGACAGCACAGCCAGCATGGTCTGGGTCACCCTGTGGCCAGTCTCTGTATGGTGCTGCATTCAAAGAAAACACCAGTCCATCACCAAAGCACACTGCAATGCCTTCCAGACCTGACCAGAGTCTCAACGGGCATTTACATGCCTAAGACAAAGTGACACTTCTTAGAGTCCTCGCTCCCCATCTCCTGCTCCTTCCTACTGCACAGCCTGTGCCTCAGTCTCCCCACAGCCCTCACCCCCCTCAGCCCCTCCAGGTGCCTGGCTCCCCTGCATTCTGTGCTGCCTTTTGTCCTCATCCAGCCTCGTCACCAGGAGAAACATTCTGCCTTTCCTGAGGGACGTTAATCTGAGATTTGGGGGCTCCTCCTGCCAGAGTAACTGGGGCCCAAAGAAGACCAAACACAGAAACATCCTTGGAGGTAGAAGGGTGAAGGCTGGAATGGAATCCCCGGATGTAAATTCTTTTTGGTGCTGTACTAGGTGGTTGTTATCGTCAGGTACAGATATCACACACAGTTACTGCCGTCCACAATCTGCTCCTCGAGGAGCTCACAGCGGAGTTGGGAAAATAACCTGAAACAATGAGGCAACCTGAGCGTCTGACGTGCACACAGCAGACACGCCTGCTGGAGGGGTGGCCAGGGAAGCTACTCCACAGCGGGAAAGACTTGAGCTGAGTCCAAAATGAAAAAAAAAAAAAGGATGAGTAGGCGTTTGACCAGGGGATGAGCGAGGGCATTCGTGGAGAGGGCACAGTTAGGAAAGGACACTAAGAACCGACCATCTGGACAAGTTGAGAGGGGCAGAGCCACAGAGGCAGGCTGAGATCAGATCACATCAGGGCTTGAGAGCAGGCTGGGAGATCTGGGTAGGCCCCGGGTCGTGGGGAGCCGTGGAAGGTTTTGGAGCACAGTAATCAAGCAGTCATATGCGGGCCAGGCACAGTGGCTCACCACTGTAATCCTAACACTCTGGGAGGCTGAGGCAGGAGGATTGTTTGAGCTCAGGAGTTTGAGAACAGCCTGAGCAAGAGTGAGACCCTGTCTCTACTAAAAATAGAAAAACTTAGCCAGGCATGGTGGTGTATGTCTGTAGTCCCAGCTACTTGGGAGGCTGAGGCAGAAGGATTGCCTGAACCCAGGAGTTTGAGGTTGCTGTGAGTTGAGCTGACACCACAGCACTCTAGCCCAGGCAACAGAGTGAGACTCTGTCTCAAAAAAAAAAAGCAGTCATATATGTTATAGGTGTATAGGTCACCAGAAGGGGAGGGGGGAGCCGGCGAGGAAGACTCCTGCAGAGGCCAGGCTAGGGATACTGAAGGGCAGCTGGATCCAAGTGTGGACAGAGACCAGACAGGGACAGAGTAAACAAAGGGAAGGAGAGACCTGGTTCTAAGCGATGCCTGCCCCTGCCCACCTACCTCTGTCGACCTCGGCAGCCCTTGCCTTTCCCAACTTCAACTGGCTAAATCCTCAGACCTGTGTGCTCCTCCCATCCTCCATCCTTCCCTTGGGGGCCCCAGATACCTGTCTGTGGCTACTCTCTCTGCCACCGCCCTACTTGCTCTTTCCTGTCTTGAAAGTGCCAAGGAGTTTCTCCAAAGCCACTGGCTCCCTGCTGGAGCTGCCCATCAGGGGCTGCCCTCCAAGTCACACGGGGAAGCTGAGCCCACCGAACTCGCAGGCAAACAAAGCCCATTTCCAGGAGTTCAGGGATTAGAGTATGGACTTCAGAGTCAGACTGCCTATGTCTGGATCCTGACTCTGACACCTGCTACCTGTGTGCCCTTAGACAAGTTAATTAACCTCCCATACCCTCAGTTTCCCCATCTGTAAAATGGGGACGATGGTGGTACCTACCTCAAAGGGCTATCGTGAGGACTGAAGCAGTTAATAACATGTCAAGCACTTAACACAATGCCAGGCACACAGCAAGTACTCAAAAAATGTCAACTCCTTTTTATAGAACAGGTCCCGTGCTAGACGATAGAGAGGCATCATGGATAAGGCAGGGTCCCTGCTTTCACAGAGCTAACAGGAGATGCACAGAAATAAATGCCTGTCGATTTGGAGCAAAAGACAAAAGAAACAGAAAATACCAACCAACCCTCAAGGAACCCCCAGTCTTGGGAGAGGGGTGGTGCACAGGGGCTCAGACGCCTTTCAAAAGCTTGGAGTCTGATGGGAGAGATGTAACCGCCCCACCAGGACCTTCTAGCCTGTTGGGGATGGGTGGACCTTCACACATCAAGGTCTCTCCTCCTAGGCTGTCCCTTCCTGTCTGACCATCTGGAGAATTCCTACTCTTTGTATATCACCTCCTCCGAGAAGACTTCCTTGATCCCCACCTGACACAGGGAATCTCCCATCCTTGACACCCCCAGAGCACTTGGCTCCCTCCTCCATCAGAGCAGCTCACACTCTTCACTAAAGTGTGTGTATTGTGTGTGTGTGTTTCCAGGCCACCTACCCCACAATGTGAAGGTGGACACCAAGCCTCACTCTGTAGGGAGAGTCTGCACACAGCAGGTGCTGAACAAGTGTGTGCCAGCTAAGTGCCTGGATGAATGGATGGACTGGCTGTGAGAAAGAGAGAAGCTGGACACACTGGTCTGTCAGGGAAGATGGACACTGGGTCAGGCCAGGTCTCTTCAACACAGAATAGGATGAGGATAACCTCTGCAAGGCCTCAGAGCAATGGGGATGCCCGGGAGCACCCCTGCTGCCTGTCCATCCACTGCCCTCTGTCACCCTCCTACAGAATTGCAGCTGTGCCCTCCATCCTCAGCACGACAGCCCTCCCCGCCGGGGCAGCATGCCCTGGAGAAACAGCACAAATACAACACACATCTGCTACCAAACAAAAAAGTGGGAGCATAGAGCCAGAAAATCACAAAGTGTGTCCCAAAGTTTTCTAGAAGCAAGCTGGAGTCTCTCTGCCCACCCTTTGGATGGTTTACACAGCCAGTAGCAAAGTAAGTGCTCAAAACTTGTTGGACGAGTAAATGTCTGAGCACACAGGGTACAGAGAGCTGGCTGTGCCCCCTTCCTCCTCCTAAAGGGGCTTCTCCCAAGAGCCCAAAGGGCAGCCTATGGGAGTGCAGGGTTCATGTCCTGCTAGATGCATGACCTTGGGCAGGACATTTGAGTGTCGGCTTCCTCATCTAGAAAATGGGTATGATCATGACTAGGCAAAAGACTACCATGAGAACAAAACATGAGCTTGCATTTGGAAGAGCTTTATGAAGGATAAAGGGTTGCACAAACAAGGGGCTTAGACCATTTGCATTGTTTCAATATTATTGTTATTAGAGCAGAACAGAGACTCAAGGGTCCCCAGCATCTGCTCTGAGCTGGGTTGTCTGATTCAAGGTCCAACTGAGGCACGGAACAACGGTGGAGAGGAGAGGAGAAAGGTGTGTGTATATATGTGCATGTGCCTGCATATGTGTGTCTGTGTGCACATCTGCATGCGTGTGCATGTGGGTGTGTGCCTGTGTGAGTAGGTGTGTATCTGTGTCTGCCCCAAGGTGGGGAGGGGTGGGGACAGAGGGAAGAAAAGGAGAATTGAGAAGAAAAGAAGAAAAGTGCAGGGAAGAGGAGGACTGAGGTATTCGGTTACATGATCTAAATTCTAATCAAACATCATTTAAAGCGTGTTTTATTTCAGCCTCGGGAGAGCCGGTCCCTCCTGGCTGCTCACCATGGCAACGGGCCGCTCATTTCAGAAGTGTCATGCCACATTATCGTCCTGCTGCCTCACAAGCTCTCGCTGCCTGACAACTCCGCTCTGCCCCTTGCGACAACCATCCCCACTCCGCTGGTTTATTTTTGGTGTCAGCGGCCCCCTTCCCTGCCCCCCTCCCCATCACTAGTGGATTGAAAGACAACCTCGGCCCTCCAGCTGGTGAGCATCGCAGCCTGTTTGGTGATAAGAGATAATTTGAGAAGATATTTGCTTACATGTGTATGAACAATTTGCTGCATTAAGACAATTCCGACTGGTGCGTGAGCACAGGGAGGGGGTGGCCACTGCTTCAGCTGGTGACACCCCAGGAAAGGGGAGGGAGGGGGCATCCCTTACTTCTCAGGGCCCCTCCAGGCTCATGAAGGCCCTATGAGATTCTCATCTGGCTGCCTGCCCCAGCATCATCAGCAGACGGTAGGCCTGCCACCAACTCCCTGTGTGACCTTGTGTGAGTCACTCCCCTTCTCTGTGCCTCCCTTCCTAGCACTCTGGGAGGCCGAGTTGGGAGGATCGCTTGAGGTCAGGAGTTCAAGACCAGCCTGAGCAAGATGGAGACCCCATCTCTACCTAAAAAAAAAGTAGAAAACATTAGCCAGGC
>VBSM01003215.1:27983604-28022315 GCA_008086735.1 Cheirogaleus medius | reverse complement strand
TCCCTATCCATAAAATACATACTTCTGTATTACAACATAAGGATGCCGGTATGATTAGAGGTCTACCTACCACATAGTAGGTGCTCAATAAAAAGCAGCCATTATGAGTAATGACCAAAGCTGCCCCAGTGGAGCCAGGAAGCTATTCCCCTTCCACCTGCTGAAGGCCTCCGTGCAGAAGGCAGTGGCTGGAGGCTTCCGTGGCCAGGACCTTGTGTCCTGTGTCTCCCTACCCTGCCTTGCTCTGCCACCCTGCTGGAGCCTGGAAAGTGACAGGCTACCCTGCCATAGTATCCCCTTCTCAGGCAACACCTACATGCCCCAGCGTCCCCCCTACCCCTTTCTCAGCAAAATAGCAAAATGAATGGAATAACTCATCTCAGCATTCCCCTCACATCAGCTTTAGTCAGAAGTGGGAGCCGTCAAGGGCTCAGCCCCAAGTGGGAGGGGCAGGGGTCTCAGGGAAGAAGGCTTTGGCCCAAAGGGGGAAGGGTTATCACATCACACCCACATTTTTGTATTTTTCCCTTCACCTCCTGAGCCTCAGTTTCCACATCTGCGCTGTGGGGATAAGCAGGCCCTGTGAGGAGTGAAGGAGATGACGTGAGTGAGCAAGAGGTGCCTGCCGCCCACCCAGTCCTGAGGGAAGCCGATGCCCCCCACTCCCCCCAAGTGCCTCCCTCAACTTCGCTCCGGAAGAGCTTGGTGGGGAGGCCAGAGCCAGGGGAGGTGGGACAAACAGCCCCCCAGATAGGAAGGGGTCAGCCCAGCCAGCCGCCCGTGTCTGGATCACCCCCTCCCAGCGGCGCAGCCCCCACCCCCACCGCGGGGCATCAGCACAGCCCAGCCCCCACCAGCCCGGGCCTTGGGGGAAGGGACAGGGCGGGCGCCTCCAGCTCACCTCCTGACGGTGAAATGTGGCCATTTACCTTCACGCTCCAATGCCAGCACCTAAATCACTGTCTCCGCGCCCGCGCTCAAGGTTGCTCCCAGCCGGCCGCCAACAAAGCCGCCACCGGCTGCGGCCCGGCCCCCGCCCCAGGACCCCAGGCGGCGCGGCCTCCCGGCCCAGCTCTGCCGAACGCCTCGCCGCCTTCCTCTCTCCTTCCCTCCCTGCGCCTTCCTTCTTTTTCCGCTTCCTCTTTTTCTGCCCCAAAGACTTAGCTCAGGGAGCAGGCGGCCCGAACTCACCGAGAGCCTCAACTTCAGGTTTCTATCCCAGAGTGCGGTCATGAGGACAACCCGCTCGAGTGAAAAAGACATTCGTTATGCAACTTTAAATTTGGGTCCCTCTGCCCAAAAATGTGCCTCGAGTACACTGCACAGGAACATTGTTAATCCAGTAACTCCCTTGTGACTATCACTCATAATGTATGTGTGTGTGTGAGAGAGAGAGACAGAGACAGAGACAGAAAGACAGAGATAAGTGCTAATTGTAGAAGGAAGCAGTCACCTATCCCTGTGACCGTGTTTTGGCATCTCTTCATGAGGCCCTACCCCCTTCCTTCAGCTCCTTCCCCCTCCCTGGTCTTTCTCCTTCCTCTCCCTGGGGGGTCGCCACTTATCACCCATCAGAAAGGAAGAAAGAGAGAAAAAGGAAGGGGGATACAGGGGAGACCCCAGGCCCTATTCACATAGGCCACTGGGGGCCCCTTTGGAAAAGATGGGGCAGGATGAGGGCTGTTGGCGCCACGAACAGAACCTGGTGAGGAGGAGGTCTCAGTCCCTGGCCTGAGGAGCTGCCAACTGCCAGCTGTGAGAGACCACCCTCCTAGGAAGGGAGAGGGAGGCACTGAACGGGGACCTGCCCCCACCTCTGGCCCTGATGCACTGGTCAGCGGAGTTCTGCCCTTGTGCTCCGAGCACACTATTTGCAGTGTCCACGTGCTCTGCCTTGCATCACATTAATTTGCCACCTCATTTCTGTTTCCTCTCTGTGGATCAGTGTCTCCCCCATCTGACTGAGGGTGTCCCCAGGACAAAACTATGTTTTCCCGACTGGAGATTCTCCTGGGGCAGAGGTTGTATTCTGCCCATCAGACTGGCCGCTCCCCAGAACTGGGGCTGTGTCTCCCATCTGCCAAAGCTTCCCACTGGCAGGGGATCTGTCCCCCCTGTCAGACTGCAGGGTCCCCAGCTTAGGGGTTGGAGCTTCCTCACAAGACTGGAGACTCCCCCAGTGAAGGCTGTGTCTGCCCCTTCAGAGTGGGTGCTCTCCCAGGTCAAGGGCTACATCTTTCCCCTCCAGACCAAGAGCTCCCCCAAGACACTGCAGACCACAACTGACCTAATTTTCAAAGCCCCAGGGTCCTGCCCCACGATCAGCCACTCTGGTTCTAAGAGCCCTCAGGTCTGGATATAACACCAGCTTTATTATGTCATCGCTCTGTGACCTTGAACAAGTTGCATGACCTCTGGGGAGAACACTGCCACTACTCAGGGTCTTGTGAGGCTCCAATGAGACAGCATTTTGTAAAAAGCCCAGCCAGGGCCTGGTATATAGCAGGTGTTCAATAAATTCTTGTCTTATTTCCTTCCCCTCATTAGATGGAGAAGTATATTCCAAGCCTGCTCTTCTAGCTTGGGCCAAGGAGACAGAGGGGAACCAGAGTTGGAAAGGAGTGCCCACGACTCACACACTCGCTCCCATCAAGCAACTGGGTAGTGGCCTTCTTCGTTAGGGGATGGGGCGGTGGCAAGGAGTTAAATGTATTAAGCAATTTACAATTAATATAGAAGTCATTCCAGAGATAGCTACTAGAAAGAGTACAACAGGGCAATTAACCCACTAATACACTAGGCTATTACATCGCTATGTCTCTTATTTTAGCCCGAGGTGATTTGAAACGCATTGGATTAGAGGATATTACAGGAGATAGCATGAAAAATAGCTTAATGTAATGAGCCATCCCGTGATGTCTGCTATTAAAGATGATTTGCAGTTGAAAACTACAACATACAGTAGTTCAGCTATTTGAGGACCGAGGGGTGGGGGCTGGGGCAGTGCTGTTAACCCTTCCTTCCTTCCAGCTGCCCCCGCCCCCACCCAGCCCTACACCACCTTCATGCCAAGATTATCAAGTGCATCTTATTAGGCGACAATGGCTTCCTTGGGAGATTGGAGATTGGGGCCTGAGGTTGATAAAGAACCAATAATCTGCTAATAACCTTTAAAAAATAGATTCCCCCAGGGAGCTGTACTAATGGGCTGAGGCTAGGGAGGGAGGCTGATTGGCAACTGGGCGGCTGATGTGGAAAAGGGTGTGGAATTAGGATGAGGGAGACTTCTCTGGATAAGGGGAAGGTCAATGTGCCCCCCCCAGCTCCCCCAAGTGGGAAGACAGGAAGGTGTGTGGGTTATGGTCTGCTGCTTAGAAGGTGTCCCTAGGTGCGTGTGTGAATAATTATAATACACAAAATATTTTTTTCTATTTAGCCAAACTTTATATGGCACATTACAACTTTTAAAGGATATTTCACATGCATTAGTTCTCTGGACTTTACAGGCATCCAGAAAGGTAGGTAGTGTTATACCTTCCTTGTACAATAAGGCTTCTGAGCTCAGAGAAAGCAAGTAACTTACCCAAGGTTAATGCAGCCAGTTATGTACTAAAACAGGAATCCAAGAGAGGTTTTCTGATTTCAAAATCTTTGTTTAATGCTATGCAACTCCAGCCTATGACTGTGTTCTCTGCCTACCTCAAGGTCCCAAAGATCTATTCCTATGTTTTCTTCCAGAGTTTTATTGTTTTACCTCTTACATTTAGATCTATGATCCATTTTGAGTTAATTTCTGTGTATGCTATGGGATAAAGTTTGATGTTCTTTTCAGCTGGACTATGAATGCATTTGCACGTCCATGTGCTTGGATAAATGTGTGTGGTGTAGAGTACACACCCATGTGCTGGCTGCCACATAGAGAGAGTGGCCTAATCTGGGGCCGCACACGCCCAGAGGCCATCTAAGACAGACACTCATAGAATCACAGTGAAGGTGGCAGATACAACAGCACAATGGGCACCAGGAGTGGGTGTCATATGGTGGCAGGAATGTGTGCCCAGGGTGTACATTTGATGAGTGTACATGTTTATGTCACATGTGTATGTGCCAATGTATGTCTGTGCCTATCATTGTACATATTAATATACATGTGTGAGTACGGATGTGTCCCTGAGCATGCATCAGGCTTTGCGTATGTTCACAGCTGTGGGTGTCACTGGGCATGTGTGTTTGCGGTCAGCATTTATGGGCATGCCATTGTTGTAGCTGAGGCTGTGTGTGTGAGAGGCTGTTGGCATGTGTGATTCTGTGTGTCTGTGTCTGTGCCCGCATGTGCACATCATTGTGCGTGTGTTGGTGTGCCCACGTGTGCACGTCGCTGTGCCCGTGTGTTGCTGTGTGTCCGCGCCTCCCCTGGCGCTGCAGGGCCAGCCGGGAACAGCCCCCGCACCCCCCCTCCCTGCTGTCTTTTATCATCATTTGCAGCGATAGGGAGCCCAGGAGGACGGTGATAAATAAGGGCCACTTAAAATACGAGACGACCACTCTTACTTTGGGGAATATTTCTTCTGTGGAGCAGCTGGTGCCGCCTCTGTCCTTGTAGAAAGGGGTCCCAGGGGCCGCCAGCCCCTGCCCAGCTTCCTCAGCCTCCCTCTCCTCCCCCACCACCCCTCCCCTACCAGCTCTGGTCTTGGAGGCCTTAGGAGGCCTAGGAGGGAAGCACATGGGGACCCACCTCAAGCCAATGGGGCAGGGCAGGACAAGGATGGGCCTCAGTTTGCCCTTTTAAGGGGCTCTGTAGAAGATGGAGTATGGTGGGGGAAGAGGCCGTGGGCCAGGAAGACACTGAGAGGGGCCTAAAGGACGCAGGGTCTCAGCCTTGTGGGGTTCCCCTTCTAAGGGGAGGAATGGCCGGGGAGCCCCAGAGAGCTGAGATTCACTTAGACACACACATAACCCAGTCACACAATTTTGAGCACCTAAGAGATGTGCCAAGCCCTAAGAGAAAGACACAAAAACACATATCCCATGTAGAGATAATAATGTATACACATGCTACAGTTGATATACAAAGACACACACAGGCATGCAAAAAGATTCGTGTGTAAGACTTGTAATAGTGAGTGCTAGGAAGAGGAGGAGAAAGAAGAGAAAGGAATTGAAGAGGGAAATATAAAAATGTGGATGTGAAGGATACACAACTACATCAGGGTAGATGTGGCCCCTAAGTGGGAGGGAGAAGAGGGAAAAGAGATGGAGGACTGCCCTATATGGGTGTGCAGGTTGTTTACTGCACAAGGATACAAGCAAGAGCTAAAGTCCGGCTTTTGCTCTACTGGCCAAGATATGCCCTGGTATGAGGCTGTGCCCACTAGGAGGAAGGATGCTTTTTATTGCTCACAGAAAGCACCATCCACCAACCACCCCCTGCACCCACAGGGCTGGGTCCTCCCAGAAGTGTCACCTTGTCCTAATTCTCACATAGGTGACTTATGAGCTAACTAGGCCCTGGCGGGGGTGCTCCTCAACTATGTCTGTAAGACATTATTTCCTTAGAAATAAAAAAAGAAAAGAAAGAGAAGAAAGGAAGTAGAAACTGAGACAGAGGAGAAGGAGGAAGAGAAGAAAAAGAGATAGGAAAGGAAAGGGAAAGAGAAAGGAGAGGAGGAAGAAGGAAGAGGAAGAGTCCAAGGAGGAGGGGGAGGGAGGGGCAATCAAACCACAGAGACTTTTTCTAATCAAAGAACTTGTCACTGTCACTCTACTAGTTGAGATGCCAGGACTGATCTGGGCCCTGCCAATGGGGAAGGGGGCAGGTGCATCAGGAATAACAGCTCTTGTGCGCTCTTTCTCTGTCTCTCTGTGACACACACATACACTCACTCCACTTACACCCCTCCCCCTCAGTGCTCATCCTGTCTCCCTTCTGGGCCCATCCCAGGTGGCCAGGGACCTGTCACGTCTCATTTCCTTCTCCTAGAACTGGTGATGAGGAGCTGGGAGAAAGGTGTGGGCAGGGGACCACCTGAGCTGACCTTTTCTCCTTCAATTTCCTTCGCAGGCTCCTCAGCCATCAGCCAGGGGTGTGCTGTCACCCTCATCTGCCGTGACCCCTCAATGCACACAATGCCATGTCACCGGCCATCAGGGGCTGCCCTGAGAGGAGGGCAGGGCCAGGGTGGCCTCCTTTCTTCCCTGGGGCTTTCAACTCCCCAGATCCCCCAGATGGGGCCCCAGGACTCACTCATACCCACATCTCTTGAGCTTCAGAGCCCTGAGCACCTTCCCCAACCCTGGTCCTCCCAACACGTCCAAGCCCCCGGAGCGCCTTTCTGGCCTGCCTACCCTGCAGGAAGGGGAAGGGGAGGAGAGCTAACATTTTCTGAGCACCAACTGTGTGCCAGGGACCCTGAGCCCTGGCTGTATCATTTCCAGCTCACAAAAACCCCTGGAGGTGAGTTTTAACTCAGAGTCTCCAACTGACAGATGAGGAAAGTTTGAACCACGGATGGGAAAGCCTCACAGCTAAGAGCTCAGGCTGCAGGAAAAGAACCCCTGTCTCTCAGCTTCAAGTCCTGCTCTTTCCACTACGGCTTCAGACTCTTCTCTAGAAATCTCACTCTGTCCAATCCTCTCAATTTGCTAGCCGAGGGCATGCTGTGTGCCAGGCACTGTGCCAAACAACGTGTCACAGTATCTCGTTCAACCTCATACCCGTCCAGGAAGAGGATTCTGTTGTTATATCCATTCCACAGATGAGAAAATTGAGGCTCAGAGACTTTGAGTGACTTGCCCAAAGTTACACAGCCTGGGAATGGCTGAGCTAGGACTCAAACTGGGTCTCCTGCCTCCTAATTAAAGCATTTGCCCAGTGTGATGATAACACGGATTCTGCCACTATCGCCTGCAGCCCAGAGCCGGCAACGGGACTGCCAGTCCAAGCCTAGCAGAGGAAGATTAGAGGAGTCGAAGGTGGGGTGCCTGGGCCTCAAGCAGACAAAGAGGAGGGAGGTATTGGGGTCAAGGACTGCACATTCTCTGTCTTCCCAGGAGCACTGGCCCCATTGTCCTCACGAGTGCCCTCAGATTGTCAGAGCCTCAGAATATATGGCTGTGGAATAATATGCCAGTTGGGGGAGGAGGGGTGGGAGGCTGGAGTGGAGGGGCAAATGAAGAAGGCTCTGCACAGCCCCCAGAAGGAAACTTAATAGTCTGGGGGCTCCCTTGGGTCCTTCTCATTAAAAAAAAAAATCTCTATTTAAATGCAAATTTGTGCTGGAGCTGCCATGGGTTGGCGGGAGGCAGAGAAGCATCTAGACGCTGATGACGTAGACCTAGCCATTTGCACCCTGCTCCCCAACCTTGCCTTGTAATCTGGGACTCTGTGCCCAGAAGTTAGCGACATCTTCAAAGATGACTCCCCTCCCCACCTCCAGGAAAGCTCCCTCCAGCTTTACCCCTCACCAGCTCTGTGTGTGTGTGTCTGTCTCTCTCTCACACACACACACACACACTCACACTCCCTCCAGCCTCTCTGTAGAATGTGCTGTGGGGCGAGGTGGCAAGCTGTAAGCGCAGACTGCAGGTCCCCCCTGTGTCTAGGAAGGCGGAGTATCTGACACCACACCCTCCTCCACCCTCCTTCCTCCAAGAGAAGAACTGAAGTTGGAAGAGGGAGAGTAGAATCTGAAAATCTTGATCTTCCTCTCCCCAAAAACTAGAAAACCCTTGAGTAACAGAGAGAGAGAGAGAGAGAGAGAGAGAGAGAGAGAGACAGACAGACACCAGGTTTCAAACCAGACAATAGAAGACAAACCAGCCCTCCAATCCAATTCTTGAAAGAAGTCAGCCTTCAAGCAAGGAGCAACTGCCAAAGCCAAACCCCTTCCTCCCTTGTCCCCGCCCCAGGTCAGACTTGCAGTATCACCTCGGTGAAAAGCAGATGCCTGGTTGGCAGCTGAGACCCACACCTGCCCAGTGCCACCTCCCATGGAGGGGGAGATCCCTCTGTTCCCCCAGACAATGACCCTTGTCCTGAGTCCCCCTCTGTCCCTTAGCCCACTCCCACCCCCTCTCCAAGCCCATTACCTCCAGGGATAATTACGTGGGTAATTCGCTGGCCCTGGAGAGCTCTTCAGTGGCATTAACTCAGGATGAGGGAGAGAGAGGAGCATTGTCCCTGGCTACCATCCTGCTCCCCCCTCAACTGCCCCCCACCATTGAAGGTGTTAATTTAGGAGGAGTGAAGAATGAGATGCTACATCAATCTATCTAAGGCACAAATACAAACACCTGTCTCAAAACTTTATTTTATACTTCCATTTCTGGTGTTGTCAGGGGAAACTGAGTCAGGAGCCTTGCCCTAGGGGACGGATGATCCTGGGGTTAACAATTCCAACATTCCTACTGGCTCTGCCACCTCCGCAGCCCCACTTCTCCTCCCTGCTTCTCCGCTTCTGCCGGCCCCTCCGGCCTTTCCTCATCTCACCCATACTGCTCCAAGTTGGCTGGGACGTGCCATCTTTGCCATTGCACATGGAGATCTGCAGGGAGACGATGTCCAGGATTTGGGGGGCACCCAGAAGACCCCTTAAACCTTCCCATCCAAACTCAAATTTCAGTCTTGTTGAGAAGAGGGCAGAGCCACGGCTGGCTCAGCCACTGCCTACTTTCCCACATTTGTGGCCCACACTGTGTTCTCCTCTGGACACTACGAGGCTCTCCACGTGGTCAGGACAGGCTTCTGGGACCAAGAGTGGCCAGAGGAAGTGTGGGGACCTTGAGTGCCACGAGACAAAGCAGGGGCTAGAGGTCAGGAGGGAGGAGAGATCTCTGTCGTGTCTCCTCCTGAGAAATCCTGCATGAGAAATAAGCAGATAACCAAGAGAAGAGTAGGCAGGACTCAAAGAGAGTTGGGAGCCTCTACTGAGAGAGAACCACAGCCCAGAGAGGGCAAGGAGTTGCCTTAGGTCACACAGAATCACAGCTGGGAGGAAAAGGCTGAAACGAATCTCTTGACTCTGAAGTTGCAGGCTGACTTCCATTTGAGGGAAAGTTATATGTATATAAAATCGGCCGGCGACACCCACGTGTCACAATGTGCCTACACTGTGCATGAGTCTGCATGCATTTGTGCACACAGGTGAGTTAGTGTCCGAATGTGGCAGTTTGTCAGCCTACAGTGATGCTTGTGGGTCTGAGCATGTGTGTGCTCATGGGGCTGGGTCACACGTGTAGACACATATGTGCAAAATGGTGGGCACGTGACACTGCCTGCGGGGTTGGTGGAGGAGCAGAGGCTTCCCTGCCACACCTGAAGAGTCCCTGTGTCCAGAGCATCTCCCAGAGCTGTGGCCAGGAGGCAGCTGAGCCACTGGGGCTGGGCAGACCCCCACCCTCAAACAAGCACAGCCTCCTCCACTGACCGGAGGGGACGGTACTGCTGGGGCGGGAGGCAGGTCCACCCCCCTTACCAGCTCCTGACATGATGATAGAAACAATTAACTGCAAGAGACAGCTAATGCCCAAAGGAAAACATTTCTTGATATGATATTACAACCTCACCTCAAAAATGGGACTTTACCATGAAGAAATATAGTTTATTATAAGACACATTTTCTTTTAATTTAATTATATAAGCTTTGGGTTTTTTAAAAAAAGTGGTAGGGGGAGGAGCTTAGATGTTTAAATCACCATTTCCCATGTCCTCGCCGATCACCTGGGGCCAAAGGGTATAAATGGGAAGGCGACTGACTGTGGGAGTCCTGGGAACAAGTCAGGCCCAAATCGAAATCAAGCCCCCCATAAAACACGGTCACAGTAGAGGCAGCTTTGGGAACTACCAGGCAAGAGAACCAGGAGGGGAGACCACAGGCCAAGTCCACTGCCACCTTGGGAGAGAGTGGGGGCCCAGGCCTGCTTCAAAGGATCCATCCCACCCACCGAGTCGGGTCATGGCACGCTCGTGCTACCCTCTGCCTGACACATGCACATACACACAGACTCACACTCAATGCCATCCACATTCACGTCACACACACTGTCACACACACACAGAAACTTACACACACCATGGAGTGCCCAGGCAGGCCAGACAGACACCCAAGAGTCAGAGCCCAACCCTATAACTGGTCCCAGGAGAAGAAGGAAAATGAAGGTCCGTTCTCCACTTGACCATTAGCAGTCTGCTTGGCTTGGGCAAGTTGCTGACCTCCCCAGGGCCTCAGTTTCCCCATCTTCCAAGGAGGAGGATTAGCTGGTTTCTAAGACCCTTTCCAGCTTTAAACTCTTCTGCCTGAAATCACCATTCTCATTACATGCCTGCTTTCTCCTGTCTTTCCTGAGGGGTAAGAAGCAGGCTCTGGCGTCAGGCAGGCATGGGCTTCAGTCCCCACCCACCACTCCCTAACTGTGTGACCCAGGGCAAGCAATCAAGTCTCTCCATGCCACTATTTCCCCATCTGTAAAATGGGGAGAACAATTATGCTGTAAGATAATAGCCAAACCCTCCACCCATGGTAAGTGTGAAATTCATGGTTTCCATCATACTTACAAGTCCCCAGGAGAGACCACGAAAGGCCCATGAATGCTCCTCCGGGATGAATTCAGCCTGTGGGTAGGGCCTTCTGCAAATGCTGCAGCAAGTAGACAAATTAAGAGGGTACCCCTCTTTGGGGGCCCCAACTCCTCCTCAACCTGCTACTCAGCTGTGGCCTCTTTCACCCTCTGCCCCATGACCTTTACCCCATGGCCAACTCCAATCACCTCTCCCATCATCCACCCCCCTCCCCAGGTCTATGGGCCAGGTCTGCCAATAGTAGGGGTCCCAGGGGTGGCCACAGAAACCTAGGTGCCCTTGTCTGCAGCCCAAAGTGCCTGGTGCTGCCCAGGTAGGGTGGCCCCAGGCGGCAGGGTGGCTAGAGCAGCAGCAAATCTCTGCACTTAGGTACTAATGCAGTAAGTCCTATCAAGACACAGTGAAACGGGGTGTAATTTTTGCAGAAAACAATGTGGGTGATGTATGCCCACGACTGGCACACAATAAAACTGTAGTAGAACGCAGAAAAAATGCACCCAGTCAATACAATAAAATCAGCACAAATACACTCGTGTAAAGCAAATAAATCTCCCAATCCAAATATTTTACAGCACGCGCACAAGGAGGAGGTGGAGAAGTGTTGTGTGCGTTTGCACCGTTCAAGTTTTTCCCAGAAATCTCTAGGGGAAATAAACAAAACGACCATTGGGCCTCCCTACTCTCCAAATAAATAAATAAATAAATGTCAAGGACTTGGGGGCTGGTTTGCATTTCTGGCCTCAGACTTTGTCTGTCGAGGCGACTGGGGGCTGGAGGCCCCCAAATTACCATTCATCTGGCCTTGTTGTGGAAATTTTCAAGGGATTTGCAGTAATTATATGACAAAATGCTTGCAAATCTCACTCATTGCTGAATAGAAACAGGCGGGTCAGGGATTGAACACTTTCAGCTGGGTAATTTGTAAATGTCAATCAGGCAACGGGGCAGAGAGAGAGAGAGAGAGAGAGAGAGAAAAGAGAAAGAGAGAGGGAGGGGGGTGTGGAAGCCAGGAAAATACTGTAGCAACCTCAGTGCAAGAGGCCTCTTCATCCTCCCAGAACCCAGGAATGGAAAGGGCCAGGCCAGAGGCCAGGCGGGAGGGAGGAGAGAGTGGGAGGAGGGGATGGGGGAGGAGGGGGAGGAGTAAGAGGAAAGAGCAAGGAGGAGGGGGAAGAAGGAGGAGGAAAGGGATAGAGCCCAGAAACAGACACAGGAAGGAGAGGGTGAGACAAGAGGGGAGGGGGCAAAGGTGGGGAGAAGTGGGGGAGGAGGAGTTAGTGGATGGAGACGTGAAGAGAGTGAATCAGGAAAAACAGTTTAAATAAAACCAGGGGAGATTAAATTAACTGATACATACATTCCAAGAGGTAGGTCGAGGGAGCAGCAATAAATACCAGCTCCCTATCTCCCCTGCTCAAGACAGCGGGGAGAGCAAAATAAAATTAAAAGATATAACAATAAAAATTACAAATGCATCTTGAGGGTCCTGTACTGAGGTCTGTAATGGAGGCTCTAAGCAGACTGAGCTGGAGGTGAGCTCACACTCAGGCCAGGGGAGCTGGGCGGGGTGGTTTCATTTTGTTTGGCTGGTCGGTCTGTCTTGTGTTTTACCCAACAGACTCGCAATGTGCCCACTGCATGTATGTGAAGGATTCAATGGGTGATGGTTACCACCATGACAACTGAATTGGCACTTTGCAAGGTTTTTCCTGGTCATTGTCACCCCTTGAGGGAGCTGGCTTTATTTCACCCTTTGACAGGTGAGGAGAGTAAAGCTTTAAAGAGGCTCTGATTTGGCTCAAGATGGCTCTCTAGTTAACAGGTAGAGCAGGGATTCAAACCCAGGCCCCCTGGCTCCATCCCCTTTCCAGCATTGCCTTCCTACACAGTCTCATCTGGGAGACTAAACATACTTTCTGAACACATACACACCACACCATTATCACATCACATGAGTGGCTAACTAGTTTCTGAGTAAGCCAAGATAGCACCCTCTACACAGGAGTTTCCAACTCTCCAGATTCCAAAGACCTTTTTTAGCACCTAAAAATTATTTGACATCCCACCAGCCACATGCACTCACATCCACACTAGTGGTTGTACTTCTAATATCTGTAGATTAAGGAAATACCGAATGACTCAAAGCTACAATAAATCCAGAAACACTTTAAAAAAATTTTTTTGTTGTTGTTTTATTTATTTGTTTTTTTTAGAGACAGAGTCTTGCTCTATCGCCCAGGTTGGAGTGCAGTGGTACAATCATAGATCACTGCAGCCTTGAGCTCCTAGGTTCAAACGATCCTCCTACCTCAGCCTCCCAAATAGCTAGGACTACAAGTGTATGCCACCATGCCTGGCTCATTTTTTATTTTTTGTAGATATGCAGTCTCACTATGTTACCCAAGCTGGTCTCAAACTCCTGGCCTCAAGTGATCCTCGGCCTCCCCTCAACCTCGGCCTCCCAAAGTGCTGGGATTACAGGCATGAGCCACCGTGCCTGGCTCAGAAATAATTTTAAAGGAACTTTAATTTTACACATCACCATAGTCTTGGAAAAAATTAAAACACTGACATAAACAAGATGGAATGGTTTTTGGTCTCTAAATATAGTTGGGCACATGTGGGGGTCAAAAGACCTCTTTCAAGAACTCCAGGACACCCTCCCCACTGGGGTCCACAGCCCAAAGGTCTAGGAACTTCTGGTTGAGACTAGAGGCCTTTGAGTAACAGGATCAGGGCTTATGGAGTTGGGAAGTTTAGCCCAGGAAGACTCACAGAGGGAGGCACATCCTGAGAAAGGTTGGGGAGGGAAGCAGTCTGGTGACACCAAGCCTATGTGGGACAAGGCTGGGGAGCAAGGGGGACAGGCTGGCCACAGCACTCTGGCCTCACAGCCACCAACGGCCCTAGTTTGTACTTTTGCCATGATCTCCAAATGGGGTTTGTTGACACCCATGGGGACACCCCAACAGGGTAGAAAGAAGTAGGTATTTCTCCTACAGGTTTAAATTGGAATCTTGCTTAGCCCACACTGCCTGGAGTGCACCATCTACTCGTCAGAAAAGCAACAAAGATGATGGAGCACCTACTGTGTGCCAAGCCCTGCTCTAGAAGCCAGAGCTACAGCAGGGAACAAAACAGGGGATGAGAAACCCGCTCTCAAGGAGCTTACCTTACATTCATCATTTTCTAAGCCTTGAAATGATTTTGTGAGCAGCACCATTGTATGCATTGTCTTTTGTGCGTTAAAAATGTTAACTTGTGGAATGTAAATCAGATGACATTTTTGTAACACTGTTTGGCATTTCTTCATTTTTAAATGTATTGGAGCCTCAGAAATAAAAGAGGTCTACAGGCTCCTGGGAGGCTCTGAGCAGGGCAGGGACTAGCACTCAATGAAAGTCTCCATCTAACAATAGCTGCTGCCATCCTGGATGTCAGAGGTCCTGAGGGTGACAGAGACACTAGGGGAGAGGGGCCGGCATCCCCCATCCTCTCCACCTGCGACTGACCCACCTCTTCCTCTGCTTTCCCATCTACTCCCTCAACAAAAATTACAGCTCTGGAATTAAGTGTCCTGGCTCTGTTGGTTTATCCTTTGGACTATCTGCTCTTCCTACCCACCTCTTTCTAACAAAAAGAATTCCTAGAGAGGGAAGTCATCAGTACAATTTGCAAATAATCCACTTAGCTGTGACTGCATTGTCATGTGTACTGCAAAGTACAGAGGCCTTTCTCCCTACCCCAGCACTGCCACTTACTGCACAAATGGCTTCATCTCTTTGTTCCTCTGTTGCCTCATCTGTAAAATGGAGATATTAATAATTACTAGCAGCTACTCAGACAGGGCTGTTGTGAAGACTAAAGGACATAATGCGTGTGCCCTATAAATATTAACTGCTATGATTATACTCTCCCTCTGAGGCTCATGGCAGGACATAAAATGTGGAGGCAGGAGGGAAATTGGGGGCAAAGCTGAAGAGTCTCCCACTGTGGCTGGGAGTCAGCAGAGAGCAGTAAGCAGTAGACCGGGAGGAAAGAGAAGTGGGTCTGCCCGCCCCTAATTCTGGAATGGCATCTCTCTGAGCCTCAGTTTCCCCATCTGTAGAGTGAGGAGGTTGGACTGGGAAACCTGAAAGTGTTTCTGACTCCAGGAAGTAGTGTTGGAAAGAATAAGAGAGGAAGGCAGGGAGGAAACCCAGGACAAGCCTAGATCCCACGCACTCCATGATCAAAGGTGGGATGACTCTGGACTGGCCTCTGGCTGGGAAACAGCCAGGAATCTGTGCCCCAGATGAGGAAACGAAGCCAAGAGCGCCCCAGAGACCCAGCCCCACCAATTCCTCCACCACCACCACCACTACCAGTCAGTAAAAGGCCAAATGCCTGAGGAGGGGGCAGAGCATGGGGAGGGTGGCATCCCACCTGCTCACCTTGCCATCCTGGAATCCGGTACCTGCTCCCGCCATTAGCTCCACCCTCAGCTGAATTTAATGAATCTGAGAAAAATTATGAAGTCCCATAAAGCCACAAGTATCATAAAAAGTATAATAAAATTGAGAAAAGCTATTAAGTTATAAATACAACCAATGCATGCAACATCACTCAGTCGGGGAGGAAGTCGCTATAAAATAAAGTCATTCCACAAGTGACTAAATCTCTTAATTCACAAGGTACACGCTCCCCTTTCCGGCGCCCAACCCCGTCGTCCCCGCCAGGAGTTGGTGTAACGTGAACTCCCCGTGACAGAGAGCGGTAGGAGGGGAGACAAAGAAAAAGGGACACCGATCACCGCGACAGAGACGGAGCCGAGCCGGGGGCGGCCGGGAAGCCCCAGGTGGAGCAGGATGGCTGCGGAGGCGGCACTGGCGGGGGCGTCGGGGCTGTAGATCTCAAATCACCCACCAGATACTTTGCCGAGCAAAGGGGAAAAGAAAGAAAAAAGCAAAAAAGCAAGAAGCTGCCCAGGAGGGAAGTTTGTAGCTGGTGTTTTGGCTGTGTGCTCCGGGAACGCCAGGTGCGGGCGGGGACAAGCGATCCCCGCCACCCTCCTTGCTCGAAGCCAGCGAGCTCCGGGGTCGCCCAGACACGCGCCCCCCAACTCGCGCCAGTCCCCGGGGCGCGGCTCCGCGGGTGTCCTCCCACCGAGCGCCACCCCCGCGTCTTGAATATTCATGGCTGTAATTAGAGCGCGCGCCCGGCGCGCATTACGGTTATTGTGAGTCCAATAAAAACAAACACGTTAATGAGGAGCTTTAATGCGGGGCGGGCGGGAGGCGCACGGACAGGGAGGGGGAGAGAGGAGGAGGAGGGGCTGGGGAGGACAAGGCGCGATCCCCGAGAGGGGGCAACAGGCACGCGCGAGGGGCGCCCCGAGAGACACAGTGCCTGGCTGGCGGGACACTGTCCCACCCGGGGACGGGAAGGGGTGGGCTCTGAGCAGGGGCTCCAGAGCAGCGGGCAGTGGGGCGTGCGGGCCCCACCGCAGGCTGGGACGCGGTCCCCGCGGGTACGCCCTGGACCTGGCCCAGTTGGACGCGGTGGCTCCAAAGACCTTGCGTTTGCAACGATTTGTGCGGGAGCGCACGGCCCAAGACGCCCGGGCCTGGCCCCGCTCCGGGGAGGGCGGGAAGAAAAGCTAGAGCGCTCCGGGCGCTGGCCCCAGCCAGGGCGGTGTTGGAGGCGGGCGGTGGAGGGGAAGAGGTGGCGGTGGGTGCCGGGCCGGGAAAGCAGTCCGGGCCAAGGAAGAGGGGCAGGTGACGGGGCGGGACGTAGAAGCGGGAGGTATTGAAAATCGACCAAGTAACCTACTGTTCGAGTGCCTGAAACTACCTCAGTGGGAAATGGGCGGGCGAGAGCGTGGGGAACTGTGGTAGAGGGTCGGCATTAGCACGCCCACTTAGCCAGCGGGGAAAACAGAGGCACCCGGAGGTGAGGCAACTGTCTCAAACCACTCTCCAGCGAGTAGGTTAGAACCAAGTGTGTGAGACTCCCAAGCCACCCGGCCTGCGGGCTGCTGGGTTTACCTGGGGAGCTCCTAATGGGCAGATTCCCACGGAGGGTCTGGGGCCTGGGGAGAAGCGTTCGCACGAGAGTTTTCTCTGAGTGACTGAGGTGGAGTCAGCGGCTCTTCAGGAAGATGGGAACGACAGCGGGAAGCTGCAGGACTGTGGCCTCCACTTAGCCCGTGCGCCCACCCTGTCTTGGGCCTGGCGCGCAGAATGAAGGAAAGATCTAGAATGGAGACAGAAGATGAGGCCTAGAGCAGAGGTTTGCAAGTTCAGCATGATCAGATTAAAATATGGATGTCTGAGGGGAGAGGGGGGCATGGGCAATATACATAACCGTAATATTTGTACCCCCATAATATGCTGAAATAAAAAAAAATAAAAAATAAAAAAAATAATAAAATATGGATGTCTTAGGTTCGTGCTAAGACTTATATAGAGCAGCATTATTCACAATAGCTGAAAAGTGGCAGCAACCTAAAAGTCCATCAAGGAGGGAATGGATAAACAAAATGTGGCATACCCATACGATGGAATACTATTTAGCAATAAAAAGGACTGAACTACTGATACATTGTTTCAACATGGATGAAACAAGCCAGTCACAAAGGACCATCTATTATATGATTTAATTTATATGAAATGCCCAGAATTGGCAACTTTCTAGAGACAGAAAATAGATTAGTGATTGCCTGAGGTTTGGGAGAATAGGGGAATTTGGAGATAATAGCTAAGAGGTTCAGGGTTTCTTTTAGGGGTGAAGAAAATGTTCTAAAATTGATTATGATGGTGGTTGCACAACTCTGTGAATATGCTAAAAGCCATTGAATTGTACATTTTAAATGAGTGAATTGTATGGCATGTGAATTATATTTCTATACGGCAGTTAACAAAACTTTATGCTAAGTAAAAAACAACAAAAACAAAAACAAAGCCAAACTCAAAATATCACCCAGAAAAGACAAATCTATAGTGACAGAAAGCAAATAAGTGGTTGTCTAAGGCTGGGGTGTAGGGAAGGGATTAACTAAACAGACACCAGGGATCTTACTGAGGTTATAGAAATATTCTATAATTGGGTTATGGTGATGGTTACACAACTCAATACATTTACTAAAAATCATTGACTAGTATCCTTAAAACAGGTGAATTTTAGGGTATATAAATTGTACCTCAATAAAGAAACACACACTGATGGGTTCTATCCCCCGTGTTCCTGATTCAGTAAGTTTAGTTCGGCTGGAGAATTTGAATTTCTAACAAGTTCCTCATGCTGTTGGCCAAGGCACCATACTTGAAGAAACATTGGTCTACAGAGATGAAGGCCACAGCCATGAAGAGGGAAAAGACCTGTTTAAAAATAAATGAATAAATACCCACTTTGGGCACCAGCTCTCCATGCCCACTCACCACCCACTCCTTGAGTGTAACCCAGGCGGATACCAGGGCGAGGGGCTGTCATGGGTGACAGGGAGTCGACTGCTCTCCGAGTCAAGCCTGGCAGACGTTCCTCTGCATGAGACAGCCGCAGAATTCATTTCAATGCAGCCTCTCCACCATCAACCGAAATTGGCAGCGTAAATAGGAACCGCTGTTTATTTGCCACTTACCTCTGTCTTGTTCCGCTTAAATACTGAGGGGAAACCGGAGCCATTAGGGTCAGGAGAAAATTACAAACACACAGCGTCGCTGTGGGTGGGTGAAAATGATATTAGAGATTAGGTTGGGGGGAAGTGGCAAAAAAATAAATAAATAGAGGAAGAAGAATGGAGGGAGGGTTGGGAGAAGGGGGGGAAATGCCTTGCACCAACAGAGCATGAAATAAAATAAAATTAAATAAAGATCTGTTTGGTGGGTGGGGAATCTTCATCCCAGGAAATATGGGTGGGGTGTGGGGGAGGGGAGAATTCTGGAGTTGTTTGAGGGAGGAGGTAAATTCTGATTTCTGTTCTCTGGCCTGATTAGCCCAGTTGGGACTGACTCTCTTTCTCTCAGTCACCAGGAAATGGGTCCAGGGAGGGGACAAAAGCCAAACACCACTATCACCTCCACCGTGGGGTATCTCCCCCACCTCTGTGGGCTTGGAGCTCCCTCCTCCTGGGGCTTCACATCGGGGGCAGCCCCCTTCTTCTCTACCTGCCCCCATCCCATGGCAGAATTAATTGGAGGCAAGAGGAGCAGCACATTTATTACCTCCCCTCCTGATCCACACTAAATCTTGTGGCAATGCTTCTAAAAGTCAATAAAACGAGAAGGAAGATGCGATAAAATTAAGGTGGAAAGTGCGATGGGGAGAGGAAATGGGAATCTTCTTTTTAATTTAGCTTTAATTTTAATTTTTTGTCACCTCTCCAAGCAGCCTGCGTGCTGCTGCAGCTGGGGGGAGGGGCTGGCCTGGTTTTTTAAGGACTAGGTGACGCTTTCTGCACACTGGCCGGGGTCTTGGTGAGGCCGTGTCTTGGCGGAGTCACGGCTGAGAGCAGGCTTGGAGTGGAAGCTTTGTCTGTCACAATTCTACTCACCCAGAGCGAGACACTCCCTTCTCTGTGCTCCCAGAGCACATTGCCCACACCTAAGGGTCCATTGCAGCTGATTTTGTACTCGCTGGGAGCAGGAAGTGTGTCTTAGTCATCTCTTTACCCACAGTGCCTGACACATAACAGGAGTAGTAGCAGTAATGATGAAGATGATGATGATGCTAATAGTTATTGAGCACTTACTATTGTTTACATTGTTTACAGTACTCTACATTTACTGTTTCATTTAGTTTCTCATATCAACACCACAGGATAGGCACCGTTATAATAGCCCCATTTTACAGATGAGGACAAAGAAGACTGAAAGGTGAAGCACCTTGCCCATGGTTCTAGAGCTAGTCAGTGGTGGCACTGCTATTCATGAAATAGATAGTGGATAATTCTCATTTATCGAGTGGATGAATAAATGAATGATCTAAAATCGTGTAAGAATACTAACAAAGTGACAAGTGTGCAAGTGCCAGTGGTCCTGTGGTGCCCCATCCTTATCAGTCCAGGGATGCTGAGGGGTGCTGAGCAGTGCGGAGGTAGGTGGGCTTAGTCAGGAGCAGTCTAAGGCTTCCTGGTATTGGTGGGTAAGCCCTTAGGGTTAGGCCATAATTCCCTGTCATGTGACTTCTTTTCCATTTTTAGGAAGAGGGGGGAATATTTCCATCAAAACCAGAAGCTGTTCTCTCCAGAGTGGCCCAACCTTAACACAGAAGGTCTATGGCCCCAGTTGTAACCTTTTTCCCAAGAGCAGAGCCCCTGACATAGCAGTGTTACTGATCCTGCCTCACCCTGGCACCAGCCAGGTGTCCTGAACGTCCACAGCAGGGCCCAGCTTGGCCTATCAGAGGAGGTCAAAGCTGGAAGCTCTAAGGATACTACCGAGAGGCTGAGAAGTGCAACTCTGCAATTTACACACTAAGAAAGTAAGGCCTGATGAGAGGACAAGACTCCCCTTGGGTCACACAGGTGGACAGCCAGAAAGCTGGGTCTCTTGGCCCCTCTCCTAGAACCCCAAGGTTTGCCCTGTATCTTTCCACTTGATGGGAGCCCCATCATCAGTATTTTTCAACTTCCTAAGGGGGCTTGTATCTCAATCCTTGGTGACAGCCCACCAGGAGGTGACCCAGAGGTAGGTACTGTTTCCTATATGAACAGATGGGGAAACTGAGGCTCAGAAGTGTTCAGAGATCTCCACAGGACCACAGGAGCACTAACACTGGCATTGGGCTCTGGTTGTGCCCAGTGAAGGATTCCGGCTGCTGTCTACCCTCAACTGAGTATGAGAAAAAAATATGTTTTCAGAAGAGACTTTCTGCGTCTCGCTCAGGCTCTGAAGCAGTCCTGCCTCCTTCTCTGCCCCACCCCAGTGTCACCCTCCTAAAGCCCCCAAGCCTCTCTAACTGGAGCAGGTAAGAAAGGATGAACTTATTTCTAACAGAAATTAAAATCATTAAAAATCATATTCTCAAAGACCATTGCATGCCTTGGAGAAGAACATATGAGGTATCTGTAAGTTACCAAATACTATGCAGAATATCATCCTAATTCTGTTTTGTTTTCAATATAGTTTATGGTTATATATGTATGCATAGAAGAAAAGACTAGAAGAATATATACCAAAATGTTGACAGTGGTTTTTGTTTTCCTCCTTATATATTTCCGTATTTTCCAAATTCTCTGCCGTGAACATGTGTCCTTTCATAACTGTATAAAAGGAAATTATGAGTGAATTTTAAAATTCTGCCTTATTAGGTTTTATTTTTTTAAAAAAAAAAAGACGGATCCCCTTCTAGCTTGCTGGCTCTGCAGTGTCAGAAGCAGTAGCCACGAAAAATTCATATGTGAATGAATGTGTATATGTGTGTGTTGAGGACCCCAACTCCCCCACCCTCTCCCAGTGACTGCTGTTCATCATAACCAGGACAATTAACCATCCCCTTATTATTCACACGTCATGATTACTAATCACCCTTATTAATATCCATTCTTTGCAAAACCAGAAGGCAGCTTGGCTCTGGTGCTTAGAACTCCACAGGAATCCAATCCTGACCCCAGGCACGTCCCTTCCTGCTCTGTGCCTTCCCCTTGCCCTGGATCGGGATGATCTGCTCCTCCCTCATCCCTCCACAGTGACCGATGCCCTCTGCTTCCCTCCTTTGCCCGCTCGTAAGAGCCTCACATCCCTGGAAGACCATCTAACTTCCTAACTCCATTCACCACCTGCACCATCAACCTCCCTTACTCTGCAACTGGAGCAAGGGTCTCCTCCTGTACTTGACGTCTTTTCTCAAATCAGCCACTTTGTTCATAAAATGTTCACTTTACACCAAACAGATATGCTATGGCTAAAGACTGAACTTAACGGCTATAACATTTCACTAGTTTAGTCTCTAAGCCTTGTTCCTTGTTTCGAGAAATGCATTAGCAGCTGTGTGTTGAGCCAGCTAATGATAACACTGGCCATTTGGCTAATGGTGAATTCCCTGGCTAATGTCTGATGCAGATTTATACTGTGGGTCAACTCAGTGCTAGGTTTTTGTGGTGGGGGTGGCTCTGAGTAATGTTGAGATGAGCCCTAGTGTGTATCTGGGAAGTGGTTCTAGACTCTGCCACGTGCGCACACGCAGAATTTACAGTACATCAATGTGCCAGCCCCTAAAGGGGTCATTGTAACCTCAGAGGTGGAACTGATCACACTCTGGGTCAAGATACCAGGTACTGACCACCACCCAGCCCCAGCTGAGCCCTGGGTTCCACTCCTGAACCTACTCGAGGAGCATACTGGAGATGAAGACAATGAAAGGAATTTGAACAAAATACAACAGTGGCATTTATTACAGCAAGAAATTAGACACCTCTCACAAACCCAACAATGAAGGAGTAACCAAACACAGTGATGATCCATCAACATGATGGAATGCCATGTGGCCATTAAAATGACAAGACAATAGGCTCTGCCACCCCGAAAATGTCTGTGTGAGTCCATGTCAGGTGAAAGCAGGAAGCCCGGAGGAAAGTCAGGCACACCCAAAACATATAGCCTAGGAGAAAGACCCTAGCACTAGCACAGAAGAGAAGCGGTTCAAACCCAGGCCCAGCGGTTACTGTGCCTCAGTTGTCCCTTGTGTAAAAGGAAATCCACGCCCCTGTTCCCAGTGTCATGGTGGGGCTAAACCAGGTCACAGATGTGAAAGCCAGTACATAGTGCTCAGGACCTTTCAGGTACCTGGTAATAAAAATGCCCCGAAGGCAGTAAAAATGCTGAAAGAATTGATCAGAATGTGAATATTTACAAATTAAAGTTCTTTATATCCTTTTTGGAATAAGTTCATATAAGAAAAAAGGTAAGAAATGGTTTGGAAAGAGGAGCTCTGGAGCTTTGAAGGGCAAAGTTGGTGGCCCACAGAGGCTGGCTGGGCTCTGGAAGAATGGAGGGAGAGAGAAATTGGGGTCCCCAACCCACCCCAGGTCCATGGGTAAGAAATCCAAGCTCAGTCTAAAATGAGAAGGAACAAACCTCACCCTCACTCTGTGCAGCTCCAGAGACAGCAGGGGAGAAAGAGAGAATCAGAGACAGAGAGATAGAGGGAGGCAGAGCCAAAGCAGGGAGGGAAATGTGCCCAAATGATCTCCTCCTTTAGCTCATGTTCTCGACTCCTGCCGGCTGTCTGTCAGGGACAGCTCTGCCAGCCTGCTCCAGGAACAAGAAGAATAAAATAAACAGCTCTGACAGCTGGCCGCCTACGCCTCCTCCCTCACCTCCTCCCTCTACCCTCCTCCCTTTCTTCCTTCCCCTTCTCCTGCTCTCCCTCCTTTTTCTCCTCCCCTCTCCTCTCCCTCTCCTCCTTCCTCCATTCCTGCTGCCCAAACACCATCTCCTGGTATCCATTCTCTGGAGAAGGAAGAGGGTTGTGAGCCCAGTGTAATGTAAATCACTTGACGTGAGTATTTCTGGCAGGGAACAGAATCCTCCCTCACATATCTGCTCTCGTGGACTCCAGGATGGAACACGGCCCCAGACACCTCGACCCGAGGCTGTCCCTCCACATTATCTCAGGAGGGTGTGGGGACCAGCTCTGCCCCGCCAGTCTTCCTCCAACCCCACCTTCTTCCTTTGAGGAGTGGGAACGGGGTTTAAGAGGCAAAGTGATGAGCCGAGGGAGGGGGGAGAAGGAGGGACGGGATCTTTGGGGGACACCTTCCTTCACTGTCATTTCCCACGGCTGTCATTCTGGAGGCAAAGGAAGCAGGAAGCAGGCTGCCTTGAGGGAGTGAAGCAAACCCAGGGATTTGAGAGAACATTTTAGTCATTATCCAAATAATTTAGCCTCCTACTCTCTTTCCAGTACATTCCACTTTGGTTTCAATAATCAAAGAATTGGGGATGACTCCTTTTCAGTTTCTTCTCACCTGCCCCTTGCTCTAGGCAAGCAGCCTGTTAGCAGTTTCGTGGATGTGTTTCCAGTCTCCTCATCCTGAGGCCTTTGCCCACGCCATTCCTCCCACCAGGCATCCCGTCCCTGCTCCACTTGTAGGTCTGAGCCCTCTGGGAAACCTAGCTTCATACCACTCTTCCTTTCACGAGGCCTTCTTGGAATCTGCCAGCCAGAAAAGCTCTTTTTCATCTCTGCTGTCCCGGGAAGGAAATATACTCTGGGATTTCTGGCTCACATCGTATCACCCAACTGGATGGCATCTCGCTCATCCCCCATGATGCCTTTCACCTGCTCCATTAATCAATGAGCTGAGAAAAGCATTTGGGGTGGAGGGATGGGGGCCAAAAAATTGCTCAAATCCCAGTTAACTGACCCTGTAGACAAAGCTTGGCTTCCCAGCCTGAGCCCCTGACACAGGTTATGCCGGGAAGGTCGCACAGCCACCCCACGGAGTAGGTCCTGTTACCATCCGGTCTTGCCCGGGACACCCCCAGCTAGTAAAGGATTTGAACCCAGGCTGGCTGACTCCAACACTGATGCTCTTTCAACTCTACCACACTGCTTCCTACCGCTATTTTCCTAAGGGAAGAGAGGTTAGAAATGGGTATATGGCTGCCCTTCCCACCAATCCTAATTCTCCCAGATGGAGACTCCTCTCCCAGATCTTTGCTCCTTCAACCTTGGGTCCAACTTGAACTTGCCTGGCTCCACCACTCAGCCAGCTGGTTGGGCAGAGGGGGCTGGGGAGCCCTCGGCATTAGTGAGCACCAAGGGAAGTGACAGTCACCCTTTCCTCATCAGCACCAGGATCGGGAGGCTCACGCGGCAAACACCTCTGGGATAGAGCTCAGCTATATTATTGTTTTTCCCTGGGAAAAACAGGCAGGAATTACGCCTGACAGGAGGAGGGTTAGCTGAGGGGAGGTGTGGGAGGAAGAGGATGTTCAAAGAGGGGAGCGGAGACCCTGGACCTCTGCAGACAGCTCTGCCCAGCCCCCAGCCCAGAATGAGGTGGGGGAAGGGTTGATCCCCTCTCTGTCTCTGAGAGAGATTTATTTCGCGACTTCCCTGAGGCCTTTGGAGAAATGCTGCAATTCCCAGCCTGGCCCTCATCTCCACGTCTCCACCAGCGCCTCAGTTCCAGCCTCAGGGCTCCAGGGACAGGCTGACATGAACCGCCAGGGGACCACACATTCATCCATCTCACAGCTGACCTGAGCCCAGGTGGCCTTCAGGAAAGATGGAGCACAAACGCTGGGGCCTCTGATACTGGCATGAGCACACACACACACATGCGCACCCCAAACTGTTTAAATGGACCCTTCCCCTCTGCCTGTGCTGTAGTTTACAAAGGCCCCCCCCCCCGCATTACCTCCATTGTTTGAACAGGGTCCTGGGGAGGGGGAAGGTCAGCTGTTATGAACCCATTTCTCAGATAAGGAACCCATGGTACAAGGAGGGTGAGCCACCTGCTCAGGGTCACACCCTCCAGAGCTTTGATCGTCATAATACTGACAACACCCACAGTGGTTCACATTTATTAGATGCAGAGCCTCGGTGCTAAGTGCCTTCTGTGCATCTAACACTCATAATAGTCCCACAAGGGAGACATTATTATCACCCCCATTTTATAGATGATGAAACAGGGATTTAAGAGATGTTAGATGATTTGGGGCAGCCTGACTCCATGGGAACTCCCGCTGGGCGGGGACCTTATCTTTCTGGGCCCCTGGTCCTGGCCCCCAGACCAGTGCCTGGCCCACACGATGTGCTCTTTGGACATTTGTGGAACATTTGTCAGCTGAAGTCTGCCCCCATTGCCCTTGCCCTCAACTTCCTCCTCCCAGGCCATTCCTGCCATCTCTTTCCTAACTCCTCACATGTCCCCAGCCACCCATTTGAGACCTCTTTCCCAGGAGTTCAGGGTAACAGATTCCCTCAGGCCCCTCAAGGGGCTGGGAAGTCAATAGACGACCCCACTCCCCACACTTACCAGCATTCAGGCACTTGTGGTTTGTCCCCATGGTCTCCCCTTGCCTCAGTTTCCCGACCTGTACCCAACACAAGGGAAGTAGGCAAGTAGACAGCTGGAGAAGAGGCCCTGGGGCAAGTGTGCCCCTCTGCTTCCTTCTCTCCCAAGGGCGTGCTGGAGATTCCCTTTCTTTCTTGATCCCTCTGAGCCCCAGGCATGTGGAAAGAAGGGCCTGCAAGGGGCGAGACACAGGGACAGGGCCGGTAAGCAGAGTGTCCGGGACTAGCTCCCGAGGACAGGGGCCTCTCAAAGATGGTCCCCCTTAGGATGAGGTTTTGGAGGCCAGCTCCAGCTGCCCCTTCTCCAGGCATCAAGCAGTCAACAGCACCGAATATGCGCTGGGCCCACAGGCAGGGAAGAGATGCAAGATGCTACTTCTGTAAACCAGCAGCACAGGAGAGATGCCTCGCGTGTGGCATGCTGAATACCTTTGCGGGCATCTCATTTCAGCTTCCCAACTATCCTGAAAGATGATGTTATTATCCTTGTTTTACGAAGAATGAAGCAGAGATCTTAGTGACTTGCCCAAGGTCACGTGGCTAGGACACAGCTAAATGGGGACAAAAAACCTGAGGCCTTTAGGTCCCGTACCTGGGTCTTGCCCTCAGAGCAAAGCTGATCCTTCACCAATATCTCCTGAGGCTTCCTTTAATCACAGCTGGGGGCATTGTAAACAAGCCCCCCAGCCTCTCACCTGGCCCAGTGTCCAAGGGCAGGAAAGACGGGCAAACCCGACCTCCAACTGGACCCTGGGCTTGCCACCCTGGGCTTTAGTGGTCGATGGGAGGACAGCCTTCCCCAGGCCCTCACCCAGCTGAGGGTCACCCCCACATTGCTGGGCTGCTCTGCCAAGCCCTGCTGCTGTGGCCCCACCCTCACCTCCACCTCCCCTCTGGTCCCCTGGCCCTTCCATCACTCTTGTTTCAACTGCGACCATCTGGGGCCCCATGAATGACCAGGAGTCATGGATAGGAGAAGCAGAGCCCCTGCTCCCCAGCCTGGCTTCTGACATCTCCAGAGCCACTTGGCCTGGCCTAGCAGCGGTGGCAAGTCCAGTGAGCCGGCTTCCCCTCAAAGCCGTCCTGTCCTGCCCTCTGGCCACTGTGCAGCCACGTGCTCAGAGGATTGCCCAATGTCAGAGCGCCACCTAGTGTTCCTGGTGGGCACTCCCGCCCCAGCTCATTCACTTTGTCCAGGGCAGGGCTGTAATGGGAGCTGCCGGATGTAGCAGGGGAGGGGTCTGAGCCTGGAACTCATACTTACAAAGGGCCTCAAATCTAGACCTCTAACATGGAGTCCGGATGACACTATTCCTCCAGTCACAGACCCCAGAATCCAGTCCCCTGACAATTGGAAAGCTTTGCCCTATCACAGGATGACACTACCTGCAGAGCGCTGACTTAAAAAGTGTCTGTAAAGCTAAAATAACCTTTCAAATAGTCCAATAACATTGCACTATTTCCTGCTCATTGGTGAGAAGTAAGCTTTCCAAATCAGCCATAATTTTGGTAACCCCTTTTGGGCAAGTTTTAATCTTTAACAACCGCCTCAAATAAGGAACAGGAGCTAAGACATTGTTAGATATGGGAGAAGCCCGGTTCCTGCGTTCCAAGCCTGTTCCATGGCGCACTCTCTCTCTCTCATCTCCATTTTTGGTGGACATGTCCTCTACTCCCGCCCCGGCCCACCCCTGACTTGGAGTCTGCTGGAGTCCCTGTTCCTGTCTTCTTCCCTTCCGGAAGCCCAGCCCAGCGTGAGCCCACAGCAAGAGCGTATCTGCTGCTGCTGAACTGAACATTCCCAGGCACTCTGCTGGGGGAGCCCCTTCTGCAATCCCGAGGCTGGGCTAACACAGGTTTCTAGGTTTTTCTCTCCATATAAGGGTATTAAAGCACCCGACTTGCACAATTGGTACAGGGATTAAAGAGAAGACACGTGCAAAGGTGTTTGTAAAGGGTGTAACACATATAGGCCCTCAAAAATAGAATGTATCATTATGACAGTTTGGGAGGCTCAGTTGGTGTTCAAAATTCTGTCCAAAGAAGACAGGATGTGTAGTATTACCTCAACTGTGCAACTTCAAAAAAGACACTGGGGCCAGGAGACAGAAGGCAAGATGGACGGGGGGCAGGAGATGGTTAAAACTGGTAAAGATTAAAACCCAGTCATGGTCTCAGTCAACAACTTATTTAAAAGTAAAGCATCCCATGGGCCGGGGGTAATTGGGTGGGGAGAAGCCTCTCTTTCCCCCAGGTGGGGATGGGAAACAGGCCAAGCGGGGTGGGGGATGAGGGGGCGAACAACCTCTTTATTAACACAATTATTTTATTTGCTGAAAGGTAATCATCCTAAGTGAGGTCAATGGCAGCTGGCATAGGACTGGCCCTGCAGGCGCTGGCCCACGTTGCCATGGTGACAGAGGCCGTTCACTTCCAGCAGCTGCAAGGGCTGGAGGTTCCGGAGAAGGGAGACCTCCAGATCTCTTTTCTTCCCCCAGAGAAGGGCTGAAGCACACCTGCAGGTGTTTTCGTTCCCCCTCGCAGCCCCCAAGAGACAGACCAAGAGCATTTGGGGAACATCCCAGCCCAGGTTCGAAGAGGGTCCATCCTACAGGGAAGGGGTCCTCTGCAGCGATCATCTCATTTCATCCCACAAGAACCCTGTGAAGAAGGGACCGCGCATCATCTGACCATTTTACAGAAATCTGTGCCTCAGAGAGGCTAGAGACCTGTCCACCCGATGCACAGTGCATGGGGATTTGCAGGCTGGGGTCCAAGGCCTGAGGCACCATTTGCAGTTGCCTCAAAGGCAGGGACTGTGACAATGACAGGGAGGGATTAGATCAAGATCTTGAATGATCAGAAAAACTGGTGTAGAGGAAAAGACACTAACCTGGAAGTCAGAGAGACTTGGGTTTGAGTCTCAACTCTTCCCCTCACAAGCCATGCCACTCTCAGCAAATTTGTTCTGAGCATCAGTTTACCCAATGCATTCTGTACCTGTGACTCGCCATTCTCTGCAAGATACAGCCATGATCAAGGTGTGTTTCCCCATCTGTAAAAGGAGCCAGCTAAGCCCTGCCCTGGGACCCAGGATGTCAGCGGTGATGGGGAAATTCACTGCACTACACAAATGTAAGAAGCTGGTTCAGTCATTTCCACCCAAATCTCAAAGGATTTCAGCTCTGCAGAGAAGGGACAAAACATTCCCTGTCCCCAAGTCTTCCAGCCCTGAGGCCCAGCGGTGAGGATGCCGGGCTGGAAGTGCAGGGCACAGCACAGCAGAAGCAGGTCCAAGGAGGGACGTGCCATTCCTGGGCTCCATTTCGTTTGTGTCCGCGGTATCTACTGCCCTCTGGTGGAAGAGTCTGACACAAGGGACAACTGTGCAGAGGAAATTTAGAAGGGATTTAGGGGGCAAGTCAAGCAACTAGGAGCATCAGAGGAGGCTTTGGGAGGTGATGAGACTCGGCCTCCCAGAAAACGGTTGTGGAGATGCGAGTGGGAGGGAAGGCATTTCAGGCAGTGGAAATTGATCTGCTAAAATCCCACAGACTGTCGGGTTCTTGGGGGAGTTTGGGGAACAAGGCATCATGTGGGTGGGTAGAGCAAAGGGACTTCAAGAAGCTCCAAAAGGAAGTGGCAGCCACATTGGGGCTGATTGTGGGCAGCTTTGACCATGAGGCTCTGCATGTCACCCTGGAGGCAATGGGAACCATTGAAGGTTTCTGAGCAGGGACAGACATGATGTGATTCACATTTTAGGCATATTGTGTGGAGAGATAGTAGAGGCAAGGAGGCTATTAGATCCACCTCCCCTGAACATACTGTTACTCACAAACAACAGCAACACTCCTGGCCTCCCTGGACACTTGATGTAGCCCTTTTCTTACCACTGCACACCAGCCCTCAAGCTATGTGGGTTCCCTGCCTGAAAGCAGATTGGGAGCTGGGGGTGAAGCTCCGGGCTCTCTTTCCCACCCCAACCTCCTTCCTGTCAGGGCCCTGGCATTGATTTAAAAGATATGCAAGTCCACCCGAAAAGTGGAGGGGTGGGAAGCTGGAAGGTCGTGGGAGAGGAGAGAGCCCATACACCCGGGGCTGCCCAGCTCCCAGCCTGTTACTTGAGGTCCTTGTAACCCTGGAGGGGCACTCCTTCTGAAGTACTTATCCCTGTTCTACAAGAAGGAAACCAAGACTTGACATGGTTAGGAACAGCCTAGGACCAGACCGCCAGGACCAGGACACAAGCCAGGTGTGCCTGACCCCAAAGTTCCTTCCTACCAGCAGCAGGAAGAGAAACAGGCCTCAGAGAAGCCCCCTCTGAAGGAGGACCTTCAGATACTGCTGTCCTCCTCCCATGCCCCCTCCCTGTAGTCCCCTCACAGCCACATGGGGTCCTGATGACAAGAATTCACACACATTTCGAGAGAGCTGGTGCATCGAAGATATTCACAAAGAAGCTGTTCATCCAACTTCCCGTTTTAGACTCATCAGCCTCTCTGAGGCTGTCGGTCAGAGTCTCTGTCCTGTGCCAGATGCCACAGAACAAAGGCAGGAGATGGAAGGGGGGTTACTCAGGATGGGGTCCATGCACAGAGGTGGCAGACCTCACCTCGTGCCTTGGGGGACCCCAGTTGTGGAAGCTGGCAGTCAGGAGAACTTCTGAGGAAGGAGTGGGTGGTGGAGGGGACAGGTCTTGGGAGGTTATTCTTTCCTCCCAGGCTCGTCACAGAGACTCCTCCCAGGGTGGGCTCCTGAAGGGTGACAAGGGCAGCAAGTCTGAGGGAGGCTTCCAGGCCAGGGAAGAGACAGAAGACAGCAAGAATCAGAGATGGGGTGAGAGACAAAGGGAGGGAGGAGATGGTTCTAGTTTCACAGCTGGGCGTGGTGGTGGTGCCCAGGGTGCTGGCCACGTCCAGCCAGGTAATAGCATCGGCTCCATCCTAAATTTGAATCAATACATCTAAGGCTTGGTCACAATATGAAGCAAGGAGATTAGCAGGGGCCTGGGAGGGAGAGAGTGAGGGAAGTGCCTGGCCAAGGAAGGGTGTGCCTGGGATCCATCACAGGTCAGAGTGGGGGGGTTCGGCGCCCCTTCCCACAAGGCATGAAGTGGGACATGGAGATGAGAGTCAGACTGAGTTACATCAACAGCAAGGGAACAAATCCAGCCCACTGAGGCTCAGCTAGACCCTAAAACTCGGCCTCTAAGCCTCTCTCCTCCAATCCCAACAAGCCTCAAGTGAGACACCAAGAAGAACTTACCAACCAGTGAGACCCCAGGAAGCCTGAGCAGGGGCTGCTTGAGGTGTTCACACCATCCTTAGTTGGGAAGGGGGGTTCTCAGCACAGGAGCCCCCAACCTCCCTTCAGGCCAGGCTGTACAGAGGGATGAACTGAATGGGTGACATTCTCACCCCCTAAGTGCTCTGGAGAAATGGTAGAAAGGAGGAAGCGACAAACTGGTATCATCTGCCCCACATAACTTATTAGCATCCAGGCGAGATTAATCAAGCCCAGAAACCTCGAGCAGACCCCTAATTAGTTGCTGCTGATAACTATATTTGTCATGCTCTCCAATTATTCCACTGTAAATTTCAGAGTTTAATTGCACCTTGTTCTTCATTGAAGTGTCACTGTTTGCACACGCTCCCCTAATTCTTTAGCAAATTTGACAAAATTCAGCATTAAATATAGATTATCTTTAGATTTCCATAATTAACACAACCAAACTGTCTCAGGCCTAAATATTTCTCCCAGTGCCATAAATCTGGCCTGTCCCTGGAACCAAAAGAGCTGCTTCCAGCTCCCTGGCAGAGGCTGCATGGAGAACACATGTGCACATCTATGAACTCATGTGATATGACTGTGCAGGGCTGGGGCAGGAGGTGGTGGTGAGGTTTCACTGAAGGCACACACCTGGGAACACACCAGTCCCCCAAATTTGTAGGAGGCCCCATCAAGATGCCCACCCCGGGGCTTAGAGGGCCAGTCCAGCACCACTGCTGACCCCTGGCCCTGGCAGTGGCTCAGCCTATAGCCAGGCTGCAAGCCTCCCCACCCCACAAAGGCTAAAGGGTCCCTGTTTATGACTTTTTCCCCTGTTAAGGCTATTCTTGATGTTTGACGTTACCCTAGAAACATGACCCAGGCAGACACGAACACCCTCTCCCATGCCACACCCCCTCCAGGGCACCCTCACTGCCCAGACCCCTCTTAGCCCATCCCTCCAGGCTCACCAGGTCAGCATATGTCCACCCAACTCTAAAGGTACCCAGCTGGGGCTGTTTAATTCAGATGTGGGGAGGAATTCATGTCCTCCATTAGGTCTGGAATCTTTTCCACCAGCCCCCAAAGCCCCAAATCTAACCCCCCAACAAAGTCAGCAGGGTGTCCCATTTCCAAGATGACATAGGGACAGGGGTGGCTGGGAGGGGGCAGAGAAACCTGTGCCCCTTTCAGAGCCCAGTGCAGCCCTTGGCCCCTGGGAGAACAGGGCAAACCCCTTCCCCAGGCTAGCGGTCTCATGGGCGGCAGAGCACCCCAAGTTCAACTGCAAGGCAAGGCCCCCAGCCCTCCCTGCATTTACACAGATGCGAACACACATGGATACAGAGACGAATAGATGCAGACACACAGACACGCCACAGACACCCACGGACAAGCACAGAGACACACTCACACACACAAACACACACCCTTCGGCCCAAGCCCTGCAGGAAGATGGGGGCGGCCAGACAGGGAAATACACCCCAGAAATCAGTGACATATCCAGGGCCCTGCTCACTGAAAGGCCAAAGCGGGCTGGGGGCTCTGGCAGACAGATCCCCTGGCCCCTCTGTTTCCCTGGTGGAGCTGCAGTGGCAGTTGAGGGGCTGAAGGTGGGAGCAGGCAGGAATACTGAGGAACCTCAAAGTGTATTGGCAGCAAATTTGGAAGAAAATCAATGGCCTTTAATGAGATTTGATTTTTCTCCATGATGGGCTGGGCTGGTGGTTATATGGGGGATCTCTGTGTACAACGTGCAAGGAAATGAACAGGGGGCACAAGGTGCAGGGCCGGGAGGGACGGGGAAACCGGGGTGAGGAAACTCTAGGGTCAGCAGCTGCAGGGACAGACAGGATACCAGGCTGCGCTGGCTGCTCCGGTGTCTAGTGTGGCCAAGCTGGGTTCTGAATCCAGGAGCCGGGGTTCCCAGCCCCCAGAGGGAGATGAGGGGCTGAGGTCCACCTGGGTCAAGAGGCTGGCAGGGGCCAAGAGCAGTGGAAGCAGCCAGGGGGATGGCACACAGCTGGCTCGGGGTCATTCCGAGGGTGGTGAGAGGCAATTATCAGGGGCTTCATTCTGATCACTGCAGTTTACTGAGCACCTGCCAGGCTCCAGGCACCTGTTATCGTTATTCTGCAGAAAACCCTGCAAGAGAGGTGATGGCTCCTTGCTCAGATGAAGAAAATTAGGATCAGAGACATTAAAGAAATTGCCCAAAGCCACACAGCCAGTGAGTGGCTGAGGCAGCACCTAAACCAAGGTCCACCAGGATCAGAAGTCTGTGCTTCCTCCATTCTGCCTGCAAGTGGCACTGCCAGGCGATGAAGGAGCGTCTCAGTCTCTCTTCCCTTCTTCCAGCCCATGTCTCCGAGACCTACGGCGGGCTGGGCCAGGCCCTGGGTTCAGACTCCAGGGTGATGGGCACTCAGGAGAATCTCCTGCACAGCTAGACCCCAAAGCACAAGACTTCCTCAGGCACAGAGAAGTGGGCTTGTTTAAAATCGTACCCTCCCCCAACCACGGGTTCTATTTCCCCCTTTTCCTGCTCTACTTTTTGTATAACACACTATATAATCTTACTTAATGTTTTTCTCTGACTTGCTCACTATTGCATCCCTGGCTGGCACACAGTAGGTGCTCAATAAATACTTGTTAAATGACAGAATAAGGTAAGCCTTGGCATTCTGTCCACAGAGTCCCTCGGCTCCTTGCCCCCACTCTCACCCTGGTGGCGTCTGCAGCTTTAAGGACTCCCACTCACAGGTCCTGGCCGGCCGGTGGGGGGGAGCCCCACTTCCCCCGCAGCCCCAGGCTCCCCAGCTGCCACTCCACCCCAGCCTCAGCACCAATTCTGCCCGTCGATACTAGCCTCTGGCAGCCACACTCGGATGCCCACCCTGATCAATAACCAGCGGCTGCCATCGATCAGCCCCAGGGGTATAGAGAGGCACGGAGAGGAACAGCAGGGTGTGTTCACAGCCTCAGAAAGGGAGCACCAACAGGGAGCCCCCAGTGACCCAGCCAGGGCAGGCAGACAGGACAGAGCTAAGCAGAAACCAGGGGCAAAGAAACCAGGAGAGGAGACGCCAGACTCTGAGATAGGAAGGGCAAAGAGGCAGACACCCAGGGTAGCCACTGAGAAAGAGAGAAACAAGAAGCAAGAAAGGAAGGGCCTTGTTGAGGGCCTACTGTATGCAAGGGCATCATCTCTCAAGCCCCAGCACACTCTAGGAGAAAGAAGTTACCAGCTCCGTCTCACAGGGAGGAAACTAAGCTCAGAGGTCAAGAAACTCACCCAAGGCCTGAGCCTTTAGATTTGGGAGCAGAGCTTGGATTTGAACCCAAGTCTGGTGTCTTTGGGAGATGAGGCTCTTTGCAGCATCCCACAGTAGCTCTGAGCTGTCACTTCACCCACAGACAGTGGGAAGCTGGGAGGAGGTGCACCCACCCCCACACACTGGGATGCCCCATTTATAGCTTGTCATGATGGTTCAGGATGCCAGGCGTGGTGGTGTGTGTCTGTTGTCCCAGCTACTCAGGACGCTGAGGCAGCAGGTTCACTTGACCTCAGGAATTCAAGACCAGCCCAGGCAACATAGAGAGACCCTGTCTCTTTAAAAACAAAAACAAAAAAAAAGGATGGCTCAGGACAGGTGAAGGGTGGAGAAGTGGGTAGGGATGCCTGTTGAGGGAGGGGTTTGGTGTGGTGGGTGGGACGGGGTGGCTGCATGCAGATTTGGCTTGGCCTCAGCAGTAGGCCTCCTGGCTAGAGTTTGGCTGGGAGTTCTCTCCTCCCAAACCCTGGCTCCTGCCCTCTCTCCCAATCCTCCCTCCCATTCCTCCCTCCCAAATGCTACTGATTGCCACAGCATGAACTTGGGCAAGTTACTCAACTGCTCTGAGCCTCAGTTTCCTATCTCCAAGCAAAAGGAGGTAACAGTGCCTAGCCCAAAGTATTGTATCATAAATAAGGATTAAGTGAGATGAGGCATGTAAGCTCATGGTAAGTACATTATATGTTAGTACCATCAGCATAACCACATTGCCACATTACCCTTCCTGCTACAAGCACATGGCTTCCAGTTTCCACACCCACCAAGGGTGAGTGTGGAGTGTGGAAGGTGAGATTGTTGTGTGTGTTGGTCTCAAGGCTCTGATTTATTTAATTTTAGTTTTTTAAGACAGGGTCTCACTCTATTGCCAGGGCTAGAGTGCAGTAGCATCATCATAGCTCACTGCAACCTCAAACTCTTGGGCTCAAGCGATCCTCCTGCCTCAGCCTCCTGAGTAGCTGGGACTACAGGTGTGCACCATCATACCTGGCTAATGTTTCTATTTTTTGTGGAGCGAGGGTCTGGCCACGTTGCTCAGGCTGGACTTCTCAAAGTGCTGAGATTAGAGGTGTGGGCCACCGCAAGATCTCTTGCACAGTGCCTGACCCACGGCTGGCATCCCCATATATGCGAGGGGCCGTCTATGCAAGGTCTAGGTGCAGGTGGGTCTGGCTCCCTTGTTTCAGAGACTCAAAAGCAGCTGTGGCTGGGGATCATTGGTGACTTGCCTCTTCTGAAGCTGAGAGTGGAGGGTCAAGGCTGGCTGGAAGTGTGCTGAGAGATTTGTCCCTCCAATCAACTCTAGAGAAGAGGGAAGGGAAGGGAGGTCATCAATCTCCAATCTCAGAACTTATTCGCTGTTCATTTGTCATTTTTAAGCACCCAGTATGGGCCTGGCCCTGTGCTGGGACCTGGAAATACAAAATAAGCAAAGCTAGTTCCTACCTTGAAAGTCTAAATGTGTGCTGGGGAATGATATTCCTAGAGGGTGGGCGGGGCTTAGTGGCTGCAGAGACCTGTCCAGCCAATGTGGGGGCCTAAAGGGTGGGCTAGGCTTGGTGCCTGCGAAGGTGTGTGGGGGGCAGGGATCCTGCAAGAAGGGACCGAGCCTACTGTTTTACAGTTTCCACTTTCCTGTTCAAGGCCAGGCACGGTGGCTCACACCTGTAATCCTAGCACTCCGGGAGGCCGAAGAGGGAGGATTGCTTGAGGTCAGGAGTTTGAGACCAACGTGAGCAAGAGCAAGACCCTGTCTCTACTAAAAACAGTAAAAATTAGCCGGGCATGGTGGTGCATGCCTGTAGTCCCAGCTACTAGGGAGGCTGAGGCAGGAGGATCGCTTGATCACAGGAGTTTGAGGTTGCTATGAGCTAGGCTGATGCCATGGCACTCTAGCCCAGGCAACAGAGCTAGACTCTGTCTCAAAAAAAAAAAAAAAAAGGAAACTGTTCAGCCCATGGGTTTCTTTTGAGGTTGCAGGTAAACCACAAAACTACTGCTTTTCATGGAGTCTCCTTCCTGCCGCCCACAAACAAACCTCAGCTGAAAAGCAAGAGCCAGAGAGCCCGAGGGGAAGAGGGGGTGGGCTGCAGAGGTGGCAGGAGAAAGCCCAGGCCAGCCCAGCCCCTCCTCCCCGGCCCACCGCAGCTGGTGAAGGGTGTCCTCTGAAATGGAATATTGTGACAGAGAGGGCACGGGGCAGGGGCGAAGGACAGGCATTTCCATAAAAATCCTTCCTGGAGTGCAGTCGTGAGGAATCTTGTTTCGAAGTGGCCTTTGCAGAGCCTGAGGTATAAATCTCCTGGTCCTAATTCAGAGAGCAGCCCCTCTCCCTCTTCCAATCTGGGGAAGGAGCCGGGACAATTAACTGGGGGGCAGAGCTCACGCCCTTGCCTGCTTCTCCAAGGTGCTAATGGTCCTCAGGGCTCTGGCCCTGCTCCCCCTCCACCCACCCCAGCTAAACGAGGCTCTGCAATTTTAAAAGATAATTCTGAGAGCGGTTGTTTTGCCCGTAAAATAACAACAATGGTTTCCAATTATTGAGAGTTTACAATTTACTGGGCACTGTGCTAACCTCCTGGGAGGCATGGTTTCCTCATTTTACAGAAGGGACAACTGAATGTCCTAGAGGATAAGCAACTTGCTTAGGCCAGCCAGCCAGGAAGGGGTGGGTCAGGATTAGAACTGAGACTAGCCACCTTCGCAGGAGGCACAGGGATTCCAAAGGAAGGAAAAGGGGCCAGGTTGGGATGCAGGGGCAATGAGGTGGGGCGGTGACTGGAACCTATGGATTAGAGGTTGATAGGGAGGGTAAAGAAAGGGGCCACCCCAGGTGCTGTGTCCCCTGACCAGGCTTCCAGGACCCTCAAGAGAGGGGGACAATGACAGCCTCCTGGTCAGTGGCCACCTCTCCCCAGCATAAAACCTCCTCTTATGTGCACCTGGAGCACAGCCTGGAAGTGAGGGACACTGAGCTCTGGGCTGGGAAGGAGGCAGTTAGAACTTTCTGGAGCACCTCCCCCAGCAGGATGAGCTGAAGACCACCAGGGAGGTGTTAATGAAACAGGGAAGCTGCAAACAGACCCAGGAGTGATTCCAATCTGACACCTCCACCCCAGCCCCCAACAGTAATGAGCTGGGACCTGCCTTTCTCCCCAGAGAGGGGGTTGGGGGGAGAAGCCATGTTCGGGCATCCTTGTAGCTTCAAAAGCCACATTTCATCCTCATCATTGTTAATAATAACATTTTTATTGCTATAAAAAGCTCACATTTATTGAATATCTACTGTGCTAAGTCTTTTTCATATATCTTATCATTAACTTCACCTATAAACCTTAAGCCTATATGGTAAGCAGAATTCTTATTTCCATTTTACAGATGAAGAAATTGAGGTTCAATCGGGTCGAGGGACTTGCCTGAAGTACAGCCAACACGTGGACCCAGGACTGTCGGACTCAGAGCTCTCAGCACTTTGGGTACTGAATCTCTGACATGTACCCACCGAGAACTCCCTGCAGGGAGGTCTGTCCCTGTGGCCGTGGGCCTGGGGCTGAGTGGTAAATAAAGGCAGCATGCCCACTAGAACTTCTGTCATCGAAGTTCCAGAATTGGGAAGAAAGGACCAGCAGGATCCTAGCCCTACCATCAAGTCTTCCCGTCTGCTCTCTCTGGGTCCGCTTTCCCCGTGTGTACAATGAGAATTGAGCCAGGGAGCTTGCAACCGAGGAGGGACCTCCAGCTCTGCCCACTGCCTGGGGAAGGGGAGGCAGAATGGTTTTGGCTGGGGAGTCCCCTGCCTCTGACCCCAGGAGAGGGGGACTAAGCATGTGAGTGGAGTCCCATGTTTGTAAACACCATTAATCAGTGATTAGCAGATGGGCATGCTAATTGCACCTGTGAAGGCGAGAGACCACAAGGTTGATTACATTTACAAACTGTGGGGATGCCTGGCACCTGGCCCTGCAGGAGTGGCACGGGAGGGGGCTGCCTCATTTAGGACCCCAGCCTGGGGGGCGAGGGGTTTGACAGTTAAGCCTCCTGCCAAAAGAAGATTGCAGGCCTGGAGCAGGGGTCAGTGGTGCTGGCCTTGATTCAGCAGCTCTGGGAACACGAAGTCAGTGACAATCCTTCTTAGACTCTTCCCCTCTTAGCCGGGGAGCCCTGACAAAAGGGGGATCCTGCAAATGTCATTTCAATCCCCTCCCCAACTCCCTCCAGCAGTTCTTGGGGGTAAATCATTGTGCACTGCAGCTGAAAGGGGCCCCAAGGGCCTACAGGGAAACTGAGGCCAGGTTAATCAGCAAGTACAGCCCAGTGCCCTGACCTCTAGGTCAGCCCCCAGGGTCTGTGAAGAACAGCCATGATCCTCCTCCAAGCATGGGGCTGAGGGCTTTACACATATGATTTCTTTTCATCCATACCACCATCATCTGAAGTGGATACCATTGTTATCTCCCTTTTATAGACTGAAAACTGAGGCTTAAGGCCGGGCGTGGTGGCTCACGCCTGTAATCCTAGCACTCTGGGAG
>VBSM01003215.1:27970545-27983504 GCA_008086735.1 Cheirogaleus medius | reverse complement strand
CCCCCCCCAGCTCCTCTGTGCTTAACCCACACTTGCTGAGCAGTGTCCGTGTCAGGAACTGGGCCAGGCCCCAGAGGCCACTCAAAGGGGTATTGGGCCTCATCTCCCTTGTCCTTAGGACCTCAGGCCTTTCCCTTTTGTCATGGGGCCACCTGTATACATGATGACACCTGCGTGTGTATGGCAGGTAGTTTACAGCCTTGGTTTCTTTTGCTTCGAGTGAATCTGTCTTCTCAGATGCCAGCCAGCCTGCTGCCCATGGGCAAAGCAGAGAGAAGCCCCCTGTGGGGCCACTCCCAGGAGAGTGGCCAGCTAGATAGCCTAAACTGTCGGGATCCAGAAACCTGACGAACAGCACGCCCAGGGCAGGTTAGTCATTACAGGGTTCCAGTCACCACAGAGGAGTCTGTGGGCAGGAGAGGGGGTTCTGGACCCTTACCACCACCTACCCCATCTTCTAGGCCCCACACTGGGCCTGGACCTAGAGAGTGGAGCTCACCTCTGCACCCCCATGTAGAGGGAGCGCTCAGACACCTCCATTTGTTTTCATCAAGTGTATCAGTCAGGATTCTTCCGAGAAACAGAACCAATAGGGCGTGTGTGTGTGTGTGTGTTAAAAAAATTTATTATAAGGAATTGGCTCATACAATTATGGAGCTTGAAAAGTCACATCTGCAGGGCGAGTCAGCAAGCGCCATACCCAGGACAGCCGATGGTTTAGCTGCAGTCTGAGTTTGGAGGCCTGAGAACCAGAGAGAGAATGGTGTAGCTCCCATCCAAAGGGCAGTGTGCTCAAGACCCAGGAAGAGCCTGTGTTTCAGTTCAGTCTGGGGGCAGGAGGAATTCTCTCTCATTCCGGGGGAGGTCAGCCTTTTGTTCTGTTCAGACCCTCAACTGATTAGATAAGGCCCCCACCCATGAGGGAGGGCAAACTGCTTTACTCAGTCTATTGATTTAAATGTTAATCTCTTCCAAAAACACCCTCATAGAAACCCCCAGAATCATGTTTGACCAAATATCTGGGCACTCCATGGCCCAGTCAAATGGATATATAAAATCAGACATCACGTTCAAAGTTTGTATTACTGTGTGCTAGTCTTGGGATGCACAGTCCTAGTTTACAGAATATTTTTTACTGACATTCTCATTTTATCTTTAGAACTTCTCTGTTGGAAGGGGGCAGATAGAGCTGATATTAATGATACGTCCCTGTTTTACAGATGAGGAGACTGAGAAGCCATCTAGGTAGGAAGCCATGGAGCCAGGGCTGGAATGAGCATCTTCCAAAGAACCTTTAAGGACAGATGAAAGGTCACCCTGGCCCAAACTTCCAGGCACGAGCTCAAAACCACAGGTGTGAATGTGCTTCTTGGTATGAATGTGAAGCAGTTTCTTGGACATGAGCAAGAGGCCGAAGGCCAGTGGTTCTTGAACCTGGCTGCACAATGAGACCACTTCTTAAAGGGGAGCTTTACGAAACACCAACACCTGGCTCCTTCCCCAGAGATTCTGATTTAATTGGTCTGGTGCATCTAGAATATTAAAAAGTGTCCCCTTCCCTCATGCTATGACTCTAAGGCATAGCCAAGGTTAAAAATCACTACACTGGGCTCTTGGCCAAGAGGGCACAGGGATGGGGGAGGCAGTGTGGCGTGGTCAGGGCTGACCTGAACCAGCAGAGATCAGAGCCGGTGTGGCAGTCAGGGACAGGATCTCAAGGGGGACAGAGGCTGGTGGTGATCATGGGAGTTTAGTCCTTTCTTGAGAGGAGAAACTTTGACTTTAAAAAGATCTTAGGCCCCTTCTAAACAAATTCTAACGTTCTAAATTGGCATCACCATTAGAATTCTGAGCAACATCCATTCCAGATGGAATCTAGAGAAAAGGGGGCACTATTTATTAAGCACCTACCGCATGGGAGGCATTGAGTCCCCATCGCCCTCTATACCTTCCCTGCAATCCAGGAAGGCAGAATTATTTCCCTTTCGCCCAGGAGGGAGGCACAGGTGGGCAAGTAACTTGCCCAAGGTCACACGGCAGTCAGGATTACAAGTTAAAGGGCTGCTCTCCTCCAAATCCGTGTTCCAGGACAGTGGTTCACAACCAGGGAGGATTCTGTCCACCACAGGCCATTTGACAATGTCTGGAGACATTTTTGGTTTCATAACTTGGGATGGGGGGGTACTAGTGGCATCTAGCGGGTAGATGTCAAGGGTGCTGCTAAACATCCTCCAATGCACAGGATGGCTCTCATGGCAAAGATGCACTGGGCCCAAACGCCAGCAGTGTGGCAGTTGAGAGCCTCTGCTCTAGTGGTTCTCCTGTGGAGCTTGGAAAAGCCTGACACCCACACCCATTGTATCAGACCCTCTGGTGTCAGTGTTGGGTTTTTTGAAGCTTGCCAGGTGGTCCCAATGTGCTGCCAAAACTGAGAAGCACTGGTGGCTTCCACTCCATTTGTGGGACCCTGGGGGAAAAGCACCAAATCTGTCTAGGCTGTACAATCAACAGGAAGCCTGTCCTTGGTCCCTCCTGTTGAGATGGATTTGACGGATGAGTCCCTGGTGTGGGGGGGGTACCAGTGGGGTGGGAGGTGTTTGCTAATTTTCCCTTGCCTCTCCTGGGGCTGCAGCCAGGAGTCTCCTCCTGGTGGCTGCAGAAGTGTCCCGTAAACTGGGCCAAAGAGCGAGGCTGCCACCTAATGGACAAATTGATGGAATATCCCATTTATACAGTGCTTACTGGGTACCAGGGGATGTTTTATTTGATACTAATAAACCTGTGAGGTAGGTGCAAACAAGGGTCCAAGACACAAAAAGATGAAGATGTGTGCTCAAGGCCCCACAGTGGGGCAGTATTTGAGCCTAGATTTGTGCCCAGTCTACCCCACACCAGGGCCCTGGGCCTCCCTCTACATTCTCACACTCACATTTGCCACAGGCAACAGCTGGTTCGAGAGGAACAGGACCCCGGGACTAGGCTGTCTACTCCCTTCCCAATGTCTAGACTTCTTCCCCTTGACTTCTAGGCAGGCCCCAGGTGGACAGACTCCCTCCATCCCAGCTCAGCCTGGAAATTAACAAACTACCATCTCCTACCGCAGTTTCAACATCCAAACAGGCCAAAGTCCCCTGACCCCCAAGGCTATGGTCAATTAACAAGGACCTCGGTGGAGACTCCCACACACTGGAGCATGTGGATGTATGTGCAACAGTCCCGACTCCAGCACATGTACATTGCAGATGGTCCAGGCCAGCTCCCAATTTGCCTTTTCCCATCCTGAAGACAGTCCTGGATGCTGAGCCACTCTGACTCCTTCAGACGTGGCTCAAGTTCTTGGGGGTCTTGGAGAAGGTGCCTTTTCCCTCTCAGCTGGGAAACTCTTCCTCTGGCTGCATATGGAGTGAAGAAGAATTCCTGCACAGACAGAGGACAAGGGAGGAGAGGACAGAGCCCCTGACACATGCCAGGCACTCCCTCTTTTCATCCTCGACAGGATGTGTTTTCTCCATTTTGCACATAAAGCAACTGAGGCACAGAAAGGTTGAGCAACTTGTTTAGGATGAAACAGCCGGTAAATAGGATTAGAGAGAACTGACACCTGTGTGATGAGAGGGTGAGAAGAAAGGGAAGGGGGAGTAGACTCACCTGTAGCCACAGAGACGTTCAAAGAGTCGAGTCCAGGAGGCAGCTGGCGCCCGGGCAGGATGGTGAGGAGAAGCTGGCAGGAGGACTGCACTTCCTGGGACAGACCAGAGCCCTCGTTCCCTGCAGGGCACGGGGCAGAGGGTTAGAGTGTCCTAGCCAGGCACCCACGTGCTTAGGAAATGTCTACCTGAGCACAGAAAAGCAGGGACATCTACCTACCCAGCACAAGGAGAGTAGGCCGGTCCCAGAGGAAATCCAAGCAACTAGTGACAGGGATCTCGGAGGACTGGGAGATCTCAGGCCTTGGGCCGCCCACTGTGCCAGCCACGAGCCAGCCCTGCCGGGCTTTGGCCTGAAAGGAGGAAGAAATCATTTTTCTAGCTCATCAAATCTTCATCAGAGTCCTGGCCGAGGAGGAGCCCAGCCTCGCCCGTATATTAATCCACCCACTCATGCAGTCAGTTTAGTCAATAGTTATTAAGCACCCAGAATGGACCAGGCTCTGTTCCAGGCACTGGGGATAGGGTGGTGAACAAAACAAAACAGTCCAAAATTCCAGTCTTGTGGAAGAGTGGGCAGGGAAGGGTTCACTAAGGTGACATTTGAGTGCAGCCCTGCAGGAGATGAGCAAGCACCGTGCAGACATCAGGGGGAGGAAAATTCCAGGTGGAGAAATTAGCAAGCACAAAGGCCCAAAGGCAGGTGCTTACCCGGCATGTTTAAAGAACAGGAAGGGAGTTGTCAAGGAGACAGGAGAGGGAACAATGACCACATAAGGTCATTGGGACTTCAGGGGCTACTGGAGGGACTTTGGCTTTTACTCTGAGAGAGATGAAAAGCCTTTGAAAGGTTCTGAGTAGAGAAGTAACATAGTTTGACTTCAACAGAATCACTCAGTCAGCTGTGCTGAGAACTAAGAGCAGAAGTAAGGAGACCATAAAGCTGGGATGGAGGGAGTCTGTTAGGTTTCTGCAATAATACAGCCAAGAGATGCCGGTGAGTTGGACCAGAGTGGTAGCATTGGGGATGGTGAGAAATGGTGAGAATATGCAAATAACTTCAATCAAGGATGATACCAACGTTTTTGGCCTCAACAACTGAAGGGATGGAATTGCCATTAGTTGAGCTAGGTAAACCTCCAGAAGGAATACGTGCTTAGTTTTGTTAACTTTGAAATGCCTACTAGACCGCAAAAAAGAACTGTGGAATAGGCATCTAGATGAGTGAATCTGGACTTCAGAAGTAAGATCCAGGCTAGGATATACAGTTGGAAGGCATTCAAATATAGATGGTATTTAAAACCATGAGACTGGATGAGACCAACAAGAAATTAATATATACAGAGAAGAGACCCAAAGACTGAGACCTGGGAAATGCCAATGCTTGGAGGTGGGGGTGGGGGTGGGGAGGAGTTGAAGAGGAATCACCAAAGAGGACTGCAAGAGAGAGCACAGTGAAGCAGGAGGAAAGCCAGGTGAAGAGTGTTTCCAGGAGGAAGGACTGGTCACCTGTGCCAGATGCTGCGGACAGGTCAAGTCAGACGAGGATTGAGAACTGAGCCTTGGATGCAGCAACATGGAGGACACTGGTGACCTTGACAAGGGCTTTCAGTGTGGGAGGAGGGTCTGACTGGTGTGAGGTCAAGAGAGAATGCGAGAATGCTTGTTTGCATGCTGATGAGATGGAAAGGGAAAACCCGATGATGAAAATTACTAGAGCACTGTTTGAGTAGGCAGGAAGGGCTGGGGGCCAGGGCAGGCCCCTGCTTCTTCCACAGTAACTGGAGGGAAAACAGACTCTCTGGGGCCAGATACTGATGGGAGTATGGAGATGTAATCACTGGAGCTTAAGTAAGTGCCCTGCAGAGTGTTTTTGTTTCTTTCAGGAGCTACCTGTTTAGGGTAGTGAAAGTGAGAAGAGGGAACCCCATCTCCCACCAGGCTTGGCCAGAGTTCCTCTGAAGAGGGCTCCTTACAAGAAGATGAAACCAGAAAATGCTTCTAGACATATGCTTTTCAATCTAGTAGCCACTAGCTACATGTGGCTATTAAGCAATTGAAGTGTGGCTAGTCCAAATTGAGCTGTGCTCCATGTAAAAATTTTTAAAAGGAATGTAAAATATGTCATTAACATTTAAAATGATTAGCTAGTGGCTCATGCCTGTAATCTCAGCACTCTGCCAGGCCGAGGGAGGAAGATCACTTGAGGCCAGGAGTTGGAGACCAGCCTGAGCAACATAGTGAGACCCCATCTCTACAAAAAATTTTTTTAAAAAAGAAAATTCGCTGGCCATGGTGGTGTGAGCCTGTAGTCCCAGCTACTCAGGAGGCTGAGGCAGGAAGATCACTTGAGCCCACGAGTTTGAGGGTGCAGTGAGCTGTGATGACAACACTACCGTCTAGCCTGGCAGCTAGTCTCTATTGAGACCTTGTCTCAAAACACAACAACAACAAAAAATACCATAAAAGATTACATGTTGAAATGATAATATTTGGGATATACTAGGTAAAATTTATTAAAATTAATTTCACCTGTTTATTTTTACTTTTCAATGTGGCTACTAGAAAATCTAAAATTACATATATGGCTCATATTATATTTTTATTGGGGAGCATTATTCTAAGCACATTCCAGAGCTCTCCCACCTTCTTGGGGAGGGGGGAATTTCTCACCACTCAGCGTGGAGGGAGGGAGGAACGGTTAGAGATCTGCCAAATGTGGGGCAATACTGACCCCTCGTGTCCAGCAAGGGAAGCACAGCTGAAAACAGACTCGACCCAGAAAGGGGCTTGCCGATTCCTAGATATCAATGGCATATAAGTCTCCTTGTTCAAAGATTCTTTCAAGCTGTGCCTCTATTCGAGGAACGGAGGCCTCCTGTCCACCAGCTCCTCACAGCTGAACAAGCATTTACTGAAGACCTACTTAGTAGGCAATTGAGACACTGAGATAGACTTAAAGAAGGGGCAAAGAGGCGTATTTCCTGGGAAACGAGTGCAGTGAAGGGATGGCGCCAGCAAGTCCCTAACTTCAGACAGTGCTCCATCAGTGGTTTTAAAAACTCTGGGGCCCTTCCCTCTCCAGAGAAGGCGATGCCAATATGTCCCTTTCTCTCCTCCCATCAACTGCTGGCTGAGATCCCTTGAAGAGGCTGAGCAAAGCTCGTTTCTGCTCTTTCCCCTCTCGCCCCTCATTACCTGTAAAAAACCGGTCAGGTCATCAGTGGAGAACACGTCCATCACCTCCATAGCCCCCGCGCTGGCCTTGCTGACTACTGGAGTGAGCGGGCAGCTGCAAAGTTTCCCCATTCCCCGCATTAGGCTGGACAATCTCAAGCCCGGTGCCCTCCACTCCCTGGGCTCCCAACGGTTAGGGGGTGAGAGTTCTGGCGCTAGGGAAGCCCAGCTGAGGGATCACCCAAGGGTCAAGGTGCTTAGGAACTCGGCTGCGCCTCCAAGTTGGGACACATGGAGAATAAGGGGCATCCGTGCCTGTTTCTCTGGCTAGTGATGACCTTATCCACTCCGAGGAAGTGAGCGGAGCGCAGCACAGCCCCAAGATTCCGGGGATCCTGAAGCTCCTCGAGGACGAGCCACAGCTGCTGGGGGTCGTCGCCTGGGCTCGCCTCCCCGGCCTCAGTCCAGGGCTGGGCCCGCAGCGGGCTCACCTCCAAGCAGACGCCCTGGTGGACCTGGTAGCCGCACAGGGCGTCCAGTTTCTGCCGTCTGGGCCGCAGAACTGGAATGCCCTGAGCCTCGGCCGCCCGGAGCAGCTCGGCCCGCGCCCCCTGCAGCCCGGCCTTGCCGGCCTGGAGCAGGAGCCTGGCCACGCGGCGGCGGGCGGCCTGCAGTGCCAACAGACATGGGGACAGGCCAAACAGAAGCTCCAGCCGCTGCGTCGCCGGCAGGTCATCCAGCCGCAGACGGCTTAGCTCCTCCCCTCCAGGCCGCACCTCACGCCGCGCTGCTTGGGAGAAATGACGGATGACAAAGTGACCGGAGCAACACCGGGTCGCGCCCCTGAAGGTCGAGAGTAGTCCCATGGTACACGCCCCGCCCGGGACTCGCCCCCTGCTCCCAGGCCCTCAACAGAGGGGCGAAGGGGACCTGACGACTGCCCTCACCCAGCCCCCGAGACAAGAACAAACAGGCCCGACCACGAGCCCAGAGACTGCCCAGAACTGGACAGCCCGGCTACGACCGCCCCCGCCAGCCCACGTGTGCTTCTCCGCTTCCGCATTCAGGCAGCCCCGCCCCCTGCCCTGCGACGCACCGCGCACGTCCGGCTGCAGACTGTCCCCACAGCGCCCCCTGCAGCACTGGCTGAGCGGCGACCTCCACTGCACCACGGCGGGCCGGGAGGCCGTGCTCAAAGCTGAGCCGACCCTACTGCCGGCTGCATCCTGTGCCTTTGGGGGACCTCATTCACCCACGCACCATCAAAGGACACTTTAAGGGGACGGGTTAGCCTTCCAGTTGAACCGATTCAGTCTTGGTGCCTCCCTCCTTACATCCAGGTGCTGGTGATCTTCCCCAGAAGCTTCTCCTTGTCAGACCCTCATCACCAGTCGGCAGGACCGCAACAGCAACTTCCTATCCGGTGGCTGATTCTCTTCACAGTGACATCTGTGAGCCTGTCGCGTCCCTGCTGACAAGCCAGCCGATGCCCTTGTCCCACGAGTAATAGCCAGACACCTTTGCTCAGCACTCAGGTCCAGGAGCGCTCACCTCCAAGCAGACACCCTAGCGGACCTGGTAGCTGCACAGGGTGTCCAGTTTCTGCCGTTTGGGCCACAGAACTGGAATGTCCTGTGCCTCGGCTGCCCAAACAGCTCAGCCCACTCCCCTTGCAGCCCAGCCCTGCTAGCTTGGAGTAGTGATCCAGGCAGGAACTACCTTTTCAACCCTATCTCACTCCTGCACTTAAGTTCCGTGCTGTTCGCACAACACGGCACACTCTTCTGGTCCTCCCAGCCTTGCACACCCTTTTTGTCTTCGCTTCATATATGGCAAACTCCTTCCCATTTTTAAGACCCAACACAAAACCACTCCTGCTACTTAAAGTAACCCATACTCCAGGAGTGATGCCCCCAATCCACCCACCTTCCCCCTCACCTGGAAGAAATTCTGAGACACAACCATCCCTGATCACAGAGAATGGGCAAGAACTGAAAGACATCCCTGAAGCCAAGGTAGGTTGGTTGCGATTTTTCTTTTTTAATGATCACTGTTAAATCCACTGGGAGCCAGGCTGCGGTATCCTGGGGCCGCAGTCAGAGTGGAGTGATGACCCCACCGGGGGCCAACAAGCCAAGATTGGGCCGGAGAGCTGGGAAGGAGGAACCGAAGGGGGAGTGGGGGCAGTGGGGAAGGGAGAGGCAGAAGCCTGGAGCCCTGGATCACCATTCAGACATAAGGGGGGGGGCCTCTCTGCCACCCCAACCCTGAGGGGCAAAGTTAGGGTGCAAGAAGATAGGGGGAAGCTCCCCTTTTAGCCACAGCCCTTTCCCAGGTCAAAGGGAAGAGACAGGAGAGCAGACAAAGGCTGAGGAGCCCAAGAAAGGGACTAAGAACAAGTTAAGAAGTAAAATAATCAGTGACAGCACCTACTTTCCCCAGACCATTTTTCACATTTGCAACGGAATCAATTTGACAAGATTATATAAAAATCTCAAACAAATTTTCTAGCCTCTGGTGGGGGTGGGGACAGGAACTGGTATCCAGGGGTCCAGAAATGAACACCTAAAATCCAGAGGCAGGAGCCAAGCCATGAGGGGTGGGGAGGGAAGGAGGAGCTCCCTCAGTGCACTAGGACACCTGCTCCGTGGGCCTCATCTGGATGTCTCCGATCTGCGGAAGGCACAAGGCTTGAGGCAGCCAGGACACTCTCCCCGCCTCCTGAAAACCCCTCCTCTGGGGATGGTTGGGTTCCTCCAGGGGGTGGACAGTCAAGGCCAGACTCACCTGGACGTGTGGGGGGGTGCTGAGGACGTAGATAACAGTGTCGGCCACATCCTCAGATTGGAGACACTGAAAGCACCAGGGGACTGGGTTGAGATGAGGACAGAATGGACTCAAGTTCCCTCCCACTGCTGAGGTCCTTTCCAGCACCCACATTCCCACCCCAACCCTGTAGGAGGGGTGACAAGGTGGCTAGAAGGGTGGATTCTGAAGGCCAGGGTTCCCTCTGCCTTCACTGAGGGAGTCAGTGGCTTCACTAGGCCCAGAGGGAGGCCCCACCTTCATGTGTTCATAGGTGGCAGCTGCCTTCTCAGGGTCCTTGTCGTGGAGCTTGAAGGCGAATTGTGTCTCCACCATACCTGGAGAGATGCACTGGGCCAACAGAGAGAGCCTGCTCAGGGACTGAGCTCTGCCAGGCCTTGGGGAGGTTGGGGGGAGAAGAGGGAGGCCACCAGCTTCACAGTGACGGCTGCCCAGTGTCCAGCAGCTGCTTCCTCCTTCTGAAAAGGCCACTGGCTACTGTCACAATGATACCTACCCTCTACAGAGCCTTTTCTGTGTGTCAGGTGAGTGTTTCACAAAACGGTGTCCCTTAAAACCTCATAACCAGTAGGTATCATCATCTCCATTTTATGATGAGAAGACCGAGGCTTAGAGAGATTCAGTGACTTGGCCATGGTCATGCGGCCTTTTAAGAGCCCAGAGTCCTGGTTTCCAGCCATTGTGTACCTGGTTTCCCACAATCCTTTGCTTTCCCTTAGTCTCACCTCACCATGTGCCCCTCAGGTCAGCCCCCTCCCACTTCAAAGTCTAAGTATGTCATTGGCTCCTGGATCAGCGAAATGAAGACACTCAGGGACAGAGCAGGGCCATGCAAGGGGCAACAGAGGCCAGCAGATCTGTACCCAGTCCACTCCTGGGAGCTCTACACACCACACCCTGGGGGGCCTGGGCAGTATGTGTGGGCAGGAAGGGGCTGCGCCCACCCCATCCCCGCCAGGACCGGGCTACACCCTCACCGTGGCTCGGATGTGAGTCTGGGCCTCCCGAAGCTCCTGCCTCAGTCCCTCTGTCAGCGCAGTGACGGCGTACTTGGTCGCACTATAGAAATGGGTTGCAGACACAGGTACCACTCGGTGGCCAGACATGCTGGGTGAAGGGAGGGAGGGAAGGGGAAAGAAGAAAGAATGAAGCTCCACAGAGACTGGCAGTGCCCCCTGCCATGCAGGTCAACCCCACCACCCAGATGCAGACAGGGAAGCCTCCTAAAGGGGACCTCTAGTGGCCACCCCACAGCCCATTCATCTAGCTTCTGTTACTCCAGCAGCTCCTGAAAACCCTCCTCTTCCTAGAAGTCGTCCCTGTGCTCCTCTTCATGTGGATGTCAGAAAATGCTCCATTGCACCTGTGTGTTCGCTGATATAGCTCTATTGGGAGTCTCTGGGGGCAGACAAAGGCCATGTCCCTTCTCAGACTGGGGGATCCCTGATGGCAGAGACTGTGCAGTTTCTTTGTGCCTTGAGGTGGAGATCATCCCAGGGCCTGAGGAATGGAGGCGCTCAGGCCTAGGAGGGGTCCCACACTTCAGCTGCAGAGGGAAGGGGCTGAGCTGCCCATTGCAGCCAACCACACGCTGGTACTTGGCAACATTATTCTTTCCGTCACCATTAATTGTGTCATTCGGGTATTAAATCCCTCTTTTACCACCAAGGAAACTGAGGCCAAATGAGCTGCAGCAGATCACCCAGCGTGGAGGGTGAGTGGTGACCTGAGGTCTATCCTTCGGCCACCTGCCCTCACCTATTGATGTTAATGATGTGCCCATCATCCACATTCCGCTCCTTCATGGACTGGTAGGCTTCCCGGGTGCAGATGCTGAGGGCCAGCACGTTCACCTGCAGGCCAGGAGGGCAATGGGTGTCTCCACTCGGGCCCAGCCGAGTAGGTGATGGAGCCACAGAGCACCAGGGGTGGCAGCGATGGTGTGGCATTCCGAAACAGCATCCAGGTTCTCCCAGAGACCAACAACAGGCCCAGGGCACCTTGCCTCCTATATTAGGTGCCCCTTTCCCTAAAGCTGCCACCCCCAGTTGACAGCAGAGGCAGCTCCTCTCCTGGATGACCCCCCAGGTTCCTGCAAACAGGAATGGAAACCCCTCAAGCCCACCCCAGACCCAGGAGACTCTGTCTTGGTCATCTTCTCTGCAAACAGTAGAACCTCCGATTCTTTAGGGAATCACCTCCATTTCTTCCCCAGATACCCTACCCTTCTATTCTCTGGGACAGCATCCCTGGCCCTGCTTCCTCCTAAACAGCCTAAAATGCTTCCTAAACTGGCTTAAAAATCTCTCTCCTCAAGCATAGACCCTACCCTCTCCCCACTTTCCTCAGCTCCTCTCTGCTCCTTTCCCATCCTCCTCTCCCTTGAGACTACAAGTAGAGAAGGGACGGCCTGACCCTCCTTCCTTTCACCTGTGTTCCATCTACGAGACTAGGCACAGGGGCTCTAAAAGGTGGGGTGATTGGCCACTCCTACTCCCTCTGGCAGGGGTGACCCCAAATCCCTACCCTCGGTGCAACAGGGGCCTGAAGAAGTATCTGCTGTAAAGGGCCTGCCCAGGCCCACCGATCAGCCTTACCCACGAGGACAAGCAGAGATAAAGCTTTCAGCAGGTCCTCGCATCTCTCCTCTCGGGAAGAGAGGGAGCCAGCTGGGAGATTAGATGTGTCTCTTTATCGGGTGTCAGAGACAGGCATGAGGAACAGAACACCCTTGGTGTGAACCTGCCTCAGCGTTCATGGCAGTAGGAAGAGATGGGTACAGGACAGGGGAGGTGTTCAGCCCTGTTCCTCACCCTCTTAGCCATGTAGCTTTGTGGAGCAGAGAACTCAGCTCCTGAGGGCAGATGGTGGAAGAGAAATAGATCCCCTGGGACCAGGTGAGTAAATCACCCGGGTCTAAGGAGAAGATGCCTGATAGAACGATCCGAATATACTTAGATAACGTTCAAGCTGAACGGGGGCCTCAGGGCTTTAATATAAGTCCCCCATTTTATAGATGGGCAAGTTGAGGTCCAGGTTTAGAGACCCACTTGCTACAGGTGAGGACTGTCTCTCTGATCTTCTAGAAGGCTCTCTGAGAGCAGGGCTTCATTGTTTGTTGCTTCACTTCCAGGCCCAAGCATGTATTAGGTGCTAAATCTACTGTTAGCGGTGTGAAAGGATTGTGGAGGAGGAAAGAAGCCCCCCATTTACACACTGCTTTTAGCTTCACAGAATACGTTTATACCCTACTATTTCCCCAAAATACAGTCCAAAAGTTGGAATCTCATGTCCTGGAGGCTGTGTTTG
>VBSM01003215.1:27957431-27970445 GCA_008086735.1 Cheirogaleus medius | reverse complement strand
GTAAGATGTATTGGAAAGTTTCATTCATTTGATAAATATCTATGGAGTGCTTATGGGCTAGAGCTATACCAGAGAATAAAACAGACAATCCTTGCCCTTGTGGAGCTGACATTTTAGTGAATAGGAGAGGTGGGGTGTCACATAAAAACACAGCCTCGCCACTCCTCTCAAGGAAGTCATGAGATCTGGCCACACAGCCCACACTGCAATCTAGCACCTATGCTGTGCTGGAGCAGTGGCCGCCCCTCCACGTGGCGTGTGCTCTCCCACACTGCAGATCCCACCTGACCCACCTCACTCCTTTGTGCACCCACCTGGCCCCAGGGGACACTGGAGTCTGTGACCCCCCAGATATTGATGATATAGGTGTGTTCATCCCAATTAAATACGACATGACTGAAACTCAAAGAAGGTAACTAAGCTGCCTGAAGTCATAGTTACTGGTAGGGCTGGGTGAGAATATCACCTCTTGTGTCTGTTCTTTCCTTCCCATAAGACCATGTTCCCAAGCACCCAGTGCTGACACATGGGGGACATCCAGTAAGCTGCAGGGCTCCCCCTTCCACAAATCTTTCTTCCAACACAAGGAAATCAGTCTAGACTTTAAGAACTAGCCCAGGAGCTCAAAGGAAAGAAGAAATGAAAAGATATGGCCATTCATCCACTCACTACCCCTCTGGTAGGGAGAGAAGCAAGGGGATGGTCCAGATGCCCCAGGTGGGAACCCGAAGCTCCCTCTTCCTAGAGGTCCTATCCCCAGCGGTCTTCTGTCTCCTGAACCCCTGGCTCCCCACTCTCCTCCCAACCCCTGACACCAGGCCTGGAGCTCTTACGTTGAACATGGCCTTCCAACCGCTGGTGCTCCCTGAGAGCAGGCTGTCCGGCCGGGCCAAGCCGGCATTGTTGATGCAGATGTCCACACCGCTGTGCTGAGAACGGATAGCCGAGAACATGGAGAGGATGTCCTCCTCGTTTGCCAGGTCACATTTGTAGGGGATCAAAGTCCCGGGGTAGCCTGCACTCTTACATTCGGCCGCCAGCTCCTATGAAACCCAACAGGGGTCTAACTGGGGTGAGCGCTCACTCCCACACCTCCCCACCCAGAGACGGACCCCTCCCCTATCACACTCTACAACTCTCTCCTTTGGCAGGTGGGCTTGTCCCTGAGGCTTGTCCTCTTTGGTCAAAGTCCAGGGAAGGGAGCACTCCCTGAGCGCGGGAGGGGAAATGTTGAGATCAGTGAAGGAACCTCATGTATAAACTCAAGTCTTCAGTTCTAAAAGGGGGAGAAGGGGGCCAGGGTGCTGGGAATGGAGTGCTATCTCTTTTCTGCCTCCTCTCCAACAGAAACACCTCCTCTGCCCGTAGGTGAGACGCATGCTGCTTCCACCAGTGCCGAGAGTCACCAAGCTGGTTACTCCAGGGCCTCCATCCTGTTCTCCTCCATTGTGTCAACCAGTGCCTCCCAGAGGGGCTCATCTCTGGACTGACACCTTCCCCTTGCAACTTGCAGCCATTGCAGCCAGTTGGCTCAGAGTTGCCATGCATACCTTTCAACCCAGCCCAAGTGCCCTCATCTCCCCTCTCCCTACCTACAGGAGCCCTCAGGAAGTCAGGGCAGATTTCTCTCTCACTGATCTCTGGTACACCACCCTCCACCCCAAGGTTTCTCTGGAGACTATGGGGCAAGTCAGATGGCAGGTGACAGTGGGCACCCCCTGTGCACCTCCAAGGCTCTCAGCACACCAAGGAGCCCTGAAAGAGAAAGACCTGAGGAAGCAGAGCCACTGAGAGGTGGCTGTGAGGGAAGCTGACATTCAGAAGCAGGAAGAAAGCAAGCTGTGTGGCCTTGGAGGCCAGTGGCTGGGCACTTGAGCCTTGTGAAGGTGACTGTGTACATGTGTGGGAGGGGGAGGGGGTGCAGGATGCCCTAGAGGAAGCCTAGCTTGGCCAGCTGCCCCGGCCTGGAGCCCCTTCCTCCTCCTAAACCAAGCAAGGAATAAAGAGCCAGATCAGGTGACCCAGGAAATTCTTTTCTGCTTTAACTTTCTTTGAGTTCAAAAAGTATAGTCCTCTGGGACTCAAACCTCCCTTTCACCCAATTTTACCTACTTATGACCACTTCAGGACATAGGGTTTCTCTCTGTGGGAAGCCAGAACCTAAACTTTGAGCAATGAATCAATGAATCAAAGGAGACTGTGGGCAAGGAAGCCTGGAATTCTCCCCTCCCCTCTTCTTCCTTCTCTAGACTCAAAATCCTCTGCAGGAAAGCCAAAAGGGAGGGATTGAGAAGATAGTTCTCCCTGTCATTGCCTTCTCATTGTCCCACCTGTGCCACCTGGACCATCTCCCTACGTAGCCTCGAAAATGACCTGAAATCATGTCAGTCCCCTCACAGCAGAGGCGCTCTCTGCTCATGACACGGAGTCATGCTGGGACTGAGTGACTGGCCTGGGGATCCCCTAGAGGCTCAGGGCCCTTACTGGCTAGACCGGGGTGGGGGCGGGCAAGCAGGAGAAGGCCAACAGTGGCTTCAGAATTAGGGAATCCAGTTGTCCAATCTCTGTCTGACCCTCTAAACTCTAAAGCTGGGGCTGGGCCCTGAGCTCCTCAGAACAGGAGAAAGGGAGGGGCAGAGTGGGGCAATGGTGGAGCCTAGGTGACCTTGGGATTATCTGGGAGGTTATAAAGTGTACCTTTGGTCAGCAGCAGGGGAGGGGACAGTCCTCCTTCCGTACACCTTCTCCCTCTGCCCCCACCCAAGGCCTGCGTAGCCTTCCCTGCCCGGGGACTTTGAGCGATGTGGAGACACAGCCCTGCAGCAAAGCACCAGCCCAGTCCCAGGGAGTGATCTTTCCAGGGCTAATCCAGAGATGACCTATGACAGAAATTTTTCCCTTGTCTCCTCCCTCCCTGCTCCAAAATGGCCAATTTTATTTTATTTTTCTTTGTGCTCTTTTTGCTCACAACTCTAGGGGCTTCCAACCTCATGTCAAGAGAAAAATAAAGAGTTCCAGGTCCCCTCAGGATTTACATGTTCAATGCCCTATATCACCTCCTCAGTCTCAACTAGGAGACTGAATTGGAGAAAGGTCTGCCAATGAATATTCCCTTCACCCCTCGTGCCCACTGAGTATAGGCTAACAGAGGCTGGGGACAAGGCGCTGAGGCTCTTCAGTAAAGCTCCACTCCCACCCTAACTCCTCCCACAGTCCTGGGTCAAAAATTCAAAACTTCTGGCTCTTGCTCGTCTGGCTGGCCAACCACTTTGCCTGGTGTGGTGGGTGAGTTGTGGGGACCGGAGGAAGCAATCCCGTAGCCAGCCTAGCCACTGGGGCGAAAAAGCCTTCTTTCCTTCTCCCTTGCTGCCTGGCCAACCCCGGCTCCCTGGCTTCCCCTTTTCTCAGCTCAATATGCTGGGCAGACGCGCGCGGCGGGCGGGGAGATGCGGGAGCCGGAGACTTGGCACGCTGACGCCGGCGCTGTCAGGAGAAAATGGCTCCTTAAACGGTGGGACTTAGAGCGAAGGTACAAGCCTGCCCTGACGGATCCAAGGGGCCTGCCCTACCGGAGCCCGTCGCAAATGGCCCTGGTGCGGCGGGCGAGCGAGGGCATACCCCCTCCCCCACCCAGAGCGCCACCGCGCGGAAACGACACCTCCCAGAGCGCCCCCGCAACCCGGACGGGCCTCACCTCGATGTTGCCCACGGTGCGGGCACAACCCACCACTTTCAGTCCCTGCTGGACCAGGGCCCGGGCCACGGACGCGCCGATGCCTCCCGAGGCTCCCGTCACCAGTGCCACCCGGTCACGCCAGCGCTCCATGCCGGCCCTGGCCATGGTCCCGAGCCGCCCGCCCACTTCGCTTGGCGAGCCTGGCACCTGGATCGCGGAGTTCCGCCCCGGGTCGCCGAAGCTCGGCCGCTCTCTGGTGTCCGCCGGGGCAGCAGCCGCCGACCTCGGGCTAGAACCCGAGCCGCGCCTCTACCCACCCCCATCCTGGCCCGCCTCCGGCCGGGGCTCCGCCCTCGGGTCCTTGGCGCTCGGCCACATCCAGCCCGAGGACAGCCGCAGCCTGGCCGCCCCGCCCTCTGCGCCCGCCCCCAACCCCACCGCGAGCCCGCCCTCCCCCGTCACAGGGAAACCGTACCTCCCGCGGTGCCAGCCGGCGCGGGAGGGTCCTGGCAGCTTGTGGTCCTACTTGCCCGGTGAGCTCTTCCCTTTGGCACAGGGAAACCTAGGTTTAGCCGGGGACTTGCTGCAGTCCCGAGGACGCACATAACTCAAGCGTCCTGCTTAGTGCCCCTTTCTTATCACTGACCCCTAAAGCCAGGATGGGTAATTAAGAGCACGAAAGGTGACTCCAAGGCCCACCCAAAGCAGCCAGTGGCTGATGGGTAGGATTCAGCTCAGAAAAGGCCCAGTGTCTCTGCCATCTACCCTGGGTGACCTTGAAAAGAACTCTTATTCACCTTACCTGATCCCCTGGCCTTACTAGCCAAGGAGAACTGAAATGGTTAAAAATGGAAACACTCCGAGTATGCGTGTATTAGGGGATACTGTTCCTAAATGGCTCGCTCTTTCCAACTGTCCTAGTCCCCCAACCCCGCCCCATTGTAGCAAATGTATCACAATGCATGCCAAAGATGAAAGCAATAGCTAACATTTATTGAGTTTTTATGAGGTGGCAGGCACTTGTAAGCACTTTAATCTTCACAACCACCCTATGAGATAGTACATATTAGTATCTTCATTTTAAAGATGAGTTTACTGAAACAGAAAGGGGTGAAAGAAACATGGCTTGGACCACAAGCAGTCCAGTGTTAGGCCAGGGAATGCTCCTGAACTGTTTTCACTGCATTCTCCTTTACAGGGCTGTTGGATTTATTCAGAATAGAGCTCACTTCACTCTCTGAGGATGTTCCATCAGTGCTGAAAACTGCCTCATTTCTGCAATCTCAATATAGCCATCCTTCCTAAGAAAAAGCATCTTACAGGATGAAAGCATAGGGTCAGAGAGGAATCATGACTCACTGAATCCTGACTCATTTTACCTCTGTCCCAATTCCTATATAACACTTAGATCTGAAAGACAACTAAGGAGGTGGATCAAAGAAATGGCATCAAACACAAAAATTAAATCTCACTAAACTTCTGTTGTTGCCCAACTGAAATGTGATTAGAAATTTAATAGAAAGCCCATAAAATTCAGTTCATCCCCATTGCACAGAGGTATTGACTGTCTCACCACTGTCTGTTGCCCACCAAGTATTATAAACATGCAGACACAAAGCTCTAAGCACAAGTGTTTATTGAGCTATTTGATTTGACTTGTTAAATGGCAGCAAAATGCTACTCCTGGGGGGAATCTCTCTCCTACAGTACTCACAGCCTGTGAAAGCAGTAAACTGTAAGGCCACACTGACTTTATTGTAGGAAACCAGATAAGGGTGAACACGCACTTATATGGACCACAATGTGGTTAGCTCTCAGTGCAGCCTTCTGAGCCATCTTACATGCTGAGTAATTACTTATCAGGCATCCCTTGGTTGAAATTCTGCCAAGCTTTTTTTTTTTTTTTTGAGACAGAGTCTTGCTCTGTCACCTGGGTTAGAGTGCCGTGGCATCAGCCTAGCTCACAGCAACCTCAAACTCTTGGGCTCAAGCGATCCTCCTGCCTCAGCCTCCCAAGTAGCTGGGATTACAGACACAGGCCACTACACCCAGCTAATATTTTCTATTTTTAGTAGAGACGGGGTCTTGCTCTTGCTCAGGCTGGTCTCGAATTCCTTACTTCAAGCAATCTTCCTGCCTCAGCCTCCCAAAAAGTGCTAGGATTACAGGCATGAGCCACCGCGCCCAGCCCTGCCAAGTTGTTTTCATTCTTCTAGGTCAGCATGAACCTCTGAATTTCACAGGTGTGTTATGTATTAGGGAACTTTTAATAATAGCAATTAATGTCTCACAAGGAAGATGCTAGCCAGTATTTAAAGGTATCGCAGCAGATTTATTCTTTCAAAACAAAAGACTGGAAACTGCTTTCCTCAGTTGTCAACTCTCATTGAGGGAAGAATTCCGTCTTCAACAATTTGCATCTCTACCCTCACTTGCTCTTCATCTTCTCTAACATCACTAACCAAGTACCAAGTCCACACGTGGCAAATACTAAAGTACTCCCACACAGTAAGTAGAAACATGTACACCATATTTTACTGTGCGTATTAATAAATATTCTTTATTTTAAATTTTGCACATTGCGCTTTAACATTACATCCAAACATTTCGCAAGTGGATGTCTACTTTGTAAAACCATATATTCAGCTCATTGTCATTTCTGTACAGAAGTATAAGTACAACATTACTTTTGCCACTAAGTTGCTTTAGTAAGTCTCACAGGAAGAGAAACATTTAATGAAAAGAGATGGCTTAAATCATATGGTAGGCCTGCGCAGCCACGCAACTAAAGACACAAGCCTGAAGAAAGAACAAACTAATGAGGATACCTCCACCGTCTCCCAAAACAAGAAAGAATCACATTGATTTAAGATAAAATTTTGCCGTAAGTCACTAAATTAAGAGTTTTTTGAAAGAGAAGGCGAGTAGTCATCTTGAGTGTTTCATTGAAAGACAGAGCTATTTTATTTATTTAATTTGCTCCGGCCGTTGTCAACCAGCCACTACATATGGGCCTCTTGTGATCATTTAAGCGGCAGTATTTATTAAATTTCTCCTTCAGATGCTGTCGGTATTGTTCTCTATTGCTGTAGAAGGACTGGTTATTAGCCATAAATGACTGTATTTCATCTTGTGAGATAAAGATTTCCTCATCTGAAGTACATTCAGACTCATCCTGCAAATTAAAGCAGTAGTTAAGACTATGACTTAAATTTAAAATGCAAAATGCTATATTGATGGGGGAGGACAGCTAAAAATTAAAGCAGTTTAGCTTTTTAGTTTCAATTCAGTCACATAAAGCCTTTAATTGGAGTGTTTACAGAATAAGCACCATGTCAGTCTGTTTTAGAAAGTAATAAGTGAGAATAAAATCCACCTCGGTTTAAAACTCTTCATCTATAATTTATCCTAGAAGCCTAGCAGACCACCACAATACCTTTGTCTTTAAAAAATGAGTAGAGATGGTTACATTTAGTTACCAAATTTTAAATGACCAGACTTACCTCTAGATCATCCTATGTTAAAACTTTTATCTCTACAAACTAAGTCAAAGATAACCCTTTTTTACTTAAGCAATAAGTTACACAGCATCACCATTAAACTTTACAACCATTAAAATCAAAAAACAAAACAAAACCCTCTAGTGTTCCAAAGGATTTGGTTCCATTAAGACCCTAAGTCCTAAGGAAAAGACACCACTCTTTTTTCCCTCCTCCAAGTGCTACCACACATGCTATGTACTGGGTTACTTGAAATAAGGTGTAATTCATCTAAAGTCTCAGGAACTGGAATCATCTATAAAAGATTTTCCAAGCTCAGTTATGCTTTTATCCCACATGACACCTAAAGAAGTAATCTGGAGAGCATACCCTAGTTCAGATTCCATATTCTTTTCTGGTCTGGGAGGCTGGCCACCATAAATTGCCACTCAGAAAGGCAAAGTTTTCTTATAATAACCCTCTTCAAGCAGGCAGACTCCGGGACACAGTGCTATCTCTATCCCTTTCTCCCAACTACAGACAGTCCCAATTTAAAATGGTCTGACTTAGGATTTTTCAACTTTACCATGGGTTTATTGGGATGTAACTCATTGTAACTTGAGCATCTCGACTTACAATAGTTTGACTTATGATTTTTCAACTTTACAATAGGTTTACTGAGGTATTAAATGTATTTTCAACTTGGTATTTTCAACTTATGATGGGTTTATTGGGATGTAGCCCTATCATACGTCAAGGAACACCTGTAGTTTTTTCTACTGAGGCAAAGGAGGACAAGGAAATGTGCTCCAGAGCAGTTGCATAAACCATGAGTGGAAAAGAGGAAATGAAGTCCCCAAAGAATAATGAAATACTACCCTTAATTTCTTAAAAACCTCTTTATCCACCTTAAACCATCAAACACCATCCCCTCCCACATCTACCCTATGCAGCAACAGTTATCTACAAGACCTCGTGGATTACTTACAAGGAGTTCAACTAAGCTCTTGGCACCTTTTCCAGAATCAGGACCAAATGATGTTTCTGTAGGTTCTGCAAATTGTGGTACATTTTTTCTATGCTCAAACCATGGCAGTGGCTGCCCACCCTTTTCAGAACTGCAACAGCTTTCAGGATGTGCATCTTTGGTCTTGTCGCGGTGAAAAACTGTGTGCACGGTATTTCCTGAGGTCTCACGATTACCTGGATCTGTAATGCAGCTTCCAAGCTTTTGGATCTGAAACCACAGCAAAGGATTTCCCAAGTTAAAAGGCAGGGAATAATAGCAATTATCCTTTAAAGAAAAAAATGTTCTGACAAGAGTGTTAAACCTTTAGAAGGAATACTGAATAATAGCAGCAGCTGGCATTTACTAGGTACTTACTATGTACCAGACACCATGCTAACCTGCCAATATACTCTCACTTCATCTTCATAGACCCTAATAAGATGGGAACTATTATCCCCACTTTACAAATGGGAAAACTAGGATTAAATAAATTGCTTGATTACATAATAAGTTAAAAAATATTATGAAAAGAATGAATTGGATTTATGATACAAATGGACTGCTGGACAAATGACCACATCTATCTCTCTCTCTCTCACACACACACCACTCTCACAAGACGAGCAACCAATGGAACTGCATAAAGTACTCTTTCTAAAAAAAGTAAATCCTAGCAGCTAAGCTGCACATATGCCACTCCAAGGAAAATAGGTTGTTTTTCCTTCTCTCTCCTAAACCATAGCAAAGGTTTAATGACACTTACGTGTTCATCACATTTCAATATCTTGCTTTTCTTTTTCTTCTTTTTATTTTTTCCTTTTGTGTTGTTCTCTTCGGAATTTGCCCAACATTCAACACAACTATCACCATCATCCTCTTTGTCTTCACAGTGATGAACACAGGAGTCATCACCTGCAGAAATCAATAATCCTTATTTATGCTCTTAAATCAACTAGATAGTATAAATAATTAGGAAGCTTAACCTGAACCTACCATGTTCATCATGATTACAAATGCCTTCAGTGCAGGCAACATCCGAACCTTCCCGAGAACCTGTTTCGCTCCCTTCCATGCTAGATGAATATCCACAATCACTACCATTACAGTGTGGAGATAAGCCTGAGAATAAGTCAAGTAAGAGTTACAATTAACGCACCAATAAATATATGAATACGAACAGTGAACCAACTGGGGATCACAGAAAAATTTCAAAACTGATGTCTTATGCAAGGAGAAAGTAAATTAAATAATGAAAATATGATTAGGGATTTACAGTTTTTTATTTCTGTCAAACAACAAGTCAAAGAATATAAAGAGACAGCAAACATTTACATTAAATATTTGACTGAACTATGTGATATTCTTGGGGCTCTAAAGTAGTTTTTAAATTCTAGATTCCAGAATCTCCAAAAAGTTCTTACATTTAAAAGAAATAATAGATTTAATAGTTAATTTTAAAAAGAAGTTATTTACTTACCTTTCTTTATTTTAGGGGACCCCAAAAGATTGCCACTGCTAGGACAGGTACATGATGTATTTTCATTGGTAACAATTACTTCTACGCAACTATTACCATCTTCAGTGCTGCCACAGGCTTTGCAGCTATTTTCTATGAAGTCTGTTTCCTGTAACAACAATCAACATTAAGAGACAGTAAAAAGCTTTACCTCCATAATGGCTATATTTTAATTTCCTTAACATTAATTAGATAGCAGTTATGAGGTTAACAATGGAAAAGACTATTTTCATGAAAAATCAATTTACTTTAAGACTGTGAACCAACTAAAATCAAGTTAAGAGTTAATGTTAAAAAAAAAAAAAAAGAGTTAATGTTATCAGACGAGTCTAGGAAAGCAGTTCTCAAAGTGTGGGTCTACTGACCATGTCCAGTTCCCTAGGTCAAAACTATTTTCATCAAATACTAAGATGCTATTTACCTTTTTCAATGTATTGACACTTAACACTAATAGTACAAAAGCAATGGTGGGTAAAGTTGATGATGCCTTAGCAGAAATCAAGAAGTGGCAACAAAAGCATATACTAACAGTTGTATTCTTCAACTGTCAAGCACTCTTAGCAAAAATAAAAGGATATTTCACTTAATGAATGTCTCTGCTTAAGTGGTAAAAATATTAATTTTATTAGATATCAACCATGATATCTAATACATTTTTAATAGTCTACGTGACTATTTTGGTATGCATTTCTGTTGCATACCAAAGTACAATGGCTGTCTCAAGGAAAAGTACTTGTGCAACTTTTTGAGTTGCAAGCTGAACTAGTTGCTTTTTTTCCTAGAACATCAATTTCAATGAAAGAATGGACTAAGAGACAAACTATGGTTATTCAGACTTATTTAGCAGGCATTTTCTCAAAAATATTAATAAATGAAGCCAGCCTGTCACTTCAAGGTGACAGTATGACAGTATTTTTTGTTGTCAATGATAAAATTCAAACTTTGAAACAACAATCAGAATTTTGAAACCTTGCAACCAGCACTGTGAACTTAAAGCTTCTGAATACTTATCGACTTTCCTGATCTGCGTAACTCAGTATCTTTCACATGAATTCCAATGCATGATGTCACAAAATCATGCATGAGTAAAAGATCTATTCAAAGTGCAATATGGTCCAATGGATTTTATTTTATTTTTATTTTTTTCCCACTGTGATTCTGGTAATACCAATGGATTTTAATTTAACAGAAAGTATGAAAAGGTCATTGATAAGGTGTCAGATTCCACATTGCAACTAATCTTTCAGAAACTACTACTGGTCAAGTTTGTAGTATCAAAGAAGAATATCCACAGCTATCTGAAAGGTTTATATTAAAATACTCGCTTTTCCTACTGGACTTTCTTCATATGCTTCAACCAAGCCAACAAACAGAAAACAGGTCAAATGTAGAAGCAGATATAAGAATCCAGCTGATTCCTTTTAAGTACAAACTTGAAAGATATTTGTAAAAAATATAAAATAATACTGTTCTTCTCATTCTCATTTTGTTTCAGAAAAGTTATTTTTCAAAAACTAGTTAACTTATAATAGGCTTATTATTTTTGAATGAATAAATAATTTTAAATATCTTTTAATTCTTAATATAGTAAATACTGATAAATATAATCCACATAAACAAAAGATCACTGGGCACCTTAATATTTAAAAATGTAAAGCATCCTAAGACCAGAAAGTTGAGAACTGCTCTAGGTCACACACAGAGGTAGCTTTCATATGCTGACTTTGATCTAACAGCACACTAAAGCCAGGTAAAGAGAGAACCATCCAACATTGTTTTTATAAAACAAATACATGACATTAAAAATTCTGACTTATGGCCAGGTGTGATGGCTCATGCCTGTAATCCTAGCACTCCGGGAGGCCAAGGAAGGAAAATCACTTGTGGCCACGAGTTCAAGACCAGCCTGAGCAATGTTGTGAGACCCCATCTCTACAAAATAAATAAGAGTAAAAATTTTAAAAATTTTTTTAAAAATTAAAAACAAATAAATAAAAAATTTCTGGCCAAGGCAGGAGGATCACTTAAGGCCAGGAATTCAAGACCAGCCAGAGCAAGAGCAGAGGAAGACCTGTCTCTACAAAAATAAAAAAATTAGCTGGGTGTGATGGTACACATCTGTAGTCCCAGCTACTTGGGTTGCTGAGACAGGAGGATCACTTGAGCCCAGTAGTTGGAGGCTGCAGTGAGCTATGATGATGCCACTGTACTCTATCTCAAAAAAATGAGACCCTATCTCAAAAAGAAAAAAAAATTCTGCCTTATATAGATTGTAGTAATACAGAAGCCAATATACAAACTGCATGAGCTCACATATGGAAAAGCATAGTAAAAATGCCCAAATTTAGCAAAAGGCAATACAGTCAGCCCTTTTTATTTGTGGGTTTCAAATCCATAGATTCAACCAACCAAGGATCAAAAATATTTGGGAAAAAAGTTGCATCTGTACTGAATACATACAGACTTTTTTCCTTGTCATTATTCCCTAAATACAGTGTAACTATTTACATAGCATTTACATTGTATATAGTATTACCAGTAATCTAGAGATGATGCAAAGCATATGGGAGGATGGTCATAGGTTATATGCAAATATTACACCAATTTATATCAGAGACTTGAGCATCTGCAGATTTTGATACCTGTAGGAGGTCTTAGAACCAATCTCCCAGAGATAAACAAGGGACAACTGTACTTCTATCTAAAAACAATACCTATACACTTATGAGTTGATACTAAGAAATACTACCTTCTCTTGGCTTACTTCCTTTTCATCTGCTGCTTGTAAAGGAGTAGGAATATCACACACACACTTATTTTTTCGTCTATTCTTCCGTTTTTGGCGTTTCTTTTCTTGCTTGAGTTCTCTTACTCGTTCCTCTTCTGAAAATTCTTCACAAAGTTGTTCCAGTCGGCTAATACCCTGTACTTTTTCCACAGTCATCTAATATAATAATAAAATTGAGAGTGAATATTGGCCAGAACTTCCTTTATTTTCAATGGAAATTCTCATTTTTTAAATTTAAATATCATACATACAGAACTAGTATTTCATGCTGCAATTTTGCTAGATAGTCCTTATAAAGAATATTAAGTTTTAATATCTTAAATAATGACAGAGTCTTAAAAATCTTTTCAGGAAGTCTATATACAACTAATCCCTATGGGAAAGGCATACTTACACACATTCCTAATCCAAACCAGCAAGATTCTAGTTTTAAATTTCAGAATTTTAACACAGCAAAATTTCCCATTCATTCATTTCTTCACATAATGAAAAGACTATTTAGGCCGGGCGCGGTGGCTCACGCCTGTAATCCTAGCACTCTGGGAG
>VBSM01003215.1:27939072-27953786 GCA_008086735.1 Cheirogaleus medius | reverse complement strand
GGTTGCTGTGAGCTAGGCTGACGCCACGGCACTCACTCTAGCCTGGGCAATAGACTGAGACTCTGTCTCAAAAAACAACAACAACAACAACAAAAAATAATGGGGTATGTTTTGAGAAACGCATTGTTAGGTGATTCTGTTGCTATGAGAACATCATAGCATGTACTTACATAAACCTAGATGGCATATATATTTTTATTTATATATCAAAAATCAAATGTCCCAGCACCATTACTGCATATCAATCATTTCCCCTACTTGATCTGCAATGCCAATATCAAGTGTCATATCAGGTTTCTATACTCCATTATAATCTTATGGAACCACTGTCATATATGTGGTCTGTTGTTGACCAAAATGTCATTATATGGCACATGACTGTACATCAGACTTAAAATTTCTGTGCAGCAAAAGGAAACAATCAAGAGAGTGAAAAGGTAACCAACAGAATGGGAGGAAATATTTGCAAACCATATATTGGATAAAGCGGGGTTAATATCCAGCATATAGAGAACTCCTATGATTCAGTAACAACAACAACAAAAAAACCCCCAAATAACCTGATTGAAAAATGGGCAAAGCACTTGAACAGACATTTCTCAAAAGATGATATGCAAATAGGCAACAAGAATATGAAAAGATGATCAATATCACTAATCATTGGGGAAATGCAAATCAAATGCACAATGAGACATTACCTCACACCCATTAGGACGTCCACTATCAATAAAACAGAAAATAACAAGCCGTGCAAGGATGTAGAGAAATTAGAACCCTCACACACTGTTCGTGGGAATGTAAAATGGTATAGTCATTATGAAAACCAGTATAGAGGTTTCTCAAAATAAAAATAAAACTACATGAAATAAAACATATGGATCCAGCAATTCCACTTCTGCGTATATATCTAAAAGAATTGAAAACAGGATATTTAAGAGATATTTGCATACCCATGTTCACAGCAGCACTATGCACAATAGCCAAGATGTGAAAACAACCTAAATGTCTATCAACAGATGAATGGATAAAGAAAATGTGACATAAATATATAATGTGACATTATTCAGCTTTAAAAAAGAGGGAAATTCTCTCATATGCTACAACATGGATGAATCTTGAAGACATTACTAAGTGAGATAAGCCAATCACAAAAATCCAAATATTGCATGATTCCACTTACATGAGGTATCTAAAATAATCAAACTCATAGAAACAGAAAGTAGAATGGCTGCTGCCAGTGGGTGGGGGAAGGAAGAAACAAGGAGTTACTGTTCAATGGGTATAGTTTTAATCATGCAAGATGAAAAAGTTTTAGAGATCCATTGTACAACAATGTGTGTTAACAATATGGTAATGTACACCTAAAAATTGTTTAGAGGATAAATTTACATTTTGTGTTCTTTTACCATAATTTTATTTATTTATTTATTTTGAGACAGAGTCTCACTTTGTTGCCCGGGCTAGAGTGCCGTAGCGTCAGCCTAGCTCACAGCAACCTCAAACTCCTGGGCTCAAGCAATCCTTCTGCCTCAGCCTCTCGAATAGCTGGGACTACAGGCATGCGCCACTATGCCTGGCTAATTTTTTCTATATATTTTAGTTGGCCAATTAATTTTTTCTATTTTTTTTTAGTAGAGACAGGGTCTCACTCTTGCTCAGGCTGGTTTTGAACTCCTGACCTTGAGTGATCCTCCTGCCTGGGCCTCCCAGAGTGCTAGGATTACAGGCATGAGCCACCGCACCTGGCCGTCTTTTACCACAATTTTAAAAAAAGGAAAGGACCAGGTGCAGTGAGTGGCTCATGCCTGTAATCCTAACACTTTGGAACAACGAGGCGGGAGGATCGCTTGAGGTCAAAAGTTTGAAAGTGAGACCCACGTCTCTACAAAAAATAGAAAAATTAGCCGGGTGAGGTGGTGCACACCTGTAGTCCCAGCTACTCAGGAGGCTGAGGCAGGAGGATCACTTGAGTCCAGGAGTTGGAGGTTACAGTGAGCTATGATGACATCACTGCACTCTAGGCTGGGCAACAGGGAAGAGACCTTGTCTTAAAACAACAACAAAAAAAGGAAATTCTTCCCTTAAGGAAGGAAAAATAGATACAGAAATACCAACAAATACTTCCAAATTTTCAGGCAATAAATGGCCTGAACACAACTATAGGCATCAGTGAACAGCAAGTTAAAAATACTATATGAAAGCCATAAAAATGAAAGTGATCTTTACATTTGCAAAAGTAACATTGCACATGAATTTAAAAAAACTTTTAAGGCAGAGGTTTCACAGTCTCCTAACACCTCATTTCTAATGATGCTCTACCTTAATACTAAACTGGCTAAGAAGTGTTTTCAAATCTTTATCATAAAGTGCTAAAATAAAAAAAAGGTAGATACTGCCAAAAAAGCACATTAGTTACATGTTTATGAATTATTTTCAACTGACTATACCTCAAACTGTACCTAAAATAAGAACGGGAAACACAAGAATGATAAGGACTTGCAAATATGGCATGCAAACGTTCTCTAATGTGCCAGATACTGCTCTAAGACTTACTATGTATCATCAACCCTCACAACGAATTTACTGCTATAATAAATCCTATAAGATCAGTACTATCATTATTTTTTTTTAAAGAAGAGAAAAACTGAGGCAGAGAAAAGTAACTTATACAAAGTTATAATCAGCAGAACTCACATTCAATGCCATCTCCCTTAATTACTCTGTTAATCATACTTTCTCTCTAACCTTAAGACATTTATAAAATGGACTCTACCTTCTTAAAAATATAAAATATTGCCCCAAACACAGGAAATATCTACAGCCATTATAGGAGACTGCAAAACATTAGCTCTGATAACTAGTAATTTATCACCCAAAAGAGCTATCTTTTGGGTGGAATGATTCGTATTTAAGGAGGAAAGATATGTATTTTATGTCTATGTAGTCCCCTCAAAACTCCAAATAAGGGATGTATTTCCTACTCTCTTGGGTATAAGCAACCAAAAAAGCAAGTAAAGTTTATAATTAAAAAAAGAAAAACACCTAAATAAACTTTGTATGTACGTTAAGTCACTACTTTACTGCCACATCAAATAAACACCAATCTTGATAACACTATTTTCTTTTAATCATTCACCTATGTTTAGAAGTGCCCCCAAAGTAATAGTGTGTATCTGTTCCAAGGTCAAAGAACAACCACAAACCCAACATGTGACAAATTTAAACAGGAGAACTCCCCCCAAGAACACCATCTCTAGATGGCTCCCTTACCAATGTCCTTTCCTACTGTACTCTCCCTCCCTATGAATTTCCAAATGTTATGACACTTAGAAAAACCTGAAGTTACTTTTATAGGAATGAAGCACACAAATTCCAACTCTGTTTCTAGGTCCTGACAAACAATTATAGAAGAAATACTTCAAAATATTACTAAGTGAAAAGTTACTAATTTAACTTTAGTTTTGAAAATGCCATCATAAAATGATTCTATCATAAAATCAAAGAGTACCAGAGTTTCCAAAGTGATCAAATACACTTTACTCAATTTAGTCATTCTGTGTTTCTTGAAAAGCTGGTCTGGAACCAACAAGTAAAAATTACAAAAAAAGGAAATGCTGGCTCAACACGAGAAGACTAACACTGAGAGTCATCCCACAAAAGAATTGCCTACCCTGACATTAAGCTCTGCCTAGTGCCAAGTACCGTGTTTCCCCTAAAATAAGACAGGGTCTTATATTTATTTTTCCTCAAGACACCCTTGGGCTTATTTTCAGGGGATGTGTTATTTTTTTAAGTACGGTACAACAATCTACATTTATTCAAATATAGTTAAGTAGTCGTCTTCTGGAACATCATCATAACTCTCCAAACCCCGAATTCCATCCTGAATTTCTTGCAACTCTATTTCCTTTAGAACAATTGGCCCCAATCTCTCAGGTCGAGCAATAGAGCTCTCATGGGGCAGATGAGAAGGGCTGCTTGTCTTCTTTACTGCTCTGCAACAAAATGCATGGGTTGTGCAGATACGCTGCGTAGCCACGCCCATCACTAGGTTTTATTTTTGGGGTAGGGCTTTTATTACGCAAATGCTTAAAATCCTGCTAGGGCTTATTTTATGGGTAGGTCTTATTTTCGGGGAAACACGGTATTAACAGGAAGGTTGGAGTACTATAATACAAAGGAGGTCAGTGACAGGCCACTCTACATGACTGACAGCTAAGGCACCATCCACAATACATTGTAATGACCATTAGGCTTACCTGTGTTTTCGCAGATATGTTTCTAGTGTTTCTAAAAGACAACTAGAGTCAATTAAAACTACTTCATCCCTGCATTCCTGGGACATTAGTTCCCATACATCCATCCAACAACCTCTGCAGAAAGAACAAATAGTAGTGAAAAGGAGGAATATGTAAGCGTAAAACATTAAAAAAAAAAAAGGCGGAGTAAAGGATTGCTTGATTTTACCTGGCTGTTCCCTGGAAAGGTCCATAATGGAAAATGATCCTACACTTGCTGTCCTTCCTGTGGTCTTCACTACTTCTCTTATCTGTACTTAACTTCTCTGAACTGACACTGCTACTGCTCCCTTCACTGTAGTACAGTATAGTACAAAGCTTAGTGACACTGAGATAATCTGAAGTAATAATTTCTATCATCTAAATTAAAGTCATAAATTCTTTAATAATTAAGATATTAGTAGCGTAAGTTTATAAATCTATATATAATGGTTACATACTCATTTTAACCACATTAAAATGTTAAACATGTGCTCACATCTTTACATAGAAACTTCTGTTTGTCTATCAAGTTTATCTCATACAATTTAACAATATTTATAGTTATCAAGATAGCAAATGGTTAGTATACTAAGCATTTTATGAGCAAATATATTTGGAATGTTCTAAAGTCAAAAGGACTTAAAAAACTATAAAATATTTTTACCTATAAACATGAATCATTCTTCCACAAATTAAAAATTCTAATAAAAAGTTTTAATTTTTCAAAAAAATCACTCCCTTTTATAGCTAGTCCATGGCAACGAAACTTTTATCTACCTTCCAATTACAAGTAACTGGGAAAGTCAGAGATTAATCTAGTTATAGTAAATAAGTTTTTGCATTTACTAAAATAAGAAAACACAAAGATGAACACTTTACACAGCCTAAATTAACAGTAAGTACTATATAAGTAATTTTTTAAAAACTTACTAAAAACTTCCCAGACTCTCCCTCCCCCACAGGTTTCAATGTGGCGCTGGTCATGCATTTTGCTTTGTTGCAGATGTGCATTCCAAGCGAAATGTGTGTCTATATTCCATTCATTGACAGTCTTCTTGATTTTTCACGATTCTGAACAACTGGCTCCTGCCTGCTCTTCTGCAGGTCTCACTACAGTCCTAGGAATTCATTACACCTTGGATGCTTGAGATGGAAAAACCTTGCCTCTTTACTTAACCTACTCCATATAGCTAAGTATGTAATTCTCAACCCTCTGTCCAAAATATAAACTCATACATACAATTCAGCTCCATACTCCCTTCTCACAAGGGCTTGGGCCAAGGATTAGCTCCCCTTATTTCTGATAATAAAAACCTCAACTCCTGCTCTACCTTCCATGTTACATCCTTCTATTCCCAACTCCCGTATTTCCTTTTTCTCCTAATTATGCTTATGTGATCCATAATCTCCTAGAATTGAAAAACTCTCAAACTTAAGTTCTCATAATTGAGGAAAAGGTTCATAAAAAGAAATGAGAACTGGGGAATGATTATTATATCATGAGAATGTGAAATCATTATTCTAAAAAAAAGCTTTGCAAAAAAAATTCTACAGCTGTAATTAGGATTTTATCTATAATCTCTCTTGACCTCATGCCTTCATATTATTCTCAAGATCAAGCTTTCTGAAAAAGTAGTCTTTTTGCTTCCTTGTTCTACTCCAGTACTTTCCATTCACAGTTTAGTCCATTACAAGCTTACACTGCATTCATTTTTCCATCCATTGTGATCTAGATTCTGCTTCCACTCAACCACTAGCTCAGCTCATCAAGATCACCAATTATCTCAGTGTTGCTAAATCTAGTGTCCACTTTTGGGGTCTTCATTGACTTGGCAGCATTCAACAGAGCTGACCGGCCCTCCTTGAAAAACTTTTACTTCAGTTTCCTCCTACCTATCTGGCTGCTTTCTCTAGTTTCTTCTTTCCCACCATTAAATTAAATTCCTCTGCATTGTTCTCTCTTACTCTACTTTTTCCCTTTAGGTTATCTTAAATATCATTCTCTAAGACAAGATATAGGCCTACGATTCCAGCCTAGACCTTTCTTTCAAATCTCACACTTACTCCCAGACAGAAAATAACCTGGGTTTACTTGCATGTATATGAGAACACTCCCAGAAAGGTTGACCTGGATCACTGCTATTTATTAGGCTGAAACCTAATCAACTGTATTATACTTTCTCTGGACAAAATCTAAACAAAAAAACAGGTGGGCAGGGAGAGGAGTAGAAATGTATAAAATGGAGAGTCATAGTAGCATACAATGGTGGTGACCATCCAAGGTGGAGGAGAGGGAGTCTTGGCCTGCTATCTATACAGCATGTGGGAATAACTGAAACTATCTTAGTCAAGGAACACTGCTTAAGATCAACTAAGTCCGTTCATACTGATTCCATACTCAGCAGACAGCCTTCTAAAACATTTGACTTCCCATGTAGTGGGACTATAGCTGGAGGGGGATGTGAAGTCTGTGGAGGTTTGGTTTTTGTTTCTAAGCTGAAAGAAAGGAAAACATAGCTGTATGTCAATTTAATAAACGTAGGTAACTGATGAAGCAAAGTCACTGAGAACAAGAGGAGAGGAAATCCTAAGCAGAAGTGGAGGACTGGTCTTTGAAGGAAGGCAGCAATAAGCACAGATACATAAAATGTTGGGGTACATGCTGCTTTTTAATTCCTCAATGAAAAATATGCATAACAAAAAAAGAACCAGAAGGCAGGCTTTTTACTATAGCATACTACTCTGTGCCTTCAGACAAAGGGTCATTCTTTAATGAGATAATCAGATTGAATTCTGCATTTACAGAATCAGATATTCTCTAAAGATATTGATAAATCAAGTGTGTTAAAAAAAATTATCCTTAGAAAACTTTAGGTTATGTAGAGCTTTAATGGGTTCAGAGTACTCCTACACATTTAGGTATCATGTAACCTGTGGTGTTTTTGTTTGGATCCTAATTCATACAAATCAATATAAAAAAAAAAACTGTTAGAAGCAATAGGGGAAATCTGAATATTAACTAGGTATTAGATTATTATAGTTAATTTTGTTAGGTATTATAATGACACTGTGGTTATGAAAGAAAATGTCCATATATTTAGAGATGCATGTGGAAGTATGTAGGAGAATTACATGAAGCCTAGAACTTGCTTTAAAATACTTCAGCAAAGAAAAAGGTAGATAAATAAACAAATGTGGCAAATTTTGATAACTGTTGAATCTGAGTGAAAATTCATGGCATAGGGGTGGTCCTTGTATAGTCTTTCCATGTCTCTGTGTTTGACGGTTTTCATAATAAAAATTTAATATGTTTTGTTCCTCAATATAGAAAAAAAAAACTTGATAGATTACATCTAGGTCTTTATATCAGGGAGGAAGATGGCTATACAATACTGGTGTCAATGACTAATGAGATATTCAAAAATTAACTTTTAAAATTAATTCAGAAGTATAGTTTTGAATCCTATTCTCTCCAAAACAGAAGTGATTTCTTAGAAACTCCCTTCAAATTCCATGGCTTCTCCTACCATCCCCACCCCCAAGCAATTTTGTAGGGTACAACTGTGGTACTGTGCTGGGAGATGGGAGGAAAAGCAGCCTTGAACATTGTAGCATCTAACCAAGAAGAAAACTACAAATTAGTTACATAACTACATATTACCATAACTGATTCAAGACCATTTTTTTATTCCTTGATAAATTATTAGGGAAACCTAGAGATAAGGTAAGAAAAATAATTTATACATTATGATTACACAGATCAAAGAATGATATCACTATTTTGAAAAACTTATTATTAGGTACATAAATTTCCACAAAGATCTCAACTTCCTTGCTCTAAAACATATTTAATATAAGGAAAAAAACTTTTTTAAAAAATCAAATCTTTGAGACCTTATATAGTCTCAATTCAAAAAGCTCTACAGAACCAAGGGACATATTTATTTTGATCTATGTCATAGAGTACAACCAATTAATGAATTAAAACTAGCAGTGTGTTTCTTCTTTTTTTACTAAATATGATCAACTTTTATAATCTTAACAAGGACAAAGCACCTTGGTATTCAATTCTACTTACCCCAAAGGTTTTGGCTTGTGCGTATCTAAGGAGTGCAACTGACATCTCTTGTTCTTCTTACTTTTTGGAATAGCATCTATCATGTCATTTAGTTTGGACCTAATTAAAAACAAACCATTAAGGATTTAAGTAATATTCATTTTTCTTTCAAATTTTAAAATTTCTATTTACTGCCTTTTAGAGAGAAGTGTATTTAGAGTATTATAGACACATCATCCACCTTGAAAATTTTTCATCAAATTCTAACCTAGAAGGGTCTATCTTCCCTCTCCATCCTTAGCCTGTCAAAATGTTGAAAGAGACCTACTCTATTTAACATACTCTTTCCCCAAGACTGCATCTGTCTCACTCATCCCTGTATCCCCACATCTAGCAGTGTGACCATATTTTATAACTGACTGCTAGCTCTCAGCCATCTTCCCTTGTACAAACATTATATAAATATGTCAGGCGTGAGGGGTTGAGGCAGGAAGATCACTTGAGCCCAGGAGTTCAAGGCCAGCCTGCGCAACATAGAGAGATCTTGTCTCTTAATAACACACACACAAGCCAGGCACAGTAGCTCACACCTGTAATCCTATCTCTCTGGGAGGCCGAGGCAGGAGGATTGCTTGAGCTCAGGAGTTTGCTTGAGCTCAGGAGTTCGAGACCAGCCTGAACAGCAGCAAGATCCCGTCTCTACTAAAAATAGAAAAATTAGTTGGGTGTCATAGCATGCACCTGTAGTTCCAGCTACTCAGGAGGCTGAGGCAGGAGGATCACTTGAGCCCAGGAGTTTGAGGTTGCTGTGAGCTACAACGATGCCATTACACTCTACCCACTGCATTCTACCCACAGCGACAGAGCAAGACTCTGTCTCCAAAAACACACACATACACACACACACACACACAAATAAAAACCCTAAACATTATGTAAATATATAATATCCTTGATGATGAGCCACTGATAGAAAATTTATGCAAATATAGAATATGTATCATTATTATTCACACCTTACCATCCAATCAATCAGCAAAACTTGTCAACTCTAATTTTTAAATATATCTAAAATCAAATTACTTCTTATCACCTCTATGATTATCATCCTTATCCAATCTTTAGCTTAGTCAACTGCAATAGCAGGTCTCCCAAACAGTCTCCTTGCTGCCACCCTTTGCCCTTTACTTCCTAGGCTTCACTCAGTGGACAGAGTGATCCTTTTAAAACATAAGTCAGGGTACTTTCCACTCAGTTTTTCTATAAACCTAAAAATGCTCTAACAATAAAGTCTTCTAAAAAAAATAAATAAATAAAACATAAGTCAGATGTTATTCTTCTGTTCAAAAACCCTCCAAGGTGTCTTTCCCCAGGCAGAGTAAAAATCCAAAGTCCCTAGCACCACCTCTAAATAGGAAAGCCTCAGGATTTAGTTTTCAGACCTCTTCTTTTCCTATTTATACTCACTATATGACACAAATCTATAGCTCTAAGCCAGACCTCTTTAATTCTACTTAGCTGTCCAACTGGTATCTCAAACTTAACACATCCAGAAGGGGGCTCTGACAAATTTACTTCAGGAAATAGAAACTATTTGTCCATTCTTTAGACCACAAATCTAATAATCATCTTTGATGCCCTCCCTCACAACCAATCTATCCAAAAATCCTGTTGGCTCATTCCTGAAAACATATCCAGGATCCTACCATTTCTCACTACCCCCATGGCCACCCACCACTCTGGTCCAAGTCACCATCATCTCTCCCATGGGTCATTAAATAGCCTGTTTCTCTGCTTCCCTCCCTGCCCTTGCACCCTCCTTTACTTTATTCTCAATACAGAGATCAAAATAAGCCAAACTTCAAGTCAGACTGTGTCACTTATCTGCTCAAAACCCTCCCAAAGCTTTTTATCTCACTCAGAGTAAAAACAAAAGACCTCAGGATGACCTACAAAGATCTACATGATTGGACCTTTTATCACTCTTTCACTCCATCTTCTATTACTGTTCCCTTCATCCATCTACTTCCAGCCACAGTGGCTTCCTTGCTGTTCCTCAAACATGCCAATAAAACTCCAACCTCTAAACCTTTATACTTGCTTTTCCTTCCTTCTCTGCCTTTCCCCAGATATCCACATGGTTTGCTCACTCACTTCATTTCAGTCTATATTCAATGTCATTTTATCAGAGAGGTCTTCCCTGATCACCTTTCATATTAATTCTACCCACCCATTTTCTATTCCCCTTACTGGTTTTTCTTTGTAACTTTATCATACCTGACAAATTATATATTTACTGCCTCTCCTGAGAGCAGAAACTTTACATTCACTGGTACATAGAAGTCACTCAATAAAATTGTTGATAAGACTCAGTCTTTGTTCCAACCAAATTTAGAAAAAAAGTGGCCACTGTCACCAAGCTGTTTAAAAATTTAACAAACTCATTTTCTCCTAATTGATTATACTTACCCATGTACATAAAATAATGTATAAAGCTTCTTTGCATCGGTCATGCAGCTCCGAGTTACAGATAGGACTCCCTTAGGCCCTACCGTAAGGGGTTCAAGGGCAGGATTTCCAGACTCTACAAGCTGGGAAAAGAGGCGTTCCACACTGCGACGACAACCAACACATGGGACAAGCTGAGAAAGCGCACTCAAGACTTCGCGTGATGTCACCACCATGGCAATACTTAGATCTTGTTGCTTAAGCATACTATGTCGCTAAGAGAAACAGAGAAAGAAAAGTGAAGAGGAGTCCTTAAGAAAGACATAAAATTATTCTTTCACTATTATGGTTCCTATCTCTGTGCAGTAAATACAACTGAGCAGGGCTTGTCATCTCTATCTGCAACTGAGTCAGAAAGGCAAAGTAGTCAGCTGTCCATGCTGTACTGAGTTTGCTCCAAACCCCCTGGTCCTAAAATCTAGGGTATAAAAAATCCTGCTTAGGATGCCAGGACTAAAAAGTATGTGCCCAAGCCTAACAAAATAAGCTCTGTATCTAGAAATGTAGGCCTGGTTCCATGAGCATTAAGCCTAGTACTTGCACTTAAACAGGAAAGAAAGGAAAAAAAAAGAATGAAGACAAAATGCAGCTTTACCACGTCTTCTTTTTAACTTTTAACAGCATACTATGTTTAGTTACAAGAGTCACTTTAGGATGACGATGTAGAGTACCAATGCTCAACTCAGAGCTATGGACAGATGTATTATGGATTAGTGGGAGAGAACAAGGCCTATCTTACTTATATGTAGGAGCCTGTAGTGAGTAACTAACATGCTGGCGCATATGAATTTTATCTGTTGGTTATTACAAGGCAGAAAAATGACTGAGAACTGCAGCTGCAGAGAAATGAGCAAAACTCTAGTAACTTCTACTTAATGGAGTCATAGTTACACTACAATTAACACTTCCAGATTTACCCAAAACAGATGGGAAAGTAGGATATTCCCAAGAAGCATTTTCTCACATTTACCATTAACCTTTCAAAGTTTTCTCTAAAAGTAGAAACTGAGTTTTGAAGTAAACTAACAAGCTATCTTCCATTATCTTAATTACAGTCAGCCCTCCATAACCATGGGTTCCATATTTGTGGATTCAACCAACTGAAAATACTTGGTAAAAAAAAGGATGGTTGCATCTGTACTAAACATGTACAGACTTTTTTTGTCATTAGTCCCTAAACAATACAGTTTAACAACTATTTATGTAGCATTTACGTTGTATTAGGTATTATAAGTAATCTAGAGATGCTTTAAAGTATAAGGGAAGATGTACATAGGTTATATACAAATACTACACCATTTTAAATCAGGGTCTTGAGCAACGGAGGATTTTGGTTTCCATGAGGTCCTAGAACCAATCCTCCATGGATAAAACGACAACTGGATAGTATATTTAAGTGTACTTATATAAAGTATCATATTTCTCAGGAATTAAATAAAAATCAGAAAGTTTATAATATAGGATGAATTGGTGTTTCTTTTACCTGAACAAAACAATTATTACAGAAGAAAACCAACAAGTTCTTAAAGAAAAGTTGTATACCTTGTATCTTTAAAAAATAGGGAAAGGCGGCCTGGTGAAAGCAGAGCCTTATAGACATATAAAATGTTAACACACAACCACCAATTCTCTTTCACATGACAGGTACATAACTACATATATTCACTGTAGCAATTATAGTAAAAAAGAAAATAATTTCAGTGCAATACCTAGGGAACCCTACATAAAACAAAATACAGCTAAATTATAAAGAACTCTTTAAAACACACATATACAATTAAAAACACTGACTTTAAAAACTATTACCTGAATGAACTGCTTTAGCTGTGCACCATTATTCTGATGCCCATCGAGATTTAAAACATTGTCAGGAAATTCCATCACCATCTTAAAATGCAAAAAGAAATCAATTATTTTATTCTCTTTGAACACATGATATAGCCTATTTTATAAACTTCTAGGACAGAAATAGAGCCCTAAAAGCCAGATTTGCCCTCCACCCCCCCCAAAAGTTAAAAAACAAAATCCAAGCATACAAGTTTCTAAAGCCAGAATGGCATAGTCATTAGGAGCAAGAATATTGAAATCAGGCAGACAAGAGTTCAAATAGAGGCTCTACCACTTATAATCTATGTCATTAACTCTGGGCAAGTGACTTAACCTGAGTCTCAATTTCCTCATTTGTAAAATACGATTAAATAATTTTTAATATCTATCTCACAGAGTGGTTATAAAAATTAAATTATATTTTAATGTTTATTGCAGTGGCTAATTGCATTTAATAAGTGGAATAACCTGATATTTTTATTTATTCCTATTAACTATGAAATATAATCTTATAACTATTTTCTAAAAATCGACATATCTATGTATTTTAGAACAGTACCTGGCATATAGTTTATGTTTGCTCTAATTATGAAAAAGGGCACACTGAGGTACTTAGTCAATTACCAAAATTCACTACCAGAAGAAAAGGGATATGAAGTTAAAGGATGCTACGGTATGTCACATAATGGGAATATGTAATTAGCATGTATCACTGATCTATCGTGTGATTCCCATTATGTGACATACTCAAGCAGGGATGTTAAAATGTGAAAAAAAAAAAAAGGTATGCCTCCAAAACAATGAACATAACACACATGTAATATGCTAGGACAAACTATTTCCAAATGACAAGGACCACAAATTCCTACATACCCTGAGTGAAAGATAAAAATCCATTTGAGGCGATAACAAAAAAATCCCTACCCAGTTCAATGTGGTCTTAAAAAGATCCCTCTTCTTCCCCAACCAGTAAGTACCACACTGCTTCTTTAATGAAGATGACCATTCCTTTCTTTCCACAGTAGAAATGAGAGATTTAAAACATGCTTGTTTTAACAATAAACTGAGGCATCATTAACAACTAAGACAAGTGTAAGCAATAAAGATAAGATCTTTTCTTAATTTGATAAGGGAGGAATACCGGACATGTGAAGTAGGTAAACAGATACTAAGAGGATGGACAACAATGCAAACACCAACTTAACATTCTAGAAGACTTCACTGTATTTAACAGAATCAAAAACTGTATGTACAATATGATTCAAATTTTTGTATGTACATATTTTATCTTACAAAAAAAGGAAAATACATATTAGATGTGGCTATCTCCAGGTAGTGGGACAACAGATGTCTTTTTCATGTGTTCTGACCTTTCCCAAATGTATTACAATGCACATATTTATGCACTATTTATGGGGGCGGGGAGGGGGGTGAAGAGGGCTAATGTTCCTCGCTTCCAATTTTATATTTATTATACCATGTTCACAGACATGTTTCCATCTCAATAGCTTTTACCGTTCTGGAAGTTTCTTCTTCCATACATATAGATGAAATGTCTAAATCTCAGTTTCAAAGATCAATTATCCAATTTTCAGGTTTATCAATCTTAATATCTTGTTTCTAGTTTTACTTCCCAGTCTTCTTAATACCTCCAATATGTAATAGCAATGCTTAATGTAGCTTCACATATAGTATATATCAAGTATATATTAATACACAGGCACTGTTATAAATACTTTCATATATTAACTTTACCAACAGTACAAAGTAAAATTTAAGTCACTAGTCTACTCTAATACTGTAGCTATAAATGATCTCGTGAGAATGACTGAAATAAATTGGCAAAATATCTAACAATTTCATACTGCCCATGTGTTTATTGTAGTTAACATGGTCCACTCAAATTCAAAAAAATATTTAATAATCATTGTATTAGAAATCCTGGTCCAGGCATTCTTGTGTTTTCAATGAAAACAACTTGGCAGGCCTGGGCACAGTGGCTCATGCCTGTAATCCTAGTACTCTGGGAGGCCAAGGCAGGA
>VBSM01003215.1:27925104-27938972 GCA_008086735.1 Cheirogaleus medius | reverse complement strand
AAAAAAAAAGAAATCCTGATCCAGAAAATGGACAAAAGAATTAAAATAGCTAATAGTTCAATTAACACACATTATGTCTTCTGGAATCACCACAGGGCTTAAGTCACAAAGAAATTTAACTGTGAAGTTACGAAAAAGGTGTAGGACAAACTTTTAGAACCATGTAACTCAACAGAATACTGCAGGTCACCTCAAACCTACCATTTAAGCAACTAATACCTTGATTTGCATTTTCAGTTGCCTGCTACAAATATACACCATTTCACCACATACCAATTGCCACATAAAATTTAAGACAATTATGTATGCTGTTTTAAGATCAAAGCTATCAATTTAGCAAACATTTAATGACTATTCCTTATTGAACTAAATCAAAGGCTCTCCAGTCTGGCTCTCAGATGAAATCCTATATTTCTGACTCAGTATTTATTTTTATTTTGATCAACTGTTTTATTGTTTTAAAAATTAAAGCAGAGGTCAAAGAGTACATCTAACATACTGAGACCCTACCAGCTGATTTGTAAAAAATTATAATTACATGAATACCTGCTTTAGAAATCCTTTTTTAAATCATTAAGGAAAAGGGTTAAAATTTAAAAAAAAACTCATTTCAGATCATTTCATTTTCACCTACCTAGTATAAAAAACCATCAAGATCTATTCTTATGTCTTTCCTGGGTTTCATCAGCTTAGATGATACTAAATTTTCTCTTGTATTTACTCCCTTACACCCTATATACTCTGCACTCATTAATTACTCTGTCCTTGCCTTTCAAACACTTAGGTCAATGGCTTTTTACCTTACTGTTTTCTGGCAAATCACTATATGTTGTTTAATGTTTTAAGAGATGAAAATAAGAAAAAGGGTAAAGAGGCTAGTAGCACTATGTCCCACCACTTCCTTGACTTAATCTTCAAGATTGTAAATTATCTAAAGGAAGACAGTATTTCAGGTATGGTTTCGCAGAGGAGTCATTAGCATTCAGCTTCATGATGAGGTTGCCTATCCAAAGCTAGCCAAAAATAGAACAAGTCATTGTGCTGCAATTACTGCATTATAAAGTTTATTGACTCCATTACCCACTTTCACTCTTAAGTATCTGTCCTGGTTTCTCCTGACCACAAAAAATCTGTTTATAGCACACTCTCACAAGTTCTAACCAGTGATACTAAGTCTGTATCTATCAAAATCGTTGTCATTTTGGTTTTACTCTTTTACTTCTTCATCCACACAACCATTAGTAACATCTATCATCCTTGTTAAAATTAAATATTAAATCAAGAATTGAAAGAAAACATGAAACACTAAACTTTTAACAAATGCAACCTAACCCCCAAGTGGATATGCTACAATTTATTATCTTTCAAAGCCTCAGGTAGTTAAACTCTTATCTGAGGTTCTAGTCCATTTAGATTAGTTTGAATTAGGAGGGTAAACTGCATTCCAAAAATATTGTAGCAACTTGACAATTATGTATGAAGAACTTATAAAAGGTTCTTAGCCTTTGATCCAGTAATTTCCCTTCCAAAATCCTAAGACAACAAATTTTAATGCAAAGATGTCTGCATTGTTTATATTCTTATAGCTTACTCACAGCAAAAACCAGAACCACCTCTACATCCCACAATGGAAGAATGATTAAAGTATGCAATGTCATACGATGGAATATTATACAGCCATTAAAAATGTTTAAGACTGACAAGAAAAGTTCCCAATATCATTTAGTTAAAAAAAACAAAAAACCAGGATATAAAATATTACAGAGACAATGTATCTCAAATCTGCATCTGTGTATGTGTCTATGACTGGAATTACACTAAATGCTTCTAATCTCTAGGAAGTATGATTAAGGGTAGTTTGTTTTTTTTGTTTTGTAGTTATTTTTCAAGATGATTTTATGCAGAGTATATATGTTGATTCTATCCTTATTGAAAACCACTTGCTTAAAAACTGTTTTGTTTTTGTTTTTAAAGACAGAGTTTTGCTTTCACCCAGACTGGAGTACAGTGGCATAATCATAGTTCACTGCAGCCTCAAACTCCTGGCCTAAGGCAATCATCCTGCCTCAGACTCCTGAGTAGCTGAGGCTACAGGCATGTGCTACCATGCCCGGCTAATTTTTTTCTTTTTGTGAAGATGGGGTCTCGCTAAGTTGCCCAGGCTGGTTCTGAACTCCCAGCCTCAAGCAATCTTCCCACCTCGGCCTCCTAAAGTGCTGGGATTACAGGCCTGAGCTACCATGCCCACCCTCAAAATTGTAATTCTTAAAAAAAATATATATATATAATTCTTCAAAGATGTCTCTAAAATAAAATTTGCATTCTGTGTGTCTGCTATTTTATAATTCTAATAATACTGAACAGCATTTTGGCCACACACTAATAACTTTAAAAAAAATTACACCTGCTTATTTATTTGGGATTTTCTCAAATATACCTACATCAGCACTGTACTCAAGTGTTCATACCCACTGAACTACCACAGGAATCTTTTGGATGTGGATACAACATACGACATAGAAGAGGCAGCTACTTCTTCACATACAAGCTTAATTTCATTTTACAAATCCAACTTAAAATCACCAATTTAACTAAGGCTAGGTTTCAGCATCCCTTACTCAAATGATAACATTTGTAACTATGAACTGTAAACATTGTAACTAGACTGCAACATTTAGCTGCTACCAAGATTCTAAGAATACTATTTGAAATAAAGATCAGGCAATGTTTCCTCAGTGCATTACTGATAGACACTAGGAACAAAGACCAAATCAAATGTTAACTTCAGGCATACATTGCCATCAAACTGTCAATGGACCAGTGCAGAGTATAAACCTCTACTACAGGTTTCTCCCCCAACAAGTGTTTTGCTCAACATTCTTCCTTTAAGTAGTAGCTCGTAGAATGATCCAGAAAGAAACTTGTTTCTATAAATATGGTGCATCCTTAACAAGAATTTTCACTGTCATTCATTCACTAAACAGTATTCAATGACTGTGCAGAAGTTTCAAGACAAATAAATGTCTCATTCATTCTCTAGTGATAAAAACACATTCCAAAGCAAAGAAAAACTGTACCTTTTCCTAAATAAAATGCTATTTTGAGATATTTAAATTAAGTAAGCTTAAATTTTATTTGCCTTAGTCACAAGTCCACGATACAATAAAATCAAAATTCAACGAGGTACAGTGCAAAATAAGTGCCATACTAAACCACAGTGCAAGGTTACATCTTTCAATGGAAAATTTCAGAAATTCATATCATTGTCGAGAGAATACAGTATAAAAGCACCTAAAAAGTTGGCCATTTTAAAGTGCTGTATGACATTAATGTGATGCATTCACATTAAAGGTGCTTATGTGAATATACAGACAATCAATAAGTACCTTTTAAAATTTTGTAAATACTCAAATTTATGTTAGTTTCTCCTATGTTTTGATTATATACTCAACAGTAATCTTATATCCAAACCCACTGGATTTTTTTAAAACTTCAAAGTCATTCTGGGACAATAAACTTAAAACAGATCAAACTTAAGTGTTTATGCTGGCAAGGGAGAGAAGAAAATATCAACAAATGAGTTCCTATCAGTTTTCAAAACGAGAAACCCATCATTTAATTTGATCAGTGTTTTTTTTTAAAGCCATGTGAAATACCAGCCCATTATACTTGCAGTGCAAAAAGTGCAGAAATCATTATGAAAGCATACAAGTAATTTGTAATGCATCAACACAAATTCTATTTATTTTATCTCAGGCCAAATCGCTCTATCTTTTTCCATTAAAAAAAAATGCACTGGATAACTATAGATGCTGTCACTTAAAAAGTTCGAATAAATTAATCAAGTCATTCAATAGCTCTTCTAATCTTTTTAAAAGTATTGCAGCTCAATCAAGTCTTAATTGAGACTGGCAACCAGAAAGGCATAGACTGTCATCTCTACAATGACTTGCATTTTATATTAAATTTGAAAAAATCTTGAAGAGATATTTGCAAAAAAAAATTTCAGGAACAAAATTGATCAACTGTCTTTGAATGGCAAAAAAGACATTGGGCCGGGGTGCCCTCTGCCAAAGGTGGTAAGATGAAGAGACTTAGCTGCACCTTATCAAAATAGGCAAAAATGTATAATCCAAAGCTTCAGCATCATCAAAATGCAGATTTGAAAAGATATTCAAAAAAGGTTCATTTCATTTCTTAAGAAATAGTGTCAAGCAACTGCACTCATTTCCTGTTCAGATTCAATTCAAATTTCAGCCATTTCCTTTTAAAGGAAATGGTACAGCAACACAGGGCAGAGGGTCGGTAATGCTATACCACCACCTACTCTAAAAAGGAAAACTACCTAGAACTGGGTCTTGACACTAAAGATGAGCAATCAGCTTTTTATAGTACTCTTACACATGCAATAATTCGACTTCCTTAAAAAAAAAAAAAAAGCTACCTATAAACTAAAGAATAACTAATACCAAGAAAGCCCGTTTTGAAGAGTCATGGCCTAGCAATATTACCATAGCAAGAGTTTTAATGTACTACTAAGCTATAGGAAACTATTTACAACGAAATCAAATCGTTTTAGTGGAATCTTTACTGTGCAAGAGTATGTCATTCTGACCTCAGTAATTAAGCTTATGTAGTGAAAGCTTCGGTACTAAAATAGAAAAAAATACAGGTAGCCGTGCAGCTGCGACATTTCCAGGTAATTAAGCTTCCCTAAGGAGAGGTGGTTTCCGTAAGGGATAGGCCCTAAACGCCCAAGATCCTTCAACCCCTCTCTGAGGCGCGTGCTTTGGCAAAAGCAGCCTCTCCTAAAGGGAAAGGATAAAGCAAGAAGGTTCAAAAAGGAAGGAAAACCTGGAGGGAGGGGGGAGAGCGTATAGAGCTCTGGGCTTGGGGCTGGCAGAGGTTACCGAGCAACCCACTGCAAAGGCGAGTTTGTGGGGCCTGCCGGAGGAGAGAAGGCCTCGCCTAGGAGTTGCAACACACTCTTTCTCCAGTGCGCAGCGCTCGGCCTGGGGGAGGGGGAGGAGGGGAAACAGCTGCCAGGGGAGCGGCGGGCCCAGCCCGGCCCGGCCCGCTCACCGTGAGGGTGTCGTCTATGTAGAGGGGAATCTGCCTCCTCTCGAAGGGGAACTCCTCCTCCCCGTCCCTGCACACTGCCACCAGTCGCGCCATCGTCCCCGACGCTGCCGTTGCCACCGTCACCACCTCCTCCCAGCTGCCGCCGCCGCCGCCGCCGCTGCTCCTGCCGCTGCCGCCTCCTCCCAGCTCCTGCCTGCAACAGCCAAACCCCGCGAGCGTAAGCACCCGCCGCCGCGCAGCACATTCGCCACGGGCGGGAGGGAGCAGAGCGGGAGGGGACGGGACAGACAGGCTGAGTTTCCCATCACCCGATTCCACACGAGCTCAGCCAATCAGCGCCGGGCAGCGCCGGGACCCGCCCCCTCGCGCCGCTCCCCCCCTCCCCACCGCCGGACTGCCGGTCTCCAGTCTCGGTCCAAAGGAGAGGCGGAAGGGACCGGCGGGTCCTGGAGCTCCCCCCGCCTGTCAAAGGAATCCCGGCTCCAGGGTCCCACCGCCGACCTCAGCTCCACCGCCCACTCTCCGCTGCCAGCCGCCAGGGTGCCCTCCGCCCACAGCTGACCCCTTCTCCCCCTTTCTAAGCGTGCCCCGCCCAACCAGTCCCCTGGGCTGCAGTTGCCCAGCGCGACCCCGCCCCTGGGAGGGGTCGACCCTGCCACGGCTCTGCAGAGTCCGCGGTGGGAGAGCCCAGACCCTTTCCTCACCCTTCTCGGAGGAGGGCTCTCGGTCCTGACCTTCACCGTTTTCGTGGCTGCCTCCCTGACCCCCACCTCTGCTCCCCGTTACCGGCTGACGAGGCCCGCGTCAGGGCCGGCCTGGGCGGGAGTGCGGCTCCGCCGTTTCCTCTCCAGGCTCAGTCAGCCGCTCGCGCCACGGGGAGTGGGGGAGGGAGGGCGGGGGACGTGGGGAGGGTGGGGCCGGGAGGGGCCGAGAACACCGGGCGGGGCCCCGCCTCCTCTCGCGAGACTGTAGAGTGCCGCTCTGGGGTCGCGGCTTTTGAAAGCCTTGCTCAAGGAGCGGGGGTTGTCCCACGGTAGTCCTACTCGCGTGACCGGCGTCTTCCTTTGAGTCTAGCCACTCAAATAGATCCGAAATAAGGCTTGTAGGAGGAATGAGTAGGCCTAAATCTCTGTACCCCGCCGTGCGGGACTGAGAACCGGTCTACCGGGGACCGAGGGGCGAAGGGTGCCGAGCTGAGCTCGCTCAGGGCTGACTCGGTGGAGGCCCAGTGAGGACCTGGGTAAGTGGTGAGGGGCTGAGGCTGCCGAGGTCAGTGAGAGCAAAAGGCAGGAATGAAGAAAAGGGAAACAAGCATCTGGGGGGTGAGAGAGAAACAAACTCTGGCCTTCGTATTCTGGTACTTGTCGCTGAATGCGCTTTCCACAGCGGGAAGATTGGAGAAGGAAAGGGCCTGACACACTGACTCATCAGGACCCAGCTGCATAACTGCTTCCCGATCTAGGACTCCATGGAGATCCCGCCTAGGGGACCGAAAATATTTAAGTGCTGTCAGTTTTTTGTTGTTGTTACACTGGAAGCAAATAGAAAACTGGACAGTAGCTTGTGTATGTGTCCTAGCCAAAGGAAATTCTTGGTCTGGGTTAATATTAACTTAGGGACTCCCTTGGGCAAAGTACTGGTACTGGCCAAAGACTTTTCCCTCTGACCATCTTCCGAGAATCAAAGCTGCTCGCCTCCATATACTCAGTTCTGACCTTGAAGATTTTGGAGCTCTGTAGTAAAGCCAAAATAGTTGTTGGAAGGTATTTTGCCTATGAGAGTTCTGGCGATTTTAAGGATAAATCCATTTACTGCTCTGAAAACTGTTTAATCTTAAGGACAGATCTACATTTCTTGGTAGAATAGGCTAGAGCTGTGATACTGACCTTTAAAGAGTATTTTGATCATCACATGAAGTCTTAAGAGAGTCACAACAACAAAAAACCCCATAGTGCATCCTTAGCCATGTTGACTTATGACATTGTGTGGTCACTGTTAGGGTAGGTGACATAATAAACTGGAAGAACCATTGTTCAGTCCCAACGGCGTGATTATCCAGTTAGCATTTATGTCTTTTGACCACGTTGGGAGAGCAGAGCAGTGTGATCATTAGCTTAAATCCAGTAGGCATTTAGGATATGCATGTTGTTTCTGACAGATTAGACTACATAGCCAAAATACGGACCTTTTTAGAGAATCTTGTGTTTTATGTAAAAATACTCTTTAAGAAAAAAGAATGCTGTGATATTTAAGATCTAGAGGTGCTCTTATAAAGGCTACATCCATTAATGTTCCTACTTTAAACCTTTTAAATTTCGTTAGGATTATGGTTGGTAAAGAACATTGAAAATAACAAGCTAATAGGTGCTAATTTTAATTACTTTCATTACTGAACACACACCGGGTGCTAGCAAAGAAAAGAATATTCACCCTGGTGACTTAGATCTAAGTTAGAAAAGGCATTAAAACCATAATAAAATGAGATCACAACAATCTCTCTCCATCTAAGTTAACTTTCCCTGATTTGGGTTTGTCTTTTAGGTCCACTGAGCACACTCCTTAGTATCTTTGGACAATTTTTCACCATACTATAGACATTCAATGAATACACAATTCTAAGAATAATTTGCTAGGTAAATTGTTCTTTCTCAAGGAGGTAGCCTGGGTGCTACAAATACAACAAAATCTAAGGGAAAATGCTTAGAAAATTGTTTCACGACAAAACAATTTTTAGACATTTTTACTGTGCCTCTTCCTAGTTTTGGAGTAGGCACTTATTTTTAATTTCACTATTGGTCTATCTTCAGCTATAACCACTTGTGTTTCAGCAAATACTTCTTGTGTATTGTCCTATGTACTTTAAAATGAAAACTATCTGCCTTTAGAGAGCTTACTTATAATTGTCAAAATAAGTGATTGCTACATAAAAAAGCCAGTTGTAATCTGTTTTTTAATTTTGATATTGGCATTGTCAGGAAAGTGAAGGCAATCAACAGCAAAGTACATTTTGCTAGTACCTGATAATGAACAGTTGGAGTGATGGAGATGTGATAAATTATCAACAAAATACCATTCTTTGTCTTAGGTCCCCAAGGTGTGAGAAGCCAGCCACAAAACTCAGGCATAAATAAGATATGTCTTTTCTCCCAGCTACCCAGGTTTAAAAGAAATGAAGAGTACCAACTTATTCCTTATTATCTTCGTAGACTGTGTGTAAACTCCTAGGGAGCAATTATGTTTCTGTATGACTTATATAACAGATTAGACATTGATTCTCAATAAAAATAAAACTGTCATCTCCTGAGACATTGGTATTGGTACATATGTGGTAGATATCCCGTTTATAACTGTATAAAATTAAAATCATGGGAGTGAATCACTTTCTGAAGGTCATAGATAGGCTAAAGTCCCAGACCAGATTATATTATTCTTTATTCAATCCTCACTTTGTTCTCTTTCCCTCTCCATTCTCTGTCCTCAAAATTGATAGTTGCAAAGAAAATGATAGTTGATTAGGAGACCTTTTGTTGTTTTCACTCTAATAACCCTGATTTAAAGACAGGGTCTCACTCTGTCACCCAGGCTGGAGTGCAGTGGCATGATCACAGCTCCCTGCAGCCTCCAACTCCTGGGCTCAACTGATCCTCCCATCTTGGCCTCCCAGAGTGCTGCAATAACAGGTGTGAACCACAGTACCCAGCTCCACATTGTTATATGTGGTAATAAAATCTAGGACAGAATATTATTTAAATTACCATTGTTATCCAAATCTGACGATCTGTGAATTGGGTTTTCTTTGTTGTGAGGTGACAGTGGTAGAGTTCTGTTGTATCTGTCAAAAATACATACTTTTCTCATGTAGTTTATTTTTTTAAGGAAGAATAATGTGTATAAGTTAAAATATAAGCCCCTTGAAGGCAGGAACTTTGTCCTATTTTCTGTTTTATCCCCAGCACCTATACTGGTACATCAGAGCTCAGCAAATCTTTGTTGACTCTTTCTCTTCTGTAAACTAGAATCAAATCAGAGTTGTTTTTGCATATTAATTCTTCCATTTTTATGCATGCTATTTCATTAGCTTTCTCTTACATGAGTTTCAGAATTGGAGGTGGAAAAAAACATACAGAGTAAATTGTTCTTTTAAGTTGTGATTCATTATCTGTAATTGTTGAGACATGAATTTACTGAGAGATAAATTTAAGACCTAGAAAAGGATGAAGAACAGTAACAGGAAGCAGCAGACCAATTCGACAACATGCTCATTAAGTCATCAGATAACTTATTTTAATTTACTTTTTCTAAATGAGAGAACATGGTTGAGCCCTTCTGCCTGCTGAATGCTCAAATAGATAAATTGTGGGGTATTAGCACTGTGACATAGTTAGCAGGAAAACCAATCACCTTTTCCAGTCATACTTAATTTACATACTATAATCTCATTGGTTAAATTTCAAAAGTCTTGCTTTTCAATTGAAAATAAAATCTGATTTTTATTTTCACATACGTAACTATTCAACATACTAATTTCTTTAGGGGGAAATTCCTTTCAATAATAGATTAACTCCAAATGTAATGGATTATAGTTAGCAAATATAAAGTCACATAAATGCTAAGTTAGCCATCAATTTAACAAATTAAAGCAAATTAATTAGTATATAGTCATATTTAACAAATTAGGGAATAAATTTTCAACTGATTTGGAGGCAACTAATGAAAACAGCAAATCTACAATTTAATATCAGAGGAGGCTCCACCTACTCTATACTACACAAATAATTCTTATTTTTTACCAAATATCGAATTAACTTAAACATTCTGACCCCTAGCTATTTCTGAAATAATCAAATTTATACTTGGAAATAGAACTAAAGGGAAATTTTAATTGGTTTTTTTGCTCACTTTAAATGATATACATTGAACGTTAGAATTGAAAACTAAGGACTTTATGGGTTTTTTAAATTTTAGATTTTTAACAGCCAGTCCAGAGATCTTCTTAGAGTGTAAACCACTTTGGTACCAGCGTCGACTATAGTCGTCAGCCACAGATGAACACGCACAGCCCATCGTTGACTATAGTCGACAGCCACAGATGAACGAGAGCGTAGACTTTAGTTGACAGCCAAAAGCTTTTACTTTTATCTCTGCAGTTGCAGTGTGTACGTTCAGCTAATAAGTTACTATGGATCTGTGACATTTTAACAAGTCTTTAGTAGGAGTTATTATAGTTATTTTCCTAAAGCTGCCTGTAAAGTAAAACAAGCTTTCAGTGCTTTAAAGCTTTCCTCATCACACAAGAGCAAAACGGATTCGTCATCAATGCACAGCACAAACTACCGTGCGGACTATGAGTGCCGGCTGTGGGCAAGGTTTCCTGGCTGGTGAGCGCCGTACTGAAGTGGTTAAATGCCTCAGGACAGTTTATTAAATCTTATTGATAATATAGCTATAGTTTTATTAAATTATGTACTTGATGATTTTTATCCTTTTCACTGGTCCTCCTTCCCCTTAACAGGTAGGTGACACATGCCCAATGTGGCCCCTGCCTGCCTCTCCAGCTCTCTGCCCATGCTCTTCCTTTTTCTAAGTCCTAGCTTTCTTTCAGTTCCAAGACTGGCTTGCTTCCCTCCCAATAGTAGGACTTTTGCTGAGGGACTCATCATATCCTACCCAGACTGCTCTCTGCTATCTACCACCCCCCACCCTCTAGGCACACATCCAATTTAACTCATCCCATCCAACAGCTCTATCTTGAAAAAAATACCATCTGTTGGGAAAAATGACGCCTTACTAGATCAGTTCTTGACACCTTTGGTTTTTTCTTCATGAATTAACAGTTTATAATAGTTGTTTAATGTCTGTTTCCCTCACCAGATTGTAAGCTCCAAGATACCAGGAAATTTGTTTTTTGTTGTTTTTTTTTTTTGGTGCCACTAACAGCTGAACAGGAAATTTGTTTTGCTTACCATTGTAGCCCTAGCAGAGTTGGCTAAAAAAAAAAAGAATTAGTCCCAAAGTACAACTTTTGTTGTCTCATAATTATTATTACATTTGTAAACTACATCATACAATTCAGTCTATTCTTTGGGACATTTAACTGTTTTCTGATTTCATAGTATATGAGTAATTGAGTTTATACACTTTCTTCTTATTCGTAGGTTTTATTAAAAAATTAAAATTGAGCAATAAAGTATTAATCCACAATTCACACTGAAATGTCTTAATATTTCATTTAATGTAAACATTATAATATACAAAAATAAGAATGGCATAAGGTGATATTCAAATGGAAAGTAAAAATCTTCCTTCCCACCCTCCAATATTCCTGTGTCATAACTGCAAAGTTTCTTTAAAATACTGACATTTAATAGTTTCTAAAAAGTCACAAGGCTTTGTTTCTTCTCTATTGGTTTATTTAGTGTTGAGATACAATTAAAATATTAAGCATCACTACTATAAGGATTGAAACTCTAATTTTATAATAAAATATGGTTAACACTGGGCTGCCAAAGCACATCTTCTTTACATTTAATATATATTCTTCCCAATTAAAATATTATTGCTCAAATACAGATACATCCTACCCGTTGATCATCAAAATTTTATAGTCTTATCTTGCAAATACAGTACAGATGTAATTAAACAGTTGGTAAACATATAGAGACTGAGCACAAATAAGGCCCATAAGGTACTGCTGTGTAATGTATCTACCATCAGGTTGATCAGACCAGTTGTTATATTTGACAGCAAGAAAAAAAATAACTGTTTTCTATTTAGAGCTATGATTAAACAAAGACTGGGTTCCTTTCTTTCAGCTTCAGGGACTAGAGATTCTGAATATTTTTTATTTGTAACAGGTGACTGGATAAGTTTCCAAGAACATGGTACTAGAGCTCCTTTAATTAGAAATTTGGCAAAACTCAAAATTATATCACCCAGTAATAAAATACTAAGAAGGATCAGGCTAGAAGCAACTATCCAAATACAAAAGGCTAAATTAGCCATTCTTCGAGATACTGCTTCTACATTTACTTGAACTACGTAAAGAGATACGAAGAGGCTAATAGCTGCCAGTAGAAGACAACATGCTACTTTTATCAAGCCTTTGATATGTGATCTGTTCTTATGAACATATAACCCTGTTTGCACACCAGCCATGTATATCACCACATATCCCAAGGAAGAGATTACTCCTTCTCGATTGGCATTTAATAGACCAACCCTTGTGCCACTGCCATCAGTGCCATACAAAATTAACCTCTTCAGTGGGGTAAAGTCAAGAGCTAGCTGGTATAATATACTAATGCTGAGGGCCACAATCCAGGACTTATTTAGAGGAAAAATAATCAACAGCAGTAATGTTATCATTCTCACAACTATCATGGTAAAGAAAAAGTTCCAATGAACTCCATACTCGGTTATATGTTCCTGATAGCCTATGGATTTTATAATGACTAATCGTCCACTTCCTAGGAAGACTAATGGCCAAACAGTGTACAATGACTTTGTAAAATAATAAAATCTGGACCCTTTGATATAGTCTTTCCTCCTGATCTCTAAACAAACCATTGCAGTCCCAAAAACAAAGCCACCTACTCCAAAATCCATTGCTCCTGTCCCATAGAGCTCAGTTTTGGCAAATCTTCTGGGAAAAACTGGGAAGTCCACAGCCAAAATAGCAATAGCAGTAAACACACTGGTGATTACACGGAAACAGGAGATGGCTGGAATGTATTCTGATTCTACACTGACTGTGAGGAATTTTTCAAGGATTTTCTGGACAGGCACTCTAGCATAGCAAGTCCTCCTTCGGTATATTTGATACAACAGTCCTGCCCCAAAGATAATCACAGTGAGAAGCTCAAGGAAGATAAATGAAGACAAAATGGTCAAGGTGGCCACCAGGGGAAGTATTAGGACAACAAAGTCAATGAAGAATCTAGTTTTCCAGGTATGTGAAAACGAACATGTGTGCTGTGAGAGAATTATCAGGAACCCTCTGCACAGGATACAGAATGCAGGAAAGCACAAGCCCTCGGTGATTTCCAGCACGCTGGTTCCATTGAGGTTACTGACAAAAGCTTCCTTCATCTGCTTTTGAGACATTTTTTTTTCTTCCTGTGAAAACAAGAGCAAAGGAATGGATTGTTGAAAGCAACATTCTTGTGAAATTGGCATATTATGTACTTGACTTAATGATACTCTCTTATTCTAGAATTCAGAGCAAAACTTTAGTCCCTAATGATTTCAAATCAGGGGCATAACCTAGGATTGTGATTCCCCTTCCAAGGATTGTGGGAAGACGATAACACTGATGCATTAGGATGGGAATGTCATACTAATAGTATGAAGTTATTGGTTAGAAACCTTTAGCTATTCTCAGTACAAGACAGATTCTCAGAGAAAGTGAATTTGGGATACAAACCCTGAGAATGGCATCATTGTCAGATAGGACTTTCTATTTCAGAGCATAGTATATGTCATGAAGATCAATGAAAACTGAAGACAACTTACTAATGACTTTATGCCAAATTCTGGGATTGGGGGGGGGTGTAGCTGTAAGTACACTTTGGGGATGGCCTTGGTTTCTGCTCAGAGCCTCTCTAAACTTACTGCCTCCAGTACAAAATCTGAGCCCTGAAGTGATTTCTAGAGCTCCAGGCTGCTCCCTCCCTCATTTACACACAGCAATGTTTTCCGGTTAGGATGGAGATAGGTAAAATGGATGTATAGGCCCAGGCGCAGTGGCTCACGCCTGTAATCCTAGCACTCTGGGAGGCCGAGGCAGG
>VBSM01003215.1:27881387-27925004 GCA_008086735.1 Cheirogaleus medius | reverse complement strand
CCCGCAGGATGGCGCCCGTTCCTACGCTCCGCTGGCTCCCCACGCCTGTCCTTATCCATTTCGGGCTGGTCCAACCCAGATGCTCGCGGGCCGTGGGCCGGTCCGTCAGAGATGCGCCTAGAGAGGAAAAGGCGCGTCACGCGCCTCACAGCGGCCCCTCAGACCCCACGGCTAGGCCCTATCAGGCTAATGGGGTATGAGAAACGCGTGGAAGATTCGGCCGCGGCGACCTCTACTGAAAGACCGCACGGCCCTGGGGGCGCCCAGAGGCCCGGGAAACCGTGCTTCCAGCGCTTCCCCCCGCAGTACACTGGAGGCTGCCTTTTCACTCTCACTGTACCCCAAGGTCTCAAAGTACCTCACCGTAGACGGGGCCTGCAAGCCCAGTCCCGACGTCCCGGGCGGGCCACGTGCGGCCCGCACCGCGTGTGCGCGCCCCGCCTCGGGGGAGGAGCCGCCCGGCTCCCGGCCACTAGGCCCCTGCAGCAGCCGGCCGGGGAGATCCGGCGGTCCCGGCTTTCTCTCTTCCCGGCTCGCTCCCGCCCCTTCCCCTCCCCCGGCTCTTCCCGCCGCTTCACTCGGCTAGCCTGCCTTTCCAGTCGGGTTGGGCAGAGGCCGTACGCTTGGCGGCTCGGGCCGTGGGACCGGTGAGTGCCACCCCCAGCCCACCTCTGAAGCCCTCCGCGACTCAGGACAGGCAGGGGAGACCAGTTTGCCCCCCAGCGCTGAGGAAGAAGGGGGCGTCTCCCGGTGCCCTTTCCAAAGCGCCGTTTCCCTTCCCCTCCCTTTTCTTTTTGACCCTCTCGTGTCTCTGGAGATAGCCTAGCTCTTGGCCTTTTCTCAGAACCAGGCTCTTTCACGGTCACCCTCCACCTTTCCACCTCGCGGGCAGGGGGCGGCCCGAGATGGAGGAAGGGGGGTCCCTGCTTCAGTCCTCGCCTTGCCCAGGGACCGGGGAGGGGCGGCTAGCCCCAGGAGGCGTCAGGACAGCCGCGCCCTTGGCTTGGGTCATATCCACCTTTCTGGGAAGGACGTACTCTCCCCATGCCAGGTGCTTCTAGAGGGCATCCCAGCCCTGGGCTTGGCGGGCACGTTGCCCAGACAGGGAGTCCCGGATTCCCGCCGGGAACCTGAGGGCGGGGCCGGCTGGGCTCCCACGACCCTTTCCCAGCCCTTCTCCGCGTTTGCGCTCCCACCGTCCTTCTACGTGGCGAGAAAGAAACTGAGGCTAAAGAGGAGGAAGAACCAGTGATCAGGTTGCCACTTGCCTTGACTCTGTTTCATGTGTTCATTATCGTCTCTCTTCTGCCCACAGTGGTCACACCCTTTCCACAAATTTTTGGCTGGTAACCGCACTGCTACAGCTGGGAGAACTGGAGTAAACCGCCTTAATCAGACTTGACTCTAGCTGGAAGCTGACGCTGCATCATAATAACCAACATTTGCAAAGCGCTCTAACAGGTATTAGTCCATTTGATCCTTAGCCCTGTGTGGTTTGGATATCATTATTCCCATTTGCAAAGGAGAAAACAGAATTAGGTTTAGAGAGCACTTGTGACCTGCGTCGGGCGGTTGTGGGCTTTGGATTCTAACCCCACAAGCTGTCGTGCTCCTCCTCTGGACCTGTCTCTTAAGATGAGCTTCCACTTGAAGCTTTGTTCTCCTTGAGTCTCTGGAGCCCCTCTGCATGGCTGTCCCTTGGATGGGGTCCCATCAATGTCAAGTGAATATGTCCAGTACAGTCTTGATGTCTTTTTCTACCTGAATTGTCCTTTTCCAGTTTCCATGGTAGTCCCTATCCCTGGGTTCTTTAAAGACTAGATAGATGTATTTGGGGCCTCAAGAAAGTCTCCACCAGAGTTAATCCATTACAGGCACCCCTCATTGTCATCCCTCATTGCTAGGGGAGGTGCTGAGGCCTGAAAAATTCACCTACCATTTCTTCAGATATTGGCCTAGACCCAGCCTCACAACACACCCCCCTCTCAGATGGATTCCCCTCTCCTTCAAGAAGGTGAAATTTTCACCTTCTTGAAGTTGACACTGATTAGTCCCACCTGGTTAGTGCTCCCAAACAGATTTTCAGCCCTTAGTTGTAGTGCTAACAAGAGTCACTGAGTGAATATACACAATTGGATTTTGTATGGTGCTTTCAAACCATGACCTCATTGACCTTCACAACTACTTGTGAGGTAAATTTAACTATCCCCTTTTATAAGGTGAGGAATTGAGGTAGGTGATGTGGCTTACCGAAGCTCGCACACCTAGTGAATGGCTGAGCTGTGATTTCCCTACCACACAACAGCTTTCCTAGAGCATCATGAGTTGACTCTAGGCATAATGACCAGAAGATTTGCAACCCCAACCCTAACCCTAACCCTGTAATAAAACTGGCCCGAGGAGCCTCCAGAGGCTGTCATAAAAGTTTCCCCTGTTTCCTGATTGGCAAGGGAAAGGACAGACTCTCACTCTCTGCCCAGGCCTGCCCTGCTTCTCATTTTGGTTGCTTCTGTTTGGTGGGAGGAGTAAGGGTGAGTCACCCTGGAAAAACCTTCACCTGTGTGTGGCCCTTGTCTTCTCTCTCGTGCCACAGGTTCTTGGGTGACTTGTCTCAGATTCTTCCAGAACTGAGCTCATTGCTAAAGCCATGTCCCAGCTCATGGCCCCATGACCAGGTGGAGAGCATTCCTTGTGCCTGCGACCCCAAACCCTGGCTGACCACACTGAAGCAATATGCTCCAGCAGGTAAAACCTTGACCTTAGATAACCCAGGCCCGCAAGCACCTGAGGCACCTTCCCATCTTTTGCTTGCTTGAATGAAGGTTCTACTCCCCTCACCTGGAAGGAAGGGAAAGACCCCTTAAAGGTTGTCTTTTCTCTCTGAAGCTCGACACTCCAATGCCTTTTACCTACCATCGAGAAGCTTGTCCTGATCTCTAATTTGAATCTTTCTTGTTGTGGTTTTTAGCTCTTTTCCTTGGGATAGGTAAGGGAATCCTTCAGGCACTTTCATAACCTTACAGAGGGAGTTCTGAGATATGTCCCTGCCACCTGAATTATTGAGGCACAATAGAAGCCTGGGGCTTCCAAGAGGATCTGTTCCTTGAGCTGAGCCTTTAAGAAGGAATTTAGCCAAGTGGAGAAGGAAAATAAGCAGTCCAGGCAAGGACATCAGCCTGTGCAAAAATGTGGGAGATGACTTTTGTAGAAATACAGAAGGGTTCTGATGAATGGATCACGGGGTGCATGAAGACTGCCCTTATTCCAGGCCTCTGCCTCTCTGGAAAGGCTACTGTTGCCCCAGGCCTGTAGGATTCCAAATTACTCTTTATTGTGGAACTCTGTCTCATACCCATACTCTGTCTCACATCCTTCATGTGTAGCTTCTGGTCCAGAGAGAATGCCAGTACATATTTGCTCAATTTTTATTTTACTAAGTATTTCCAGGTACTAGGCTGAGGCAGTGTCTCAGCTTCCTGAGTAGCTGGGACTATAGGCTCGAGCCACCATGCCCAGCTGGGTTTTTTTTTTTTCTTATTAAAAAAGCAGTAATGGTCATAACCATACTAGTAGCTGCTCTGTGTTGAGCCCTTGTCTTGTTTAATCCTTATAGCATCCACATGAGAAAGATAAGAGTATTATATATACAGTGTTGTTGTAGCCCCATTTTGGAGATAAGGCTCGGGGAGGCTAAGTGGCTTATTCAAGGTCACATTATCAGAAATTTGGAAAATACAGATAAACAAAAAGAGCATTAAAATTATAACCAACACTTTAGAGAATATCATGGATTTTTTTCCCTAAATGTATTTTTAAAACACTTAAAGGTATTATACTTTTTTGTAACCTGCTTTATTCCATTGTATGAATGTACTATAATTTAAGCAGTCTACTATTTAGAAATAGTGGTTTCAATTCTTTTACAATTATAAATGGCTTTATATACACTGACATTCTTATGGTCTTTACGTAGGATCGTTTTTGAGAAGCAGAATTGTAGGCTTAAAGGGCATGGATAGTTTTAAGGCCTTTGATATATTATTGCCTAATTAGGAGAGCCACTTTTATTTACCTCTTTTCTTTCAACATCCCCTCTCAAATGAAAGAGCCACTTTTAGAAGAAAAAGAATAGCTGACTTTTTTTGGCACATTCCAGATGCCTTTCTAAAGCCTTCATGTGCTTAGTAGTATCTATGAGGTAGGTACTATCACCGTTCCCATTTTATAGATGAGGAAAATTCAGGCACAAAGAAATTAAGAAATTTACCTAAGATTATATTAATACAACTAGTAAGTGCTGGAATCAGGATTCAAACCCAGGCGATCTAGCTTTCAAATCCAGGCCCTTGACCCCTGTACTCAGGTGTCTCTCTAGTTGGATCAGAGCTGTTCATAAATTGTGGCTGAGTTTGTGCCAGATGCCTGTCTTCTACTCCCACCCATCTTTCCTTCACCCCTGAGGGAGACAGGAGGAGAAATGAGACTATGGGAGGAAAGTGGGGAGATGAAACATGTACAAAATATTGGATGAGCAAGGGAGGAGAAGGGGCCTGTTCCCTTAGTGCCCATTCTTGACTTCAAACAGCCTTCTGAGCTAGGCTTTCTCTCAAGTAGACTCAGGGCACAGGGAACTAATTCATTTGCCAGCCTCTATTTAAGCCCCAAGGAGCAGGTGATGAAGGCGTGGGGATACCTTTCTGGGAAGGCACAACTGTTTTTCATCACAAGCTGAATGATCTCTTTCCAAAAAGGCCTAAACTGGCACTTTTCCTTTGCAATACTCCTATAGCAGCCCCTCCTTTGGGCCCCACCCCTGCCAGGCCCAGTAAGACTAGTAGCCTGGAAGCTGACTTGGCTGGAGCTCTTGGCAGAGGAGATGGGGTCGCATTTATTGAGTACATACTGTGTGCCAGGCACTGACTAAATGCTTTGTATGTCTCTGCTTGCTTTTCTTCCCAATAGCCCTGTGAGTTGAGTTTATTTTCCTTTATTTACAAATAAAGAAGCTGTGGCTCAGAGAGGGTAAGTAACTTACACAGGCTCACAGGGCTAATAATTGGTGGAACTGAAATTTGAACCCAACCAGGCTGTAATACTAGAGACCTGTTCTCTTGCTATTATACAGGCTCCCACCCTTAGATAGCTGCCAGCTGGTCTGAATCCCAGCTATCATGGCCCTCTTGTTATTCTCTTCCAGGTCAATGGCCACAGTCCAGACTCTGAGGCCCAAAGTGGGAAATCCCTCAGAGAAGACCTGCAGGAGTTCCTGGGCAGAGAGGCCCCACTGCACCAGCTGGATGACCTCACCAAGGTGAATCCTGTGACGCTGGAGACAGGTATGGGCTTCCCACTCAAGAGCACCATCTCCAAGAAGGTGGAGGTGCAATGAGTTTATTCAGCACAGCTTCCCCAGGTCGGACCAAGGCAGGCAACACTCCTGACCTGGAGCCAGGCAGCCTGCTCTGGACCTCTGCCTGAGGGAGCCTGGCTGCACCTGGGCTCCCCAGGGTAGACTTTGCTGCAGATTTGGGGCTCGTCTTAATTAGATCTTATATCTATTCATCAGGGAGCTGCTAGGATCTAATGACACTTGGCTAATTGCAGAAGAAGGGCTGTTCGGCAGATGCGTGTCTGTGTGTGTGGTTTTGTCTGCATTTGAGCCAGAGTTTGCTAACGGCATCTCTGTCTTAGTCCTGAGATGCCTCCAGGCCCGGTACATGGCAGACACATTCTACACCAATGCTGGCTGCACCCTGGTGGCTCTGAACCCCTTCAAACCTGTTCCTCAGCTCTACTTGCCAGAGCTGATGAGAGAGTACCATGCTGCACCTCAGCCCCAGGTAAGCCTCAGCCACTTCCTGTGGCCTCAGGGCTCCCCACCTTCCCCTAGGCCTCCCTTCAGTTTTCCCGTCCTTATGGATCTGTTCACCAGCCTTGTAGTCATTCAAATCTCCTGCCCAACAAGAGCTTGAAAAATTTTGGAGACAAAAAGAACTGATTACAGGATAGAAAGTGCAAAGTGGGAGATAAATATGTGTTAACTGAGTTTGGAACCCATAATAGGGACATAGAGCAAAGGATTATTTTTTCTTGTTTGCAGGATTATTGACAGGAAAGGATTTACAAAGGTATATTTGACAAACCACGTATTTAGAAAAGAATAAAGTTACATGCAATAAAGATTGCCCTAGAAGATTCAGCACATATTCATCTTTACTGAGAAAGATAAATTATTCTTCTGTTGAGAAGAGAATAAATTATTTGAGGGGTAGAGAGTGGTGGTGCATGCAGGAAATGCACGTGTTTGTGTTTAAAAGTGCATGATGTGTTCAGGGAGAGACAAGGACAAACTTGCTGGCAGGAGGGAAGCATGGGGAGAGAGGCAGTAGATGAGGGTGGGAAGATGAAAATTGAGGGCTATTTGTGAAGGGTCTGAAGCACCACACCAGGTGGAGAGAATCCACAAATCATCTTCATCCAGGTGGAGGTGGGACTGTGAATAGAACCCACTAGGGGAATGATTACTCTGGGAGTCAGGTTCAGGAAGGTGAGACAGGAGGCAGAAAGAACAGTTGGAGGCTTTGTAACTTTCCAGGTGATAGGTGGCTGGGGCAAGGTTAGGTGTAGAGAGGGACAGCTCTAATACTGTCCAGGTGTCTTCTCCCTCAGGAAGCTGTGGGTAAGTGATTATTGCTGGCTGGACTGGGTAGGCATCATGCAGATGGCCTGGCCCTCTAGAAGTTCGTGCATAGTGAAGTGTCCAAGTGGAGTCCACTGGAAGTCTGTTCTGAGAGCCCCTATCTCCCCGACTATTTGCCCTGCCTCCTCAAAGGTGAAAACCAGGTCATGGTTCCCTCTGTTTCCTTAGTGCCCAGTTTCATGCCCAGCACATTGAGAACAATTAATATTTGTTGAAGGAAAAGAGAAAAGTGACTTTGGAATTCAAATCGTATGGGTATGCTTACTTGCTGAGTGGCCTTGAAAGGTTATTTAACTCCTGTGAACCTTAGATTTCTCATCTATAAAATAGGGTTAGCTATCTAACTATGCACAGACTTCTTAAGCAGTAACTTGTAAGAAAGTTCTTGCAAACTGCAAAGTACAATAACGTAAAATAATATGCAGCAGAATAAGACTATTAAAGCAAGATGAGAGTTTAAAGTGTTAAGGTCATAGACTAGCCAAGGCCAGCACTGTTTCTAGCCTGAGAGATGAGTGGGTAAAGCCACTATAGGGAACCCACAGTCAGGCCCAACATCCAGAAATTTTCTGGAAGAAGCATCTTGGTACTGCTATTGGCAGCCTCCCCATCTCAACCATCATTGGCTCAGTCACTCCTTGAAAACAAGTATTCCCTCACATGACCTTTCACCCCTTGATGTTTCAGAAACTGAAGCCCCATGTGTTCAGTGTGGGTGAACAGACCTACAGGAATGTCAAGAGCCTGATTGAGCCAGTCAACCAGTCTATTGTTGTCAGTGGAGAGAGTGGTGCTGGAAAGGTAAGAGGACCTTTCTCACCCAGTCAACTTGTGGCTGGCATTTCTAGTGGTGTCGTTTGCTGCCTCGTTGTCAGGTAGGCTGGCCAAAGCAGGGATTGGTGCATAATGGTGGGCAAGCACTGGGCTGGAAGTCAAGAAAGAGGGTTCCTGTCCAGGCTCTACCACTAGTTCTTCTATCACTTTTGGTGAGATACTTTCCTTTCTAAGCCTTCATTTTCTCATCAGAGGTCTCTCCCAGCTCTGACACCACTGGAAACAAAAGTCAGCTGTTGAGGATTACAGCATAGTGGTTAAGAGCACATCAGAATGGTACTTAGCTCCTGCCAAGTTCTCGTTTCTCTTACTTGCAAAATGGGAGGGAGGAGAGGACCAACACCTGACTCAGGGGACTTCTGTGACAGTTAAATGAGCCAGTGCACACAAGGTACTTGGTGGAGGCTTGGCACATGGCAGTGGTGCTCCAGAAGTAGCTGGGGTTACTATTGGAAAGGGTTTATCAGGGTAGACCACCTGAACCCTCCGGGTTGTCCATGGTGGCAAGGGCAGTGCATTGGGCCAGAACCTCAATGTGGGGGAGGATGGAGGCTCCTGATGTGGCCTCCTGGGTGGCAGAACTATAACAGGTGAGACAGAATGTGGCACAAGGATGAGTGAGCAGTTGCACAGCTGGTCAGAGAAGGCCAAGGCTTTGCCAGCTTCTTGTCAAGCCTCACCCAGCAGCCTCAACCTTTCCACAGCACTTTTACCCTCACAAGGGATTCTTTAGACTATAAACTCCATCTGTCTTCACTCCATATGAGAGAATTGCTGAGAACCTACCAGATTGACTTTAGGCTGGGGGCAGGTGGTAGCAGGGGGAGGATCAGAGATGAAAAATGCAGCATTTAGCTAGGGGACTTTTAGTCCACTGAGAAAGAGACAAGGAAACAAAGACAGTAAGTTGCAGGGATGAAGGCTTGGGCTTGGGCTAGGAAGGGATCTCCAGGAGCTACATCCAGGTGGCTGATGAGCAAAGCCCATTGTTACTTAGAATTGCTCTGGGGAACTGAAGCTGAACCTGACCCAATACCCATGCAACCAGAGCTTGGTGTAAACCTCTACTGAGCAGCTGTTGTAGCCATGGGCGAGGCCTGGTATATTTTTAAAATTTATTTTTACTAGTAATGTAGTTATCTAATTCAAAAAAATCAGGCAATACTACAAGACTTGTAAAGAAAAACAGCAAACCTGCCCCTAATCTCTCAATCCCTATTTCCTCTCTCCAGGGGTAGCTACTTTTACATCTTTTATCAGTTTATTTGGGTGTTTACGTTCATATTTCTAAACCACATGCTTAAATTGTTAATTACTAACTTTTTGGTTTTGGACCTTATCTGTTCACTTCCAATTTTGATGAGGATTTATCACTTATTTCCCTGTCCCCAAATAAATACTCAATGTAATAATATCACAATTTCTAATTAAGTTAATATGTAGTATTTACATTATTTTGGCCATGTACATATTCAAAGCAAAGCCATATATTTCTTATATGATTTTTATTTTCCTTCTACTTAATAAATTTCCCTTTTTTTACTTTACTTTTTATATTCCTATTATTAATTCACTACCAGACTTGTCACCAAAGCTGGAAAACAACAATCAAACTGGCAAGCAAATCAGGTCCCTTTTTTTTTTCATGGAGATGCCCTTCCTAGAGTTCTCAGATCTTTCTCGCATCTGGGTAGGCGGCTGCCTAGGGCTGCTGCCTCACAGCTGTTACTCTGTGGATCCCCAGATTCCCATTTGTCCTCTGATAAATCCCCCATTGCTTGGAGCCCATGGCTTCCTCTTTCTTCAGTTACTGCCTTGTTTTTATGGGGCACATTCTTCAGTAGTTTCTAGAACAGGCTACGTGGAGGGCAAATTTTTAAGTTGTTGCATATCTGAATATATCTGTTCTGCCTCACATTTGATTGATCTTTTGGCTGGGTTTTATAATTCCAAATTGGAAATCATTTTCTTTCTAAATTTAGAGGGTTTTTTCCCCCTTATATATTGCTGTTGAGAATCCTAGTCCATACTGGTGATTTGGTTTTTTTTTCCAAAACTTTCAGGTATTAAAATTCATAGTGCTGTGTCTTGGTGTATGTAGTCTTTTCTCACTTATTATTCTGGACACTTTGTGTGGGTCTTTTGAAGCTGGAAACTTGTGTCCTTTTGTTCAGGGAAGTATTTTTGTTTTATATCTAATAATTTCCTCCCTTTTATTTTCTCTTTCTAGAACTCCTAATTAGTAGGATATTTGGTTAATTATCTAATAATCTTATTTTTCTCACCTGTTCTCCCATCTCTTAACGTTCTTTTATCTTCTGAGAGATAATTTTCTTTACTTTCAAGTCCTCTGAATATTTGTCAAAAATTTAAATTCTAAGTTCTAATTCCTATTCCATTTATTGTTATACCTGTCATTCATGTAAAAGAGATTTACCAAATAGTTAATAATCCTTGAGTATCTGTTCATATTTTTAAATAAGGCTTTATTTAAAATAAAGAATAAATAAATTAGAATAATAAATTAGAATCTCCTGTTTATGGACAGGATTTCAACCAGGGGCCTCACTGGAGGTATCGTTTTAAACCTTTGGGACTCTAAATGTCCGTAACTTTTCTCATGAGTTTGTTGGTACCTCCAAGAAAACATTTTTCCAGTCTCTTTAGTAGAGACGTGGAAACTATAAAGAGTTAAATGGAAATTATCAAAATTAAAAACATGAACAATTCTTTCTGGCTTATCAATAGATTAGACATGCAGAAGAATGCATTAATGAACTTGACAGTTGGTCAGTAGACATTATGCAAATTGAAAAACAGAAGTGCATGCAAGAGCTGTAGTACAATATCAAATGGTCTGCTATACAGTTGGCCCTTGAACAACATGGGGGTTAGGGGTACCTATTCCCTACCCAGTTGAAAAATCCACTTACAACTTTTGACTCCTGAAAAACTTAACTACTGATAGCCTACTATGGACCAAAAGCCTTACTGATAACATAAACAGTCAACTAACACATATTTTATATGTTATTTGCATTATGTACTGCATTCTTAGAATAAAGTAAGCTAGAGAAAAGAAAATGTTAAGAAAGTTGTAAGAAAGAGGAAACATATTAACTATTAAGTGGAAGTGGATTATCATAAAGGTTTTTATCATTGTCTTCACATTGAGTAGGCTGAGGAGGAGGAGGAAGAAAAGGAGTTGGTCTTGCTGTCTCAGGGGTGACAGCGGTGGAAGATGAGGTTAGGAGACATTTATTGAAAAAAATCCGCATATTAGTAGAAGTGTGCAGCTCGAACCCATGTTGTTTAAGGGTCAACTGTACATGTAATTGGTGTCCCAGGAGAATAGGGATAATATGAGTCAGAAGTAATAATTTACAAAATTAACAAAAGATGGCAAGCATGGAGACAATAAACTCAGAAAACACCCAGTAGGATGAATACAAACAAAACACATTTAGGCACATTATAGTAAACGTGCTGAAAACCAAAACATGAGAAAAATCTTAAAGGAAGCCAGGAAAATATTACATAAAAAGGAACAAAGATAAGAATGACGACAGACATCTTGCCAGAAACTGCAAACCCAAAGAGGTAAAAGAAAATATCTGTCAATCTAGAATTCTGTTAACAAGCAAGAATATCTTTCAAAAATGAAAGTGAAATAAAGATTTTGTCAGACACATGAAGGTTGAGGGAATCCATTACAGCAGACCTGTACAAGAGATGTTAAAGGAAGTTCTTTAGGACAAGGGAATATGAAACCAAATAAATATTTGGATCTATACAAAGGAATCAAGAGCATGGGAGATGTGAAATCTTGCCAGGTGTGGTGGCTCATGCCTATAATCCTAGCACTTTGAGAGGCTGAGGCGGGAGGATTGTGTGAAGGCAGGAGTTTGAGACTAGCCTGAGCAAGAGACCCCATCTCTACAAAAATTTAAAAATTAGCTGGGTGTAGTGGTGTACACTTGTAGCCCCAACTACTTGGGAGGCTGAAGCAGGAGAATTGCTTGAACCCAGGAGTTTGAGGTTGTAGTGAGCTATGATGATGCCACTGCACTCTATCTAGCCTGGGCAACAGAGTAAGACCTTGTCTCAAAAAAAAAAAAGATAATTCACTGTAAGGAAAAATGGTATTAATAACAGTATATTATATGATAAAATGAATTCATAAAAGTATTAGATTTAATCAAAGGCAATAAAAGAAAAAAGATCATATGAAATAAAAAATAAATAAAATGGTAGATTTAAATCCAACCATAGTCATAGTTACATTAAATGTAAGTGGTCTGCTCATTCCAGTTAAAAGGCAAAGAATGTCAGATTGGATTTTTTTTAAAGGCAAGACTCAAATTACATGATATCTTCAAGAAATCCATTCTAATTATAAAGACATAGATAAGTTCAAAGTAAAAGGATAGAAAAAGATAAACCATCCCAACATTAACAAGGGAAAGTGGAAGTGGTTACATTAATATGGAACAAAGATTTTAGAACAAAGAATGTTACTGAGGGTAAGATGAGACATTTCATAATGATAAATGGGTGAATTCATCTAGAAGAAGAAACAGTTCTAGGCCGGGCCAGGTGGCTTACACCAGTAATCCTAGCACTCTGGAAGGCCGAGGTATGAGGATAGCTTGAGGTCAGGAGTTCAAGACCAGTCTGAGCAAGAACAAGATCCCGTCTCTACTAAAAATATAAAAATTAGCTGGGCATTGTGTGTGCCTGTAGTCCCAGCTACTCGGCAGGCTGAGGCAGGAGGATAGCTTGAGCCCAGGAGTTTGAAGTTGCTGTGAGCTAGGCTGAAACCACAGCACTCTACTCAGGGCATCAGAGTGAGACTCTGCCTCAAAGAAAAAAAAAAAAAAAAGAAACAGTTCTAAATGTGTATGTACCTAATTGCAGTTTCAAAACATATGAAGCAAAAACTGATAGACTTGAAAGGAGAAATACATAAAATTGTAATTTGAGATTCTAGCATTCTCAAGTATATATAGAACATTTACAATATAGACTGAATTCTGAGCCATAAAATAAATCTCAGTTGGGAAAGATCATACAAACTATGTTCTCTGACCTGAGTAGAATTGAACTAGAAATAAATAACAAAGACATCTAGAAAATCCTAAAGCATTTGAAAATTAAACAACACACTTTTTTTTTTCTTTTTGAAGAGACAGGTTCTCACTATGGTGTCCATGCTAGACTCAAACTCCTGGCCTCAAGTGATCTTCCCACCTCAGCCTCCCAAGTAGCTGAGACTACAGGCATGTGCCACTATGCCCAGCTAAACCACACACTTCTAAATATCCTGTGGGTCAATGATGAAATCACAAGGGATATTATAAAATATTTTTAAACAAATATGAAAGCACAACATACCAAAATGTATGCTTTTGAGAAAAACATTGCTTAGAGGAAATTTGTAGTATTAAATGCTTACATTTTAAGAAAAGAACAAAGAATTTTATTACATATTTTAGAAAAGAATAAAGGACTCAAATCATTAATCTGAGCTTCCACCTTGTATTAGTCAACTTGGGCTGCCTTAACAAAATATCATGACTGGGTGTCTGAAACAACAGATTTTCTCACAGTTCTAGTGACTGAAGTCCAGCGTCGGTTGGTACCTGCATGATTGGGTTCTGGTGAGGGCTCTCCCTGCCTTGCAGACTGCCACCTTCTTTAAAGGGCTGAAAGATGAGTACAATGATAACCCTCTAGTCAAACTTACAAAAAAAGACAAAAATTACCAATATTAGGAATGAAAGAGTAGACATTGCTATAGATTCTACAGCTTGATAAGAGAATATTTGAACCACTTTATGTGAGTAAATTATACAATTTAGATGAAATGTAAAAATATTTTTAAAGACACAAACTGCTGAGTGTCACACAAAAGAAATACATAACCTGAATATCTCCTATTTATGAAAGAAATTTAAGTCATTGTTAAAAGCCTTTCCACTGAGAAAGCTCTAGGCCGAAATGGCTTCACTTGTGAATGCTACCAAACATTTAAGGAAGAAATGTTACCAATTCTACACAGATTCTTTCAGAAAACAGAAGACAGGGAACATCGCCAACCTCATAGAAAAACCTAAAGAATTAAAAAAAAAAGATACTACATCTAAAATGTAGAGTTTACCAAGGTGATAGGATATAAGGTCAATATGTAAAAATTAATTATATCCCTATGCTCTAGCAACAAATGTTTCTATGTCCTAGCCACAAACAATTGGAAATTCAAATGAAAATACATCTAACTTCAGCTGATTAAGAATAAAATAGTATGAATTTTATAATTAGTATGCCTGCCTATATAAATCAGAGCCCTGTCATTGACTAGTTGTGTGATCTTCAATACATTTTAAAATTTTTCTATGCTTTGGTTTCATCATTTTAAAAACAGTTGTGTAACTAACTGTACCTGCATCTATAAAGTTTGCAAGAAAATGCACAGAAAGTCTCTGTAGCTCAATACCTGCCACAGAGAAATCAGCATTAGCTGTGAGGCCTCAGGGACTCTGACGCAGAGCTGGGAGAAGCAGAGATTTGCACTCCTAATTTACAGATGCAGGGGAAGTGCCTTGCTCAAGACCAGGGTTGAATTCGGCATTCACCCATGTGGTTGATGACATACATGGTGGAGAAGAGAGCTCTAGCGGGCATGGTTCCCTCAGACAGGCTTTTAAGATGGAACACTGATACAGCTCTCACAAGGCTCTTTCTGCCATAGACATGGACGTCCCGCTGCCTGATGAAGTTCTATGCTGTGGTGGCTGCCTCACCCACATCTTGGGAGAGCCACAAGATTGCAGAGAGGATTGAACAGAGGATCCTAAACTCCAACCCTGTTATGGAAGCTTTTGGTGAGCTCAGTGTCATCTGCACATTACCTCAGTCCCATTTCCTCTGGGATTTGTTGCCTTCAGAGAGAGGGGCAATGATTTGAGACCCCCCTCTTTGGGGATTGGAAGATGAGTGTATCCTTCACTGTCTTGGATCCCTAACCAACTCCCAGGTACCTTTTAGCAGCCTTCTAACAGGGGTGGTACATTCAGTCATCTTCCCCACCCCCCCAGCCTAGGCACTTCGACAGTGATGCCGGAGAGGACCTTGTGGCTCCTATCTTTCTGTCCAGTTTCCTGATGGTTCAAAGAAGGCCACTTGTCCAAGGATGCATAGCATTTAGTGTCCATGTTGGGACTGGAGCCCAGATGTACCTTACTGGCTAAAGCCAATAGTGACAGCTTGTTTTTGACCTTCCCTTCACAGAAGACAGTCCCTGACTGCTTAGGCTTGTTCATTCCAGTTCCTTGCCAGGAATTTCTTCTAACTCTCCTGAATCCCACTTACTCAAGCCTGAGTGCCCATTCCCTACTCCTGTCCCGTGCAACATGAAAACTGACAAAGGAGCCATTTAGGTGACTTGAGGATAGGGATATGATCCCCCACAGTCCTGTAGCCACCTTGGCCCGTGAGAATTCTATACACCTAGGGGAGTGGTATAAACATAGGTATGATCTGTAGGGAATGCGTGTACGCTGAGGAATAACAACAGCAGTCGCTTTGGGAAATTCATCCAGCTCCAGCTGAACAGGTAATAGCTACTGTTACCCTGGCTAGTGGGAGGATCGGGGTGGGAGGGGGTTGAAAGTGGCCAGGACAGTGTCTAGGCTGGGCCCCCTATTGGAAAAACCCTGCTCTTCCTGGCATGTATGTTTATGGGATCACCCTGAGGGTGATCTTTGAACTGGGGAACTCTAGCTACTCCCACCCTAGGGACCCTGGCGAAGTGTGCTCATAGAGGCCTATGTGCTCCTCCTGGCTCCTATCTTGGGATGGGGCAAAGTGATGTATAGAGGTCTTGGCCCTGCCCACCTGAGCTGCATGCAGGTGAATGTTTCAAGACACCCAAGGACATTCTGAGTGGTCCCCAGCCCTCATGACACCCGTTGGCTAAGTGGTAAATCTTGATGGGGGGTTGCTAGGTGGCAGCAGTCTGGCATACAGTAAGTGCTGAATAAATGGCTGTGGAATTAATGGGCAACTAAGAGGCTCTGGCCTGCGTGTGCCCAGGGCCCAGCAGATGACTGGAGCTGCAGTCCAGACCTACCTTTTGGAGAAAACTCGAGTGGCCTGCCAGGCCTCCAATGAGAGGAACTTCCACATCTTCTACCAGGTATGTGCCAGGTGGGGCCCACAGCTCCTTAGATGCAGGGCAAGGATGGCTCTGTGTCTCTCATCCCCACAAACCCCCAGGATGCGCCATGCCTGGCCCCTTCACCTGGCTTTCAGCAGTGCCACCCCTTATTCCTGCAAAATTTATATACAACACTTCTGGCTCACAATGGACCTTGGCTCCCAGCACGGTTTTGGCCTTGGGGCGTGTTTTGCCTCCTCTGTCAGATCAGAAGGTCTTTGAGGCTGGGACTGTGTCTCTAAGGTGGAAGCCATGTCACCGTTAGGAGACTGAATGTTCTAGAGTGGCAACTGTCTCCTCCAACAGAATGAGGGCTTCCCTAGACTTGTGCCTCTTCCATCAGACTGGAGGTCCCCAAAGGCATGGATAGTGTGTCTGCCTTGCTTTCAGATTGGGAGCATCCTTAGATAACGGGGTATTCCTACCAAGTCAAGACTAGGGGCACCCTGGGAGGAGCAGTGCTTTCTTCATCAGACTGCAGGTTTCCCCAGAGCAGAGTTTTTTGGCATCAGGTGGAGACATCCAGAGCTGTGTTGCTTCTTTTGCTCCCATGCCTGCCCTGGGCTCTCTACAGGGACCTCTCAGCCTTATGATGTTGCTACCATTTCTTACTCCTGTCATCCCATCCCCAGGCCTGTGCAGGCCAGGGCTTTCCTCACACCCTCACCTCAGCCACCCACCCACACCTCCCCACAGATCTGCAAAGGAGCCAGTGAGGATGAGAGGCTCCAGTGGTGCCTCCCCAAGGGAGCTGCCTTCTCCTGGCTGCCCAACCCAGAGAGGACCTTAGAAGGTAGGGAGATCCCCACACCACGCTCTGGGCTGGCCCAGCAGTGCCTCCCTACTCTGTACTGGGCTTGCCTCACCCCTTGCTGCTTTTGCTGACCTCTTACCTGACAGTGGGCTGTGACTTGGATTCTTTTTCAGAGGATTGTTTTGAGGTGACCAGAGAGGCCATGCTCCATTTGGGCATCAACGCCCCCACCCAGAACAACATCTTTAAGGTCAGAAAAAAAGCCATGCCATTTACATTTGGTAGAAACAACAGGTAGCCCCTTTCATAGAGCCCTTCCCTGCACTTGTGACTCTGTCTTTCCCTGAGGACCTAGGACATCTGTGCAGTCTCCAAGGAGTCAACCACCCCTCTGTGCTGCTGAGCCTGGAGACAGGGTAGATAGAGGCATAGAGAACAGTGATACGTACACAGGATAGTGATCCACAGGGCTCAGCAAGGTGCTTGGGTCAGTTATTACTACAGTATTGCTTCCACATGTTTGTCTATTATGTTAAAACTTAAAAATAATGTTAGCACTTCTCAGCTCACTTGGTTTTTTTAATAGTCCTCTGTGTGGAGATTATTTTCATTTTATGCCTTAGAAAACCAGAGAGCTTAAGTAACCTGCTCAAGGTCAGACACCACTAAGTGATACAGAGTTTGTAACAGACATAGTAATTCCAAATTCCTGCCCCTCTCCTCTTTCCCTTCCCTTACTCCCAGCACACATGGTGCTGACCCAGGTGAGCTGAGCTCCTCCAATCCCCACTAGGGGCTTCCCTTCTCCCTTTTGTCTTTACTGGCAGGGCTCCCTGCCTTCCTTCTGCCACCTCCCTCACTTCCTCACCCACCAGAGCACCATGAGGAGACAGATAGGATAGGCTGGCAGTAGGACAGGAAAGCCATTGCAGGGAGATAGCACTAGCCCTCCAGATGGGGACAGCTCAGGCAGGGAGAGTATCATACATAGTAGGGACACTGCCCAGTAAGAGCTTGGTCAGAAGGACAGCACATGGGGACAAGCCCAGGGTGAGTGGACAACACTAAGAACGCAGGCAGGAGTGCTGGTCTGGGGGTGGCATGATCTCTGCCACAGCCACACTGCTCATTGGGCATAGCATTCTTTTCCTGGAGTAAATTGTGGCCAGAAGGCCAGTAGCATGTGGAGGTGCCTTCCCTGGGACCAGACAGGAATGGCAGATGGGGCTCTGCTCTCCCAGTATCAGGCCTAAGGGTTTCGAAGTTGCTGAGCCTGGGTGGCAGAGGCACCTCCTTTCTATAGCCTCTGAGGATTTATGTCTGCATATTGAGTGCAGAGGTGAAAGGGCACCCACTGTACAGAGACCAAGATCACAATTCCTCCCCCAGGCTGGGCTGTCAGAAACCTAATAGTGCTTTCCCAGGTGTGATGTGTGCTAAAAATTAAAATTAAAAAAAAGAAACCTAACAGTGCTGAGAATGGCTAAAGAGAGCCAGAGCCAAGCTCCTGGCAGACACGTAGAAGTCACCTGGCCCACATCTAACAGAGGAGTGGTGTTCCCACACAGTCATTCCTAGAGAGTGGGAGGCAAAGGGACAGATAAGGGGTGGAATGGAAACCCCACTGGCTGCCCTGGGAGGTGTCTGTAGTCAGACTGGGTTCTAATTCCACCTTTCTCCTCAGAAAAAGCATGTCCTCACTTGCGAATTAACCTCTCATGGTCACATCTCTGTCATGGGCATCATCATAGCACAACCTCATAGGTGGTTGAAACAGTTCAATGAGGTGATACATATAACTTGTAAAGAATTATGCCTGGCAGAGATGGGCACAACTGGACAATAATTGGGAGCTTTCGTCCTTCCTTTGTTGCCATGATTGCATCCAGCAGGAGAGCCTCTCCCCACCCACAGGGTGGGCCCTCTCATGTCCTCCCCTGCTCCTGACTGTGCTTTTTTGCCCCTCAGGTCCTAGCTGGGCTGCTGCACCTTGGCAATGTCCAGTTTGCTGACTCAGAGGATGAAGCCCAGCCCTGCCGACTGATGGACAATGCCAAGTGTGAGAGGCAGGGTGGGGAGTAGGGCAGGGCTTGTCAGAGAAGTAGCTTGGTGGCTGCTTTGGTGGGATTAATGGTAGGCCAGAGGGTAAAATTTTGAATCTGATGCCATTAATTAAGCCATCCACTGTAGGGCCCTGCCCTGGATCACTTATGCCCCACCCCATCTCTGGTGAGGCAGACAATATTATCTTCATCTTACAGATGAGAATACAAGAGTCACAGGGTTTATAAAGTGATTTGTCACACGTGGCAGTGTGGACTGGAACATAGAAGTCCTGGGTTTAAGTCTTGACTCTGCCATTAGTGGAGTCTCTTTGCCCATCAAAACCTAGAGAAAGTCATGGTTCTGTGATGGCTTCACAGTGCCTCATAAAGAGCACTGTTCTGATGGAGGGTGATTTGTTTAATGAGGATTCGCCCCTCCCAGGCTCTGTCAGCACATCAGCCTTGCTGCTGCAGCTCCCAGAGGACATGCTGCTAGAGACACTACGGATTAGAACCATCACAGCAGGCAGGCAGCAGCAGGTGTTCCGAAAGCCCTGCTCCCGAACCGAGTGTGACACCCGCAGAGACTGTGTGGCCAAACTGGTCTATGCAAGGTGAGCAGTTACTCTACCTTACCTGCAAGTTCTTCTGTCTGGGGTTGAACCACATACCATCAGGCAATAGGCACAGGCTCAGGGTGGGGGATGCCAGATAAAGCAAACAGATTCTTCTCCCTGCTCCTCAGACCCCTGGGGACAGCAGGGCATGGCTCCCAGGTTTTCCCTGAGCAATGCCCTTGGCCTCTGTTCCAGAGTATTGCCTGAGGAAGTTGCCACATTCCTGGCCATATTCAGTTCATTATTACAGAACAAGCACCTGCCTTGACCTTGGCACTAGATGAGGAAAGCCTGCTCAGCTCTCCACTGTCAAGGCATGCCCCCAAGGGGATCTGGGGCCTTGGCAGTTCCAGGTTCAGACCTTTAGGTGAATAGGCTCCTCTGTCTTCCTGTACCCTAGTACTTAGGCCTTTGTAGTCACCTGGGAAATTTGATAGATGGTCGTAGAGCCAGAGGCTTAGCCTGCAGTCTTGGGTAACTGCGTGCCACAAGTGGAAGCCCAGCACAGTGAGGTGGGGGTGCTTACCTTTTCCTGATGGGTTACATGGGTACCTCTACCCTCTGGCTAAGTGGTTAAGGATGGTTTCTCACCTTAGGTTCTGAGAATCTTCAGAGTCTTTGTAAGGGCTTCAAAGTGCCCAGAAGCCTCTGAAATTATGAGACAAACCATGAAAACGTGTGTGTGCATGTGCATATAGGACCTTGGGCACCTTTCTAGGGAGAGGGTCCCCTGCTTTCATGACCTTCTTGCACTGCAGAGTGAACAGTATCTTCTGAGTTGAAAATGGCCTAGGGTAGCTGGGCCCAGACTGAACCCATTTCAGAAAGAAACTAGTTACTACTGCCTCAAAGCTAATTTCAGGTCAAGCCAGGTGCATTTGCTATAATCCTAGCAAATGCAGAAGGCTGAGGTAGAAGGATCACTTGAGGCCAGGAGTCTGAGACCAGCCTGAGCAACATAGTGAGACCTCCTCTCTGTAAAAAATAGAAAAATAAGCTGGGCATAGTGGCACATGCCTGGAGTCCCAGCTTCTTGGGAGGTTGAGGCAGGAGGATCGCTTGAACCCAGGAGTTTGAGGTTGCAGTGAGCTATGATGATACTGCCTCAATCTATTCTGGGCAACAGAGCAAGACCCTATCTCCCAAAAAAAAAGCAAACCAAAAAAAAAACAAAAACAAGAAAAAGATTATCCTTAGCTACTCGAGGCTAAAAAGAAAAAAAATGAAGAAGAAACAAAATTTTAAAAAGAGAATTTCAGGTCAAATGTTTTTAAAGCCTTTGCCTACAAGTTACTATAAAATAAGCAGATAAAATGTGTCAATCACAGATAGAGTGGGCTTCTAACCATATAACATTTTATACATAGAAACCATCAAGCCATTGTAACACTAAGTCATTCATTTTCGGTATCTCAAATCGATGTTTGAAGCCCCTGTTGCAAAAAGAGAGCCATTTTATAGCATTTACTAAATAGAAAAAAGTTGCAGAATAATTAAGAAAAATTGGAAGGAAGAAACCCCTGGATGGTGTGTGTGTCACCACTTTGTGCAGTAACTTCATCTTCTCTGGGTTGGGGGGTGGATTGCAGAGTAGAGGATGCTATTGTTGACCTCAGGTGACTTGGGACCCACTTGTGCAGGACTGAGTTGGGGATGTGACAGGGCCTTGAGCTCTGGGCTCTGCAGGTAGAGTTTTGCAGGGGAGATCAGTAAACTCAGTTCTTTACAAACCACACCCAGACCTGCCCTTCAGCCCCTTCTAGTCAAGACACCAGCTGGGTGTTGGGCCATGTGACTGATGCAGACCCTGTCTGTCCCTGCCTAGCCTAGGAATTGAGCTGGTCCTGTGTTCACTCTTGCCAAGAGGACAGGCCAGGTTTGTGTATACCTGGGAACATGCATGCCCATAGTCTGCTTCTGTAGTAGGTCAAGACAGGATGAGCAGGAAGCAGGAGAGGATGTAGCCTTTGACCCATCAGGCTCAGAATACAGGGCCCTCCAGGGTATGGTACCCTGGCTAATGGAGGAATTTTACCACCCTCTGACTCAGCCTGAGTCTCTCTCACCATAGTCCACTCTCTTACCTCCAATAGGCTGTTTGACTGGCTGGTATCAGTGATCAACAGCAGCATCTGTGCAGACCCAGGCTCATGGACCACTTTCATAGGTAACAAGGACCTACGCTGCTGGGAGCACTCAAAAAAAAAAAAGAACAATAGAGCCCTGGGTCTACTCCGTGACTCAGGGAAGCTGCTGATTTGCTCTCGTCTCCTCTCCTATCCATTCACCAGTGTTTGAGCAAGATCTCTGCTCTCCAGTACCCACATTTGACCTGTCCATAGCTCTCCAGACAGACTCAAGAGAGTGCCTTGTCTGTAAAGGAACCTTTTCTCCCCAGAGACACAGCTCCAATCACAGGAGAGTTGTGGGGGATGGGAGAAAGAGCCATATTAGAAGGGACTTGGGAGACAAGACTGAGGCCAACATCATTGTAACCCCGGGTGGTACAGTCAGTTAAGGTAGGAAGTATAGCTTAAAAACCCCAGTGCAGTTTGCTCATAGAATGGTGGAATTCTAGGCACCAACTAGGCTAGTGAGACCAAGGCCCTTCAAACTATATTTGACATGGAAAATGTTCCCTGGGACCTGGTTTCCTCATAGGAGAGGCCTATGAGGACCAGAGAATTCAGACTCAAAAATAGGCTTGATGATGTGGGCTGCCCCTTATACCTCATTTGATCTTCCTGCTTTCTGCGAGTTCTGAGGGGGGCATGGGGTGGAGATGAGAACTACCCTGGGTGGGGGTGGGGAAGGTATGTTCTGCCCACTCCTGGCTGTCCTGTTCGCTCAACCTCATCCCCAGGCTGCTGAGTATGAGTCGTCAGCAGGGGCCCAGCCACTCTGGGTTCCAGTGGTCCCCACCATCCATCTGCTCCCTGCAGTAGCCCCAGGGGTTCTCTGCCATCCTCCCAGGTCTGCTGGATGTGTATGGATTTGAGTCATTTCCTGACAACAGTCTGGAACAGTTGTGCATCAACTACGCCAATGAGAAGCTACAGCAGCACTTTGTGGCTCACTACCTACGGGCACAGCAGGTGAGGGATAGGGTAAGGTGGGGCAGATCTTCTCCTGGATCCTCTGTGTTTTCCTGGCCCTCAGCCCCAGCCCAGGTTCTGACTAGAAGCCTTTTGTTCCTTATTTTATTTTATTTTATTTTTAAATTTATTTAATTTTAATTTTAATTTTTGACAGAGTCTCACTCTTTTTGACCCAGACTAGAATGTTGTGGCACAGTCATAGCTCACTATAACCTCAAATTCCTGTCCATAGCAATCCTTCCCACTCAGCCTCCTAAGTAGCTGGGACTATAGGCGTGTCACCACACCTGGTTAATTTTTTTGGGGTGGGGGTAAAGAAGTGGTCTCACTGTGTTGCCCAGGCTGGTCTTGAACTCCTGGCCTCAAGTGATCCTCCTGCTTTGGCCTCCCCAAATGCTGGGATTATAGGCGTGAGCTACTGTGCCCAGCCTTTACTTTATTTTTAATTAAGAGCTTGTTTGGAGGTTCTAGCAGGGGAGCGCAGCTACCCGTATACCCTTGACCGAAGACCGGTCCTCCTCTAGCGGGGAAGGTCGTCCTCTTCGACCAAGCACGCAGCTTCGGGAGGGACGCACATGGAGCGGTGAGGGAGGAAGGGGACACCCGCCTAGCCAGCCAGATCAGCCAAATCAACCCTGGCGATCAATGGGGTGACAGATGTCGCAGCCAGATCGCCCTCACATCCTTTAATTGAGTAATAATTGTACATACGGAGTGTAATGTTTTCATATACTTTTGTTCCTTTGATGCTGTTCTGGAATACGTTGTGGTACAAAAGCCAGCTGTAGATGGCCCATCTGGACCTCAGACTGCAGCTGCCTTCTCCCCGCCCACCCCCACTTTGTTCTTTAGGAGGAATACACAGTTGAAGGCCTGGAGTGGTCATTTGTCAACTACCAGGACAACCAGGCCTGTTTGGATCTCATCGAGGGGAGCCCCATCAGCATCTGTGCCCTCATAAATGAGGTGGGAGGGTAGCTAGTGAGCTGAGCACCAGAGTTGGTCTTTGGTTTTTCTGGGGCCCTGATGACTCTCCTGTGCCCTCTTGTGCTTCTCTCTCCCATTCTGCCAAATGGGTTTGCTAATCCTCTGTTTCCTCCCTCTTGGAGTCACTGTGATGCCTATGATAACTCTGCTGGCACGGGGGCCATGGGGTGAGGACAGTGAGAGTTGTGGTTGAGAACCTCTCATTTTTGTGTCTGCCCACTTCCACCCCACAGGAATGCCGCCTCAATCGGCCAAGCAGTGCAGCCCAGCTCCAGACACGAATTGAGAGTGCCCTAGCAGGCAGCCCGTGCCTGGGTGACAACAAGCTCAGCCGGGAGCCCAGCTTTGTCGTGGTGCATTATGCGGGGCCTGTGCGGTACCACACAGCAGGCCTGGTGGAGAAGAACAAGGTGAGGACTGGACCACGTCCTATGGGGGCCTGGGTGAAAGGAGATGCTGAGTCCCTGTTACACATACATAGTAGTTTCCCACCACGCATCCACTCTCCTGAACATCCCGTCAGAATCCAGGATCACCATCTTGGGCCCACTAGCCTATGGTCTCCGCTAATCAAGCATGACCTTCCTGAAAATGACCTGTGTTAGATTAGGTTTCCAGGTCTCTGGTTATGCAGTGGACCAGCTCTGCTCTTGGACTCAAGCCCTGCCTTCCCTTGAAGCCCTGTCTTCTGCAGCTTGGGTGGGCAGGGGTGGCCAGCCCACAGACAGCCCTGGGCAGCAGCTCCACTTGCCTCACCTGCTGCTCTTGCCCTTTCCCAATAGGATCCTGTGCCCCCTGAGCTGACTATACTTCTGCAACAATCCCAAGACCCGCTACTCATGGTGCTGTTTCCAATTAACCCCAAAGAGAAGACCCAAGAGGAGCCATCTGGCCAGAGCAGGGCCCCTGTGTTGACCGTAGTATCCAAGTTCAAGGTGGGTCTGGTGGTGTTAACATGAGGTGCTCAGTTCCAAATGTTTATTAAGCACCTCCCAGAATAGGTGCTGCTAGCTGGGGAGCAGTGGTGAGCCAAGTAGACGTGGTCCCAGACCCCATGGAATTTATACTTCAGTGTGGAAGATTGAGACAGGAAACAAATAGTCAGGTATGATGATATGACAGGAAGCCTAGGGGCCTGTGGGAGCACAGTAGGGTGCTGATAGGGTGATCATGGGAGAGCAGCAGTTACAGGAAACTCTGTGACCTGGCCCATTCCCAATTCTAGCTTCCTGCTCAAATCCTGTCCTCAGCTAGAACAGATTTGTCACCTCTCTCAATATTGTCTGCTTTCTACACTCCCTCAGCCCTCAGCTCTACCTTCCTGGGATGCTCTCAGCCACTGCTCCTTCAACTCCACCTCACTCCTACCCTCTGGGCCATGTTTCTTAGTTTAGTCTTTCTCATCCATCAGACTTCAGCCTTATCGTCATCTCCTTGAGGAGGCACCCTGGGAAGCCAGGTTTGGCTACCACTTTCCTGCCCCAGCCTCAGACTCACCACTGAGGGTACCCATCAGTGTGTGTGGGGCCCATTAGACTGAGCTCTGGCACAGCAGCAGACTGCCTGGCACAGCCTCCAGCACACAGGATGGGTTTCACAATAACAGCTTTTGCTTGTATGAATGGCAGGGGGCTATGAGATTGTTCTTTTCTAGGAAGATTGCCCTGGGGCTGGAGGGGATGATGAGATCAGATTTAGGGAGACCAATTAGGGGAGAATCACAGGTTCAGAAGGGTCCCTAGAGGCAGAAGTGGAGAGTTGGAAGGTCAGGAGAAGAGTGTGCTTTGGCACAATAAAGCCTCCAGTAGTCATCCCCAGGCACAGGACAATCCTGGTCTCAGGATCCTGGGGAGAGCTGCTGGAGACGCTGATATAGTCACTAGCCAGGGCCCAGCTGATGGCTCTGAGCAGCCCCAATCCCTGCCTGACCCCATGGTCTCTCCCATCTGCAGGCCTCCCTGGAGCAGCTACTGCAGGTCCTGCACAGCACCACACCCCACTACATTCGCTGCATCAAGCCTAACAGCCAGGGCCAGGCACAGACCTTTCTCCGGGACGAGGTAATTAACACTGGGCCAAAGCTGCTTTGCACCAAGCCCCATGTGACCAAGGCCCTAGTGGGATGAAGGGCAGGACATCCACTCCAATGGAGTGAACAGAGTGGGTCTCTCATGCTGGGGCTGACATTAGGGAGGGCTCATCTGGCAGGCCAGTTGTGTGGTCTGTGCACAGTGGCCTAGCCAGGGCAGTGAGTAGGGGCCGCAGTGTATCTTGCTCTGTGCTCGCCAAGCCATGTGTTCTGACAGACTGAAACCACCCAGAGGAATGGGGATTTTTTGTGATTAGCTAAAATTCTGTGTCACCTTACAGTCTATGCACAGTGCAGCCTTTTTTGATTGAAGGTATTGTTTTTTCTAATTTGCACAAAAGCACTCTGGCCAGCAGCTGCCCTTTTCTTGGGGTACCAGGCTCTGAGGGATGTTGATGAGGTGTGAGTGCTGGACAGTGCTGAAGAGTATCCCAGTCACCTGGTAGATGTGGCCTTAGGGTTTGTAGCCAGGACCACAGCTGTATGGTAAAGATCTTGGTTCAGGTCACAGAAAAATTTTCACAGTATAACCTCCCCTGCCCCTTAGCTATGAACCACTCTAATGCCTACAAATAATAAAAACAATAAAAACTAGAAATTTTATTGTGCTGCAGTAGTGAATCACCACACCACCACACCATGGAGGGAAGTGATGAAACAGAGTCAGGACCATCACTTGCCCCAGATGTACCAGATGCTGTGTATCAGGTGATGGGGATTTGGGACTACCAGGTCCCTTTCTAGCAGGGAGATTATTTTCAAGGTCCTTTGATTTCTTACTGTCCCAAGGCAGTTATTAGCTGGACCTCAGGAGAGCCTGCAGCTCCATGCTGACTAGGGCCTGAGAAGGACAGAAGGAATGGCATTCTGGCCTGCTGCCCCCAAGCTGCAGATGCCTTCCCTGTCTCCCCACCCTTGTAGGTCCTGAGCCAGCTGGAGGCCTGTGGCCTCGTGGAGACCATCCACATCAGTGCCGCCGGCTTCCCCATCCGGTGAGTGGGCCTGATCACTGTTGGGGGCAGGGCCAGTGCCAGGAACTCAGGACTCGAGCCAAACAAGGGCCTGCCCAACTCAGAGCAGGATGAGATGAAGAGACTGAGGCAGTTCAGTAGAAGTCAACCTGGAGCTTAAGGAGCAGCAGCCATTTATTTATCTATTCACTTATTGTGCACTAATTTGTACCCAGCACACTTTCTAATAATATATTAGTGAAGACAGAAGCGAATCTATGTCCTCTTGGGGCATACATTCCTGTGGAAACAAGGAAAAATAAGTATAAAGTATCATTGGAGCTAGGAAAGAAATAAGTGCTATTAGATAGACTAATGGGGAAGGGGATCCTTAGGCTGGTCAGGGAGGGGCCCCTCTAAGCAGCCCAGGCCTGGGGGAAGGGAATGGGCCAGGCTGGGAAGATCCTGGGGAGGGGAGAGTATTCCAGACTGAGGAAACAGCAACCATAAAGCTCCCAGGTTAGGAACCGAGAGATGCTAAAGGGACTGGACCACAGAGAGCCCGGAGCAGGAGAGGGGGTCAGGAGCCAGACTCACAGGACCTTATAGGCCATAAGAGAGTTTACTGAAATGGGTTGGTCTGGGGAAGGCCTAGGGTGGAGGATCAGAGGAGAAGGGAGGGAGTGGATCAGGAATTCTCTTATTACCTTTGTCAGGTTTGAGATAGCTGTGAGACAGGCTCAGGACTCAGCAGAGCCTTAATAACTGGAGGGGCACTTGAGGGTCTGTCCTCAATGGGTCTTTTAGCACCATGAGCAAGGAGGAAATCACCTAGAGAGGAGTCTGAGGCCATTGCAAGGAATGCCCACATTAAGAGAGGGTGGATGGCAAGAAACTAGCAAGGACAACTTGGAAGGAATCATGGGTGAAGGAGGAAGCCAGAGGGTCATGGGTGTCCTGGAGGCTGAGAGAGAAGGCTCTACAAGGGAGAGGGGTCACTGCTGCCCAGGGGCCAGGTAGGAGAGAGACGGAACATAGACCACTGGATTTGGTGGAATCTGCTGATGGCTGTTACAGGAGCCGTGTTGGTATAGTGTTGGCGACAGAAGCCAGACTCAGGAGGGCTGACAGGCGATTGGGAGGAGGAAGTATAGGTATCAGTACAGGTATCATTCTCTGTCATTAGCTGTTTAGAAAAGTGTTGCCTTGAGGGAAACAGAAATCAGGAGGATGTAGCCGAGACTTTGGAGTCAGATGTCAGATGGGAGACATGGCTAAGCATATTTGTGTGACAGGAGTGGTCTAGTTGGCTGGGAAAAGGCCTGTGCTTTGAAAGGAGGCAGGCTGCAAATCCCCTGTTAAAAGAACAAGATGCTTTGTTTTGGTACACCAAGGCAGCAGGAAGAGCAGACCCAATTTAAAATGGTCTCTGTAGGCCTCCCACTAAGTAACACTATTAATCTCTCTAGAACCACATCTTTCTTTTTTTTGAGACAAAGTCTTGCTCTGTCGCTCCAGGTAGAGTGCAGTGGCATCATCATAGCTTGCTGCAAACTCTAACTCCTGGGCTCAGGCGATCCTCCTGCCTCAGCCTCCTGAGTAGCTGAGACTACAGGCATGCACCACCACATCCAGCTAATTTTTGGTAGAGACAGGGTCTCGTTCTTGTTCAGACTGGTGTTGAATGCCTGACCTCAAGCAATCCTTCTGGCTCGGCCTCCCAGACTAGGATTACAGGTGTGAGCCACCAAGCCGGCCTAGAACCACATCCTTATCTATTCAGTGGGGGTAGTCAGGGCAGTACCTTCCTGTGTTGTTGAGCAGATGTACCTGGCTCACAGATGAAGTCATTCTCTTCTTCCACGCTTTGGATTCCAGGGTCTCTCACCAGAACTTTGTGGAAAGATATGAGTTACTAAGAAGGCTCCATCCTCGCACATTCTCTGGCCCTCATAGCCCATATCCTGCCAAAGGGTGCTCTGGTGAGTGAGGCCCATTTGTTAGTCATTCGTTTAACCATAGTTTACTGAGCACCTACCCTCTGCCATCTCAGGGTTAGGGGCTGGGGGCTCAGAGGTGAATAAAACACAGCCCTGCCCTTATGGTTGTTGTTCAGTGGGGGAAACAACTGAAAAAGACAATGTGGAAAGCAGAAAGGCAGAGCTATGAACAGGATGCTGTGGGTGGTGCTGGGGAGGCATGAATCAGGGAAGGCTTCCTGGAGGAGGTGATATATGAGGATAAATTGGATTAGGTGAAGGGTGTTCCACATGACAGAGGTACTACACGAACAGAGGCCTGGAGGCTTGAGACAGCAGTGTGGGTGTGAGGAACTCCAGGCCATTCAGTGTTGCTGGCTCATTAGGGCAGAGAATGGTGGGAGGTGAGGCTGGGGCAGGTGGGGCCCAGTCCAGTTACCTGGACTTTATTCTCTGGATAGATGGGGGCTATTGCAGGAGAGGAAGCAAGTGACTCTGTCAGCCTCCTGCTTTTGGAGACTACTCTTAGGGCCCCATGGAGGGCCGTGGGAGTAAGGCTGGGAAGTTGCCCCAGAAGAAAGAAGCAAGAGATGTGGGCACAGGCAGGAAACATTTGGAAGGAACTGGTCAGCTTTTTTGTTGTTGTTTTAATTTTTGTAAAAATGAGGTCTTGCTATGTTGCCCAGGCTGGTCTTAAACTCCTGGCCTCAAGCAGTCCACCTGCCTTGGCCTCCTAGAGTGCTGGGATTATAGGTGTGAGCTACTATGTCCAGCCAGAAACTGGTCAGCCTTGATAGGCACTTGATTAGATGTAGAGGGAGAAGAAACAAGAAAATTAACTTGGCCTGGCTAGTGGTGAACGGTAAGAGGAAGAGCAGTTTGGGGAAGCTGATGAGCCCTGCCATGGCAGACCTGAGCTCTGAGTCCCTAGAATCATCCAGTGGAGGCACCTGCAAGGGACTGGGGCAAACTTTAATCTCAAAGGAAGTGTCTGGCCTGTGGCCCTGATTTTGGGGTTGTCAGCATATGGGAATAACTGAGGCTGAGGGAGTGCTGAGGTCCAGGGACAGGTGGAGGGAGAAGAGGCAGCTGCTCCCCCCTCCCTCGCACCCACCCAGCATACCCTGGGGCCCATCAGACTCTGTTGAGACAGTTCTGCTTTGTTTTTCTCCCCTCTTGGGCAGAGTTTTATCACTTTCCTTTCACCCTTTCTCCTTTCTTCTCCCTCTTTCCATGGTTTGCTGCTTCTGTTCTGTGTCTTTTACCCAAAGCCCCTCTGGCCCCTGGTTGATTTTGCTGCTGTTTCTCATCTCCGGCATCTCCTTTGGCAGCCTCTCTCCAGAGAGGCACTGGGCAGCTAAAGGTGGTCAGAGCCCTCAGGTAAATCCTCCCTCTGCAGGAGTCAGCCCTGAGAAGTGTGGGAGGGCAGGCGGTGGAACCCGCTGGGCTGTCACAGGGCTGGGATTTGTTTTCCCCTTTCCCATACATGGTGGGGAGTGAGGGTCTGAGGGAGTGGCCTGGCTTCCCTGTTTGGCCATCAAGATGTATGGGGCCTTGGAAACTACTGCTGGCTGAGCAGCCTGATTCCAGGTTCTAAGGGGTCATTCTTCTAGGCATCAAGTACCCTTTGCCAGCCTGTCCAAAAAGACCCATGGCATTGGAGGCTGCAGGACACCCCAGGGTGCAGCAGAAAGGCCAAAGCCAGTTTCTTAAGGCCACAGAGGCATGTAGAGAAAACCAGGCACTGATGGGGCCCATCTCTCCTTCCCCAGAACGGTCTCCACATGGCAAGGAGGCCACACTTCAACCTCTTCTCCAGGACATTCTCCACACTCTGCCAGCTCTAACTCAGGCAGCAGCCACACCTGGTGACTTGGATGAGGCCACACCAGCCCCAGTGCACTGTGGCAGGACCAAGGTGTTCATGACGGACTCTGTGGTAAGCTGGTTTGGGGATGAGATTACAGGAGCCAGCTGCATGTTCTCAATAGGACAGGGTCTGGGCCCTCCTCAGGGAAGGGGGAGGAGAGCCTGAGGACCTCAGTGGATACCCTTTTTCCAGCTGGAGATTCTGGAACGCGGGCGTGCCCAGGTGCTGGAGCAGTGTGCCCACTGCATCCAGGGTAGCTGGAGGCGATACCAGCACCGAAAGCAACAGAGGCAGAGGCGAGCTGCTGTGCTCATCCAAGCAGGTAGGTGAGGTGAGGCCCTCGTCAGTGATTGCACACAGGTGTCCATGATAGTGGTTTCCTTTTGAAACATTGCTAATTCGGTGCCCATCTATTGAAGACAACTGTTCCAGCTTGAAGAGGTGGATGGTATGTCCTTGTGGTGCCCTGGTATTTGGATTTCTCATCCACCTTGCCCATAACGTTTCTCCAGTTCCGTGGAAACCAGATCACACCACAAATAAGGGTACTTTGTAGGTAGTACAGGTTTCTTTCACAAACTTAAATGGCTGTTTATGCCAACATTTTTTATCCCCTTTATTACAACTCAAATCTCATTACCTGCTGGGCTCCAGGGCTTGAGATGAGTTTAAGGAGAAGGTAAAAGCCAACAGGATCTCATCAGAGGGAAAGATGTATGAACCAACATGTTGATAACAGTCTTATTGAAAAATAAAAGTATTTAGAAACAACCCAAATATCTAAGAGCAGTGGAGTCATGCCTAAATTGTGGACCATTGCTATGATGCAACTAATAAGTATTTGAAGAATATTATGAATTTAATGGAAAACCACTTTCAATATGTTCGTACCTGCCTGTCAAACTACACGTCAAGGGTGTGTTTCTGTGGGTATAGGGATTAAAAAATTATGTAAGGAAATACTGTGAAACCATTTGGGTTGGTGAGGTAACAGGTGATTTTTATGTTTCTAAGGTTTTAAATTTTCTATTAATAGAATCTAAATGCATTAGTACTATTTAATGGAATAACCACTTTTCCAAATATGACTATAACAAAACAAATCAGAATACACTTAGATTTAAAAAGAAGGAAAAATTCTACCATCCAATAACTTTTATCAGTGTTTGGTTACATGGTAGTATGCCATCACAGGCTCAAAAAGTTAAGCAACCAAATTCAATTGAGGATTTTCAAAAGAAAGAGGATTCTAAGAGGTACAGACAGTCCAGACCCCCTCCCCCTGGGTTTTGCCCTGGGCTGCACCTGAGTTGGGAGGTGACTGCTGGGCCTCAACCAGTCCAAGCTACCCACTGCCCCATCAACATGTAGCTATCTCCAAGTGTACAGGCAGTTTGAAGAATGTTTTTCAAAGCCAATTTTGCTTTATATATTGACTTTAGAACCTTACTTTATGTCATAGCACAAAGTAGCCGGTCATTGAAAAAATACTATTTCAAACTTTTATAGCAATTCTGGTGTTGCTGCAGAGCCAGGTTACTGATAGTTCTAATGACCATTTTATTATCTCTTTCCTGTTTCTGGGCAAACCTCTTAGCCATTCGCTCCTGGTTAGCTCGGAAACACATCGAGAGGCTACACACAGCTGCCACAACCATCAAGCGTGCATGGCAGAAGTGGAGAGTAAGTGTGCCCCAAGAAGTCGGGGTGGGCAGTGGATAGCGTTTGGGACCAGACAGACCCAGGTGGAATAAGGGTAGCCCCGAGGCCAGGCAGGTGCATGACACCACCTACACTGCAGGGTGGTTGTGAAGGAAAAGAGTAGCAGAAGCAACTCTGGGAATATATCCACTGTGGAATTGTACACTTTCAAAGAGTGAATGTTATGACATATCAGTTTCATCTCATTGAGACTGTTATATGTAAGGTCTAAGCACAGTTAGTTGCCTTGGGTATACAGACTTCTATCACATGGAACCAGTTTAGTTCAGGGCATCTACCTATTTGCAGCCAGGTGCCTTTAATTTACCTTAAGATGATTTATTAAAGATAGTTTTGGTTTCCATTTTAAGATCAGAATGGCCTTCCTTGCTTCCAAAGAACTGGATGGTGTAGAAGAACACTTCTCTCAAGCTCCTCGTTCCTCCAGCTCCTCCCCACAGCCCCCAATACAGACCAGGCTCCTGGGGGCAATAATCCGCCTCTGGCCCCTGGGATTGGTCCTGGCCAATGCTGCTACAGGAATACAAGGCTTTCAGAGGAAACTGGTGGTCTGGGCCTGCCTCCAGCTTCCCAGGGACAGTCCGCGTGGCTATACTGTCCAGATAGCACAAGACCAGGCTGGTGTCACGTCCATCCGAGCACTGCCTCAGGTAGGTCGTGTGAGACAGGATGGCCATCCTGCCCCCTGACAGCTCCTGTTCCTCACACCCCACTGTGGAAGGCAAAGCCTAGGAGTCCAGAGGGAGCAGGAATGGGGCTGGGACAAGATCTATCCCTAACCCTGCTGAGTAAACCAGTGTTTCCTCATCTGTCTCACACTGAATGGATGTGAAATTTTATGTTTTAATACTGCTTTACACTTTGCCACTATTTTTTATTATTTATATTTTGATTGATTGACAGGATCTTGCTCTGTCACCCAGGGTGGAGTGCAGTGGTGCAATCACAGCTCAGTGCAGTCTCCAACTCCTGGGCTCAGGCGATCCTGCTGCCTCCAAGTAGCTAGGACTACAGGCATGAGCCACCAGGCATGAGCCACCATACCTGGCCTTTTGCCACTGTTTTAGAATAAGGAGAAAAAAATGTTAACCTAGTCCCTCATATTGATATTTATTTGTCCACAACTCCTTGCATTTCTGTCATTTGCTCTGTGAGGTACCTTTAGGAACTGGCACTCCTGAGAGCTGGGGCTAAACTGCATCTCTCTTTCCCCTAGGGATCGATCAAGTTTCACTACAGAAAGTCTCCACTGCGCTACGCTGACATGTGCCCTGAACCTTCACCCTATAGTGTTACTGGCTTTAATCAGATTCTGCTGGAAAGACACAGGCTGATCCATGTGTGACCTCTTCTCACCCTCTACCTTCACCTGGCTGGATGATCCTTGGTGCCTTTGTTTTTTCACAAGGCCGTTTCCTGCCAGCTGCCTTGCCAAAGACATTTAATGAACACACAGCTGCCAAACTATGCCCATAGAATAGCGACTTCAAACACACGTGAGTAACAGTGATGGCTCCAGCCTAAGAGCCAGGCTGTGTAGCCAGTGGGCCTTGGGCTTTGGTTTACATCAAGCATGGACAGGGTATCAGGGCTGATAGTTACCAAGCCAGGATTAAGAAACCTCAGGGCCACAGAGAACTTTACCACATTTCACTACCTTTAGAGATCAAACTGAGCAGCAGATGTGACTCCTAAAGTGTTATCTGCCACCACAGTGGGCCCTGGTTCCCTATAAGCACTTTTGGGCCAAGCCTAAAATTGGCTCTGGAATTTAGTTGCATTTTAGTTCCTTAAAGGAATGAAACCTTAGTATATAATAAGTTCTTGATTTATTTAATGTAATTTCAAATAATTAGATTATGGACCAAGGATGATAAAAAGCAACATAAAACAGAATCATCACATCTTGATTTTATTTAGTAACACTGATCAAGTTTTTAACTTACATGGGTGTAAAACTTGGTATCATTTATGATGTCTATCATAACTGTACCAAGAATAAAACATTTAAAAACAACCATTTGAATATCAAGTTTTCTCTCCATAAAGGATTTGTTACCTTGAGGACAAATCACCCAATTTGTCACCCAATCAAGGTGATGTGGGCCTGAAACGTGAGCCTACCTTGATGGAGGGTGGAGATCTGCATTACATCAGCCAGTATGCATCCTGGAAATCACCTCTCTTGCTTAGGGCCCACCACACCAGCTGCTCTCCTGGGAGAAGGAGTGGGCAAGCTCTGGGCGTCAAGCTCCTCAAGCTTGAGTAAGCAGCACAATAGTCCATCTTAAGAATCTTCATTCTGGGATGGTTCGACAATTCCTAAACAGCAGTCTGCAAACTCCACAAACAAGGGCTCTTGCATGTAGGCTCTCATGAGCTTGGCTTTGTCGTCCCCCTGATCAAGGCTGACCATCAACTGTCTGAGATGTGGATTGAGCAATAAGCTTCTTAATGCCGCAGATTCCCCTTAAAAATTAACAAGAAAAAAAAAGCCAATCTCAGTTCAAGTGAGAACGTGTAGAGATGGCTGCAAGCGAAATTTCAAACATAAAACTATGAACAAGCTGCATCCCCTTAACCTTTAAACTCACAAATTAACTCCAATGCTTCACACATAAACAAGGTAAGATCAGCATATCAAATGATTTAAGTTATACATATATGTTATTGCATATATATATATGCAGTAACAGATTCCTGTTCGTATCTTTGTTGCTGGTGCATTTTCTTTCTTTTTTTTTTTTTTTTTTTTTAGAGATGGGGTCTCGCTCTTGGTCAGGCTGGTTTCGAACTCCTGACCTTGAGCTATCCACCCGCCTCGGCCTCCCAGAGTGCTAGGATTACAGGCGTGAGCCACCGCGCCCGGCCCATTTTCTTTCTTTATAGGCATGAAGGTTCTCGATGAGGACAGTTATACCAAATACTCTGAACAATGTTTAAGCATGTGATCCAGCATGTAACGGGACCTGGAGTGAACTAACACCTGTTTGGCACTTTGGTCTATAAAATTTTTCACACCTATTACCAGCTCAGGTCCAACCTCAGTCTAATCATTACCATGGGACTAAGTACAAAGCGTAACCTTTCACCTGATTCTGTGAAGTGGGAAGAATGAAAATAATGCACACCTTTAGGAACTACATTAGCCCATTAATTATATACATATATAACAGAACTACTGTAAGGACTGAATAAGCAGTACTATAAAAAATGCTGGGCATTATCAATACCCATTTCCCCCTAAAAAAATCAAACCATATGGTTGATTACCAGTCTGCATTAGTGGCTGGACTGTAAATGGAGAACTGAGGATGTGAAAATACAGGTCCTTGCCAAATTGGTATGTGAGACAAATTACCATAACATGCGAGTGGTATATTACTATTAAGTTCAAGGCATGTGAGAAGCCAAAAAATACCTAATTCTGAGAGAGAGGGGGACAAAATGCCAAGAAAAGATTACGTGAGAAAAGAAACCTTGAACCAAGCATTAAAAGAGGAACAGAATTTTGCCAGCCTGCGAGACCAGTAGGATTCCAGGCAGAGGGAATGGCATTGTGCGCAGGTTGGGAGGTATGAAAAACCATATATGTTTACAGCATCATGTGGTTGAAAGGAAGGGCCTTGCATGCCACACTGAAGGATTTACTAATTTTTTAAAAACCACATTCCACACAACAAAGAAATGAACAAGCACAGCGCACAGACTTACCTAAATTCTTTAAATTCTGCAAAGAAACTCTGTCCTCTTCCTCATCACTATTGAGAAAATCAGCCACAGAGGAATCATCATCTAAGGAATATAACACAATCAACTGCTTATGACTAAAAAGGAGGCCCGGGCAGCTGATTTTAACAACTACACAGACAAAAAAAAGTATGTCACACATGTGACAGTGGTAGGAATATACAAGCAGGTATAGACAAACCAAAATCTTCTCTCTTCTCCGGAGTTTGTGACTAAACTAACATTCCTCTTTTAGGAAAAGGAAGATAAGTGAAAGAAAAATTGGAAATTTTAACAAATACATCCTAGTGTTCACATAGTTTATGTTTCCCTGCGGTCTACGGGCTTGGAGCATGGTTTTATAATTCTTATTACCTCTCCTCCCCTCACCATGGCTCCAGCCCTACCATGGGTCAATAAACTGGGTGCTCTGTACAAACCTCCCAAACAGAATCCCCTTTCCACATGGACAGAAATTGCTGACATTGCTGGAATCCAACCTGGCAGTTTCTCAAGACAGAAATAGGCCATCCCTTTGCTGTGAATGTTCAATTCCCCTTTGGTGGCACCAGAGGGGCTGCTTTCAGAGCCTGGCATGGTGCAGGACACCCAGGAAGTATTAAAGAACATTTGGATAGATGGATAGGATGACAACCCACTACTGCTATAAGCTCTGAGGAGCCCCCAGCAGCAATGAGATGATCTAGGACTGTGGTCCCCAACTTCCGGGCCAAGAGGCCAGGCACCAATCTGCAGCCTGTTAGGAACTAGGGTGAACGTACCCCTGCCCCCACCATCCATGGAAAAATTGTCTTCCGTTAAACTTAGGAACCAGGCCAAACAGCAGGAGGTGAGTAGCAGGCAAGCCAGCAAAACTTCATTTGTATTTACAGCCGCTCCCCATTGCTCACATCACTGCATAAGCTCTGCCGCCTCGTTCATGGAAAAATTGTCTTCCATAAAACCAGTCCCTGCTGCCAAAAAGGTTAGGGACCGCTGATCTAGGACAAAAAAAGCCTCCTGGGCCTAGCTCAGGCAAAATGACAGCCCAGCCGCACCCACAGAGGGAGACCCAAATCTGTGACTAGAGAAGGCTCCTGCCAGCAGGGCCCACTGCAACCCCCCAGCCTCAGCCATGGCCTTTCTCCCTGTGCCTCCCGCCCATTTTCCTTCTCCTGAACAATGTTCTCGGGCTGCCCCCTCAACTCACCTGTGATGACACTGGCCCCCACTCCTGCCCATCAAGGCTCAGGAAGCTGTCGCTCCCCAGTGAAGCCATCATTCTGGATGCCCTGCCCAGCCCAGTCTCCCCTTATTTTTTTCATTTTGACTTATTCTATTTTAAACCCCTTCAAGCTTTATTGGAAGCTGACCAACCCACCTTTGTTTTCCACAGGCTTAACAGTTTTTGCAGGAACAGCTGATCTCAATTTTCTCTCGACAGGACGAGTTTCAGGGTTGCACTGTTCTGAAAAAGACACCAATCTCAGGCCCCCATCACCTGCATCTCAGCCACAATGACACACCTCCCCACCAAGCCAGCATCTAGGAAAGCGTATGTTGGGGGTAAGGGATGTGGGTGAGGTGGAGATGGGTGTGGAGGAAGTGAGAGGGATCAAAGTGGGCCATTAGGAAAACCACTAGTGGCCTGAGATTGGCAGAAGGGCTGAGGAAGTAGGGTTCACATACCCCAAGAGCCTGTCCCCGTCCTCTTTGCCCTGCCTAATCTCATAGGACTCTCACCAAGATTAAGTGGCACACTGACTTCAATGAGCATCAAATGATTTTCTCAGCAGTTTCAGATACCAAATTTGCATATACTATATGCCACTGGGAATAGTCATGTGACAAATAATGATGTTTCTGTCAATGATGGACAGCATATATGACATGGCCACATAAAATTATAACACTGTACTTTTACTGCACCTTTTCTATGTTTACATATACAAATACTTACTATTGTGCTCAAACTGCCTATAGTAACCCAGTATGCTCTGTAGCCTATGAGCAGTAGGCTATACCCTATAGCCTAGATGTGTAGTACACTATACCATCTAGGTTTGTATAAGCACACTACGATGTCTGCAGGACAAAATCTCCTAACAGTGCATTTCTCAGAACATATCCCTGTTAAGTGACTCTTGGCTGTGCACAAATGAAAGTCACCACCACTACCTCAGAGGGCTTTAGGCTTATGGATGACCACTAGAGATATGGATAGGTAAGAAGGGTCTAGTCTAAGTCTACTTTAGAGGGCTGAAAAGACCAAGACAACTCTTCGAGGGGGAAGAGGCTTTGCCAGATAGAAAGAAATGCATTCCTGGCAAAGGGCAAGGTCTATGCCTGGACCCGTTGCTTGAAAGAGTAATGTCAGGTTCAAGGAGATGGTGGTGAACAACTACCAGCTGATTTGTAGGGCAGGCCTGGCAGGTGGCTGGGGCATAAGAGTAATGCAAAGCAGAATGCCAAATGCAGGACCAGTGTCTCTCAGCAAGGGTACTACTGGTATTTAGGGCAGGAAAGTCTTGAGTAGTATGAGACTGTCTCACAAACTATAGAATGTATATTTGAGCCCCAGCACCAATTACCAGTAATACAGGCATACCATGTTTTATTGCACTTTGCTTTATCACACCTCACCGATATTGTGTTTTTTTTACAAATTGAAGGTCTGTGGCAACACTGCATCAAGGAAGTCTATCAGCACCATTTTTCCGATAGCATGAGCTCACTTTGTCTCTATCACATTTTGGTAAATCTCACAGTATTTCAAAATTTTTCATTATTATTGTATCTGTTACAGTGATCTGTGATCAGTGACCTTTGACGTTTTGGATTGCTTTGGAGCACCACAAATCGCATCGATATAAGATGGTGAACTTTAACAAACGTGTGTGTTCTGACTGCTCCACTGACCAGCTGTTTTCCCATCTTTCTCCCTGTCCTTAAGCCTCCCGATTACCTGAGACAAAACAATATTGAAATTAGGCCAATTAATAACTCTACAATGGCCTCTAAGTGTTCCAAGTGAAAGGAAGAGTCATACGTCTTTTTAGATCAAAAACTAGAAATGGTTATACTTAGTGAGGAATATCTGTCGAAAGCTGAGATAGGCCAAAAGCTAGGGCTCCTGAGCCAGTTAGCCAAGTTGCAAATGCAAAGGTAAAGTTCTTGAAGGAAATTAAAAGTGCTACTCCAATAAATACATGACAGATAAGAAAACAAAACAGCCTTATTACTGAAATGGAGAAAGTTTTAGTGGTCTGGATAGAAGATCAAACCAGATACAACATTCCCTTAAGCCAAAGCCTAATCCAGAGGATGGTCCTCTCTTCAATTATATGAAGCCTGAGACAGGTGAGGAAACTGCTGAAGAAAAGTTGGAAGCTAGCAGAGGTTTCATGAGGTTTAAGGAGAGTAGACATTTTAGCATAGAAGTACAAGGTGAAACAGCAAGTGCTGATGTAGAAGCTGCATCAAGTTATCCAGAAGATCTAGCTCAAATCATTGAAGAAGTGCCTACACTAAGGAGATTTTCAATGTTGAGAAAACAGCCTTCTACTGCAAGATGTCATCCAGGACTTTCATAGCTAGAAAGGAGAAATCAATGTCTGCCTTCAAAGATTCAAAGGACAGGCTGCCTCTCTTGTTAGATGCTAATGTACCTGGTGACTTTAAGTTGAAGCCAATGCTCATTTACCATTCCTAAAATCCTAGGGCCCTTAACAATTATGCAAAATCTCTGTGTTCTATAAATTGAACAACAAAGTCTGGATGACAGCACATCTGTTTACATTACAGCATGATTTACTGAATATTTTAAACCCACTGTTGATATCTACCGCTCAGAAAAAAAGACTCCTTTCAAAATATTACTGCTCACTGACAATGCACCTAGTCCCCCAGGACCTCTGATAGAGATGTACAAGATTAACATTGTTTTCATGCCTACTAACAAAACATATCCTGCAGCCCATGGATCAGGGAGTCATTTCAGGCTGGGTACAGTGGTTCATGCCTATAATCCCAGCACACTGGGGGCCAAGGTGGGAGGATCACTTCAGGCCAGGAGTTCAAGACCAGCCTGAGCAACATAGCAAGACCCCATCTCTACAAAAAATTTTTAAAAAGTAGTTGGGTGTGGTGGTGCTCACCTGTAATCCCAGCTACTCAGAAGGCTGAGGTGGAAAGATTGCTTGAGCCCAGGAATATGATCGTGCCACTGCACTCCAGCCTGGGCAACAGAGCAAGACCCCATCTCTTTAAGAAGAAAAAAAAAAGTCATTTTGACTTTTAAGTCTTATTATTTAAGAAATACATTTCATAAGGCTATAGCTGCCATACATAGTGATTCCTCTGATGGATCTGGACAAAGTAAATCGAAAACCTTCTGCAAAGGATTCACCATTCCAGAGGCCATAAAGAACAGTCAGGATTCGTGAGAGGATGCCAAAATATCAACATTAACAATCATTTGAAAGAAGGAGATTCTAGTCCTCAGGGATGACGGGATGACTTTGAAGGGTTGAAGACTTCAGTAACTGCAGATGTGGTAGAAACAGTAAAAGAACTAGAATTAGGAGTTTTTTGTTTTTTGTTTTTGAGACAGGGTCTCATTCTGTTGCCAGGGCTAGAATGCAGTGGCATCATTATAGCTCACTACAGCCTCCAACTCCTGGACTAAAGCAATCCTCCTGCCTCAGCCTCCCTAGAGAGTTAGGTGGGACTACAGGTACGTACTACCACACCTGCCTAATTTTTAACTTTTTGTGGAGACAGGGTCTCATTATTGACCAGGCTGGTCTTGAACTCCTAGCCTTGGCCTCCCAAAGTGCCAGGATTAAAGGCATGAGCCACCATGCCCAGGCAAAAAGTGGTTTCTTGAGATGGCATCTACTTCTGGTGAAGGTGCTGTGAACATTACTGAAATAAAAACAAAGGATTTAGACATAAACTTAGCTGATAAAGCAGCAGCATGGTTTGAGAGGATTTACTCCAATTTTAAAAGTAGTTCTACTGTGGGTAAAATGCTACCAAACAACATTGCATACTACAGAGAAATCTTTCATGAAAGAAAGAGTCAATTAATGCCGCAAACTTCACTGTTATCTTAAGAAACTGCCATAGCCACCCAACCTTCAGTACCGCCACCCTGATCAGTCAGCAGCCATCAAAGGGTCAGCCATCAGGCAAGACCCTCTACCAGCAAAAAGATTACTACTTGCTGAAGGCTCAGATGATGGCATTTTTTAAGCAATAAAGTATTTTTTATATAAGTACCCTTTTTTAAAGACATAATACTATTGCACACTTAACTGGCTACAGTGTAGTGTAAAGATAATTTTTATATGCACTGGGAAACCAAAAAATTCATGTGACTAGTTTTATTACAATATTCGCTTTATTGCAGTGGTCCCGCAGTATTTCCAAGATGTGCCTGTACAGCCAATCTCTCCTCAGTTACTGTAAGAACAAACACATTGCGGCAATTTGTCCCCCTTGGGACAGCAATACCCAAGTTAACACCTTTCGTACTGCATAGAAATCGCTAAGACATACGCCAGGGACCGCACGTTTTTGGGCAAACTGCACGTTATTTAAATCATTATAACTACAGTGAAAAACGAGAAAACTCGTGAGTGGTCCTTAACAGATGACCCACGAAACAGGAGAAAACTCGTGAGTGGTCCTTAAGGTGTTAAGAACACTGTCCTCCATTATTGACAGCCATACAGTTTTCAACAAGGGAGTGAAATGCTCAAATGTGCTTTTCCAGAAATATCACCCTGGCAGTAGCAGGGGCACAGGGTAATGAGTTCATGATTTCTCTAACAGTTGCTGAAGGAACCCGACAGGGCTGCAGGGTAAAAGGGAAGTACTCAGAACCCGAGACTCCCAATCCTGCTTCCAGCAAAGCAGCTCCACTTCTCTCCTATCCTGACTTATAAGGTTTCTTTTGAAAATGCCTCACAGATATTAGGAACAAGGTGTGTGTGGGGGGTGGGGGCGGGGGTGTGAAACCTGCTGTAAACCAGAGACTAGAGGGGATGAAACTAGAGGCAAAACAACCAAGAACTTCTAAGGATCAACAGAGCATATAGTTACGGGAAAGGGTTCCAAGGACTGAGGAGAAGCCAGATTAGAGAAATATTTATAATGTAGACTTGACAATATGCTGTGAAAAAGAAAAAGGGTCTAATCAGGTAGGGGATGGTTACGACAGTTGCCAGTGACTGACCACTTACTAAGTGCCAAGAACCGTACCAGGTACACAGTGAGATATACAGAATAAACCCTTCCAAAGCCCCCATGACATGGAGACTCTTACTTCCACTTACAGGTGAAAGCAGAAAAGATTAAGTTTTCTTGTAATAAAGAAACCCATCCAAGGTCCACAACTAGTAAGTGGCAGAGGCAGAATTTGAATCGAGGTCTAACTCTAAGGCTGTGCTATACATGTAAAGAACATAGCAGAAGGGACTGAAGGAGAGGTGGATTTTCAGGGTTAGTTGTACCTCACCACAAAACAGAAACATTTGTTTCTAGGGGCTCAAAATGATGTTGGAGCTACAGATTTGGGTGAAAGCAAAAAAAGAAGGAGGAAAAAAAAGAGTAAAAAGATGTGAAAGAGATCACCCAGGAATAAGGACAGGATCCCAAGAACAAGTTTAGTAGGCAGGTAAAGGGAGAGAATCCATTAAAAGACTCTGAGAAACAACATTCAGAAAGAAAAAAGAGTCTTTGGTCATACCACCCTGAACACCCCCAATCTTGTCTGACCTCAGAAGCTAAAGGTTGGGCATGGTTAGTACTTGGACAGGAGAAAGGGAGGACAGCATCCCAGACAGCAGTATTTCCCCAATCAACACAGGAGAATATCAAGAAGGGAAAGTTAAGCACAATAGATATTCATAGGAATCAAGAAAGATGACAAATGAAAAGTATCCAACAGGTGTGGCTATTAGAAATTCCTGATAAAAATAATTCTTTATTTAATACCATTGTAACACTGCCTGTAGCACCAACAAGAGCAAAACAACTAAAATACCCACCATAAGAAGAATATTAAAATGACCACACTACCCAAAGCGACCTACAGATTCAATACAATCCCTATCAAAATACACCAATGACATTTTTTACAGAAATAGAAAAAGCAATCCTAAAATTCACATGGAATCACAAAAGATCCTGAATAGCCAATGCAATCCTAAGCAAAGAGAATAAAGCCGGAGGCTTCACACTACTTACCCTCAAAGTATACTACAAAGCTACAGTAGCCATAAAAACAGCATAGTCCTGGCATAAAAACAGACACATAGACCAATGGAACAGAATAGAGAACCAAAAATAGTCCACATATTTACAGCCAACTGATTTTCAACAAAAGTGCAAAAACATATATTGGAGAAAGGACAGACTCTTCAATAAATGGTGCAGGGGAAAACAGGATATCCATGTGCAGAAGAAGCAAACTAGACCACTATCTCTCACCATATAAAAAAATCAACTCAAAATGGATTAAAGATATAAATGTAAGACCTGAAACTATGAAACTACTAGAAGAATAAACAGGGGAAACACTTCACAACACTGGTCTGGGCAAAAGTTTTATGAATAAAATCTCAAAAGCAGAGGTAACCAAAGCAAAAATAGGATTATATCAAACTAGAAAAAAGCTTCTGCACAGCCAAGGAAACAACACTGTGAAGAGACAACCTACAAAATGGGAGAAAATATCTGCAAGCAAATTCATCTGACAAGGGATTAATACCAAGAATACACAAGGATCTCAAATCAATAGCTGAAAAAAATCAAATTAAAAAAATGGGCAAATGATCTGAAGAGACAATTCTCAAAAGTTTTAAGACATACAAATGCCAAAAAGTATATGAAAAAATTCTCATCATCAATAACCATCAGGGAAATGCAAATCAAAACCACAATGAGATATCATTTCACCCTAGTTAGAATGGCTATTATCAAAGGGACAAAAAAAAAAACAACAAAAAAAACCAACAA
>VBSM01003215.1:27814480-27852163 GCA_008086735.1 Cheirogaleus medius | reverse complement strand
AAAAAAAAAAAAAAAAGCAGCTCCTGACATCCAGAGCTGATTTGATGCTCAGAGTTAAACCTCAATGTTGCACAAACTGATTGGAGTCTCACAGCCAGGTCATTTTGTTCTCCTGTTGGACATAAACAGGCTCACAAAAAAAATTCCAACCTCAATTAAGGCTACTCTGAGACCGTGATAAAATGAGACAAAACAAGGCCACTTTATAATTTTGTCTAACCATGGACAAAAACAAGGTCATCATGCTGCCATGCGTAACATACAAACAACTCCTCTCTTGGCTAAATTGAGCAACTGCTATTCTTTTTGTCAGCTATACTATGATATAATTCATATACCATTTAATGCCCCTATTGAAAGGGCACAATTCAATGGCTTTGATTACATTCACAGAGTTGTGCAACCATCACAATGTCAAATTTGGAACATTTCCATCACCCCAAGAAGAAACCTCATCCCCCCTTGGCAGTTACTTCAAAACCCTCCGATCTCCCCAGGTGTAGGCAGCCACTAATCTGCTTTGTCTCTATGTATTTGCTTATTCTGAACATTTTAGATAAATGGAACCATGCAATATGTAGTCCTTTGTGATATGTTTGGTCTTCTTTCACTCAGCATAACATTTTCAAATTGCATACGTGTTGTAGCATGTGCCAGTACATCACTCCTGTGATGGTCAATTTTATGTGTTATTTTGATGGAGCCACAGGTGCCCAGATATTTGGTCAAACGTTATTCCAAGTATTTCTGGGAGGGCATTTTGGAGGGGATTAAGATCAAAATTGGTAGACTGAGTAAAGCAGGTTGCCCTCCCTAATGTAAGTGGGCCTCATCCAATCAGTTGAGGGCCTGAGTAGAGCAAAGAGCTGACCCTCCATGGAGTAAGAGAACATTCTCCTGCCTAAACACTTTCAAACTGGAACATGAACTGTTCCTGGTTCTATAGCAACCTGCTGGTCTTTGGACTTAAATAATATTCCATTGTATGGAGATTCCACATTTTGTTTATCCATTCATCAGTTGATGGACATTTGAATTGCCTCCACTTTTTTATTATTATGAAAAATGCTGCTATGAACATTCATGTACAAGTCTTTACGTGCATACATGTTTTCATTTCTCTTGGGCATATACCTAGAAGTGGAATTGCTAGGTTAACATGATAATTCTGTGTTGAGGAACTCCAAACTGTTTTCCACAGTGGTTGCACCATTTCACATTCCCAAAAGCACTGTATAAAGGTTTCAATTTCTCCATATCCTCATCAACATTTATTAATGTCTTTTTCAGTAATAGCCATCCTAATGGGTGTGAAGTAGCATCTCTCTTTTGATTTATATTTCCCTAATGACTAGTGAGGTTGAGCATCCTTTCACATGTTTACTGGTCATTTGTTTATCTTCTTTAAAGAAATGTCTATTTATATCCTTTGCTTACTTTTTAATTGGTTTTTTATTACTGAGTTATAATAATTCCTTATATATACTAGATTCTTATCAGTACATAATTTGCAAAAATGTTCTCCCATTCTGTGGGTTGTCTTTTCACTTTCTTGATGTTATCCTTTGAAGTATGTAAGTTTTAAAATTTTGATTATGTCCAATTTACCTATTTTTTCTGTTGTTGCTTGTGCCTTAGGAATCATATCTAAGAAACCATTACCTAATCCAAGGTGACTGCTCCTTTTTCCCCCCAATACAGCTTTATCCTTGCTCTAGTCTGTCCTCTCTATAGATAAAGTTTGTTAAGGTATCTGCTAGAGTTTGGATGTTTGCCCCCAAACCTCATGTTGAAATTTGATCCCAATGTTGGAAGTGGGGGCCTAATGCGAGGTGTTTGGGTCATGGGGGCAGATCCCTCATGAATAGATTAATGCCCTCCCTGGGTGGTGTGAGTTCTCTCTCATTTAGTTCCCTCAAGAGCTGGTTGTTAAAAAGAGCCTGGCACCTTCCCCTTCTCTCTCTCACATGCTTCCTCTCTCTCCATGTGATTTCTGCACACACCGCAGCTCCCACTTGCCTTCCGCCGTGAGGGGAAGCAGCCTGAGGCCCTCATCAGAAGCAGACTCGGGCACCATGCTTCTTGTACAGCCTGCAGAACCCTGAGCCAAACAAACCTTTTTTCTTTATAAATTAGCCTCAGGTATTCTGTTATAGCAACACTAAATGGACTAATACAATTATAGCATTGCCCATGCTTTCTGTCAGCTTCCAATCTAGCGTGAACCCCCACTTCCTCAGACCCTCTCTCAAATCACCCAACGAAAGCCCAAACCCTATAATAGGTTATTTTAAACATCATTTTACTGAAACATTTTCCCATGGTCTGAGTTTTCCCTCACTGCTACGAGTAATAAATCCAACTTGCTCAACTACAGCTGCTCCTGGTGGTCTCTGGCTGAGGGATGTCAACACAGGACAGTCCACAGGGTTATGAGGGGTTTGGTGGTGAGGGCACCCCACATGAGGCGTTCAGGTGGAAATCAAGGTGGCAAGTCGTGGGGAAGGAAAGAGCCACAGGCAGCTTTGAGGAGAGAAAGGAACTTTTTTCTCAATCAACTTGAATCAACATAAAGGGAACCACTTTTTAAAGGCTCCTTTTCCCTGATTATTGGAGTAATTCCTGCTCATTGTAGAAAATCAGGAAAGAAGCAGGAAAAAAATTTGTCCATCATCTTATAATCCAGAGAGTATTGTTTTTAATTATATGACACATTATGAATTTTTAAAAATCACCCTCACCCCCTTAATTTGTCTGCTTTTATTTTTCTATATTCCCTTTCAGTTTTAATTTATATGCAATAACACTCTTTACATAGCAAACCATTAAATATGCTTTTTAACCTTTGCATTTCAGTGTAAACATGAATCTGTGCTGCTACACAGCCTTCAGGTACACCCAGGTTGTGTCATTCCCTTATCAGTGACCACACAGCATGCTTCTCATTTTAGGTGACACTGTAGTGAACATCTTCCCACTGGGAGGACAGAGCCAGAGTGGGGAGGAAAGCTGGGTCCCAGTTCCTCTCCCAACTCTTCCTTGAGCTGAGCTCCCAGGCACCTCTGCCAGGAGGTTGGGGAGGGAAGGAGTAAAAGTCCTGTAAGAAACCCAGGCATTGTCCCCTTGGAGCATTTGGAGGGTGAACCTCTGATCTCTGTGTACAGGGTCAGATATTGCTAGGTGAGGAATCTGAGGGAGATTTACAGGTGGGGGAAGATGTGAAGAAAGAAAAGGGTGAGCTACAAGAGCAAGTATGTTCCAGAAACAACTCTGACCTCTGCTGTTCACATTTACCCCACAGGTGTGGGCCTCCAAGTTGTGCAGGTTGTGTAGATAGAGCCGTTTGAATGTGGTAGAAAAGGGTTGGGTCCTTGGAAAAAGAAAGGGGCCTCCTCCCCACCCCTGGAGCCCAGACTAACCTATCTGAGACAGAGCTCACCTGACAGAGCTGGAAGAGGCAGTGATGGTCACAGTGTGAGACTCCTGCAGTGACAAGAGTGCTTGGGCCTAGGTTCTGAGCTTAGGGGTGAGGAGGCCAGAGCTGGAGCTGGGGGCAAAGGGGCCCAAGGAGCCTGGAGGGTAGATGATGGGCAAGATGAGGTGCTTGGGGCTAGGAGTGTGGTCTGAGAGCTGAAGGTGGGAGGCCCTTCAGTTCTCAGGGCAGCGGAGACAATGCCAGTGCATCAGTGTGCCCAGACCCTTGGCAAAGCTCCTGGTTAAAAAAAAAAAGAATGCCAATGGCAGCTGGGACAGGAGAGACAGAGGTGCAGAGGGCAGCCTGGGGTGAGGCAGGAGGAAGTGGCAGAGCAGTCCGGCCCTGCTGAGTGACCAGAGTGGGTCTACCCACTTTTCCTAGGTATCTCATAAGTAACCCTCTGTAACTGTTGAGGCTCCTGGCAGCCCAGGGAGGTAGGCCCAACTATCCTTACTAACAAATAAGAGTACCAAGGCTCATAAAGAATAGCCAACCCCTCCAAGTCACACAGCAGAGGGGCCAGGACTCTGCATGATGGATCTGCTGCTTGTCCCTAGTATCTCCAGCCTTTGGGAATAGAGTCACCTTCCCAGAGGGTGTCCCTGAAACCTTGCTGTCCAAAGTGCCACAGGGGGTCAGTTGTGGGGCTTGAACACAGGGGAAGGCACCTGAGGACAGCAGCAGCAATTATGGCCCGGGGCAGAGGGGTGGATTCTCAATGGAGGCAGCATTAAGGTGTAGGTAGGGCTGCCATTAAGCATGACTTTGTGTCTTAGTCCATTTTGTGTTGCTATAACAGAATGCCACAGACTGGGTAATTTATAAAGGAAAGGAATTATTTCTTACCATCCTAGAGGCTGGAAAATCCAAGGTCGAGGGGCCACATCTGGTGAGGGCCTTCTTGCTGTGGCATCCCATGGCAGAAGGCAAAAGGGCCAGAGAGCATGAGAGAGCAAGAGGGAGACTGAACTCACCTTTAAAACAAGCCCACCCTCGCCATAACTAACCCACTTCTGCAATAATGACATTAATCAATTATGAGAGCAGAGCTTGTGGAACTCAAGAACTTGGGCCCCAACCTCCTAACACTATTGCATTGAGGATTAAATGTCCAACACATGAACTTTGGAGGATACATTCCAACCATAGTGCTCCTTCTGTAACTATTGCCCAATCTCCTGAGCCAGGCTGGTCACAGCCAGTCACATAGTGTTGTCCATGCTCATCTCTGGCCTGTCCACAATGCCAGAGACTCTCTGCTCCTAGGTCCCACCTATCTGCCAATCTCTTCCAAGCCAAAGGGCTGTGCACCCCACAGCTGGGCCCTCAATGCCAATGGGTTTCCCGCCTCCATGGCATAGGTCACTCAGCAGGTAATTCACCTACACCCTGATCAGTTTCCCCCACCCTCATCTCAAAGCTCTGAGCTGCCTGAGACAGAGACCAAGTAGGATTCTCCCCTGGGACCCAGTGCCCACCACACTGTAAGAGCTCAAAAGTATTCATTGATGAGAGAGCCTCGCCTTCCATTCTCATGTGCCTCAGTTTCCTCAAAGACACACCCTGCAGTCTCTGCTCTTATAGCTGCTCTATGACCTTTTTCTTCCTGAAGAACAAAAGCTGATCTAATCTTTCTCTGATATGGCACCTCTCCTCTTCCTCTGTAGATTGCATTGTTAAACATCCTCATTTGTTTTGAGTTGACTGTTGGTTGGGTTTTTCTTTTCTTTTCTTTTTTTTTAATGCCTCTATTTTTGTACTCTCCAGTCTCTATACTTCACTTTTTTTCCCTAAATATTTCTGGAGTGTTTTCAAAAGAAATCTTACAGCCAAATAAGGAAATAAACAAGAAGAGCTGCTCAGCTGGAAGCAGGACTTAGAGGTCCTTTCTAGGAATATAGTAAGTCTCTCCACTTAGGCCTTATTTTATGTCCTTCAGTAAACGTTGATAATTTTCATATGATTCTTTTAAATTCTTTATCAGTATGCTTCTAGGAAGTAGCTCTTCTTCAGTGAACACAATTTAACTCATAACAGATGGTTAGAGCCTTCCAGCAAATACTCTCCTTAAGGGAGTTGGCCATGGGTTGTGTGGGGAGTGGGGAGAGCAGGCAATGGAAGCCACTGGGCCTTCAGAGGGAAAGAACAGCTCGTCTATCTTCTCCTATACATGGGAGGATGAGGAGCATTTAAGGGCTGGGTCTGCTGCCCTCTTAGGCACTTGCTAGCTGGAAAGAGTCACCCTGCTGGCCATCGAGTACTCTTTGCCACCCTGCCCAAGGAATGGAGGCTGGAGGGCAGTCCAGGACACAGACGCAGTGGGGACTCCAAGACGCCAGTGCTCCCAAAACAGCCAAGGCTCTCAGCTCCTGGGATAACTGGGGGTCCTCTTTGGCCCTTAACCTACAAAAGGGGAGAATGTGGGAACAGTTAGAGGTAGGAGAGACCTGTGGAGTGCTGGTGGGACAGAGCTAGCTCCTTGAGGCTGGGAAAGAACACCGGAGTAAATGCAGACCTCTGTGCACTGATGGTCCCAAAGCCCCAAGGATGCACCCCTGTGGCCTGCAGGAGCAGGGACTACTCAGTAGAGAGTGACTCAAAGCTGCACCCTAAAGCTTCCCTAAGGAGGAATTCCATAGGGCCGGAGCGAAAGGGAATAAGTGCAGAGCGGTGTTCAGGTACCTAGACCTTCAGACCCCGCAGGGCAGGGCCACTTGCAATTGATTTCTTTTGAAAATCACAGAGGTTGGAAACCACAGCTTCAGACGGAGACAGGAGGAGTGGTGAAGACTATAAATGAAGAGTTTTAACAATGGAGTTTATAATAGAGTCTGAGAGCCTGGGAAGGGCCTCTGAGGACAGAGGAGGTACGGATTGGAGAACGATTTAAATGATATGCAGCAAGGACTGAGGGAACCCTCAGCCCCTGCCCGGCCTCCAGCACACACTGGGGCCAGGCAGCACGACAGTACATTTGGGTTTCTGCGAGTGTGGCAGGAGCCTCCACTTACCCACCTTCTCAGCCCGCGCGGCCTTTCCCGCCCAGTTCCCAAATGCCAGCCAATCCACGCTCGGCCATGCCCACCAGGGACGGCCAATCGATTGATCCTGCTTCGTGTTCGAGGCCTAGAAGTAGAGCGTCGTGTACTCGATCGATCAGTGGACGGTCCAGGGCCGGGTGCCAAGTTGAGTGATTGTTCGGTGGTTGTCTCGTGGGTTGCTGGAAGATCCAGTTTCCTTGGCGTGGAAGGAGCTTGACCTCGAACAGTTCAGGTCCTAGAAAAACACTATTTATCCCTGGCCTCCCTTCTCCCTCGCAGTGTAGCTTGAGGCAAGTCATCTATTCTTTCTGGGTCTGTCACTTCCCCTATAAAATGAAAGAGTGGGACACAACGGTCTCTACAGTCTGTTGTTTATCCTGGCCCTGCAAACACAGGATCAGCGCTGACGTCTCTCAGTCTGATGTCCACTGTCTTTCCCTGGCCTGGCAATCTGCAGCTTTGCCGGGAGTAACATGAGTTAACAGGCACTCCAGCCAGGCTCTTCCTAGTCCAGGATGCCATTAATGGGGAAACTGAGGAAAACATAGGAAAAGCAAAGTGGGGATTGTTCATCCACAAATATTAATTGTGCTCCTGTTGTGTCTGGCCCCTGCTGGTACTGGGTCCCCTGTGAGAAATAGGGCTGGTCCTTGCCCCCCAGTTAAGAGCTGTGTCTCCTCTGTTAGACTCTGAGCTCCCCAGGGTGGGAACTGCACTCTCATTAAGCTGTTCTCATCAGGAAGGAGGTTGGAAACAGATCCCAGAGCTCTGTTTCTCCTTTCTCTGTAGTGTCTGCCCTGGTTGCTCTGCAGAACTGCAGGCTTGTGCTGCCACCTCTCCCCTCACACCTCACCCCACCCCAGGCCTGCATGGTCCTGGGCTCCCCTTGGCCTCCCAGATCAGCGACTGTCTCTCTCTCTCACCCATAGATCTGAAAGGAGTCAATGCAGACAGGCTCCAGTGGCAGCTCTCTCCCTGAGGAAGCCACCTTTTCCTGGCTGTCGAACCCTGAGAGGACCTTGGAAGTTTGGAGGAGCCCATCTTAGCACTCTGATTCAGCTGGAATACACCCAAGCACCCCCTACACATGGCCTGCCTCCTCCTGGCCTGCCATCCTGCTGGGGTTCTTTTGCAGAGGTTTGTCCTGAGGTCACCAGAGAAGCCATGCTCCACTGGGCATTGAGGCTATGCCCAAGAAAAACAGCTGCAAGGCCAGGAAAGCATCTGAGAGTCATCTGAAGTCAGAAGGCCTATATTGGAATCCTAGCTTTTCTCTCAGACCATGTGGTCTGGGTGATTTAACTTCTACCAGCCCCATGTGTGCAATGGAAATTGTCACAGCACATACCTCACAGACTGTTGAAAGGATTAATGAAATGATGCATATAATTTAATTGCATCATGCCTAGGAGAGACATATAGTAAACGGGCAATAATTGGGAGCTACTATTATCCTGTGATCATGATTATATTCAGCAGTAAAGGGGCGCCCAGGCTGGGCTCCACCACTTGATGAGAAGGTACCTACCTTATGGCCTCTCCTGATTCTGATCCTCCTCTTCTGCCTCCTCTGGTCCCAGCTGAGGGGCTGTACTTCAGCAACATCCAGTTTCCTGGCTTGGAAGATGAAGCCCAGCCATACAGGCCAATGGAAGATGCCAAACTTGAGGGGCAATGGAAGATCAGGTGGGGAGTCGGTGCCTCCAAGCTTTGGCCACATACCCAAGGAGCACAGCGGACCCTGCCAGATAAACAGTCACTGTCAGGAGGGCTGCAAGATAGGACAGGGAAGGAAGATTGTTACAAATTGAATCTGATGTGCCCAATCAAATCATCAGTTCTGGGGGCCTGCCGTGAATTATTTATTCCTCATCCTACATCTGGGACCATCAGGTTAGGCAGGCAGGCAGCAGCAGGTGTTCTCCAAGCCCTGCTGCTCCCAGGCCAGTGTGACACCTGCAGTGACCATTTTAATAGACTGGACACCCTAGCATCCCTCAGCACATATCCTTGCCCCACCTGCCACTTGGGCCTCAACCAGTGGGGAGGAGGTGTTTCAGGAAAATCCTGGGACAGTATAGAAAATCACCCCCCAAACTAAATCTTGTTATCGTCATTATATTCAGAGGAAAGAGGCCTCCCATTCTAGGCTCCAATCCTTGACAAGAAGGTGCCTGCTTTATGGCTTCTCCTGTCTCTGCCCTCCTCTGATGGGGACCCTGGGAAGCCCGGCCTGGGCTCCCCCACCCACCTGGGATCCCTCTGACTCCTCCCCAACATGCTGTTTGGCTGGTCGAGATCAAGGCAGCATCTGTGCAGACACTGACTAGTGGACGTGCACAGGCACCAGGGGCTGGCCTTGCCTCCTGTCCAGGCTCCAGTCAAGAAGGCTTTTCTGGGCAGGTGGAATTGGAGAAGGCTGCAACAGCAAGGAGGTGGGGCCGGGGGCCGGCCCGGGAACTGCCTGTGGAATGGATCCACCTGGAGGTAAGCCAGTGGGCCTGGCCTTCAGTGCCAGCTGGGGAGATGGAGCCTTATGTATACACAAGTCAGGCTTAATGGGAGCCCTGGGCCTCATTCCAACTGGATCATGAGGCCTCACCTGTCCAAGGTCCTCATACTATGTGCACTCGTCCTCCTAGGACCATAACTGCCACCGCCATCCTCAAGCCTCACACTCCCTCGTCCCCTTGTCTGCTGGGTCTCCTGGCCGCACTCACAACTGACACCCATGACTGACCCGCAGGGTCACAGCTGACTGCACGGCAGCGGGGACACCCTGCCAGGGAGGCAACTCAGCTCCCGAGAGGCAGCAGGGGCTGAGGACAAACAGCAGACCTGGCATACAGAATCCTGAATTCCAGTCTTGCTCAAAGCCCCTCGGCTGTGTGACTTGGAGGAGTCGGCAATCCTCACTGAGATCCTTCATGGATTACATCAGATATTCGGGCCTACTTTTCTCAGCTGTTGTGAGTGAGGCTCAGAAGAGACCTTGTGTAAAACACCTCCTAATCTTATTCCCACAAAGGGCGGCGTTTGTGGTTCCTAGAAACAGTCCATCACTCCCCCCACCCACACTGTCACCAGGTCAGCACAGCGGGACTGCTCCACCTGGCTACCTTCACGCAGCCCTCTGCACCTCTATTTCCCCTCAAAATTGCCCTTATCTTGTCTTTTAACCAGAAGTGAGAGGCTGCGGCTGAGGCTGTACTTCTGGGCCTGGGGTGCGGAGTCCCAACAGCATTGGCGCCCGCTGCTGTGGTTCCCAGCGACCCGGAAGGACGCTCAAGGAGCGCGACCAAGGCTCCGCCTTCAGCCCGGGCTGCGTGGTGCTGGATCCCAGCCTAACCTGGAGAGCGCGGCCGCGGCTCCCTCCCTACTCCTCACCCCTGACCTCAAGCTCGGGCCCTGATCTCTGAGCACAGACCTCAGGTTCCACCCAGTCTCTGGACCTTCAGGTCCCAGCCCAGAGCTCGCCCCGGCTGGGACGGCCCCTCCGCCTCTATTCCCAAGGTGCCTCGGGAACCAGGCAGGGGTGAGGGGAGCGGGGCCGCGCCCTCCTCTACGAAGCTTGGGCAGCTGTTTCCAGGGTGCTGTCCATCCCGCGGTGCTGAAGTGCCCCGTGCCCCTCTGCCACCTAACGAGCCCCGTTCCCCCTGCAAACTCCACTCAGGATCCGACCAGAACTGCAGGATGCGTCCACACTTATTCAATAACCCGCATGGATCGCCATCTGCCTCAACGGTTCAGAACACCACTGGTTTGAACTGGAAGCACCCAGGGGGTCGGAGCTTGTCTGAGGAGGCTCAGCGAAGGTCCATGACCTGTCCAAACGCAGGCAGCGAGGGAGAGGTGGGCAAAACTCGAATCCCATACTGTCTTGGCACTGGTAGGAATTCGCATATTATGAAAATAGTCCCCCGCCCACTCCAGATCTGTCCTATGACTTGTAGGGGGAGGCTGAGCCCCAGGAAGGCGTCCCTCAGTTTCTAGGATCTCTACGCCCTTACAGCCATCCAAGCTGTGCCAACACCATTTCCTGCAAGACAGGAGAGAAAAATCCCTGGAATCCCTCCCATGCATTTTTCACAAAGTGAATATGTCCTCCTTCACCTCTGAGTGCCTCCCAGATCCCCGTTCCCGTCCCCTGCCTCCTAAAATCCTGGCAAGAAGTGAGGGTCAGCTATTTCCAATGAAGGATTCTGCAACTTGGGGACCAGATTTTTGCTCCTGAAAGTGTAAGATGGCATGGGTGCCCAATGCACCGAGCGTGATCGTAATGAAGGTGGCGCTGGGAAGCACGAAGAAAAAGGTTGCAACTCCCCAGTGCAGGGATTAGTTCAGAAAAGAAGGTCCAGAAAGCGCAGTGAACAGTCCTGCCCCTCTGGCTCGGCCGGGAAACCGCACCGGCTCCCGAGGCCGCTCCTAGGGCCTCCTCGCGCCTCCTTAACAGCACAGGGCGCAGCGCCAGACCAGATAGTAGTGGCACAAGTCAGGCAGGCGGGTGCTGTCCAGCACGTTCCCCGCGAGCCGCGTGTGCAGCAAGCGCGGTGTTTGCAGGCCCAGCACAGTCAGCGCTCCAGGCCCAGGCTAGCCCAGGTGGGGACCGCGCTCGGACTGGACGTGGCCGCAGCGGGCCATGAGCCACTGACTCGGCGATCAGGCGGCGCTGCTAGAAGCAGGCAGCGCTCCGGAGGCCCCCGCGCGGCCCGCACCTCGAGCATTGCCAGGCTGCTGGAGTGGCCTTGCGGGACACACAGGCGGCAGCGGCGCGGCACAGTGAGCAGTGAGCAAGCGACCGTGGAGCGTTTCCCACGAGAAAGCAGAACCTGCGCCCGCCGAGGGCTCTACAAGGGGCTTCTGGTCCAGGGGTTGTTCCCTACACCCATTGCCCAGCTGCTCCCAGCCTGCCCTGGGAGGCTGGAGATGCAGCCGGAAAACTGACTGTCTCCCCCAGTCTCCAGTATACGGTACAAAATGACGGCGCAGAGCTCTTCCAAGCGCAGCCCCTCTGCAGCTGCACAAATCCTATGCCCATGAAGCCAGCCCTACCACTATTCTTCTCATACAGGCTTCACTAAACTTTACACTTCAGAAACTTTCCAGTTACTTGCTATGAAACAGCCACTCTGCCCGCTTCCCCGGTTGCCATAATAAGGGGGAGGCAGGGCAGATCCAGCCAACCACCCCACACGAACCCACGTGCACGAGCTCACCCAGGTGAGCTCTCCATGCTGCCTGGCCAAAATCTCAGCTTCCTTCTGCAGCTCTGACACCGCCTCTCCTCCCCAGGGCCACACCTGGAGAAGGAAGTGGCTAGAGTAGGGTCTTCAGTGGAGTTGCTGCCTCATTCTCAACTATTTGTCTCAGTTTCCCCTCTGATATCTAAGAGAGAGTAGTTCAGAAGTTAGAGAACGGTTTTACGTGGTAGTAGTGTCTGGGAAGTCTCTTGAAGGAAGCTAAAGTTCTGGGTACTGGGTTTGAGGGTGGACCTAAAGAGTTGTTTTTCAACTCTCTGAATGCTATTTCATTGCTGTGAAATGATGCCCTCCTCCCAGCTGGAAAAGACTAAGGATAGACTGATCTACAGTTGGACAGAAAGAACTTCCAACCTGTGAAAGGCCCTGAACTGCAGCAAGAGCAGCGTCAGTAGAGGGCGCCAATGTTGTGCAAGCACACTCCTGGAGGAGACGCCTGCAAGCATACCCTTTCCTCACACCCTCCCCACCCTGGAGATCTGCCCAGAACCTCCCCCCACCCAACACACACACATTCCCTACCTCACAGGCATGTCAGAAGTCAAAGAGCTAGGACTCCAGGCTCAGATTCTCCAACTGGCCTCGGAGGGACCCTCACAGACCTTTTACTTAACCCCCACCCTACCCCCGAACTATTTTCATGAACTATGGTAGCTCTGCTCAATGGGGAGCTGGGAATAGGAATTGAGACTCCCAGTTTCCTTGCCCATTCTATGGTCCTATCCCTCCAGCAGGAAGATGTTCGCTGCAGTGTTGTTTATTTATTTATTTATTTTATTTTTTTGAGACAGGGTCTTGCTCTGCCACTCAGGCTAGAGTGGAGTGGTATCATCTTAGCTCACTGCAACCTCAGACTTCTGGGCTCAAGCAATCCTCCTGCCTCAGCCTCCTGAGTAGCTGGGACTAGAGATACACACCACTACGCCCAGCTAATTTTTCTGTTTTTTGTAGAGACAGGATCTCGCTCTTGCTCAGGCTGGTCTTAAATTCCTGACCTCAAGCAATCTTCCAGCCTCAGCCTCTCAGGAGTGCTGGGATTACAGGCATTGAGCCACTGCGCCTGGCCTGCAGTGTTGTTTGTAATGGGAAGTAGCCCGATGATACAACCTGAGTATATCGTTGAGCCACAAATTGAAAGTTGTGAAGGCTCCTCAGTAACATGGACTCATGTTTACACTGAAATGTGAAGGTTAATAAGCAGGGAACTTAATTGTTCACTATGGCAATCGTGTGTTTGCATAAAGATGAACATAGAAAAGGAGCACAGAAAAATTAAACATGGATTAAGGGAAGAAGGGCTGCAGCCTCCATGGGTGCTGGCAGGAAAGGGACTTCTGTCCCTGCTGGAATAAGGCAGAGATCCAGGCTGGGGAGTGGCAGAGCCTGGGGCATTGATTACACCTTGTTCTGTGTGGATTTACTCTCACCATCCAGGGACACTAAAGCTGGAATCTCTGCAAACCTTTCTCTGAATCATCTACCAATCAGCAGAGAATCTGTGGGTGGGATGGTGATTGTTTTCTTTAAAACCTTTTTTCTTAAAAATATGTCATAGTTATAAAATGATTTCTTTTGGGAGACAATGTTATTGGTGATTTTTTTTTCTCTTACTTTCCAAAAGTTCTACAATGAGCAGGTAATTGGGTGATTGGGGAAAAGAAGTACACACATGCACACACACACACACAGCTGTTTTCTCAGTGTTGCCACAGTGTTTGCTGAGGAGGGACTATTTCCTTCCCCCCAAGGCTGCCTGTGTGGCTCTTCCTTTTTCTCCCCACCTAACTCCCCTCTGATTACTGTCACCATCTGAAGGGTCCCTCCACCACAAAACTAGAAGGTAAATGAACACACTTGGAAAATCCACAGGAGCTCTGATCCCAGCCTCCTGCTGGCGTGAGCCTGGGCTCCTGTGGCTGAGACACTGAGAGGGGAAGAGACAACCACGGGGGAGTATTCTTGAACTTTCTGCAGGGCAGGAACAGAACATATGTCATCTCCATCACGGGACTGTTCCACACGCCTTATTGCTATTGTTATTTTCAAATTGTTCAGGGGCAGAAGTTTCTGCCAACTCCTTGATCAAGGAGGCCCCTATCCTGGCCCAATGACAGTCTCCAGATCTCCCCAGGGGTCTCGCCTCAGTCTGGGGAAACAGGGTGGGCACAAAGAGGAGGAAGAGGGACAGTAGCCCCCACAGGTGCTGGTGGAAGGAGCTTTCTGTCCCTGCTGGAATATGGCAGAGATCCAGGCTGGGAGTGGTGGAGCCAGGGCGGGCTACTGATTACACCTTGTTCTGTGTGGATTTACTTTCACTATCCAGGGACACAAAAGCTGGAATCTCTGTAAACCTTTCTGTGAATCATCTGCCAATCTGCAGAGAATCTGGGGGTTTGGAAAGTGAGGACAGCTGGGCTCCCAGCAGGAGGGCAGCATGTGGTGTTGTGGGAGGTGAGGTAGCACAGGAAGAGCACTGGGAAGGGGGGGTATAGGAGTCCAGGGTTCAAATCCCACCTCTGTTCTCTCTTTGCTGGGCAAATTGGGTGAGTCATTGCCCTCTCTGGGCCTTGGCTTCCTCTTCTGTAACTCAAAGAAATAACTGAGGATCCCTGTCCCCTTGTGGGGTTGAGTGACCCTCTCTGAGGGTATTTCCTGGTCTATAAAATCAGGGTTTTGATATCTACCCCTCCACCAAGGGAGAGATCAGTCCAACCTTCTAATTCTAACAATCAAGTCCTGTCTGGCTGGCCCCAAATCCCTCTGCAGTCTCACCTCTCAGTGGTCTCCCCTTGCATTTAATGCTCCTGTGCACCCCACCTGCATGCCTTTTCTCCTCCTGTCTCCCCTACCTGGATTCCCCTACCCCTTTGGTTAATACCTAGTTGTCTTTGAAGACTCAGTTCAGGTCTCACCTCCTCCGGAAAGCCTTCCCCAATCTCTTCCCCACTGGCAGGGTGAGGCGCCGCTGCTCTGGGCTCCTTTACTGGTCCAGGTATAAAGCCGTGGTTGTCCTGAAGGACTCATACTTAACAGCTGATGCTTATTGAGCACTTACTAAGTGCCTGAACCTCTACCAGGCCTTTTGCCCAGCGTCATCCTGTTGAATTCTGACCATGCACATGTGAGTGAACCGCTATCTTTATCTTCATTTTCCTGATCAGAATACAGCCTGTGAGAGGTGAAAGGTAAGTGTTGGGGTTGGGGTGTGAACCCCCTGTTGCTCCAAATCCTCTTCTGATCTTCTACCTTATTGCTTTGTCTGCCCACCTCCCACTCCAAACATAAGGCATGGCAGTTTTCTGTTTATGGGATAAACAATTTTCTGTTTATGGATATGTATTTGACCTTCCCCTGGGCTGTGAACGCCAGGAGTGAAGGTTCTCAGCTCCCTTGTACCTCTAGCTCATTTCTGTCACAGTCCCAGGAGGGCCTGAGTCTGAATCTTATGTCCTCACTCCATGCAGTTGAGGCTCCCCTTTCCTTGCCCTTGGGAGTCTGGGAAGAGCCAGGATGTGCCAGGGGTCCTTCCTGGGCCTAGCCCAGGGTCCCCTCCCACCCGATGCTGCATTCACAGTCACCTAGGGTGACCTAGGTTTAATCCAGCTAAGGGACCTCTGCTTAGAGGTCATGGTCACATGTGCCAATGTACCAAACCCTGGGCCAGGAAGATGGGTATGACTTCCATTTCACACATGAGGGAAACTGGGGCTCAGCTGACATCACAGAGAACGTGGGTGGAGCCAGAAGGGACTGCGGGGGTATCCTACCTCAAAGCCCTCCAGCTTCCCCACTGCTTCCCTCCTGCTCTGGACAGGGCATTAAGAGTGAAAATCCACAGGGGACAGAGACTGTGATCCATCTTTGCACCTGCCATGGGCCAGCAGCTACGCCCAGGCACCGTGAGGCTGGCTGTGAAAGTCCGGGCTGAGCAGGCCCTGGCTCACAGCAGGTTCCCAGGGACCGTTTATTGGCAGAGGTCAGGGCAGGGATTACCATCTCCACTTTATAGATGAGGAAGTTGCAATCAGAGAGGAATAGAAAAGTTGCCCAAGGTCACCCCTGAGTCAGAAGAAGAGCAAAGACTTGAACTCCAGACGCTCGGGAACTCTGCTGCAGGCTGGATCTGCTGGGCTGGGCTCTCCCTCTCAGGCTGCCCGGGGCTGGCAGCTTTATGGGCCCTATAAGTACATATCAGCACCCATCCCTGCTCTAATGACCCTGAACCAGGCCTTGCCTCCTCCAGGTAAGCTGGGTCCCAGGCAGCCTAGACAGTGACAGGTGACTGGTGACTGGTTTATGGAAGGCCAGCACTGGGGTTGGGGCTGGGCAATAAGGCTGGGAATGCTAAGACCAGGAGTGGGGAGGGCCTCTAATCCTGTGTGACCCTGTGTGAAGTTAGAGATGGCAGATAGAGCAGGAGCCACCCCCTGACCACCCACATAGCCAGTGTGCAGCTTCAATGGTGCCCACAATTAAGATGCTATCTGTGAGGACATGCACTTCTTTAATGTCCCCAAATTGCTCAGAGGGGTGCTCTGTCAGGGACTGGTTCTTCTTATCCATTTTTTTTGGCCTCAAAACAAACACACACTTCCCTCCCCCAGGGCACTCCAATGCAAAAGCTCCAGATCAATAGTCCCTTAACCCCACCAAAGGTTTCCAAATCTTTCCCCCACTCACGAGGGAGCTGGCCTGGGCTCACAGGGACTCTCTGGGGTAGCCTCAATTCCCAGGAATAGGCTTCCTCAGTCCTGAAAGAGATGGTTTTACAGCACTGTGAACACAAATCCAACTCCCCAGAAAAGGCTCTAGGGTGTGGAACCCCTCCCCAGATTGTCATGGTCCCAGGTTGGTGATTAAATTCTAAAGCAGTGTTGACAATAGGGCCCTAAGCCTGATGTGGACACCCCCTCCCCTCCCTCCTGCCTCTCTGTAGGATCAAAGTTTCTCAGTGAGGCTGTGTGATCCTGGGCCAGGAGGGGGAAGTCAGCCAGGACTCTAAGCCGGGAGGAAGCCCCTTTGACTAGATGGTTCTGGGGGAGGCAAACCCTCTTCTGCTGTCCCTAGCCCAGGTTCAAAGCCGGTAGGGGCTGAGAGGTTGGCAGCGGATGGGGAAGTGGCTGGACCAGAAAACCAGGGCTTCCTGTTGATGGAGGGCATTGAGGTCCACTGCCTGGTTCCCTGTCCCTCTCCCCGACGTCAGTCTGAGCTTCCCAAACTCCCGCAGAAGCCCCTGCCCCGTGTGGGATGCACAAGACCTGCAGTAGCAGGGGTCCACAGCCAAGAGAGGAGAGAAGAGGCAGCTTGAGGGGGAGCAGCCCTATTTCCCCAAATGCTGGGGCCTCACAAGGGAACTTTCCTTTCCCTGGACTCCTCTGGAGATCCTGGCAGATGAGAGAACTAGGGGTCCATTCAGACCCCAGTCTCTTCTCTTCCCATCCCATCCTTCGGATCTGGGCACCTCCATAGGACCCAGTCCCTCCCCGCGCCTGCCCCCAGCTCTGGCCATCACATAAACACCAGCTTTGCTCTGTGTTGGAAGAAACGTCTTTGGTCTGCTTAGAAATTAAGTCTGGAGCAGCCTGAGAGGAAACGGAAAAAGAGATGAGAGCCAGAGAATCAGTGAGCACTGCCTGACAGAGTCAGGAGCCCTCCTTCTGGGGCCACGGATGCAACAAACAGCATGGCAAGTCCCTCAGCTCCCTCTCTCCACAAGGCCATCTCCCCCCGCCCCCGCCCCCAGGCCCTGCTAGGGTCCCATTATGAGACCACTGCGCAGTGCTTGGCACCAAAATGAGCAAAGTCAGGAATCCCGGGCACTCGCCCCTGTGTAGGTTGAGCACCTTGTGAGGTAGCTTCCCCGTCCCGAAGCAGGGACAGGAGGTCGGACGGGGGCGGGGAGGGCGACGCTTGTCAGTGGAGAGGACGCAGGGTGAGTGAAGGGGCCTCATGCTCGAGGCAAAAGGTGGCGGGGCGGGACGGGTCATGCGGGAGAGCGGAGAATTTCAGATCAAGGACGGGAGGAGGGGACCGGAGGGGAGGCTCCGCCAGGAGGAGGAGCCGCCTCCCGCGTCCAGCTGTCGGGGCTACCTCCCGTCGCGGCTCCGCTATAAAACCCGGGGCCGCATGATCGCGGCATCCTCAGCAGCCTCCTGGGTGATCGACCCCCGGCTCCGCGGCGTCCTTGCTCGGTCGCGATGCTGCTGCTGCTTGCGCTCCTGGCCCTGGCCGCGGCCGGAGCCTCTGCCACTCAAGGTGAGCTGCCGGGCGTCGGCCCCAGGTGCCCCGCGGTGGCCCCTCTGCGCCCCCAGCCCCTGCTCCTACCGAGGCTCCGGCGCGGGCGGCTTGCGAGTGCGCGGGCAGCGGCGACGGTGCGGGAGGCGGGGGCGGTGCGCGAGCTCGTGTGCGACACGCGTGTGCGCGGCTGCGGTGTGTGCGCGTGGCCCGGCGGCCCCGGGCCAGACGGGTGTGAGTCTGCGATAAGGATGCTGCTCCGTCCGACCCGCCTCGACGCACGCCTGCTTTTCTCCTCCTGGTCCTGATCGGTCTGTCCGTGGGGCCGTCCCACTGGGGCTCAGTGCCAGGTGACTGCCCCCGGCCCCGGGCATGAACTGCCAAGTGGGTGCGGTGGGGTCCTGTCTTCCCGCTTCCTGCCGCGGGTTCCTCGGCCGCCCCCGAGGGCAGGGCGGCAAGCTGCGGTTATCGCCCCAGTCCTCAGCGCGCGATTGGGAGCCTGGCTGGGGACACCCAGAGACCCGAGGTCCTGGCGAAGCCGGTCTTTCCGGACAGGGTGATTTTCGTTTAAAGATTAATGTTGAGGCTGAGCTCTTAATTATTCGTCCAGGTGGGAGGTGACAGGAGAGACGTGTTAATGTTTGATAAGGAGCTAACGACCTTCCAGCGGTGGGGCACAGGGATCCCGGGATGCCTTCTCTGCGACCCCACACCCATTCACAGGAAGGCCTCAGCTGCTGGTTTCCAACCCAGTGACCCCTGGAATGGTTCTTGGGGGGTCCCCCGGGCCAAACTTCCTCTCCAACGTTCGGTGCTCTGCTCTTGGTGGCCGGAGTGAGGGCTGAAGGTGCCCTCAGCAGCAGAGAGGGAGAGAGTGTGTGCCCCTTGCAGGAGGGACGTGGCCAGTTGGGAGGATGATGCTGCATCTCGCAGCATCTCCTCTGGGCCCCGTCCTGGGAGAGGAAAGAGAAAAGGCAGAATGTGAAAAATGTTATTTTGTAGGGTTGGATGTTTGAAACCTACTAAGCAGCTAGGCATGGTAGAAACATAACAGAAAGAGAAATGCTTTGCAGTTAACTATGGAGCTTTGTAGCTGTATGGCCTTGGGTAAGTCACTTCACTTCAGTTTTCTTATTCACGAAACAGGGATAGTAATTGTGACTTCAGGTGTCTAAAGGATTGGAACAAGGTAATGAGAGTACGTGCACACTGAGGTGCCTCCGTGGCACGCGACAAGTGCTGGGCACACAATGGTTAGGAGGCTTAACCGCTGGCCCGGAGTCCATCCTTGCCACCCCCTCACACAAGCTGCGCTCCCCTTTGGTGCCGAGCTTTTGACTGGGACCTGCTCTCCTCCACCCACCCATCCCAGGGGGACTTAAAGCTGGAGAGTGACCAGGTCGCTCATGGAAATCCTCAGAGCATCTGCTCCCTTCAAGAGGGGGAGTGGGAGGGGATATTTGGCCCCCTTCAGTGCCCCAGACCCCTGGCCAGGAGTTGCTGAGACTTTGCCCAGGACACACTTGGGTTTTGCTGAGCTGTTTTTCAGGATTACTCCTCTTCCCTTAGAGTGGGAGGGTGGGGTGAGCAAGGTCCATTAGAAGGATTTTCTTCAGTCATCTCTAAAAAAGGGGGATGGGGTGGGTCGGGACATGGTGGCTCATGCCTGTAATCCTAGCACTCTGGGAGGCTGAGGCAGGAGGATCGCTCCAGGTCAGGAGTTCAAGACCAGCCTGAGAAAGAGTGAGACCCCGTCTCTACTATAAATAGAAAGAAATTAGCCAAACAACTAAAAATAGAAAAAATTAGTTGGGCATGGTGGCGTATGCCTGTAGCCCCAGCTACCCGGGAGGCTGAAGCAAGAGGATCGCCTGAGCCTAGGAGTTGGAGGTTGCTGTGAGCTAGGCTGATGCCACGGTACTCTAGCCCAGGCAACAGAGTGAGACTCTGTCTCAAAAAAAAAAGAGGGAGGGCGGGGGATAGGGTGGTAGGTAAGTCAAGGGTGGGGGACAGTGGCTGGGTGATTGACGGTGCTTTCCAGCTGTCTAACCCCATCTCTGGTCATGCAGGTGGCCTAGGTAGGACCTGGAGCTATGAGTAGCCCCTGTCTTTCCCAGCCCATCTTGGAAGTGGCCCGAGCCAGTGAGCTGATAATTATCTGCAAGGGTGCCCCTCTCATGAGCCTGAGAGCCAGCACCCCACCCTCACTCCACAACACAGACCTGACCCCTGGCCTTGGCCTCATCACCATTATGTTTTCTTGGCTTCTGCTTCCTGAAGAGGGTAGTTACAAGAGCATTCAGCCAAGCAGGTCAAAAGTCTCTATGATTAAGACAGTGGATCAGAGGTTACTACTACAAACCCGCGAGCTATAGCCAGAGCTAGGGAAGAGCAAATTCCTATGAAAAGCTAAACGAGGACCAGATGGGCCCCTCAGGGAGGTTGTGGGAGGCTCACAAGAGGGCCCCGCCCTTCATGGTGGAGTCCTGAGGACGCTGGCTTAGGCAAGGCTTCTCCTGGAACAGCTTCCCCTTGGGCCTGCAGTCCAGAGGGCCCAGCTCAAGCAACGAGACCCCTTCTGCCTTTGGGACCTCCGAGGGGTGGGGACTTCTCAGCGTAAATGACCTCCAATCCCCTCGGACACTAGCGCTTAGAAGTTTGACAGCAGCACCTTCTGTCTCAGGAAGAATGTGCGGCTTAGAAAAGTTAACTCGTTCTTTGGTGTTAAGCAAGAGGCAGAGCCAGAGCTGGAAAGCAGGTGAATGGTCTCCAGCTTCAGAGCTCTGCCCACCCGCAAGGAAGGGCCTGGGTGGGAAGCGACCACTGCCCTTTGCAGAGTCGTTGTAAACCCTGCGTCTCTGGAAAAGGCTATGCCAGCAGGGTAGGAGATGCATCGGTCCAGAGCTGGGAAACCAAAAACCCAAAGCGGCTCTTTGGGGCAAGAGAGAGGGTGGCAGTTTCCAGTGGATGCTCACCCCTCTGGCCAGAAGCCTTCCCCACTGCTCTGCTGAGAGCCTGACCTCCTCACGGCTCCCTCCCAGCCCGGTCCCATTCCAGGGACTCCTCCGCTGGCCCAGACCCGAGAGCAGATTTGGCTAGGGGCAGCCCGGGCAGAGGGGAGAGGGCACCGTGCTCAGAACCCTTAGCTTTGGCTGAGCTGGGAGCCGTGCTTTTCTTAGGCATTTCCTCATCCCTGAGTTCTTTCCAACCCACTTCACTTCTCTCCTCTCTCTGCCCCTCCTTGGCTTCAGCCATCTGCTCACTGACAGGAGGCCACCAGAGGGAGGGAGGTGGGGGGGAAGGGAAGGACTTGCTGATGGGATTTTACTAAGTGCCAGACTGCCTGGAAGCTCTACGCCATCCCTCATTTAATCCTCCCCACAGCCCTGTGAGGTGGGTATGTTAGTCCCATTTTACAGATGATACAACTGAGGCTCAGAGAGATTAAGGGACTTGCCCTCAAACCCACCTAAGCCCCCTGAGTGGCTGGGCCAGAATTCTAGCTCTGGATGAAATGCTCTGTTCATCCTGCTGGTGCAACATTAAAAAAAAATTAACAGACTATTTTTAGAGCAGTTTTATGTTTATAGAAATATTGAGCAGAAAGCACAGAAGGTCCCTACATGTCCCCTCTGCCCCTGCACACAGTTTCTGCCATCGCTGACACCTTGCATTAGTGTGCCACATTTGTGGTGCAGCCTCTTTTCAGAGACACTGGGCTCTACTGTCCTGAGTCAGAGCCAGGATTAGAACCCGAAGACCAGGACCGTGGGGTGGTGGGGCAGGGGAAAAGGCCTGGCTGCTTTCCCGCCTGTGGGAGCTGTGAAAGTTTAGCCAAGAACAGGGCTTAATAACACGAGGCGGGGCATTCTGGGGATGGGCCAGCCCGATATCCTCACGCAACTCACATCAGCTGGGAAAGCTGCCAGGCTGGGCCTGACTCTATTGTCCCAGGAGTGGAGGCTGGGCCCCAATCCTCCTCTTCCTCTCTCCTCAGAGCCTCCCTTCCAGGTTTAGGATGGGTGATGGAAGAGGAAGGAGGAGGCTGATGACCAAGGGACGGAGAGTGTCCAGGCCAGCTGCATGTTAGAGCTGAGGCCTCAGAGGGTTCCCTGGAGGGCTGGCGGCTGCTTCGCCCGGCCCTGCCTGGGGAAACAGTGCCTTAGGCAAGCTGACCAGTTGATCAGCCCATGGGTTGTTTTCTTATTAAGTGTCCTCAGTCCCACACCTCAGGAACACTCTCCACCCCAAGCCAAGGGAAGGCTTCAACACTAGAGATATGGCGAGCCTCTGATTCCCCCGTGTACATGTGCTCACAGATGCGTGTGCACACAGACACACGTGTGCACAGGCCTCACTGTCTTCCTCTCTTGCTGCAGAGTTACACTGGTGCTACGAGGTTCAAGCCCAGGCCTCCAACTGCTTGGGTGAGTACAGCCAGGCTTGGGGACAGGACTTTCTGCACGGTGGGAGCCATCCAGGTTGAAATGGAGCCCCAGGAGGGTGGGAGGGATGAAGGATGGTGGTGGTCAGATATCAGCTCCAAACACACACGCACACATGCCTGGTGCTCAGGGGACACAGAGTGACCCGAGTCTTCACTGGCACCTCCTGTCACCGAGAGGGTGAGTTCCCTGTGGAATAAATCAGCAGCAGCATTAAAGGGAGAAAGACATTTTGCTATTTCTCACAGCAAAAGGGAGAAGTGTTCTATTCCAGTGACACCCTTTGCATGTGGACTTGAGAGATGGTCCTTTACACTTTTATTCACATGCAAACCAATCTGCCTACAGTCTGCTTTCTCCCTGCCTCTGTGTTTTGGGGACTGGCAACCCTGCTCTCATCCTGCCCCACATCATGGCTGGACTCACTGGCTTTGCATGTGCATGTCTGTGGAGGAGGAGGACGATGAAGAGGAGGAGGAAGGGGGAGGAGAAAGAGGAGGAGGAAGACCCAGGGAGGGCGAGGGCAGAGTTCTGAGCAGAGCATCCCTGCAGTACGGCCTTCCTGGCTGCACGGGCCTGATCTCAGTGGGGCGGAGGCTGCGTCTCGGTGCCAGGCAACCCTGACTCTCACAGCCCATCGTCCCTCCCCACTCAGGGCCAACCAGCTGGGGTGGACACTGCCAGCAGAGCCGCCAGTCCCCCATCAACATCGTGACCAACAAGGCAAAGGTGAACGAAAACCTGGGACCCTTCTCCTTCTCTGGCTACAATAAGAAGCTAGAGTGGACCGTGGAAAACAATGGGCACACAGGTGGGCTGAACGGAGGCCCCGGCAACCTGAGTTCCCCAAAGACTGGGAGGAAAGGGCTTCCCCAGGGAGGGCACGCCAGGCCCAGGACCAGCCAGGCTGGGGACCAGGGGCAGGTCACCCAGGGTGGAGGAATTTGGACATTACCCTGAGAACACCAGAGCACCAGAGAGAGGTGTTGGAGCACAGAAGGGGCCAGGTTTGGGCAGTGGGGGCTATACAGGAGAGGGAAGGTGGGCAGTGGGGCAAGGGAGGGGCCAGGGAAAGGTTAAGGTGGCACAGGAAGGGTGGGAGGCAGGAGAGAAGGCCTGTCTGGGTGGAGCTGGGATGAGGGTCTGGGAGAGGCTCTGGGAAAGCCGGTTTGAGGACCCTGCTCCCTCTTATGCCTCAGTGGTCACGTCGCCGACGACGAATGGGATTGAGGTCGCAATTGCTGGAGGAGGACTGTCTGCTCAGTACCAGGTCACACAGTTCCACCTGCACTGGTCCAGGTTGATGAATGCAGGGTCAGAGCACAGCATCAATGGGAATCGCTTTGCCATGGAGGTGAGGGTCCCTGCGGATCGGTCTCCTGGCCAGGCTCTGGGTGTGTACACGCCTTAGGCAAGGAGAGTGTTCCAGCCCCCTCAGAGGTCCACTCTCCATCCCTCCCATCCCCCACCAGATGCACATAGTACATCAGAAAGAGAAGAGGACATCGAGGAGCAATAATAATACCCAGAATGCTAGAAACGATATCGCAGTGCTGGCCTTCCTGGTGAAGGTAGGACTCCCATCACCCAGCTCCCGGGAAATAGGGTCCGAGGGGCTGCTTCTTAGTATCTGGAGACCTGGGTTTCCGGCAAGGCAGGATGGGGCAGGGGAGGTCCCAACTTCCCCTCTGTTTCTGGTTACTTGTATGCCCCCAGGCCAGGTGGGGCGCCCAGAGCCTCAATCCCAGAAGCTGCCTACCTTCCCCCAACCCACATCAGGAGAATGAACTGGCCGTCACCATCGGCTCCCCACAGACCTTCTCAAGCCCCCTTCCCTCCCATTCCAGCCTGGATCTAAGGTGAATGACGGCTTCCAGCCGCTGGTGGAGGCACTGTCTAAAATCCCCACACCCGGTGAGTCAGGATCGGGGACGAGGGTGAAGTGTGAGGAGGGGGCCTCTCCCCCCGAAGGAAGGGGCAAGGGTAGGGGGGCAGCTGGGCTCTCAGAGTTGGGGTGTGAGGGGCTCCTTCCCTGACCCCCACTGACAGTATCCTCTGTCCCCCCACCCCCAGAGATGAGTACCACCATAGGAGGGATCAGCCTATTGAACTTTCTCCCCACGGAGGAGAAACTGAAGCGCTACTTCCGCTACCTGGGCTCGCTCACCACGCCATCCTGCGACGAGACGGTTATCTGGACTGTGTTTGAGGAGCCCATTGAGCTACACAGAGACCAGGTGTGCAGGGCCCCTCTGCCTGGCTCCCCAGACATTGTCCCTCTGTTGCCCCCAGAGGTCCCCTGGGAGTGGGTGAGGAGCCCCAGGGAGCAGAAGTCCATTGGTTCAATCCACACTCACTAGAGACAGACAAGAAGGGTGTGGGCTGTTCCATCCCTGGATCGGGGCTGAATGGGAGGCTGGGAGGGGCTGGTTAGAAAAGGCTTCCAGGCTGAAACCTGAAGGGCAGGTAAGAGCAGGGAGTCAGCCTCCGGAGAAGAGGCATCAGCATGAGGCATGGTCTTTAGCCAGGAGGTGCTCAGAGGCAGGAAATATTTCATTTGCTCAACAAATGGTACCCGAGTTTCTACAACATATCAGGCTCTGGGGAGACAGCAGTCAGCCCAAAGGGCCCAAATCCCTGTCCTGTGGCACTTCCATTCCATAACGGTGATTCTCAAAGTGTGGTCACTAGGCCAGTGGCATCAACATCATCGCCGGTGGGAATTTGTCAGAAATGCGAATCCTCAGGTGTCACCCCAGAACTACTGAATCAGAAACCCTGGGAGTGGGGCCCAGGCTTCTGGGGCCCAACAGGCCCACCCCCAGCTGATGCTGATGCTGATGCACGCTCAAGTTTGAGAACCACTGTACTACGGTCACAGTGACAATGGTAGTAGTAGTCGAGGGCCCTCCAAACTGTGAGTTAAGGGAAGCCAAAGGGAACTGGGCCCTCACCATGCCAAGCACTTTAAGTCCCTTATTCTCATCATCTTCATATTGACCTTGAGAGGTGGGGCTACGGAGCCCCTCTGGCCCGAGCTCCTGCTGCTGCCCCCACTGAGCCCTCTCCCTCCGCAGATCCTGGCGTTCTCCGATAAGCTGTTCTACGACACTGACCAAAGACTGAACATGACAGACAACGTCCGGCCTGTGCAGGACCAGGGGCTGCGCACGGTGTTCAAGTCGCAGGCCCCAGGCCAGCTGCTGCCCTTGCCTCTGCTCGCCCTGCTGGTCCCCACGCTCACCTACCTGGTGGCCGGCTTCCTCCGGTGACGGCTCACTTCTGCACATGCTGGCCTCAGCCCTTGGACGTTTGGGCTTTCTTCCGTTCCTTAGGCTTCCCAGGTTGAACTTTAGGCATGATTAAAATATGTATATATTTTTGGATAAACTTTTCTCAGGTCTGTGTTTAGCTCCCATAATGTCCCACCCTGTTCCCCTCCAAGCAGGTACTACCAGGTGTCCCCTCCCTCCTGCCTTTGTGAATTCCCTGTCTACACCCCACTCCCTTCCACTCTGGCCTCAGAGGGATGCTGAGGGCACCTGGAGCTCCCACACAGCCAAAGCCAGAGGAGCTGCCATCTCATCTCTTCCTTACACAGTGAGGGAAACTGAGGCTCAGCAGGAAGAGGCTGAATGGGGGCCGCGTGTTGAGGCTACAGCAGAGCCGACTGAGACCACGATTTCTCCTCTGTACTAGGGGCGGAGACGGGGATCGTGGGTGGGTACAGCCCAGGCAGGTGGGCGACAGAGAGTTCGTTTGTTTGCCCAACTATTTCTTGAGCATCTATGTTCTAGGCACTGGGGCTGTGGCAGGCAATAAAACGGACAGAAATGTCTGCCCTCCTGGAGTTCATGGTCCACTGGAGCGACAGACTATAAATAAAATCGACACATTGTCTAGTATATCAGAAGGCAGTAAGTGCTAGTGAGAAGGAAGTCAGGGGAGGGAAGCTGCAGTTTACATGGGCGGTTGGGGAAGGGGCATCTGGAAGATAAGAAGGCGGCCATCTGGGGACAGCAAGTGTCTGTGTGGTGGAGGAACGGCAGCGAAGCCAGGAAGGAGTGGAGATGGAGGGAGGGAGGGAGGGAGAGCTCAGGGAAGCAGTGGGGAACGTTGGTCTGAGCAAAGGGAGCTGAAGTGGGGCTTCAGGGGAGGGCGGAGCAAAGGGGACAACTCAGAGGCCATTTCGGCTGTCCAGGAGCAGGATCTGTCACGGGTCAGCAAGGAGATGTCAGAGGAGGAGGAATTGGGTGAATCAAGGGTTTAGTTTCCACCTCTACAAGGCTTGTGTGTCTCGAGGTTTTTATCCTTCCTGGGGCTGGTGGATGGAGTGAGACTAGGAGGTGGCATGTGGGGAGGGGAGGGTCCAGACCCCCAGGGGGAGAAAGAAAGAAGGGAACCCCCAAGCCAGGTCAGGCCCCTGGGCACCAAGCACAGAGGGGCCCCAGGCTCTCAGACCTCACTGGCCAGGCCAGGGCTGGGTTTTGGAGGAGTGTGAGCTTGAGAAGCAGGGAAGGGGATGAAAACAGCCTTGCTGAGCCAGGCGGAGACCACAGTGGTCAGGGCTGGGGTCAAGGCCAGGGCCAGAGCCAGTTGCTGGGCTTGGTGTGAGGGTGACCCCTCCAACAGGCTGGAAGTGGTGAGCTTCCCCCCGGGAAGGTGTGGAGTGCATGTGAGGGGCTCTGTCACCCACTCCTAGAGGCCTCCCTGCCTGTTGGTCTGGGAGGGGAGCTGGTTGGAGGCCGTAACCTCTAAGCCTTCTGTCACTTTGTGCCTGTGCCTCGGACCAACCAGCTAGGCTGGGAGAGGGAAAAGGGCTGCTCCCTCTCCCACCCACCCTTCTCCTCCCTCTTCCCTTTTGTGACCAAAAATAAGTACCCTCGTCCCTCCCCCAGTGACCACACAGCCTGGAGGGGTGTTGGTACTGCTGTTGCCATGGTAATAGCAGGCAGCTTGTGTCAGCAGGGGGTGTGTGGACGCTGAACCTGTTTCCCTTCGGTTCCCACACAGACTGTGGGGGAGGGTCGCGGGGGGGTGGTGGTGTCTAACCTGCCCTCCCACCCCGCTGCCCCAGGGCTCAGGACTCTGAGGTCAGAACTGCCCCCAACTACCACCCCCCACCCCGTTCCTGCCCTCTAGGCAAACTTCAATGAATAATGTGGCGGCAGGACCAGGAAGTCCTGGCCTCTCCACCCCCAGGCAGAAGAACATGACCCTCCCCTGGCCCCTTGGCCCCATAATAATAAACCTGGCCTGCAGGAGCCAGAACAGGCACAGCTTGTCCAGGGCCGCTGGGCTCGGGCCACCTCCCTGTGTCCCGCCTGTCTTCCCTGAGGCCTGTTGGCCAGAGCAGGTGCTGCCAGCACATGACTTCTAGCAAAGTCATTCCGAGTCAGCACACCCAAGAGTGGGCAGCCTGCCCCTGGAGTTGGCCCCCACATCCTAGAGGCTGAGGCTGATGGCATTCCTTCATGTGTGTGTGCATGTGCTTAAAGGGCTTCCTCTTTTGAGTAATTCACTCCCTCCCTGTCGCCTCGCCCCTCCCAGCAGACCCCACCCTGGAGAGGGTGGCTCTGAGTTCCTTGTGCCCAGCCTGGCCTGGCTCCTGAGACAGTCATCTAAGGGGGAAGGGGGGGCTACAACGACCCCCTTATTCACAAAAAGGGCCCAGCCTGGCCCTGCCCCCAGCCCTACTTTCATTCACTTCCGCTGCCCCTTGGGTGGCCGCATTAGGTGTGCGCACGTACATGCGCTGGCCAGGCCTGGCGGAGGCTCAAGGACTGATAGTTTTATCCACAGTCTGACCTCTCTGAGGGTCACTGGCTCGTTCCTCCTCGGTTCCCAGCACAGAGCTCGAGGCACATTTGTTGGCCGCCTGCTCTGTGCCGGGCATGGGCCTCGCTATGGTCCTCTCAGGGGCTGCAGTTTCTCCCCCTGGCTGCCTGGATGAGGGAGCTGAGGCACGGGGGGCGGGGACCTGTCAGAACCTGGGGTCACTGCTCTGCACCTCCAGGGACATCTGCAGCCAGGGGTCTGCAGTCTCCACTAGCCACTCTCCATCCCCAGTGGGCCGTCTCTCTGGCCCCCTGTTTAGATTTAGTATCCGGGTGGGAGCCAGGGACTAAAAATACTCCCTATGTGTTTAGATGATGCTTGAAAAATAAACTTCCCCATCTTGGCCCTCGGTTTGCACGCTCGCTGGCCCTGCTTCCTGTGGCTCTGATCTGACAATGCGGGGGGAGAAGGTTGAGAATAGAAGGGTCTACAGGGAGCCCAGAACCAGGGGGCACAGGCGTGTGTGCGCGCTTGTATTCGTACAGGCGGCTGTGTCACAAAACCCCCGGGGGTGCCCGTTCAGGGACCACATTGTGAATGGCACCCCCAGTGTGGTGTGACTCTGAGGCCCTGGGCTCGTGGGTGTTGGGTGGGAAAAGGCAGGGGAGGTGGTGGCCTGCTGGCGCAGGGGCATGGCTCCCCTGCTCTTGGCCTCCATTTATCCATCTGCAAAAGGGGCTAAGCGTGGTCCTTCCATCTAACTGGGTGCTGGGCACCTGCTGGTGACCTTGAGAGGAAGGCCAGGCCTATCTCCATGGTTGGGGAACTGTTCCTGCACCTCACATTACACACGTCCTAAGGGTTCTGTTTGTTTATCTGAGTAGGGACAAAGGCATAACTTCCTCTAGGGACGAAGGACGATGTCCCAAAGCCCAGGGAGGGGCTTCCTCTGGAGCAGAGCTGCAGGACAGACGAGTCACAAGCTAGTTCCTTCCGCAGAGCCGGAGTCTCAGCTGGACACGTGGCAGGCTGCTCAGGTTGTTCCAAGAGTTGGCTGCTGCAAGGCCTGGGAGGACAGGAAGAGGGCCAGAGGAGGAGCGGGAGACAGGGAAGGCATACGAGCGCATTTTGGAACTAGATTTAGTGTTTCAATAAGATTTAATCTTCCAACAAACACTGTTATTTCCTCTGCCAGTCTGGGCCCTTCCTCCAAGACTCCCAACCACAGGGCAGACACTTGGGTACACAAGTACCAGGTGTACGACATACAGGCCTGGAGAAGGTGCAGACACACCAGAGCAGGGACCCCAGAGTCACACAGACCTGGGATTGAACCCCCTTCTGCTGCTAACTAGCTAGGTGCTCTTGGTCATTTAATTCACCCTTCTGAGCCTCAGTTTCCTCACCTGCAAAATGGGAATGATGACAGCATTTACATCACAGGTTGCTATAAAGATGAAACAAGATGCCTAGCCAAGAGGATATATATTCAATAATGTGCAGTTATTACTGATTCTTTTTACCAGAGAGGCCACCGAAGGGGGTGTAGGACTTACAGGTGGGGAGTGGGGAACACCGGATGGAGGCTGGGACCCTGGGAGTGACACACTGATTCAACATGGCAGTTCTCTCCTGTCCAAGGGAGAAACCAGAAGACCATGGTGGGCCCAGCTCTCTGCACAGACACTTGGGGACATCCCCCAGCACTGTGTCCCAACCATACATAGTGCAGTCCACTGAGGCAGACCTCCCAGGCTGACCTTGCTTAGACTTGCCTAAGGTCGCCCAGAACAACAGAGGGAGAGAAAGGGTCCGTTGGGGCCCAGGGCTGCTCTGCAGTCCTTGTGTCCCTGCCTTGTTTGGTGGAGGTCAGGGTTGGAGTCCAGCGGAGCACACATCCCAAAGCAAGGCCACCCTGGCCCAGGGCCCTTCCTGCTCTCCTGCTGTGGGGATTGGCCTGGCTAGGGACCAGTTTCCCATCTCACTTTCCTCTCCCCCTCCCCAAGGAGACACAGGACTCCCAAGTGTGCCCTCTGCCTTGCCTGTCTCGCTGTCACTGGCTCTGTCCCTGGCTCTGTCCGCCTGCAGCCTGTCCTGTCTACTAGATTTCCCCCAGCACAAGGCTTGTACCCATCTAGACGAGATACAGGATGAAATGCAGGATGCCCCATTATTATAAATTGGAATTTCAAATAAATAACAAACAGGCCAGGAGCGGTGGCTCAGGCCTGTAATCCTGACACCCTGGGAGGCTGAGGCGGGAGGATCGCTTGAACTCAGCAGTTCAAGACCAGCTTCAGCAAGAGCGAGACCCCGTCTTTACTAAACATGGAAAGAAATTAGCTGGGCATGGTGGCACATGCCTGTAGTCCCAGCTACTCACTCAGGAGGCTGAGGTGAAGATCTCTTGAGCCCAGGAGTTTGAGGTTGCTGTGAGCTAGGCTGACACCATGGCACTCTAGCCCGGGAAACAGAGTGAGATTCTGTCGCCTCCCCGCCAAAAAAAAATAAAAATAAATAAAATAACAAATAAATAATTTTTTAGTATATCCCCCAAATTGCACGGGACATACTTATACTAAAACGTTATTTGTCATTTATCTAAAATTTAAATTTAGCTGGTTGTCCTGTATTTTTATTTGCTAGGTCTGGTGATCCTGTGCCTGTTTGATCTACCTCAGAGAAATTGAGGCCAAGAGAGAAGGGTGGCCAAGAGCAGGGTCCTGGCTGCCTGAGCCTGCAACCTCCTTTCCTCCTCCTGGCCAATGTCCCCTTCTCCAGCTGGTCACACCACACCTTCCAGGAAGCAATAACAGACAGGGCAATGGGTTTTCCCTCCTGGGTGATTGTGGCATGGGCTCCCCGTGGGAGGCCAGCTGGGCGTGCCTCTGAGATGGCACTGGAGCCGCCCGCCTGCCTGCGACTTCCGCCCACAGCTTCCCAGTGCCTTGGGGGAGCCCAGTGCCAGGGAAACCTTATTCCTTCCCCTTTGGTCTCCGCCTGACTCCCGCCTGGCTGAGATGGAGGCTCTAGGACTCCGTTCCTGCAGCCCAGTTTCCCCCGACACCTCCCCATTCCAGCCACCCCTTGCAGAAGGGACCCCTCAGGCAGTGCCTGCTGCTATGCCCAGGTGGGGTGAGGAGGGGACTGAGGCCAGCGTTTCTTTACAAACCAAAGAAAGACTCAAGAGGCACAGGACCTTGGGGTTGTGAAACCATCTTTACAAATGGATAAAGGGGTACAAGGCAAGAACTGTAGTAAGGGCCTAGCTAAAAATAATAATAATCAGTCACTATCCCCCTGTTTGCTTCCTATAATGGCCACTCCAGAGCCCCATAGCTGGTGGTCAAAAAGATTCTTAGATTTTCCATAGATAACATCACCTTTTTGAAACCTAGGGATAGTTTCTGAGCTATCTTCCACGTCTCGCATTCCAGTGCAGCGGCTGACCCACTTATTCCAGTAGCCATACCAAGGGACCGACTCAGCTGGTCTTGTGACCCCCACCTAAGACATGGTCAGCAAAGAAGACAATTTCTACACACCTATGGTCCCACATCGAGCCCAGACAATTAGCAGACCCAATTGCCTAAGCCAAAGTGTCTTGAAAAACCCTGTCTCCCAAATTCTCAGGGAGGCAGATTTGAGAAATTTCTCCCATCTCCCCACTTAGCGCTATTTGGAATAAAATCGTTCTCTGCTGCAACCCTGGTGACTCAGCGTATTGGCCTCCTCTTGGGCAGCAGGCAAATGAACTTGGTTGGGCGGCAACAATTTGGGGGCTCCCCTGGATGGCCCTGGTGGGCACATGCCCGAAGCTCGGCAGCCTCTCACCTGGAGAGGGACTCAAGAGACGTGCCACTCAGTTCTCCTGGACTCAGGGCCTTCTCTGGCTCCATCCCTACTGGTGGGACATTGTTGACCCATGGTGCTTGAACCTGTTGTTTACAGTAGAGAAACAGTTTCTAGAAGCTGAGGACGTCCTGGTGCGTATTCAAAGTATGTGCAGCACCCCCCTTCGTTCTCCAGATTCTTTGGCCTCTCTAGAGACATTCTGGCACCTTCCTGCGTTGTGGTCAGCTGTCCCTATATTACAGGAACAGCCTCGTCTCGGGAAGGCTTATCCCCAACTGGACGGAGGACAGGGAGCCCATCAAGAACACTCTTGAAAGTTTTGGAAGGCCTTTTTGCTTTGATATCCACTTTGAAATAAATACTTCATTAAAAATGAATGGCTAAAATGGATCCTTTTAATTAAAGACAATTCAATGTAAATGCAGCTTTTAGAGATCTCTTATTCTAAACGATTGTTATTTGTATTTATGAAAAGATCAGAACTGACTGTCCACGCACCTTCTCCAACCACACGGCAGTGCTGGAGTCTCTCTGAACTGGTTCCGCTTCAGCTGCCCAACGTGGAGATTGTTCTTTGTTCAAGTAAACCCTGTTCAGTCTAATTTGTCAGGAGGGGGTTCAGACAGAGAGGTTTCAGAGAGCCCCCGCAGGAGCCCCAAGTAGGCAAGGGAAGTACCCACTATGTTGTGCCTGTTACTGGGGCTGGCAAGTGTTAATAGCTCTTGGTAGTGTTAAACAGCTCTTGACACAGCTCTTAGTGTTAACAGCTCTTGGCGCTGGAAATAACCCGGCGGCAAGCGGAAAGTCCGAGAACTGTCTTTATTCCATCCGCACCCTCAGCCCTCTTCTGTTCTTCTGACCCCCCCTTCCTCATTCTCCTCCTGCTTTTATACCTTTGGTAGGACTCAAAAAGCGTCCAATCAGCAACAAGCATTAACAGCCAATCAGCAATAAGCGTTAACATCCAATCAGCAACGAGCTATAACATCCAATCAGGAACAAGCTATAACATCCAATCAGGAACAGTGGGATTCAAAAAGTACCCAATCAGGATCGCGCAAGCAGCACGGCCAGAGGACTGGAGCAGGCTGGATGGTTTTCCCCATCAGGGCTGTTGGTTAAGTTCTGTCTTGGATTCTGAAGCTCTACAGATTTGTGTTGTGAGCTCTTCGAGTTTAAGCAAATTCTTTTTTTCGAGGCAGAGTCTCACTCTGTTGCCTGGACTAGAGTGCTGTGGCATCAGCCTAGCTCACAGCAACTCCAAACTCTTGGGCTCAAGCGATCCTTCTGCCTCAGCCTCCCGAGTAGCTGGGATGGAACTACAGGCATCTGCCACCATGCCCAGCTAGCTTTTTCTATATATTTTTAGTTGTCCAGATAATTTCTTTCTATTTTTAGTAGAGACGGGGTCTCGCTCTTGCTCAGGCTGGTCTCGAACTCCTGAGTTCAAGCGATCCTCCCGCCTTGACTTCCCAGAGTACTAGGATTACAGGCGTGAGCCACCAGGCCCCGTCTGTTAGAGCAAATTCTTGATACTAACTTGTTTGAAAGTTGTAATAGTGGCTGTGCTGGATCTGGGATCAGATTGAATCGGATTATTCTGCTTCAACCTCGAAGGTGACTAGGACTATAGGCATGTGCCACCACGCCCAGCTGATTTTTCTAGCTTTATGTGGACACGGGGTCTTGCTTTGTTGCTTGGATTGGTCTCAGACTCCCTGCATCAGCTTCCCAAAGTGCTGAAATTGCAGGAGTGAGCCATCGCTCCTGGCCCTTAATTGGATATCTTGAAACTCTTTTATAAAATTTTTTATATCCATTTAACAAAAGGAAATTTCTGTTTATGAGAGTGTCTGAGAGGGAGGACTGAGTCACTAGAAACTCTTACCATTGTTCTAAATTTACGTGACAAGTCTTACCTTTGTTTAGGGTTCTTTTCCTGCTACCTTATCTTAACTAAAACTTTCCATACAACCTTTTTTCCTTGCTATGAGCAAATGACGGTACAATATTTAGGTCTAAAGTCCTAGCCCTGCACTTTTGAAATATACATTTTCTGCCTTGTTTTACCTAGGAGTCATCTTTTTAGAAGGCAAATTGTTGCCTAGGTAACAATTGCTTAGAGCAATAAAACAGGTAATTAGAAGATTAATAGTCTGAATAAAAAATATATCTATTTTTAAAACCAGCAAATAAAAATTCTGCTTCTGCACTCTGAGAGGCCAAGGTGGGTAGATTGCTCAAGGTCAGGAGTTCGAAACCAGCCTAGAAAGAGTGAGACCCCGTCTCTACTATAAATAGAAACAAAATAATTGGCCAACTAAAAATATATAGAAAAAATTAGCCAGGCATGGTGGCTCATGCCTGTAGTCCCAGCTACTCAGGAGGCTGAGGCAGGAGAATGGCTTGAGCCCAGGAGCGTGAGGTTGCTGGGAGCTAGGCTGATGCCATGGCACTCTAGCTCAGGCAACAGAGTAGGACTCTGTCTCAAAAAAAAAAAAAGCTTTAATTAATTGGCTTAAAAAACAGTAAGCACTTAAATCAAATATTTTATCAGGAAAATAGTAAAAAACTCAAGTGCTTTTTAGTTCACATGACTTTGGTAATCTTTGATAAATAAAACCAGTTTTAAAACTGTTATTGATGTGTAGATGTTTTAAGGTCATAAAACTGCTGCTCTTGTAATATTTTTAAAGCTTGCTGGATTAGACTGTGAGCTTGTGTTTTTGGTTTTGAGCCTCTAGATTCTGGGGTCTGGGTAGGTGGCCATGGTGAGGCTGGGGACAGGTTCTCAGTGCCTAGACCAGCAGCTACAAGGCACAATCCAGCCAAATGGCCACTTCGTCCCCGCCCCAGCTTTGCCCCGTGGCTGTTCTGGAAAGGATTGGATCCTCCAGGCATCCTGTTTTCTGTCCTGAACTCTACACCTGGTAAATGAATTAAGGACACAAGACAGGCTCTGTCCTTTGTAGCCATCTTTTATGCCACATGCTATGTGAGACCTAGGAGGACCAGGAAAGACCTTAGGGATGGAATCTATGTTGTGGTTTCAAAATTCTTTTCAGTAACTTAAAATCTTAAAGTCATGTTATGTTAAGTGGAAGAGGATGATCATAAAATGTCTGAGTCATTTATAAGATAAAATACTAAAACATTAATTGTTAAACATAAGTTTAAGTTGTTATACCTTGATAGCTTATTTTATGATATAGAACACTAAATATATTTACGTGTGCTGATAAAAATTGTGGACTGATAACAGTTCAAAGTTACTTTAACTTCCTAGGTTTTTCTAAGTGTTGACATTAAGATTAATATATGTAATTGAACCTGCTAGATAGGAGAGAAACAATTCTATGTGAAAAATAAGATTTTTTAAATAAAAAGGTTATAAGACAAGAAATATTAATATTTTTGTTCAAAAAGATAATTTTGTCTAATTTATTCATTTTGAAACTGCTTTAAATTAAATAAGTAAATGATAATTAAAAACTAAGTGGATATAAAAGTAAAAAAATAAAGGTTATAAATGGTTTCTAAAAATCTTAACTTATGGTCAAATTGATTGAAGTTAGATGGATTTGTCTATAAGATTTTATTACAATTAGCTTTACCATTAATACACTAACACAACAGAAAAATTTGGCTTTTCTCTTTTGAACAAGGTTTTTATATGATATTAGTAAGAATAACAAAGAATTTTGTTCACCTTTTGAATAAACTACAAAAAAGAGAGGGGAAGGGAAAAAGAAACAGATTCAGCTTCCCTCCTCACTAGTTTGCATTTCTCTTTGTCTATAGTAGGTCTTATAATCGTTTGGGAAATTGAGTCTCCTCTCTAAAAGAGTAAGATTTTGCTTTTTAAAACCTTTGAATTATCAGTTTGGCTAAATGAATTTTATGGTAACCTGTGATCCCATTTCACAACACGTGTTTTATGACAGACAATTCATGACTTCCTGGTTAAGTGTTTACTGAAATTTAAAGTTCCTAAAAACACGAATTCTAGTCAATACATCTGATTCTATATATAATATGTACCAAAAAACAAGATAGGTTTTTAATAAGAAAAATTACAAAAGAAGCATAAAATGCATTCTTATTAAATATATATGTAATTTTGTCTAATTCAGAGGTTATTTAAAGGTTGATTTAAAATACAAATTTGGGAAGAAAATAAAAACAAAATAGAAAGTAGCTAGTGAATAAGAGAAAGAGATGTACAAAGGCAATGAAGATAGAAATACATCTTTGGTAAGAAAGGTTAAACCGAAAGGAGAAAAATAATGTAGAGAAAGGATCTTGCATGGAAATTTTTGTCCTAAAAATGACTGGTTATTTAGGAAAAAGAAAAGTTAGGACAAAACAGAAAGTTCTAGATATGGTTGTAGATGGTCCATGCAAGTTGGGATGAAATGTATAAAAGGGAATTTATGAAGGAATCTTGTATGTGATCCAGTTAATTATAATTTAAAAGATTTTTCTGGCCAGGTGAGGTGGCTCACGCCTGTAATCTTAGCACTCTGGGAGGCTGAGGCAGGAGGATTGTAGGAGCTCCGGACTTGGAGACCAGCCTGAGCAAGAGCAAGACCGCATCTCTACTAAAAACAGAAAAAATTAGCCAGGCTTGGTGGCTCATGGCTGTAGTCCCAGCTACTCAGGAGGCTGAGGCAGGAGGATTGCTTGAGGCCAGGAATTTGAGGTTGCTGTGAGCTAGGCTCATGCCATGGCACTCAAGGCCAGGCAACAGAGTGAGACTCTGTCTCCAAAAAAATAAATAAATAAAATAAATTTTTTTTGGTTAAAACAACACAGTTTTCTTGAGATATTAATTTGCTCTCAATGAAATTACATAATAAACTTATTCTGATTCTGTAACTGTTTCCTCTTTTTAGTTACAAAAAAAAAAATATCACACTATAGGTTTTTCTTTACCTTTTCGGTAACTGGCCTAAAAGCAGGAAAGATTTTATGCTTTATCAAGATAATCCCTCTGTTGTCTTTATTAGGTTTCTTGACTAACTAGAAAAACTAAACTTTGAAAGCTTTAAGATTTACACCCATGTAATTTGCCTGTATCTCCTTTAGAATCTTTTGATGACTATCTCTCTTGGTTAAATAAATGACCATTATTTTATAGTGGCTTGTGATTCTATTTGAACCAATGTTTCAAGCCTTTGATATTGGGCAAACTGTCCAAAACCCAAATTCTAAAACCAGCTTTTTGACTTCAAACTAGATTTTATATATTTGAGCCACTGAAGTCTAAGAGAGACGAATTAGGCTCCTTTGGCATGTTAAAACCATACAGGAAACAGTGTCAAATATGAAGTGATGTTTCACTTTCTTTGGATTACATTTGTATAAGCATGTTATTAATATATGTTCTAATATTGTAAAATATTGACAGTCTTGGTATATGCTTTCAGTAATAATTATGGTTAATAACTAATTTTGTCAATTGTCTCTTTAACTATAGCTAGTCTAAGACTTTTGTCATCCATAGATAATTATTATTTTACTTTGATTCATCTCAGAAATTAGTTTTTTGGCCGGGCGCGGTGGCTCACGCCTGTAATCCTAGCTCTCTGGGAGGC
>VBSM01003215.1:27777300-27805198 GCA_008086735.1 Cheirogaleus medius | reverse complement strand
CGCCTCGGCTTCCCAGAGTGCTAGGATTACAGGCGTGAGCCACCACGCCTGGCCTTTCATTGACTTCTTACCAGCCTGAGTGCTATATATTCTAATTTTATAGGTAAACAAACAGGGGCTGTGGGTGAAGGACCTATAGTTGTAAAATCTTCATGTCTTCTCAACATTGCTAACTGCCTCCTTGCAGACCTCCCAGGGAGACAGGCAAGAACATCTCTGTTTCAAGTGCACCCTAGAAACCTAGGGTCATTTTAAAGTATTATACAAATGAGAAGTTTTCCTTCTCTTTACCTTATCTCCCAATCTGCCACGAAAATTATCGTAGGACCTCCCCCACCAATTCTGAGTTCACCGCCTGCTCGCTACCCTTCTCCTTCCCACCCACCCTGTGAATAATTTTCTAAGAGGGATGTGAGTCACTGCAGGGGTCTTGTTCTACCCTCAACACAATTTCCATTCCTTGAGAGATGAAGCCTCCCCTCTCTAAGTCAGATAGCGTTTATTCGAGTAGGTGAATTAAAACAAGATCACAGAGAGAAAGGCTGAAGAATTTGACTTTTTGTGTTTACTTGTATGAGGAAAAACAGCACAAAGAGGCATCCACAGTATTTAATTTGTTTGGATAATAGTTACAGATAAACAGTTACACTCCATATACAATTACCAATACTTTTTGTACAGTTCATATTTCAGTACATCAACACTATTTTATTTACACTCTATGTATGTACATTAACATCTTTCTAAAGTCAGTGCATTGTTGACAAGTTTTATACAGTAATTTACAAGGTGAATGTAGTTAATAGTTAATTTAATAAATTTTCTGCTAGTTTATGAATTAAAAAAATTAATTACAACCAATATAACAAACACAGATCAAACAACATTAGTAGATTGTGCTACCTGCTTAAATAAAACATCTGTAAGGAAATTATTTAAAATCTTCCATTTTTTAATGAGACATGTCTAGGTAGGAGTGGACATATTTTATATACTGAAAATCCTGAAACTATTATATGAAGTATGCCGTTTGTCTGACTTTATTACATTATACAATTTAGGCCACTCCTTCCTACTTGCAATTATATTCTTCTTCTGAAAAGAATTTAGCCATCTTAGACACCTTTCCAAATGCTCTAAGAAAAACTAGATAGTTACTGGCCTCAGATATCAGAACATAAATGCTTAATTACATTGGTAATTACCACCTATGATGAAGAAAGGGTAATGAAATCTCACAATTAATGACAGTCAACTAGTAGCGCCTAAATGAATAAACAAAGACCAAAAATAAGGTGAAACATTTCTTTAAAACATATGTTAAAAAACACAGGGAAAAAAAAATGCTACCTGAAATAAATAACATTTATACTTTTGTTCCAGTCTTGAATAATTGGAGGAAAAAATGAGGCAAAGAAACATAACTTTTTATGACTGCTATAAAATTTTTAAAAAAGACAAATATCAAAATAAAAAAATTAATGGACATGCAAACAAAACTTTACTTCCTAAAACCATCAATTTCATTAAAAATACTTAGAAACTATTAAAGTTTGGGATGTGTTTTGTTTTCAAATTTAATATGATGAGGGAAAATACCCCAATCAAGTTATTTTATAGCCCTTAGAGCCATCAAATACAAACAAGTAAGTTTATTTCTCTCTTTTTTAAAGTGCAAAAAAAACACAGAAAAAAAACAACCACTAATTGTGAAACACTATCTAGCTTTCATGCTGATTACCTTCCCAGAAGCTCTTTGTGCAACATGTGCATATGAAGATGGTGCAATTATTGGCAACTACCACGCCACATTCAGCAGTATGTGGGTATACATTTTAGAGGATACTTAACGTATCCTAAAAGTAAGATGCCTCTATCAGGAGGGCCATGTTAGCTGGATTTCCCAGGATGCTTTTTTTTTCTTACTAGGTATGCCAACCAAGGCCCTGGGTAGAAGGCACATAGCTCTTGAGAGACTCTCCATTTCAGACTGACCACTATATGCCTCTGCCACCAATGACTGGTTGTGTCTCCAACACAAACACAACAAAAACAAAAAGCAAGAAAGACATATAAAGAGTAGGGAAATGGTTTAAAAAATAAATAAAAAATCTGCGTCCATGCTGTAAGAATCATTTGCACATCTTCATGATCTTGCTTTCTCCATCTTTTCAATATAATGGAATAAAACTTCAGGAAAAAGGAGGTAGCATATCATGTCGTCCCTGGACAACACTACAATTTTTTTGTTTTTTACTTTGAGTCCAAGGAAATCCTTAGTATTTTGTTATGATTATTGGTAAACTCCATACTCACTACATGTTTGTTCATAGCTGGACAAGCACAGTTTAATTCTTATTTGGTCCCAGGTGGCTGGTGCCAAACCCTTTTGTTTACAGGCCAGTGGTGGGATCTGCCTGAAAGTTCTCTACTGGAGAGCTTGTATGAGACTTCCAAACAAAATTATTACTACTCTTAAAGTTAACTGCTATTTTAATTAGGATTTTTATTTTGTGCTTCAGGGTCACAGGATAAAATAACTACATTTAGCTTGCCTTTCACTGATGCTTTTGCCAAATGTCAGCTACAAGGAGTCACCTCCCTCACCACCAGGCTGTCTAGCAGCGAGTGGTAGCTTTACTGTAACACACAGTACTTTTTGTAATCAGACTCAAAGTCTTCATCCATGCTGCTTGTGTCTGCCATCTTTTTGCCATCGATCTTTGGCAGAAATTGTGCATAGTCTATCCCCTGCTGCTCATAGAAAAGAATGTAGGCAGAGTCGGTGTCAATTTCATCAGGGTGAAGTTCCTGAAGGGGCAAGAAAAACCTTTAACAAAAAACATCACTATGCTAGCTCTTAATCCTTGCCAGGGAAGGGAAGAACAATGCTCTCTAATTACTAAACCGAATTGCTTCTAATAAGCTTACTATTTTGATTGTCTCACACCTGCCCCTAAAAGAGCCCCATTATTTCCAATTTATTTATTTATTTTTTTGAGACAGAGTCTTACTCTGTCGCTCTGGGTAGAGTGCGGTGGCGTCAGCCTAGCTTACAAAAACTGCAAACTCCTGGACTCAAGCGATCCTCTTGCCTCAGCCTCCTGAGTAGCTGGGACTCTGGACTACAGGCACGTGACATGATGCCTGACTAATTTTTCTATTTTTAGTAGAGACGAAGTCTTGCTCTCGTTCAGGCTGCCCTTGAACTCCTGAGCTCAGGCAATCCTCCTGCCTCAGCCTCTCAGGGTACTAGGATACAGGCACCGCATCTGGCCTCAATATTTGTTTTGAGGAAAATATTTTGACCAAAATCAAAAGAATGATCTAAAACTTCATCGAATTCTAATCATCAAAAGATAAGAACTTTTTCTCATTAACTAATATCTTCTTTTTCCTCCCTATTTATGTTTTCATTCCCCATTCTGTATCTCACTTTTGTTCCCTTAATACAAACAGTATCTATATACTCATCGTAACAGAAACATTTATTTCCTATTCAGGAGATAGTCCATTATTTCAACAAATGTTCCCCAGATCTGCTGGCATTCTGTTTCTCATTTTTATTCAAAGATTGAGCAAGTTTACCTTACAGCTGCTGTCATTGTAACAGTACCACTTGCAGTTTGGGTTTTTGGCATAAGTGACGTAATGGCCCCCACCTAGAATTCCTGAATGGCACTGTATGAGAGAAGAGAGTAGAGGTATGTTAGTAGTTAACTGTATTGTGGCCAGGGCATAGCACCAGGATCTGAGCAGGAGAACACTGATACTGATTATGCAGTGGTTAAGAAAAAATGTTTTGGAATTCTCTAATTTTTTCTAAAAACAAATAAACAAAAAGCAAAATTCAAAACCATAAGCTCCAAATCTTGTGTGGATAGACAACCATTTTATAGTTTTAATTACTTTTTTAGAAAGCAAAACTTCCTTAGGAACACACAATTATGAATGACTTGAACCTGTGACTTCATTTATAATAATTACATGGCTACCTCCCACCCAAATCACACTGTGAGTTCCTTGTAATCTATCCAGAAGGCCAAGGTTTCCATGTTAACTTTGTCTATCACCAAGCTCAATGCTTAGCAAATAAGCAGGACCTGAAAGAATTTCTTGTTGATTAATAAACAAGTGAAAAAAACCATTGAAAAGTGCAGACCACTCTTTGAAAAACACACAATAGTCTATGGCCATACCACCATAAATGTGCTTGATCTCATTTGAAACCATATAATAAACTACTTACCGATATTGCATATAGATTATAAATAGGCTTAATACGAGTATCTTCTCTTTGGTCATCAGTGCTGTCTTCTTCACTGTGGTTTCCCAGCTGACCATTGCTATAGCCATTGCCACATGCCTCATGCTCATAGAGGAATCCATTGGCCAAAGCTACCTCGTGGTCCTGAGGGGTGACCAGCTCAGGTTGGCTGCCCCCCAGCAAATGCCCTCGGCTCCAGGCATCAGCCAGCTCACAGACCTGCCCAGCCCCATTCTCTTTGCTGGCATCCAAGTTCTCTTTACTATTTGACAGTTTATTTTTGCTGCCAATCTGAGGAAGCCGGAGCCTCCCTTTGCTCCTCCCCAAAGTCCGTGGGCTGCTGTTCGGGCTGCTGTTTTTGCTGGAGGGACAGCTGGTTCCACTTTTCCTTGTTGAAGAAGGTGAACCTGTGAAAGGGAGAAGGAAAGATGCATAAATCCAAATGCCACATTTTAAGCCAGCCACCAAAGGCCAACTTTGAAGCCAGCCTCACAAATGTACACATAAAGGTAAGGATGAGGAGTCTTGACTTGCTACTCTTTAGTTCCTATTATGTAGCCAATGAGTTACATTTTTGTCTTCTTCAATGGCCAGTCTCTATAGGCAACAATGTCCTGAAAATGTAAAGTATATCATAGGGGCTTAGAAAATGTCAGGGGTGATTTATACCAGATTCAGTTCAAAACAGTGTAATTATTAGACTAAGGAATTTTACAAATACATATGCTTTTTCTTTGTCAAATCAGACAAAAAAAAAATGGCCACCATTTATTAAGTATTTACTATGGCTAGGCATGGTACTGGGAACTCTCTAGTATCTCGACCTCTCATAAAAGCCCTGCAAGGCAATGGGTCCTAAACATTTTGAACATAGACCACCCACCCCACCCCCTTTTATAACCTTAAAAATTGAGGACCCCTAGAACTTCTATGTCGATTATAGCTATCAATATTTCTCACATTAGAAATTAAAACTGAGGAATTTAAAGTGATGACATTCCATGTCATGTTGTCTTTGACTCCACTGTACTTGTGTGAGAGAATAAAAGTGAAAAGGTACATATTGTCTTAGTATTTTTATGAAAATAGTTTTGATCCTCCAGACCTCTTGAAAGGGTCTCAAGGACCTCCAAGGGCTCCCAGACTAGACTTTGAGAGCCTCTGCTGTAAGGGAACAAAGAAGACAGCTACCATTCATGTTCACCATATATACCAGGCGTTATGGAAAGTGTTTCATTCTTAATATATCAAATCCTCACACTCTATAAACTTGGTATCTCCATTTTACACATGAGAAAATAGATTTAGGGAGGCTGCATCTCTTGTTAAAAGTCACATAGCTCAAATATAGGTAAGTCTGATTCCAGATAGGTACTTTCCACCCTACCACGCTGATGCTCCAGAACAGAAGACAGATGGAAATATGCAGCCTAGGGGGGTCCCAGGAAAGCCCCTTCACCAGGTCTCCCCAGCCTCCTCACCTTTTGGGCTACTGATGATGTTTGCACTGAGTGAGGACGGGCTCTTGCTCAGGAGCACATCCTCTTCCCCAGCTGAGCTCTGAGCATCCACTTTCTTCACCTCTCCTGCCAGAACCCTTGGCTCAGAGAGGTCGTCCCCCTGGGGTGTGAGTGGTTTACGCTGGCAGAGGGCCGGGTCTCTTGGTACCAAAAAAGCGCTAGGGTCAAAACTTTCCCGAGGAAATTTAACAATTTTCTGTGACTTTATCCATCGACCGTTTACAAATTGGAATCGTTTAAGGTGAATAATCTGGACAAGAGAAGGTAGAAAACATCTGCATTGAGGGATCTGAAGATATAAAATTTACATTAAAAAATGTCCATTGTTTGGGAATATATAACATTTACTCTTAATTATTCTTTAAAGACATCAAAAATACATTTTTGTTTTGATGACAGGGTTTCACTCTGTTGTCTGGATTAGTGTGCAGTGGCATGATCGTAGCTGGCTGCAACCTCAAAATCCTGGGTTCTAGGGATCCTCCTGCCTCAGCCTCCCAAGTAGCTGGGATTACAGGTGTACGCTACCATGTCCAGCCAATAAAAATATGGCTTTTATAAAGTCCTCTAGTTCATAATGTTTTATATGTCATGGTTATATGAGTATACTATTCTCAAAATTCATCGAATTTGGCCGGGTGTGGTGGCTCACGCCTGTAATCCTAGCACTCTGGGAGGCCGAGGCAGGAGGATCATTTGAGCTCAGGAGTTTGAGACCAGCCTGAGCAAGAGTGAGACCCCGTGTCTACTAAAAAAAATAAATAAATAAAAGTAAAATAAAATATCCACGTTCTTAAAAAAAAAAAGAAAAAAATTTGTTAAACTGGACATTTAAAATCTATGCATTTAATTGTACATTAATTATACCCGAATCAAAAAAAAGTTTTTCGCCACCTACCTTGTCCCCAAGCCTACCCCCTTTCCCTCTTCTTCCCTTACCCCAGTTCCTATCCATGGAACTAGCTAATTAATGTTATTAATTTCTTGTGCATCATTCCCTAGGAAGCTGTTCTGTTCTAAGGAAAGAAAAATCTACATTCAGTTTTCACAGAGTAGTAGGATAAAGACACAAATAAGAAAATACATACAATGTCTGGGTAAAATATACTAGTACCTTACAGTTACACCGATCTTAAATGAATAGGAAGATTTGTCGCTGCAAACTCTCCTGACAAGCAACAGGAGAGACTTTGAATCCATCAAGGGAAATGGCAGAAGTAAATCAAATCTACAAGAACACGTAAGCCCCAGTGCACTGGAGTGCTTGTGCAGACACACTTAACTCACCAGTGTGCATGGCCATGTGACAGAGTGGAGTGGGCATTGGAAGCGCCCAGCTTGGTTGCCCTTCTGTAGTTACTAAGGGCTAACCTAAAACTTCCTCTGTCCATAGAGCCTTGAGTACTTCACCCTCTCCTGAAGTTCAGATTCATCAGGGTGAATTGCAGTTACTGATCTACATGACTTCCCACTCCTACTAGCCTACAAGCTCTTTAGGAACAGGAACTACCAAATATTTATAGAACAATTTATCTCTGCACCCAACATAAAAGCCTTGTATAGAAAGTGTTTTAAAACACTGCTGCAGGAAGGATCTTATCCTCAAAAATAACAAGAACTTCTGTTTGTTCATGGCTTCTTTTCTTTACATTAGACTCCTGCCCTCTCAGAGCTGTAACATACCAGGATAGGCGGAAGCCTCCAGAGATCCAGCTTCTTGGTTGCCAAGCAGTGGGTCTTACACTTGGAGCAGTAGTACATCTCATTTTCCCCCAGCTCCTCCTCACTGGTGAAAGCACGGAGACAGCTGTCCAGGTTGATGGGCTCAGCTTGTGCTCGCCGACTCTGTTCCACACTCTCATGCTCATCTACGACCTGCAGGTAGAGGGGACAGGAGGAATGGGGGTTGTAGGAGGGCATATAAAGTGGTTATCTAGCTATGTATCATCCTCACGGTCACTCACCGTTATACTACATGAGGAAAAAGAAAACACAACCCAAACTGGAGTCTTTCAACAAATACAGCATCTACACATTTATTCACAAATATCACATCAGTAACATTCTGGATAAAATTTCTATATACATGACTGTAGCTATTCCTGAAAAATTTCTGAATGCTTTAAAATGACAAAAACAAAACAAACAAGGAATCGCCTGTTTATTTCACAATTTTGGAATCCTAAAATGGTTTACATGTGAGCTAGCCCTCAAGCCAGGGATGCTGAGAGTGTGCTATTTATTTTTAACTAGAAAGACAGAGCATTATTAGTATATGTTGCAGACTTTACAGAGGCTAAGGGAAATAGTATCACTGAAACACAGATGCAGAGCTGGATGAAGTAATAAAGGGCATAGAAAAGCTCATCATGAGAAGACAACACACGAGAGCATTCAACTCTACAGAATACAACTCATTTGCGTATTACCACCACGTCACACAGTTATCAGGTTACCATGTGTATTATTATCTGTCTCCTGCCTCATGGGCCCTTTTTATCTGAGATGGCAACAAAAGAAAGAGCATGTTGCTTTTGATGAGAAATACCCACCCAAACCTTTGGGGTCCTGTTAACCGGCATACTAGGCTTTGGAGCAAGAAGGAGGTAAATCTAAGAAAGGAGAGAGAGCAAAGGAGGGGAAGGGGTACAGAGATGTGTGCTGGGGGTGGTGTGGGATGGGGAGCAGGGAGAGAAGGGAGGACCTAGAATGCAACTGAAAAGGAAGAATTTTTCCCATTCCTAGCTGCCATCTGACAAGCAATCAAGAACCACAGAGCTGGGACCCTTCTGTTTGTCTCTATTATGGTGGAAGGTGGGTGAAGCACAGAATGAGGACTATATGTTGGCGTGAGACTTCATACAATAGATATTCATGTCCCAGGGCAGAGTCCAGACACATATGTCCCTCACCCTATTTATTGCTCCTCCCTTCCAGAGGTGAACAGGTCCTCTTTGCCTGAGGCAGTTTCCCTTCCTGAAACTCATAGTGGGAACACTGTGCTGCCTGGATCACAACAAATTGGCACAGCTTGGACATTCACTTTAGAACAGCTTTCTGGGTGAGATGTTTTCCCTACAGGAGAAGATGGCTGAGTCACAAGGCTGTCAAATGCCCCAAACTATCAAGGTTGGTGTTGATCATACATTTAAGGTTTTGGCACTGCACCACCATCCAGTCTAAAGAACTCATTTAAAAAGAGGAACTTAGAGGAAAAAAAAATTTTTTTAAAGAAAAGGAAATCTGGCTTGACCTTAGGCCAGTGACTTCTTTTCTGAGCATAAATTCTGTAATATCAAGATACTAACTCTCAACGTCTCTTGAGCTGGACACCCAAGAAAAAAACTGACATGCTTCAAAAGGAAACATGCTGTATTATGTTTGATGGAATGAGTAGAAAAAGAAGTGTATCAAATACAGCAGTGTTTCTTTTCTCATAGTCAGTTAAATATTATCTCCACCAGGGATGCTTTATGGCCAATCACAAATTACAGTGAGATAGTAAAGGCCATTGATATATATATATATATATATATATAATTTTTTTTTTTTTTTTTTTTGGACACAGGGTCTTGCTCTGTGGCCCAGGCTAGAGTGCAATGGCATGATCATAGCTCACTGTAGCCTCAAACTCCTGGGCTTAAGAACTCCTCCTGCTCCAACCTCCTTAGTAGCTAGGACTACAAGCACATGCCACCATGCCCAGATAACTTTTCTGTTTTTTGTAGAGATGAAGTCTTGCTATGTTGCTCAGGCTGGTTTCGAACTCCTGGCCTCCAGCGATCCTCCTGCCTCAGCCTCCCAAAGTGCCAAGATTACAGGTGTGAGCCAGTGTGCCTGGCCTTATTGACTATATTTTATGTGGAACACAGGCTACAGAACTAGATGGAGACAAGGAGGAAAAAAGGCTGATAAAAAAATATATTTGTGGACTGACAATAATTTCTATTTATCAATATAATTTCCCTAAATGATATTCCTTTACCTCTTGGGATTCATGCTCAGTTTCTCTATTTTTGTACAAATAGTTTAAATTACTTATAGGCACCCTCTTCTTTTTTTTCTAAGATGCTTTAAAGCTCATCTTTAATACAAAACATAGGAAATGAACTAATAGCTTTCATACATTATGAGATTATTTAAAAATAAATAGAGAGACCTGATAAGTTATCTAGTTTAATTTTCTACTGAGGAATGTGAAGTCCAAACAAGGAGAAAATACAAATACAATTGCCCTTCTATTTGTTTTTTTCTAATTATCAAATACAATATTCATGTGCAAATTTTGGAAAACAGAGACAAATATAAAATGGCAGGGAAACTTTTTATATTCTTCATACAAAGGCAAACAATGTCAAAATATTGGCAGATTTTCTTCTGCTCTTTTCCTAGATAATATTTTTTTAACATCGAAGAGATTTTTTCTAGTATATGCAATTTTATATCTTGCTTTTAAAAAAATCTAACATGATATCATAAGTATCTTTCCATAAATGTCAGTAAAAATTCCTAGTAGACATCACTTTCAATGACTGCATTATATTTTATCCAATGAATATACCATGTTTTCCTAATGTGAGACAAACAAGTTATTTTGAAATTTTTTACATTCTAAAAAATGTTACAATGAATATTTTCCTACAAATTACACAGTAATGGCAGAGTATCCTATTTGCCAAGGATAAATTCCTAGAAGGGAAATCACTAGAATGAAAAATACAAAGTATATGGGTAATAATCTCAATTTTGAACTATGGTATCTCCTTTGTCTACGTGATTCTCTAAGCACATGCAGAAACCACACGTAGGAAGAGCCCAGATTAGTCATAAGGCTACACTCCCCTGCAAGGGAGGATATCTCAATAGCTCCTTGTTTCCATGGAATCCTAAGTGCATCACTGAAAGTGGAAGTAGGGTGAAATTTAACAGGTCATGTAGGCTCTCCTTCCTGTAAGCGGGATGTTCTCCAGAGCTTTGCATATTGCACACTGGGCTTGTTAAAAAGGAGAAGAGATTTATAGAACTAAATAATTTATCATCATTGACAGGAGTGTCTTGTCAGAATAATATCTTGTCATATTTTGTGCTGACAAAGATTTAGATATCTTTCTATCAATTGCTAAAATTTTCCCTCTTCAAAGGAAGCATGATTGAGGATATTGAATCACCTTGCTACAATACAATGAGCACAATCTAGAACATCAGCTTCATTTCAACTTTCTTTGGTTAAAGCCCAGTGATCTTTCATATGGCAAGTATTCACAAATTACACTCATCCTTGGCTAGAAAGAGCTGCCAGGAGCGTCACTGTGTGTATGGGAATATTTAGGCATCCAAATAAGGAACTAGGTCTAGATTGGTAGTTTCCCCATTCCTCAATAGCATAAAAAGACAGAAAAGTCAATGACAATTACTGATTTATCCAAAGGGAGTGCTTCAAGAAATAGTGAAGAAAATTTCCAACAATAAAGAGCCATAAAAAATGCAAAAACCACTACAATTCCTCATGTGACTTAAGAAATTCCTTTGATTCTATTGCTTTTATCTCTCCATCAGATTCTTAATATTGTCCAACAATATTTAGTTGATTAAAAACTGCCTGAGGCAAACATTTTTAAGTATGGAGTTAAGATTTTTTCTGGAGAAACATTTTCAAAATTTTAAAATTGTTCTGGCCAGAGAGTCACAATGGAAGAATGCAAAGTGTGAAGAACAGCCATTGAGATGTACTCTTAGGTATCCAATCATGGACATTTCATCCTTTCTCTATTTTTTCTGATCATTATGCCAATTAAAGGTTGGTGCTATAGCCCAGAGATACATTTGAGCTAAGTAATTGTGGTTATCAGATGCTGCAACTTCAATAATATTTAACAATTGGGCAGAGATATGTTTATTGGTATGTCATGGTCAGAAAATATAACTCCTTAATTACATCCAGTTTTGTTTTGAGATTTACTTATTAATATTTTTGAAATTTAATGCCTGTTATAGTTTTGATATGGTTTGTTTGTCCTCATCAAAACTCATGTTGAAATGAGATCTCAAGGTGGCAGTGTTGAAAGGTGGGGCCTAGTGGGAGGTGTTCGGGTCATGGGGGCACATCACTCATGAATGTCTTGGTGTCGTTCTTATGGTAGGTAGTTCTCCCTTTGATAACTTAGTTCCCACAAGAGTGGGCTGTTTAAAGTGAGGTTCTTCCTGTTTAGTTCTCCCTCTTCACATGTGTCTGCTTCCTCTTTGACCTTCTTTGCCATATTATGATGTAGCACAGAAGCCAGAGCCATGCCCTTGAACTTCTCAGCCTGCAGAACTGTGAGCTAAATAAATCTCTTTTCTTTATAAATTACCCAGCCTCAGGTATTCTGTAATAGCAACACAAAATAGACTAAGACAATGTCCCAATACAATTAACTCTAGAAGCTTAAAAAAATGAAAAAAACTCAAATCACATCAATGTATTAAGTGCCATAGAGAATGTCAATAAATGTTACTCTGGTTGTATTTGAATTGTTTAAGACAGAAATGGCATAATATAGTTAAACTGGGGAAATTTTCCCATACGAAAACCACCATCTTATGGTGTCCCTAAGTACTTACCCTTTCCTGTGACGTTTGATAGCGAAGGTGAAGGGCTGTGGGGTCCCAATCCACAGCAATATAGGCATTTCCAATGAAAGCTTTGTCCTCCCCACAATCAATTTTACAGCCTCTGCAAAATCTAATGGGGGGCAAAAGATCCACAGAGGAAGATATAACTATGAAGGAATCTAAATTTTCTTAATCAGAAATATTCTCCTGTCTACTTTTCTATTTTCCTCTTAGGCTTCACAATTTGTCATGGGCTTCTAATTTCAGACTCTGATAAATGTAGGAATATTACTAATAATTATTATTATTTCAGGAAATCATGCTTATCACTTCTCAAGTCTTTGGTTTTACAAAGCACTTGATAACCATTTGTTACTACACAGGAGATGTGAGCTTTATGGCAAATAAATGAGATGAGAATTGACTATTTGAGATAATACAGCTCTCAAGAAATTCTAAATTCTGTTATTTAATGTTCTGAGGTAAGACAATTTATCTGGTATAACAATACCTATCTCTTTGTTTGTAAAATGGCACATTAAATAAATGTATATAAGGCCCAGCGCAGTGGCTCACACCTGTAATCCTAGCACTCTGGGAGGCCGAGGCAGAAGGATCGCTTGAGTTCAGGAGTTTGTAACCAGCCTGAGCAACAGCGAGAACCTATCTCTACTAAAAATAGAAAAATTAACCGGGAGTTGTGATGCGTGCCTGTAGTCCCAGTTACTTGGGAGGTTGAGGCAATAGGAACACTTGAGCCCAGGAGTTTGAGGTAGCAATGAGCTACCATGATGCCACTGCACTCTACCCAGGGCAACATAGTGAGACTCTGTCTTAAGAAAAAAAAATAATAAAATAAAAGTAAATGAATAAATAAATGTATATAAAAATGTATAAAGTTGCCAGGGGAGGTGGGGAGGACATGATAATGCCATGGTTCCAATGCCCAATGTAGACTCAGTTTGCTAAGTCTATTATAGTTATCAAAAGATTGACTTCAGTATTGTCAGGCACTTTCTCTGGTGTACCAGCAATGATCAATCTCCATAACTCTTTAAAAACCAAAACCAGACTTTCAGGAGGGTCTAGTAAGTGGACTATGTTCTACTGGGCTCAGAATTGCCAAACTGATTTACATTTAAGGAGCAGAAGGAATAGAATAACAAATGTTGATCATAAGCTATGAATTTGGTGTGGACTGTAGAGTTTATAAAACCAGCTAAATCTTAAAAGCAAAACTTAGCTATTGACCTCACAAGAAAGAGATGAATGAACTATTCCTAAGTCTATTTTAAACTTCTTGTTATTAACTATTACTTCTCAAAACTGGAAATCTTATGAAAATGGCATAGTTCCTGAAGCTGAAATGCTATTAAAATTTTTCTTTTGTAGAAGGTTACTTTACCTATACCATGGGCACCACGCACAGGAGTTCCCATCTTTCTGCACAACTCGTAGAGTGAATGGATATTGATAGCCCATACTGTCATCACTGAAAGAGAAGGGAACATAAACCAAAGAGCATAATAAGCATTTCTGGTGTGAAGTCCAACTCTTTTTCAATGTCCTTTGAAATAAACCTAGGAATAGGCATTTGCCATAGCAATATGTTGATGGCTCAATGCAGTTCATCCTAATCCGTTAGCTGCAGACCTATACCAACCACACTCTGGACTTCTATGCTGAATCTCTGATTACAGAAGGGTAAGGCATACTAGACTACCAAATGTCTCTAAGAAAGTCCACATGGTCCACGAAATTTTTACAACATAAGCTAATCATGGAATCAAATACCAATTATCTTCAGTCCTAATTCTATTTAATTCACATTAAACTGAAATAATTAGGCCTTTCCATGACAAGAACACTGACACATCACAGAAGGCTGTGTATATTCAGAAGTCTTCTTTAATCAGAGTCCCTGATGTGGTACATGCCAGGTACCTCCTTTTCTCTAGAAGCCTTAGCTACTCAAAGCTGTAAGCTACGTGCTATTCTTAGAGTAACTTAACTGCCAACAATTGTTTCAAGATAGCCCTTTGAGTTCTCCAACTTTTAAAAAAATTTACTCATCCTTGCCCTACCAAGAAGCAATGCAACAATTTATACATATCAAAACATCAAGTTGTATACCTTAAATATATACAATTCCTATTTGTCAATTATAGTTCAATAAAGTTAGGGGAGAAGAAGCAATAAAAGGAATATAACATAAAAGTGGTATCCTTTACAGCTCATTTGGCAATTGCTAGCAACTATTACATGGCTGCTGGAGGTAATGAAATCATGATAAAGCATCACTGTAAGGGCAAAAGTGAGTATCATGTCTGGCACAGGAGTTCCTTTCTTTCTGCATAACTTGTCCAGTGAATCATTACTGACAGCCTAAACTGTCTAGTATCATGTCTAAATCTGGTCAACAGTAAGTGAGGAATCAAAAGAAAGATAACGGGACAAAAAAAAAATCAAGTGACACTCTCATAGGGAACTGTGCAACACCTCTCTTCTGAAAATATCCTTTACCTTTTTGCTCTAACTGAATGAAGTCTCGCTTTCTTGAAAATCCTGCTTCCCATACAGACTCTTTAGTGTTCTTTATTCTCATACATCCCAGAACTTGGAGGTAATGTGAATTTCCTCCTTACTCCTCTTTGCCACTTCTAGATGATTTCTCCTTCCTTCCTTTTCTTGAACAAAGTCCAGCTTCTTTGTAGCATGTGCTATTGAATTATGCCATCTACTATTCCTCTTTGAAAGGTACATCTCTTCATTATCCACTAAAGATTTTAGCACCTGGTTCACTGTTTTTCTTCCACCATTTCTCCTATTAATATTCTTGGTGTATCAACATCAATGTAATTAACCCAACAATACCTTGGCCTTCTGTCTTCCAACAATAATTTCCTCCACACCATATGATCCAGTCTCTCCAACTGTCATATTCTAAACTTTGTCAATACAAATTTTCCTACCTCCAAAATCTCAATTCCAAGTATCCTACTTTGCAACCACCATCTCTTATGTTTTGGGGTCACTTATTCAAATATCCCTACTCTAACAATTCTTTGACCCAACAGAAACCTCCAATCGCTACCCCCCAATCCTCACTTTCTTCCTTACCTACTGTACTTCAAAATAATCACTCTTCTGTATAGATCCTTAATTCCAGGATTTTGTTCATTTAATCTCATTTTCAAACTTATTGACATAAACACTCACAAAGATAGAGAACTGTACAATGAACCCCAATGTATTCACATTAATCTAGATGAGGACTTTTCCTAGGACTTGCAAATGAATTAGATGTGGAGTATAAGGGAAAGAGGAGTCAAGGCTGGGTTTCCAGCCTGAACAATTGTCTGTGAATGGTGGTGCCATTTAATGAAAAGAGGAAAACTGGAGGAGCAAGTTTTGGCAAGAAATGACAGAAACCAAGTTAAATTCAAGATGTCTGTTATATATTCAAGTGGGAAATTCACTTGTGTGTTTTCTGCTGGAGATATAAATATAGATGTCCTCAACAAATAATTGGTATTTAAAACCCCGAGACCAGATGATATAATTCAGAGAGTGAGAATTAGATAGAAAAGATGCCCAAGATCTAATTCCTGATGTATTCTAACATTTAGAGGTTGAAAAGGGAAAGCAGCAGCAACAAAGGAGGCTTCTCAGGAGCAACCAGTAATATAAGAAGAAAACAAGGAGTGAGCAATTAACCAGAAGTTAAGTAAAGCAAGAGCAGTGATTTCTAATGCTTCAGAGGGCTTGAGTAAGAAAAGGACTGGGAACTGCCCACTGGATTTGACAAAATAGCAGTCTTCAGTAACCTTTGGTAAGCTTTTAGTGAAGTGGTCTAGATAAAGGCATGGAGGTTGGAGTGGGTTAAAGATAGAATGGTCCTTCAGACATTAAAAAGATAATAAGAGCTTATCTTTTGGAAATACACACTGAAATATTTGTGAATGAAATGAAAAAATGCCTCTGATTTCCATCAAAAGAATCTAGCGGGTCACGATAGCCAAAATGTGGAAACAACCCAAGCGTCCATCAACAGATGAATGGATAAACAACATGTGGCATATACAAACAATGGAATATTATTCAGCCATAAAAAGGAATGAAGTTCCTGTATATACTACAAAATGGATGCACCTTGCATACATTATGCTAAGTGAAATAAGCCAGACACAAAAAGACAGATGTTACATGATTTCACTTTTATGAAGTACCTAGAATAGGAAAGTTCACAGAGACAGAAAACAGATTAGAGAACCAGTGTCTGGGAGGGAAAGGCAGAGGGACTGCTTAGCGGGTTTGAGTTTCTGTTTGGGAAGGTTAGAAAGTTCTAGAGATGGATGGCTGTGACAGTTGTACACCACTGTGAATGTGCTTAATGCCACTAAATTTTACACTTAAAAATGATTAAAATCATATATTTTATGTTATGTATCTCTTATCACAATGTTTTAAAATGAGGAAAATATAGACTCTAGTGGGGGTTGGTAAGGGTATGTATGAAATAAGAGTGGTCAAGAGTTTATGATAACTGTACTTCAACTCTCTGAATTATATCATCTGGTTTCAGGGTTTTAAATACCAACTATTTATTGAGGACATCTATATTTGTATCTCTAGCAAAAAACACTCAAGTGAATTTCCCACTTGAATACATAACAGACATCTTGAATTTAACTTGATTCTTGTCACTTTTTGCCAAAACTTGCTCCTTCTCCATCTAGTTTTCCTCTTTTCATTAAATGGTACCACCATTCACAAACAATTGTTCAGGCTGAAAACCCAGCCTTGACTCCTCTTTCCCTTATACTCCACATCTAATTCATTTGCAAGTCCTAGGAAAAGTCCTCATTCAGAAGAAGCCATTTAAATCAGACTTTCACTTCAAATTTACTCTTGCTCAACTGTTACTTTTACTAAACACAACATTCATCAACTAAATTGCATATCTATTATCTGCAGTTTTTCTTTAAGATTTATTTACCTTAAGCACTAATGCTAATCATCAAAAGAATTCACATCATAACAAATAAGCAAAAAGAACTTTTTCACTCAGTCTTTACAGAAGCAGAACTTTCATTTACACCATGATAGCAATTTAATTGAGATATAAATAAGGCATCACAATCCCTATAATTATTAAAAGTAAATGTATTTACTAATCCAACACAACAGTGGTAGGAGGAAGGGAAAGAAAACAGAAAATGTTTATTATCCTTACCTAGATTTATAAAATTATTCCATGTTAAAATGACATGGTATGTGATATGGTTTGGATTTTTTGATCCCTCCAAATCTCATGTTGAAATCTAATCCCTAGTGTTGGAGGTGAGGCCTGGTGGGAGGTATCTGGGTCACCACTCCAGAGGGCATGAGCCTTAAGCCTTGGCAGCTTCCATGTGCTGTTAAGTCTGCAGGCATGCAGAATGCAAGAGTGATGGAGGGTTGGCAGCTTCCACTTAGATTTCAGAGGATGTATGGAACAGTTGGGTGCCTAGGCAGAGGCCTGCCACAGGGGCAGAGCTGCCGCAGAGAGACTATACTAGGGCAGTACTGGGGGAAAATGTGAGGTTGGAGCCCCCACAGGGACACTGTCTAGTGGAGCTGTTGGATTGGGGCTGCTGCTCTCCAGACCCCAGAATGGTGGAGCCACCAACAGCAGGCACCCTCAGCCTGGACAAGCCGCAGGCACCAGACTCCAACCTGTGAGAGCAGTCACGTGGGGTGTGCCTAGCAAAGTCATGGGGCTGGGGCTGCCCATGGCCTTGGGAGCCCACCGCTTACACCAGCATGCCCAGGATGCGGAACGTGGAATCAAGGGAGATCATTCTGGATTTAATTATCTGTCCTGCTGGGTTTCGGGATTGCATGGGGCCTGTTGCCCCTTTCTGTTAGCCAATTTCTCCCTTTTAGAATATGAATGTTTACCCAATGCCTGTACCACCATGGTATCCTGGAAGTAAATAACTTGTTTTTGATCTCATAGGCTCATAGCTAGAAGGAACTTGGCTTTGTCTGTCTGTTATCTTTCCAGTCAAAATAACAACAAAGAAAAGAAAAAAGAAAAATAAAGGAACTTGGCATGAGTCTCAAATGAGACTTTGAACTTTTGAGTTGATGCTGGAAAGAGTTAAGACTTTTGGGGACTACTGGGAAAGGATGATTATATTTTGCAATTTGAGAAGGAAATGAGACTTGGAGGGGCCAGGGGCAGAATGATATATATGGCTTGGATGTTTGGCCCCTCCAAATCTCATGTTGAAATCTGATTCCCAGTGTTGGAGGTGGGGCCTGCTGGGAGGTGTTTGGGGACAGATCCCTCATGAATGGCTTGGTGCCCTCCCCGTGATAATGAGTGAGTTCTCACTTTATTAGTTCACACAAGAGCTGGTTGTTTAAAAGAGTCTGGTACCACCTCCTCCCTCTCTTGCAATTTCTCTTGCCATGTGACATGCCTGCTCCCTCTTCACCTTCTGCCTTGATTGGAAACTCCCTGAAGCCTTCACCAGAAATGGATACTGGCACCACATTCCCTGTACAGTCTGCAGAACCGTGAGTCAAATAAGCCTCTTTTCTTTATAAATTACCCAGTCTCAGGTATTCCTTTATAGTAACGCAAAACAGGCTAACACAGTATGGAAACAACCCAAGTAAATGATTTGTTATAGCATGAGACTTTTTCAAAGTTCATGTATAGACATTTGCACTGACACTCTCATTCTGTATTTCAGAGGACTGAGATCATACAAATTTCCTGGTGAATTCATACTCTGTCTCTACTTTTGCAACAACAGAAGACAAGGATATATCCTGAAGCATTAGCAGGACAGATTTAGGTAAGAGATTAGAGAATGGAAGGATTACTAGACACTAGAATGTTTAGGAAACAAAAGGAAGCTCTATAGTCTCTTCTACTCTAAATATCAAACCAAATGGTTAATATGCACTCTGAACGGTTCTTTCAAGAGTGATTAACTCGACATGGAATGGGTCCTATAAATCACACAGAATTCATATAAATTATTCTTCTGGAGTTTAGAAGCCACAAGTCTAGTCTGATCCCTTGAACTCACCAATCCTGAGCGTGATTACTAGCTTCCTGAGGTGGGAGTGGGCTGGCTAATCGAGATACTTGAATCCAAACTGCATCATATAGGTCTTTCTTCCGGGTATGCACAGTACATGGAACAATCAATGGCATTCCAAAGAGGCTGGGACGATTCTTCTGAGATGACAGGAAATACAGTTCTGTCCTCATCTATGTGTACAGACAAGAGAAGAGAGAACTGAGAAGATAAGCCTGATTCTTTCCTTTTGTTCTTCTAACACTGCCAGTAACAGACATTACCATTATTTTCAAATTTGTCACCATCACATTGTTCTCCTTATTTATAGAATCGTATTTATTAGTATGAAGAGAATGGTTATTTACAATGAAATTATTGAAAAGTTGAGCTTTTGCCCATTTCAGAGTTGTTGCCTACCTATCAAATTTGAATTTCAGCAATTAATATATTTTCTCTGATAAACACTCCTCACATATACTGAATCATATGTAAAAACTAGTAATAGTTTCATAGCTCAAGGCTTTTAAACAACTAAAATTCTTTCTTTAGAAAATGTGCCAGTAACAGCCAGGTACAGTGGCTTGCACCTATAATCCTAGCACTTTGGGAGGCTAAGGTGAAAGGATTGCTTGAAGCCAGGAGTTCGAAAACAGCCAGGGCTGTCTCTAAAAAAAATAGAAAAATTAGCCAGCTGTGGTGGCACAGGCCTGTAGTCCCAGCTACTTGGGAGGCTCAGCCAGGAGGATTGTTTGAGCCCAGGAGTTTGAGGTTACAGTGAGCTGTGATGGCATTGCTGCACTCCAGCATGGGTGACAGAGTGAGACACTGTCTCAAACGAATCAAAAGAAAACAAACAACAAAAAAAGCCATTAAACAAAAAACTCCCTTCAAAATGCAATTTTTCTTTTCTTTTTTTTCTTTTTTTGAGACAGGATCTTGCTCTGTCACCCAGGCTAGAGTGTGCAGTGGCATGATCATAGCTCACTGCAGCCCTGAACTCCTGGACTCAAGCAATCCTCCCACCTCACTCAGCCTCCTGAGTAGCTGGGCCTACAGGCATGTACCATCACAGCCAGCTAATTAAAAAAAAATTTTTTTTTATACAGATGGGGTCTATGTTGCCTAGGTTGGTCTGGAACTCCTGGCCTTAAGCAATTCTCCCACCTTGGCTTTCCAAAGTGCTGAGATTACAGGATGTGAGCCACACCACCTGGCCCAATTTTCTAAGAATAAGCTGTTGATAGTGGTTGTTAAAGTAGCAATTCCCAAATTTTTGGGGATTTGTGAAATTCAGTTATTTAATCATACAACTTGTTCACCTTCCTCAAAGCAGCTAAGTGACTTCAGTCTTTGTTTTTTAAATACATGATAGAATAAAAAGTAAAATTTTAAAAAATTCACTTTAAGTATGTCAAAGAGATTTCTATGATATTCCTTAATATAGAGATATTATATAGAATTAGCTTGGAAATGGCTGCTTAATGGAAGTTTAGTATAATAGAATGATTGGCAGGAATTCAAGATCATTCAAAAAGCTTGGACATTTAATTCTTTGAGAAGTTTGGTCGGTATGGAGTAGTTAGAAAAGCTAAATCAATAATTTATAAACAAACTCACTAGGGGTTAGCTAGTTTCTAAGTAATAAGACCATTCTTTATTATTTCAGATTCTTAAGGATTTTATTTTGCCATTATTCATTTAAGCTTAAATACGTGATTTTAAGACCCTCTGTCATGTGTTAGTAGGACCCACGGACATAGTTCAGTACAAATACTTTATAAAATTTTAAACTTAGCTAAACCCACACAAATTTTATCCTCTCATAGGTAACTTCTCCCAGTGCCTTTAGTCCCACATCTGCTCAGTTCCTCAAGGGAAAAATTCTATTCCCAGTTCTGTTGCACCAGGAATTCTCTTTTTGTCCTTTCCTAACAACTTTTACTTTCATCTGAAAAAACTCAACTTGCTCTAACTGTGCCAAGTTCTTACCACATTCCTTTACTTGATGATATTGCCAAACTCTTTTCAGTTTTCATTCTTTTTTTCACTTCTCTGACCACTTTTTTCTTTTTAAAAATTGACCCCTCATTTAGTTGTGTCAGTTCATTATTTTCCTATTTTTCCCTTTACCTCTCTGAATATTCTTGCCTATTTTGCTAATGCCTTATTACCCTTCTTTTTCTACCCTGCAGAAGGAAGAACATGAAAAATAAATTACTTTCAAAGTAGCTCAACAATAAGACTAAAAGTAGTAATTTAAAAGAAGAACTTAAAAGGGCATAATGATGTAATGAATATGAAGTTTATTCCTCGGTGCTTAATTTTTTCTTGGTACTCAATTTTTTTAATACTATGATAAATGATATCTGTAGTGGGTTGAATTGTAGCCCCTAAATATGTCCATGTTATAACCCCTGGAACCGGTGAATGTGACCTTATTTGGCAAAAGGGTTTTTGCATATAATTAAGTTGAGGATGTCAAAATGAGGTCTTCCTGGATTATCTGAGTGGGCCCTAAATTCAGTGACAAATGTCCTATAAAAGAAAGGCAGAGGAAGAAGAAGAAGGCCACGTGAAGAGATTGAAGTTATGCAGTCACAAGTCAAGGAATGCCTGGAGCCACCAGAAGCTGGAAGAGGTAAGGAGGCATTCTGCCCTAGAGCCTTTGGAGGGAGCTGAAAGCCTGCTGAATCCTAGATTTCAGACTTCTAGCCTCCAGATTGTGAAAGAATAAATTTCTGTTGTTTAAACACATCAAGTTTTTTTGTAATTTGTTACAGCAGTCCTAGGAAAAATACAGTACATTTTTTTACAATTTCATTTTCTCCTGTTGATGTTATGTAATTAATGTACTTGATTTTTTTACACTGACTTTGCATCCTTACAAAGCTTAGTTCATCTGTTCTTTATATAAGTAGGGAATGGTGCATTTTATCCAATAAATATAATAAATAAGATGGGAATAAAAAAAATGAGTGAATTTTTGAACAAAAGTAGGAGTAAGTAATGGATCTTAGAAATTATCTAGGAGCCCTGCTCCTTTAACTTTTTTTTTTTTTTTTTTTTTTGAGACAGAGTCTCACTCTGATGCCCGGGCTAGAGTGCCGTGGCGTCAGCCTAGCTCACAGCAACCTCCAACTCCTGGGCTCAAGTGATCCTCCTGCCTCAGCCTCCCGCGTAGCTGGGACTACAGAGGCACACACCACCATGCCCGGCTAATTTTTTCTATATATTTTTAGTTGGCCAATGAATTTCTTTCTATTTTTAGTAGAGACGGGGTCTCGCTCTTGCTCAGGCTGGTCTCAAACTCCGGACCTTGAGCGATCCTCCCGCCTCGGCCTCCCAGAGTGCTAGGATTACAGGCATGAGTCACTGCGCCCGGCCTGCTCCTTTAACTTTATAAAATTAAGATACCAAAGTCTAAAAAGCTCAATCAGCTATCTAGTGGCAAGATTAGAATTAAAATGTAGGTTGCTCAAATTCTAGTTCAGTGCCCTTTATACTCTACCCAGTTGCTACTGTACCTGATAAATACCTCTTTAACAATTATCCACTGATCACAGTTTTTAAATCTTCCTTTGTTTTGTATCAAATAGTCAGATTTTAATGCAATAGTTTTATATTAGTCTATTAAGGGAGACATTATGCACAATTTGCTGGAGTACAGTGGCTATTCATAGGCACGATCATCAAGGCACATTACAACCTTGAAGTTGTAGGGCGCTGTGATTCATGTCTATAATTCTAGCACTTTGGGAGCCTGAAGTGGGAGGACTGCTTGAGGTCAGGAGTTGGAGACCACCCTGGGCAACGTAGTGAAACTCTGGTACAAATAAATTAAACCAGCCAGGTGTGGTGGCACGTGTCTATAGTCCCAGCTACTTGAGAGGCTGAGGCAGGATTGCTTGAGCCCAGGAATTTGAGGTTACAGTGCGCTATGATTGGGCCACTGCACTCCTGCCTGGGCAACAGGGTAAGACCCTGTCTCTTTAAAAAAAAAAAAAAAAAAAAAAAAGGAAATACATTCAGTGAAGATGTTGCAAAGACAGAAAATGGCTATATTTCACAAATGACACTGGCAAGACCAGCAGTAAGTTGCCTAACATTTAACTAACCATTTTTCGATGGATTGCAATGATGTAGCCTGTAAAGGGGTTGTCAGGAAGAGATGGCATATGACCATTCACCATTCCATTTGTGAAGTTCTTCTCAGTTCCACATGGCACAACAGTGTTTGGCATTCCATTGGGGATGAATATTGGTCGGGGCAGGTCCCCATTGGAAGTTAGGGTGAATACTCCATTTGTAGATGGGGAAGAGGAGAAATCTACGAATTCAAAGATAAATACAGCATAAGCTTGTAGTACCTTCATCTTTGTTTTTTTCTCATGTATCCTGAGGACCTGAACCATTGACAGTGCAATCTTTTTTAATATAGGACAAGGACAAATCATAATTCAAATAACAATTCTAGATTTATTGGAAGATTCTGATTTCAGATTTTATTTTCATAACTCATGATTATGACCAAATGGCAAAGCAAGAGTAACTACTGGAAACTGTTAAGTAGAATGTCTAAAAACAACCTTTATATCAGCACCATATTGTGGCATACAAACAGTTCTATCACTTGTTTTCTTTTTCCTCTTCTCTAAAATGCATTTCTCCATTCCTTTAAAAATATTCTGTCCAATACAGTAGCCTCTAGTCAGATACTGCTTTTTAAATTTAAATTAAAAATGCATTCCCTTAGGCTCACTAGCCACATTTCAAGTGCTCAACAGCCCATGTGACTAGTGGATAAAGTACTGTATGGCAAAGATTATAAAAAGTTTCCATCATTGCAGAATTCTATTGGACAGTGATGCTGTAAACAAAAAGCAACATTAAATCATCCACCAATTCACTATCAGTACTATCTCCCATGTGCCAATGAGAGGAGCCTCATTCTTTATGAAGCCCTTTATAGTAGGGGAATTAACCTAAGTATAAACAATATAAAGAAGAATAGACAAAGCATACTAATGATCAAAAGGGCTCATTGAGTGACCATGTTAAATCACACACAAATTGCAATAAACAGATTCCTTTCTACCTGTATTTATTATATTTTCTGGGGTAGTATGTTTCTCTCATACTATCCGTTGCTGTATTAGTATTAGATAGAAGTTAAAAGAGATCTGAATTCCAGTGATATATTAGCTAGTAACTACCTAACTTAACTCATGTAGGTTCTCTAAATTTTAGGGTCCTCATCTACAAAATGAGGAACGATCAGTAAGGTTTTCCTCGGGTTCCAAAATTCTTTTGCTCTAATAGTCTCAGCACAACTAATATAAAAAAGATGACAACTTGTAGGCCAGTAATTAAAGCTTCAGATTATGAAAGGAGCTCTGGTTCTATCTTACCTGTCTGTGTTGGACTAGAAGCTGAAATTGGAGATGCAGGAACAGGAATTTCAAATGCACACAAAAATCCACTCACTGAAAGTCGTACTTTTTGGTTGTCCTGAGGGAAGTTCTACAGAAAACCAGTAAGATGAGAAGGGGATGATGTTTCAGATAAAATGGAAAAATTATCTGTCTGATGTACTTGAAGAGAATATGTCTTAGATGTTTTCATCAGTAAAACAAACAAGATGACAATAATTTTTCTCAACTTAGTAAAGAATGAATGCTTGACAAAATAACTGAAAACTAACCTCAGTGCAGAGAAAACTGTTATCTCTTTCCACAGGAAGTGTGTTAAGACTAATTTCTTAAGTTTCATTCTTCATTTCGAGCATCGAAGCCCTAAACTCACACTTTTGCATGTCATATTAAGAAAATGTCAATGAGGTGGAAGTGTGTTCAGAAACCCCAAATATGAGTGTAAATAATACCAATGATAGGTAGCTTAATTTAGAGTAGGCAACATATTTATTAGATTATTTGTTTCCCCAACTGGTATGCAGGAATACATGATGGGTGTTAATTTGTCTTTCCTCTCTATTTTCTTAGAGTATTGAAAGGGCAAGTACATATATTCATAAATAAATATTAAAAACATATATTCATAAATACACAAAATACTTTAACCTAGAAAGAATTCTAGTGATGGTGATAATACAGAGAGATGACAAGTGAATCAGCAGCATTCTCTCTGGAGGAAATCTATACTATAGTGACACAGCTAGATCACTCAATATAGGTAGCCTTACATATTTCTCTTTAAAAATAATAACATAATTATTATTCCTTTTTTTTTTTTTTTGGAGACAAGGTCTTGCTCTGTCATCCAGGCTATAGTACAGTCCTTTATCCTTTTAATAAGTTTCTGGGCTGGAAAACTTGCTAAGTTTATTTGTTCAGTTATAATTATGCTTTAATATCTCCCTCAGTCATTTAACACAACAATGAATTGATAATAATCGAGAAAGCTGTGATCTTTGAAGGACAGAATCAAAGGTTTCCTGGAAAAAGTAGTTAATATTACCTTTATGTTGGAACCATGCACTTCTGCAAGAAGGATTTGTTCTGAATTAAGTCCACAGAGATCACTCAGCTGTTTTTTTAAACCTGTGTACTTTTCATCCATATTCAGTCTTAATCCATATCGTACAGGGGTAGTACCATCTAATTTAATTACTAGTAAAGAGAAAAGATCTTTCATCAGTAACATGCAGGTTTCATAGTCTTACACTCTGTGTACAGATATATCAGACTTGCAAACAGCAAGCATTTCAGCCTATAATTTTTATTTTATACATAAATGTTAAAATAGACTGTACTTAGGGATAATACTGAGTGAAATGAAGATTTTTTTATGTTCCTCTCATATAGAAGTGTGAATGCATTTGCAAGGTTTTAAAGAGAGTTTCTGGCACGTCTGAAACTAAATAAACAACCAATGGCCACAAAACTGGGCCCATGGTCCAAATCTTTCAAACCTCAAATCATGTCTATAACTAGATTACAATATGCTGACTACCAATCTTTATGAGAATACATTGTGAACAAATAACTACACTTACAAATTTAGGCTGTTTACATAAGGTAAAGAAAATAGAATTAAATAGTTTTCCAGAATTTTGTGACCCACCTGTTATTTCTAAGTGCATATAACTGTCCATTGGTAGTGGCAAAGACAAAAAATTAAAAGGGTCAAATCGGACACTTATATGCCCACATGTCTTGCATTTGACTTGAGATCTTAGCTGCCCATGGAACAAGTCCACCACAATTGACCTATTTCTTCTCAGATGGTTGTCCCAGGCCTAGTGATAAAAAAGATTATAGAACTTTCTTCTCAAAATTCAAAAGATAAGCATTTCTACACAAATTCAATAAAACAGGTTAAATATATTATATTTAAATGTAAAGAATATAATCCTTAATTTTTGCTTAAAATATAAAAGCTTTCTGCCTATAAATTTATAATTCAGATATGTAATTTAAAATGTACTGCCTACTGAGTATAGAAAACTAGCTATTGAATAGAACTGGTCCTTTCTGCATAACCTATAAAATATTAAATTCAGATGGAAAATCCTAATTTTCATTTGTTCTTACCATATACAATAGTGTATATTAAACTTCTTTGTCCATTAAAAAGCAAATAAAACATGCCTATAGGTCACTGTATACACTACTTTAACAATTACAGGGATTCTTTAAATTCTATTAGATAGTTATTCCTATATCCAGTCCCATGAAGTTTATAATGTGAAATGGCAACATTTTTTATATTTTCATTAAAGGTGCTTTTGTTTTGGTATTACTGCATAAGAACTAAGCATAGAAATAGAAACTCCTCTGTTTTCACAGCAAAATTCTGATCATAGAATAGTTTAGTTTGCATTTAAGTTGTGCTATACATACTTGTAGCCAGAACATTTTATCTATTGCTTACATTAGAAACTCAAAACTGACAAACCTCTGCAGCTACTTCCCAGTCTGGTCGGCCATCACTGTCTTTCAGTTCCACATATGGTTTCTCATGGACTCGGTTGAGATCTTCATGAAGACCATCCAAGAGAAATGCCAGGAGTTCTTGAGAGTCTTGTTGCTGGAACCCATTAAACCTGGGAGCATATTTTGCTATGGTCCACTATAAATATGAGAAGAGTCACAGTCATTATTTCCTACTCCATAAAATTTGGAACGAACATGCCCCACAGTTCAATCAGAGGTATTATAAGAAAGCAAATAGTATAGAATTTAGCCTGCTTCTATTTCAGCAAATATATTTGGATAATCATGAAATCTTTCTAATCTTAGTCTCAAACAAACAAAAAAAGAGAAGCACTTCGGCCAGTACTGTGTCCCAGTTCAGTATCACATAAGCAAACTGAGTTCTTTAAGCACACAGATGTTACTTAAGACAGAAATATTAAAAGAACATTTGCTGGCCGGGCGCGGTGGCTCACACCTGTAATCCTAGCACTCTGGGAGGCCGAG